>CM033998.1:32130336-32449558 GCA_019603395.1 Cyrtorhinus lividipennis | reverse complement strand
GTACATACGAGAGTTTAGTAATAGCTGGAAAATTGTGTGTCTTTTTAAGGTGGTTTTACCCTACATTACGGGGCTGACCACTCGCCTTTCGGGCAAGCGTTAGTAATTCGGGTACCTTATTACAACGCTAAGTATATCAGGATGGCTATAAACCCCATTTCCTGTAGGTATGAGGCACCTCTCATAAAAACTGATTTTTATCGACACCAAATAATTCATTACGTTTTTTTGATACTCACGAGTTTTCACTCCATTACGATGTTTTCTGTCTAGCAAACAAGTAGGTACTAGCTACATTTTTTTCTTTTCTCGCAAAGAAAATTTGTTTGCATAAATTATCTATATATGGATAAATTATATCTGTTCGTACGAGCTTATGTAATTGCGCAAGATGCGGCAACAAATTTTCACACCCACCATGTTCGATTATTAAATTCCGAATATCCGACTTATAGAACTTGATGATTTACCACTCCAAGAGGGCAGTAATGGTGTTGAAATCTCCCTCGTTCCCTCCAATTTCCAAATTATTTAAAATTATCATGTTCGTCATACATCATTTGACCATACTTGATCATTCAAAGGAATATTCATCGCCGATTTACACCAGGGAGGCTTGGAACTCGCTATCTTTAGCATAAAAGTGCTTCCTACGTGTCTTGGAAGCTTGTAAAACGCTACTAGAGTTATTAGAGCCCCTCGGAATCGTAGATTTGCAAAGCAAACGATCTAGGCATTTCTCTCGTCCTCCGCCTCGTCTCAGAGACTCCCTCGTTGAACTGGTGTTGGAAAATGATGAGGAGTAGCTGTTGTGTATGCATAAGTAAGCGGGAGGTAGGGATTCATCATGGCGATCCTCCCATAGTATAAGCTTAACTTTCTTCAACACCTCTGAAGTTCACGCCTGAGTGAGAACATTTTCATTGCCCTGCGCTGACTCAAATCATGGAATCATGATGGAAATTGTTATTCTACAAAGTGTTTCCCACTGGTGACTATAATTGGTCTTGTAGCCTCAGAAATATCATCTGTACTCAAATCAGCTGGATTACCGTTGTTACCGGTGTAGTACAGGTGAAGGCGCCTAGCTTAAAAATAACCTTTTTCAATGTTCTTCTATACTAATAACCATAGTTATTTAATTAATTTAAATTTAAACAGTGGTGATCATTAATCAGAAAAAATAGGGTTTTTATCAAAATCGTGTTGTGAGGATGAGATCGAACTGTTGTTTGAACGCCTAGAAATGTAGCGTCCTCCATCAGATTGGATTGGATCTGACACCCCTGATAACTTGCCCAGTTTCCTGTCATTCTGCCGCCCCAGCGGCCCCAAGCTTGGTGCGCCCCGCTTCCCTTTCCACCATCCGTCCCCGTTGGGAGCTTTGATAATTGATTGAGAGGAGGCAGGCATGTGGCCAGCAGGACTGGCAACCGGGTTGGAGACCCGTGGTACCGCCTGATCGCCTCTTATTGATCGCCCATTATGATGACGCGTCTTTGTAAACGCTCACAAACATCATGATGCGCGTCCTGTCGACCAAGTAATGAGCTATTGCAAATACTATTCTAGCACCTCTAGACAGTATGTTCTCCCCAGAGAGCCTAATACTACCAATCAAATTCTACATCTTACGACTCTTGAATGGGTTCTTGAGATCGCCGCTAGTTCTAAGGCACAAAAGTATGGAAATGAGTCAGAACAGGACGATAGTTTTCATGAAAAATTGAGCTATGAATTCACATAGTGTGGTATGGATGCTGGAATGTCTTATAAAGTTTGTTTCATATCTGACATTATGCTCTATTATGAACAAGCGTAGACATCAGTTTTTAACTAATTTACTTATTAGTACCTATAAATCCTAATATTAAATTCGTGGGCAACCGGCACGATCAGAATTTTTCAAATTCTCTCAAATAATGGGAGTGATGTGTCAAACACTAACATGAGTGACCAAGGTTTTGATTGCACAACGAATAGCGTCTTTACAATTTAATTTCGGTTAGAAGTTCTTCAGCTTACACGTTTGACCCTTTAGCTCGCGTTTTTCCCAACAGCAAATATTTTGTTAACCAACATCTGAATATTTCCGATTTTGCAGGCAAAAGAGCTGCCTGCCAAGGATATGAGCGGCACTTCTGACCCCTACGTTCGTGTGACACTTCTTCCAGACAAGAAACATCGTCTGGAAACCAAAATCAAAAGAAGAACCCTCAACCCCCGTTGGAACGAGACTTTTTATTTCGAAGGTACCTGTTAACCCGTCCCCCTCTCCCCACCCTTTTTTCACGCTACTACAACAGAACGGTTTATAATGAAACACGCTCGATGTCGTTGGGCCTCATAACTTTTAATTTAGAGTATAGGTAGGCCGGTTTTCATTACTCGCGTAGTGAATAATTTATAAATAACCTGAGTGCCCTTTGATTATCGCAATGTTTTCATGTCATGTTAGAAGAACAATGAACGAATGCTACTACTAGTTCCCAACCACTTTTGCAAGTTTGTGGAAGATGACGTTCTTCCCTCCAGGGAATGATGGTAGTGTTGCTACCATATTCTAGGGATGAAGTGTCAACTATTTATTGAAAGTAAAATTAATCTGGACCTATAGTTAATAGTTGTGCACGAACAATATTATTCGGGGAGATGTGTTTTTGCATCTCCCATGATGCTTTCCATTTTGAAAGGCAGATGAAAGATGTCAAGGCCGATCCCTCCAAGAACACTAACTCCCATATCCCGTCAGTCTATCGGCGAGAGCGAAAAAATAAAACTCCTCGAACTGTCCTAGTCAGGTATTTCTTGATAGGAACCACGATAGGATGTCTGACGAGTGAATACAGTCACAGAAATCGTCTGAAAAGGGAACAGTATCTGAACGGTGCAAAGGAGTTCGTTGTAAAAGACGTGGCCCTCGTCTCAGCTTGTTGAAGAAAGATTCATGTCTTTCTCTCTTCCTCTCATGTCACTGTTTTGTAAAAAAGGTTTGAAAGGCTTCAAGGACCCGTCACTTTTCTTCCTTTTTCCACCTTTTTCTCCACTCCTCAAGTCTTTATTCCATTCCGCTTCGTAATCTCAAAAGTGAGTTCATGAAGTAGTAAAAGGACATTGGGAATAAGATTTGTGACGAAGGCTTTATACCCCTTGACTACTTACTCGAATAGTCTTATTATATAAGCAAGTTTATGAAAACATTTTGAAAATGCTATTCTCACTGAGGTTTTTCATGCTAAATGCATGAAACTAGAAAGTATAATCTATTGTGAGGAGAAACCTTTTATATGTTCTTTGCCCTCGAACCAGAATGAGAACAATTATTCCTTGCGGAAGCCCAGGCTATCCTACGTCAATCGTGAACATCATTCCACGAGAGCCATTAAGCTAACCTGCAAGCGGAGACGAATGCAACATTCACAATAGAGTTTACAGTGTGGCCCTCGTGAGTGACAAATAAACTTAATTTTACTGAATGAGAGGACGATATCGGGGTGGGACACATACGTCTGGAATCTCTTATCAGTTTGGCTTACATCCATTCTACTTGGCATCGGTCCATTTTTGTTTCTCCTAGCTGTTTCCACCAAAAATAGATAAAAATATGAAACTAACAGAAAACACCATATATCTGACTGAGGTTTAAGGCTCGAAATGTATTCACGCTTTTCTTTGCAGGGTTCCCAATCCAGAAACTGCAAAGCCGTGTGCTCCACCTCCACGTGTTCGACTATGACCGCTTCTCCAGAGATGACTCCATTGGTGAAGTCTTCCTCCCCTTGTGCCAGGTACAAACTGGAAGATTAGAATATGCATGAAGATGTCTGGTCCATTGCTAGTGGTTCTATTCACTACCTCGTAATGTCGGAGAAGATTTTTGGCGGCGATGATTATGATGTATGTATCTAACCCTCTATGTATTAATTTTTTGCCTAGAAGGTAAGTAAATAGGTTCTCTGAATTTATTTTCAAATGTGATCGGACAGAAATGAGGTATTTTGTTACTCAGGTGAATGAGCTCACACTATATGGACTTGAAAAAAATTATCAAACATTCTCTCCCCGACCCAGTTAATCTGAACGAGGAGTATTATGGCCTCCTAGGACACCAGAGGTCATTGTAACGTTTAGAGCGATGATAAAGCCACCTCTAGGAAAAATGTGATGGACATCATTTCTGTCCATATACTACCCAATTTTCCAAAGGCAAAAACCCTAACATCAGCCTCCCCACACCTTACATTTGAGCTCGAGAACAGTATTGTTTTAATGTAACTTTCTTCCCAACTGTGTATACCTCTATTCGACGATTTACCTGTAACATTGGTCATATTGACTATCAGTGGAGAATGTAACTGTAGTAGTTGTCATGGTGTCATGAGAATCCGTTGACTAAGTTCGCTGGTACATCCTCCAACTTCCCTAAGTTTCGAGTGCTTCCAGCATCATAAGACACTGTTGCCTTTCACATTGTCCCAAGTTGTGCTTTCCACATTGTTTACGGGGAAATTTCTCTAGGACAATTCAACCACTTGGCGAAAGGGTTTAACTGGGAGAGACCAAACTATTGGAAGGTCTGTTTCAGGATCGGGTCCCTCCATTATTGTCTCAAAAGTAGAGTGGGTAATAGTATTTTCATGCTCGAATGGACAAGTTTCGTTTCATCAGAAATTAAATTCTACCTCAACGCCATTCGAATTTGTACCACAGTGAAGAAGCGGAGGTTATTACATTATTGGAATGATTGCGGTAGAAATGCTATAATATACGCAATAACAATCTACCACTGCGTTGTTGACATACTCAGGAACTTTTTTGTCTCTTATAGGTGGACTTATCTGAGAAACCTTCTTTCTGGAAAGCCCTTAAACCACCCCTAAAAGACAAATGCGGTGAGCTCCTGACGTCTCTCTGCTATCACCCGAGTAATTCCATTCTGACCCTGACGCTCCTAAAAGCCAGAAACCTCAAAGCCAAGGACATCAACGGAAAATCAGGTACATTTTAATCACAGTTGTGGTTTTTCTCGTGCTCAAAGATTATTTATAAATTTTACATCTTATATTTCGCGATCCCAAACCATTTTTTTTACTAAACATGCTACATTTATCTCGTATAATTGAGACTGATGATTTCCACAATCAAAATATTTTCCATTGTTTGTGATAGATATCGAGAAAATATTTAGGTGCGGTCATGGTTATGTTCTTCGGGAATGTTTTGTTTAGCTAATATTATATATGAGCGTAGAGGCCCTCGTTCATTATTAATAAATAAAGGTTCTTTAATTTTTATACCTAGAATATCAATACTACGATTTTTACTTATTATAAATAATATATCTAGTCCTCCTTCTTTGAATTTTTTAGTGAAGTTTTTATTATTATTGGTGTAATATCTTGGTGTTCTTTAAGATTTTTAATTTGAGCGAGTATTAGCCATTTCTTCCTTTTCCCCGGAGTTCCGTGTAAGAACATTCAAAGTGGCCTAGTGGATAGACATGGGACACGGACCGCATCACTGCAATCTTGAAAACTCTTCGTCCATATCAATTAGTCAGAGCTCTCCGAACAAGGACTAAGTTGGATTATAGGTCTCTTGCTGGACGCGGTTGCCACAAATTGAACAAGTTTGCGTGAAGCTCAGATTCAGCTTTGTGATGATTCAACCTTTGAAGTTACTTCAGTGGGAATGGGTTCGGTGGGGAATAGTTGATAACATCCGACTTCCACGGTTCGTAGTCAATCAAGAAGCTTTAAGATCAGGTTTTTTTTACGTTTTTGATAATTTTGATATGGTATGAAATTCCCTCCACATTTACCATGAAGGTTCTCTATAGTTCACTCTGTTTCTCTTTGGGATCTCTTCAATGCGTCTTCAATTTTCAGATCCCTATGTAAAAGTTTGGCTTCAATTTGGCGACAAACGAATAGAGAAGAGGAAGACTCCCATATTCAAGTGCACACTGAATCCCGTGTTCAACGAAACCTTCAGCTTCAACGTTCCCTGGGAAAAAATCAGGGAATGCTCCCTCGATGTTATGGTCATGGATTTTGACAACATCGGAAGGAACGAATTAATCGGAAGAATACTTCTCGCAGGTCAGTCTTATGAGTTCTCAACAAAGCATGTGAATTACACAGTTATATAATATCCACATTTAAATATACAATAGACATTTTGCTGTGGATTACGGTTTGTACGACTGTAAGCTTTCTTCGATTCAGAGTCCATTATGTGGTCGAGCTGAAGCAATCAGATTACTGTTTATTTGATTCCTGTAACCTCTACGTCGAAGTATCGAGCACCTGGATTAGAAAGGCAATTCAATTGTTATTTCCATAGGAAAGGCCATTAGATACGGTGTACCTAACTCAATCCGATAAGCAGGAACAAGGCACATCCATTGAGCACCCCGTTCAAAATGTAATCTGCCTCTCTTCTGACAGGAAATTTGTTTTAGTTCTTTGCGTGCAATTTCCTTTTCCCAACTCAGACTCTGACCTTTGGCAACAGCCGCCCGCATTACCTTTTATGCCCCACCCCACCACCTTGAAGTTTTCCTTAGAAGCAATCTTCTCCAGTTTAAACTGAGGGATCTTGGAAAGAACGGAAGTGTTTTGTACGGAAATACTGATCTTGATTTGATGGAAGGGAGAAGAACAATACTATTGAAGATAGATACAATCACCCTTTCGTTTTCCAACTTCTCCCTTGTAATCATGGTTTCTTCAGTGGATCGTTGTTTGAAAAAGTGTACATTTTCAACTGATTTTTTTTTAAATTGATCGAAGTTTGCAAGTTTTCAGGTTTTTCAAAGTTTAACACTAAAGTTTTGACGGACTCAAAATTTAATCAAAGTTAAACATGAAGAAAAAACTATTGAAAGCTGAACTTGATTTATCAAGAGAAATATTGACAAATTAAAAAAATAATACTATTATCTAGAAAACCTTTTGAATGATTAAAAAAATGTGTTCGTAGGAACTATGATTGAAATATGAAATAGGATTTAATCCTATTTAAATCATCTCAAAATCAGAACTCATCTTCATCGACTCGTGGTACGAGCAATATTGTTGAGAGGCTGATTATCCACTTCTATCCCCTATCTCGCCAACCTGATCTTGATCGTATTTAACATTAAGCAGCTAATAATAATATAAAAAGAGGTAAACAGCATTTTTTGTCAAAGGATAACAATTGGATAACAACCATTACCATTGAGGAAACGACTGTGGATTTAATCGGCGTGTATTGCAGTAGATCAAATGCGAGCTTCGAAAAGATATCTTGTGCAACGAGATCTTAAACATCCAACGTGCAGTAATTAATGCTACGTCTTTCGCCTTATGATCTGAGGAGGCTCGCAGATCGAATACGTTATTTAACCACAATTCAAGTACGGATTCCTGCCTCGATCCCTTCGTTCGACTTCTCTAATCTGAGGAAAATCCTATAAAGAGAACATTCCTGGAACCTTCTTGCTTTTAAGGAATCTCATACCCTCCACCGTGGAATGCCTTCTTTTCAATGGAATTGTTCAGTTTAAACCTGCATCCTCCATAATGATCCTACGAAATACTACGTACCTACTAACTAAGAAGGTGCTAGGCTGTTTTAGACTTACTTCTATCACTGTTTTAGTGATAGAATCGTGGATCCCTCCTTCAAGACCGACAAGTCTTGTGGGTTAGTATTTGGGGAAAGCCCACCACACTGGCGAAATACACAGTATCTCATTAGTGAATTCGATTACGAGCTTTTTACATTAGAATAATGCTACTGTTTGCTGTATGGGGTTAGTTTCATTAGGATTAATTAATCTAAATACACTAGAGGAATTTTCAGCATTACCCAAGATATTAGATGCAGTGGGCGAGCGCTTTCGACGTGAAGACGTCATTGCCAAGCCACTAACTTAGTTTAACAATTGGGTAAAACCAACGTCAACTCAACTAACTTGGTTTGACAATGACTTCTTTCCGACGAAAATGCTCTCCCACTTCACCAATCATGACGTTAGGTAAGACTGCCTTTCCTCCAATGTTAACATGAAAATAATGCTAAAGGCAAAACCTGAGTAGACAAGACACTTGAGGGCAGGAGAAAGAAAACATACACATGAGTTGATCCACAAAGTGGAGGCCAAATTCCGAAATGAAAACCACCACAACCCCCTCGTCAGTGAAGGTTTCCTACTTTCTCCGCTTCGACGCCTCACACGCCCCAGACACATAGGTGACATCATCGTCAACGAAAGTTGATACCTCCCTTCATTCTTTAAAATGATCCTGTTCCCACTCTACAATAGTTAATTTAATTCGCCAAATGGACTCTATTAAAATCAGCTCTCATAATCATGTCATAAAGACGTCCGGAAACCATGTTGGCCGGACTGTACCTTGAAATTTGATTGATTTATAATTATGTCAATGAGGAGCTCACTTCATCCTAAATTGATAGATAACACTGCTATCTCGAATGCTAACGAGCCTCCGGACAGTGCTAATTCGTTAAGAATCTGCAGGGCTGTGTCGGCAAGGACTATTGAATAACTCTTCAAGAGATGAGTCTCCGGTTTAATGTCAGTTGGGATTATGAATCGCTCCAAGGTCTCACGTCGCTGGAAAGACAGATCTGAAGCACATAGTGCCTCTCCTGCCACCTACAAAGCTCCAGATAACCTGACCCGCCTGAGAACCTGACACCATTTACATCCAGACCCTCTATATGGCTCAGGACGACCTGGAAATTCTATGTTATTGTTTCCGTTTTAGCCAAAATTGAAAGCCAATTTTGACTTGTTGCGAGAGGGTCATTCCCACTCCGTCGAGACTCGGTAGTCAGGGAAACCACGTCTTACCAGCAAGTACGCCGTGATTTGGTGACGTTGTTTCCGTTGTCTAATTTTTGAGTAGATAGGTTCTTCGGCTGGTTAGGTTCTTCTCCCTCCCCGGAAATCAGCAGTAATCATTAAATATTGTCTGCAATTTTTCTCAGGAACATCGGTTTGCAATTTTCATGATTTTTTAAAATTTTATGCCGGAAAACCCAAAAGGGTTTTATGGTCTTTTGGTGATCCCTTCTTTTCAATATTAGGAGATAGTAGATAATTATATATTCCTGCTGGGAGGTCTCTCAGAATTGCAATCAAGTTGAGTTTTTCACGTTTCTTGCCACGAATTCTACCTCCAAATCTATTCTTCGTAGGTAAGAACGGTTCCGGTGCCAGTGAGACGAAACATTGGCAGGACATGATCACGAAGCCCCGCCAGACCATCGTGCAATGGCATAGGCTGAAACCTGAGTAATATGGGAATGTTACTACTAAGGTATGTAACGCCTGACGCCATTGGGCATATAAATTAGTCTTTATATCCACGTATGAAACTGAGTTTGTTATCTGTTCCAGGTTATAAAAGATTGCATGGATAGGATTAATGCATTATTCCAACCGAAATCTATGTATATTCAAATCATCATGAGCGTCTCCTTTCCCTAAGCTGATGTAATCGTCCCCACCTTATCTTTTCTCCAATCAGAGCATTAGCTGGCTACTCGATTGTTAGTGCAGAAGGGAATCTATCATAACAATATAAATTATGATTGTAACGGAAGTATCATAAAACTGAACCATTACAACATATTACGGAACCTATCTAAATATCATCTTTTTTGATAATGAGAATGGTCTTATATTTTTTGTGACATTTTTTCAAGAAATGAAGTGAATTTTCTAAAAAAAAAATTGAACAAACTAACCTCTTTCTACACTCAAGGGGTAATGTTTATTACAAGTATCACCAAGAAGATATATTTTTGAAAGTGTTTTACTAAATATGGCAAAGAATATTTAAGAGAAGCAAAACTCCGAGTTTCATAAATAAAAAATTGACATTTTTGAAAAAATATTTTCTATTTCCGAATCTGAACCGAAAGATTCACTCATAATATTTATTAAGGAGCCTTCTGTAAAGCTAACACCGTGTTCTGAGAATAGGTCCGATCAACTGGTAATATATCCATATTTATCTACAAGCAGTAGTAAATTGTATCTCAAATGAACTGGAAGAACCTAAGACTACGTTCAGTGGGAGAGCGAGGTGGTTTTTTTTTTTTTTTTTTTTTTTTTCGCGAGAATTGAAACTTGTATACTGAAATTCTTCGGAATCCGTTCACAGTTTCTTGATTCTATAAAGTAAAGTAGACGAACCAGCCGTGCTATTGAATGAAACACCGACGTTTTGAATGATTAAATTTTATTATACTGATGGATGCAGTAGAAAACCGTAATATTTTAGATAATGAACGTTACAAGTGCATCATAATATCCTGTAACGGTAATGTTAAGTAGAACTTCGGAAGTGGAAAAAAAATTGAAAACAAAAATAAAAATTAGAAAAAGCTTTTGGTCCCTCGTAAAAGTTAGTTTCGTTTGTGATCCTAGTAGACGGGCAAAACCTAATTAAAAACCAGGGCTTTAAGAGAAAATAATGTACATAAGTTTACCCTCGATGCAATCTTCAGGGAAAATAATAAAAGACATGCATTTGTTCGTGTGGAAAATGTCCTTTCAGTGTAAATGAATAACAGTGTATTTATTTATATTTATTCAGTACAAAAGTTTACTTAAAGTACCTACCTACCTGTGTAACGAGAACATTGTGAAGGGGCTATTAGGGGATAAATTGTGTACGTATTTTCAAAGAAAAAAAAGTTATACCATTGTTGTACCATTTCAATAGTTTATTTAGTGATACTTCTATCTTCAATATCGTAAGTGCGGTTAGTTGTGTACCTTTGGCCACCGTTTCTGCTGAGTTGACGAAAGAATAGTTTTTGTAAGAGCTATAACTTATTCCGTAACCGTTATGGCTTCGAGCGTTTATTTTTTCCATTCATTCTTTATCATTACAATGTTAACAGTGAGTGATGAACATTGTTTTTGCGTATGAAATATTTTTACTTCTTTAAAAACATTCTTGCTAGCTGTTATCCATGATTTAGTCAATGAAAGAAAGAATCGCCATTGAGCTAATCGGCCTTATAAATTTTACCCTTTGTGTGGATGAGGTATGCTGACACGGCGGGGGGTGTAACATCACAACGTCAAGTCCTTAAATGAATTATGCCCTCAAGGCGAACAGCACGTGCAAACGCGCACTGCTGAAATAGGCAAAAGCGCACGTACCAGATAAGTTATGTCTCATTCGGGTGTTGCCGTATCTATACTTTATTCCGAAAGCCCTTGAACTTGATAGAAAACTAGTGGTAAAATACTAGTAGTATTTCCAGGCTTATCGTCAAATCTTAATGACGAACCTAGGCTGTGCCTGCCATTCATTTCATGCGGCATATTGGTCCTTTCCCGCTTCATTGTGGGCCTTGTCTGCCCACAGATTTCCTTTAAAATATCGTAAAAGTATCGTTAGACTCATAGTTGAACTTGAGCAGTGATTGAAAGTGAGGTGACGACTGAAAAACATTACTGAATTCATCAGATGTGTCAATGATTGCCTGTTTGTTTAAAAGCATGGAAGTTCACCCAATGGAATTGATCTATCACCCTTGTTGCAGCTCCGTAACGAGTAATAATAATTATGAAGGGAGGGAAAGTATTTTCTATGAACTCGCCATTTCATCCCTCGTACCGAGGAAAATGAACCTTCTACATGCTTTTATCCTGATCCCACCAATCAAAGAGAGTAGAAGGATTGGCAGAATTCCAGTATGAGCAATGAAATAAAAACACTATCCGTGTCTAATCGCACTCCGGTTCGGGACGTAACAAGCTTTACAAGAGTGGGTCGCATAGCGTGCGCGAATTAAGAGGGTAGAAGGTATGTAGTTTATCCTCCACCTTTTACATATGATATACCTTGGTTCCTTTTGTAGCTTTTGCATACGTGCGTTGCTTCCTGCATTTGAAACCTGTAATATCCCAACGGTGATTGGTGATAAGGCATTCATTTTCATGAATAGGAATAACAGAAAAAGAGTGAGTACCAACAAGTATATTAATATTTTTATGAGCTATTCCAAGGAATACCCATGATAAATCTCCATCTCCTCTCATCATCGCGCTTGGGTCGAGGCAACCCTCATCCACCCCCCCCCCCCCCCCCCACGAATCTGGATAATCATTCGATTCAATTTTTGACGTATTTTATTAGAAAATTCGATGCTCTAGCCCTCGGTAATTTACACGGTATAATAAAACTTTTGACGCTTTACATACCAAGAAATAGTTTGATGTGACTCGTGTATTCCAAATTGTACCTATAAATGTGCTGAAAATATATGCAATAGTTTGTTGATGTTATCTTTTAATGTTCAGTTCGACTGTAAATAATTTCGAAAGGTTTTCCGCTTTGAAGGGTGTGGAATCAAGGCCAACTGATACTTTTGAGGATGAGATACTAAATCGTTATGGTAGGTACTACCTCACCCATGAGCTTTTACAGCTTTAAATGTATTTAACACAAATGTTTTATTGTTGACATTGACGGTTGATCTTAAGTAAGTTAAGAACTTTTGCAGCAAATGAACACCATCATTATACGTAGGTATGCCAAACTATGAAACAGGGTTTAAAAATAAAAATCAGCATAAAAAATTTCAGTTCACTTCACTTTCCGGGGTTTGTATTTTTTTGCGAATGGCAACATTGCTCATTTGAAAATTGCAGGGTACCTACCTTTGTGGAACTTGACACGGAATACTATAGTCGTTTTGCGTTGAGTTTTTTGCAGCAAGTTGGGGCATCGTTTCATTAATGAGCACTGAGTGAATCCAGATCTTATATGATCATTTTCTAGTTATACGTGTCTCATTCCAATTCCAATTTTATCAGTTGGTCCTTGACTCATCTGCAGAAAGCTTTCACAAATCTTATCTGATAAAAACATCAGAGGTATGTGCGTGATGTTAATATATTATTTTTGCGAAATAGCACCGGTCGTATGGATCAAGTCGTACGTACACGCAATTTGAAGAGAACAAGGTACCGTAGCCCACACTTTTGGACGTTCATGTTGACAACATAGCAAAAATGGGTAGTAGAACGTAAATTTAATGAATGGTTAGTGTACATATGAATTGTCAAATGGGTTTGCTCTTATATTTAGTTATTATATCATGTATTTGTAACCATAGACATTTCCGTTATGTTCCAAGAGAGTCAATAAGTTAAAGAGTTTACCGAACGAACGAACATAATAACGCACAAAAAAGGAAGAAAAGTTGGGCATGATAAAGGTTGAATTAGTGTCATTCGTCTACAATACCAGTCTTGTTTAGCTTCTGTGGTTGGATGCATTGATTATTACTGTAATTTTGTTAAATTATATTATGAATCCATTCCAATGCGCTCTTTTTCTACCCTCAAGTTTTTCCGCTGCCCATTTGATAGGTTGTCGTCTCGGGTCGTCAGTTAACAACATGCTGCTAATATCTTTTCTCACCCCCGAAAAAAACATTGGAGAAATAACACAGCATCTTGAGGTAGGTGATAATGAAGAAAAATGGAATCGAACGAAGTCTTCTTAATTATTTTTACCGGCATTTTTATTCTCCTTAACTTTTCACCATAATATACGTTCAAATTGCATAGACAACCCAAAATTACCGTCAGCCGTTTCTTACCCGCCATCCTGACCAGAAAATAGGTTGATTATTCAAGGAATAACCAACCAAAAGCCTGGACGCTGGTCTTAGTTGTGCCTAACTCATATTTAGCCCGATTCAGTCGTGTGGGTATCATTTTCTTAAGAGAGTATGGCTCAGGATAGAAGGATGCGTTAAAATCTGCTTCTTTTGGGAGAATGTTGTAAGTACACTCATTTTCTAAGTATGTTGACACTTACTCCGACGACTCTAATGATACTGTTTGTCACGCGAGCAACGTTTACCTGTATTGATGAACCATCGTATATTAATTTGAATTTCTTTTATTTAGACTCGCGGAAACTTGATTAAAGTTGTTGTGAATGAGAGCCCAGTTCAAATTTATGTTGTTTAAATAACGTCGGGTTATTCGATTATGCATGCTGTCTCTTTCCTTTGTTGTCTACTTCTTTTTTTTAATATATACTTATACTCCCTCGCGTATTATACGAGTTTCGAACATCTAGTCGTTGTTTACGTCGTAAAACGTCGTTGTTGGATGCTTGCAATTATTATTTCTCCTCCTTTCAAGTCTTCTTGTTACCTGCTCTACTCTCAGTAGGTTCCGAAGATCTTCGACAATTCAGAAATTGCCACTTGGGATTTCATTTCCAAAAAGGAAAGATGTGGAAAAAATAGTTTTATTTGCTTTTGGTTTCAACAGCTCCAGATTGAAAGTTATAATTTAAAACCTACTACATTCATTCATTTAATCACACCTAATTCCCGTATCTTCATCGCTTCTTTTGCTTTGCTCCTTTCTTTTTGTCAGCTCCACCTGAAACAAAACAAGATTTGGAAATAGAATTCTTTGTAAAGGGAATATGTGCTCTTCCAGTAGAATGAGGAGCATCGAGAAGTGGTAGTATTTGGTTCGAGATGATGTTATTTTACAACTGAAACCTCTACAATAAATTTGATGCTTTCAGGCACAGCCGTAACTGTTAGGTAGTGTTCTATCTTCCTTTTTCAAAAACGTAGACCAAAATCATCAACCGAACAAAAGGAATAATTGTTACTTGACCTCGTTGAATACCTCATCCTTCGGTCCCTACTAAATGATGTCCAGTCAACCGTATGAAACATGAAAAATTAAATAATTACCTACTGGTAAAAACTAAGTGAGATATTCCAGGAAAAAAAGTGAAAAATTGCACCGATACAGGTGGGTTAGAATGAATCGTGTCGAGTGCAGAATGTGCCATAAATTACAAAAAGAAACCTCAATTTTTTGCTCTTCATTTCCAAATGGCTCACATGAATTTAGGCCCTCTATGAAAAATCCACGCCGCATTATAAATTGAAAAAATATAATGTTAAATTTAGTAAAGTTGCCTGAAAGCATCAGTGAGATTTTATTCATTGATAATTTTTTATTTTTCAAGAAGATTAAATTGAAGCTGTGTTCAGGTCACATGGACTTTTTCGAAATGTTTAAAATGTCACAGGAATGTGTTGATTGATAATTTTTCATAATGATATTCATATTATCCACTGTTCGCTACCACACGTCTACTTGTATGAACGTTGGTGAAATTATTTTAGGCCTCATTTTGACAAGAGTAAGTACAGCCAGTATAAATGGTGGCAGAATACAAACCTGGTCGAATGTTTCCCCAGATCAGCGAATGGATCATCCTGGTAATCCAAAGCATGACAAATGAAAGACCGATCGTAATGACGGCAAAAATTCCTCTGACGGGCCACGACATCCCTTTCAAGAACGGGTAGAGCCAAATTCCGGTTTCGAAATAGGTCCCAAAAAGGCTGTAAATGAAGCGGAATGGTGATATTGTAGTTTCTTATGTTAAGCGGAACAAACGAGTTGTTAAAAGTTATCATATGAGAGGCGTTTGGATGATAAAATAGTAATAACATCACTATTCATTTGGGATCATCGCTCCTTCAACCGTATGATTTATCCATTTGTGGTACCCTTGGGTACTCAGAAGGGAAAGAAGAAATTTGTCAACAGTGTCCAAGGTGTTCAAAGTACCAAACCACAGTTGGTATTTCAGGAACTTACCCCCTCATGGTACATAGTAGCGGCTAACTGAGTACAAATGTTATTCCGGGGAGGCACAAGTACTAAGTCACTTTCCACACAAATGAAAAGGTTTACTGATTCAGATCCCGGGAATAATAAATCAAAAAGGTACTCCCTAGAAGTGTTTCTGGTAGCTCCCTTTCAAATAGTTTTAGGTATACCTTCTCAGTATTAATTATCATCTCAGTCGTATTCATACGAGTCTGTTAGTTAAGTGGAAATAGTTTACGAGTAGTTAAAACACGACTTACCATATCGAATACGCCAACAGGTAGAATAAAAGTCCGATGCTGGATGACTTCCAGGATGGTACTTTATGATTAGTTATTGCCACGTCAACAAACGTGCATAACGTGTTAACAGTGTGAATAACCTGGTTTACCCAAAAGGGAATGACGAGATCCAATTCTTTGGGGAAAACCAATTCCCGGTCAATAGCGTACCACCCCCAGAACACCAAGCTCACAACCTGTGAATTTATTCGTATTTTATTTGTCATCTCCAAGCACGTTATCTGGCAGTCGATAAAAATTAGATAAGTACTTACGAAAGCCATGGGCGTCGCAATAGACATAAATGTGTAATCCGCTACACTTTGTACTTTTGATTTCAGTCTAGAGGCACCAACCGCACCAACTAGGTGGCTTATTGAACTAACAAGAAAGTAAAACATCTGCACGCACTGAAACACGAATAACGAGTAAAAAGTAAAGTGATCCGCCCATGATAATATATTCACGTAAATATGTATCAGTCGAGTTAGACACTTACAAAAGTCCAATTCGTCAGGTACCGCGGTGAAAATCTATTTAAAGTCTGTATAATGGGACTTTGTTCAACATTTGGATTCTTCTTATTGGCGTAATGGAGTAAATACGAGACGTATGCATAAAGACCAAGTAAACTCAAATGGAGTACTGCTCCTCGGGCCCCCATTTTTCACAACTGAAACAGAAAAAACAAACTGATTACAAATAAGCCCAACTTGAATGTTGCGATATTGGTAGGTCTCGATTAAACACCCGAAAAGCGAAGAAACATAAATTGAAACATCTCATGAGCCGTTCCTTGTTGATTGTGATGAGGTACAATGCAAAATATGAATATATATTAAAAAAAAAAAAAATCCGGTACTTCCTCCGTATACTTGGTTCGTAAATTTGGTTAATGTCCTTATAACCGTCAGTAAACCAAGCTGATCATCAATTCGATTCCAATTTAAAATATATCCTTGGTTACAAAACTAACCCAAGTATTTTTGAAGTGTAATACTGTTCCGTCAAATTTGCATCTATTTAGTAAATTTGTTAGCAACTTGATCGCCAAAATCTTCATCACAACTTGGAAAATCTCATTTCGATTTTTGCACTCATGTTTAGCCCACAAAATGTGTGACGAAAATAAACCTCTTCTCGATAGCTCTCAAATTAGTCAAAATTTACATTATCTCTGAAAAAACCTCAGGCACGATTGTAAGAGATAGCTCCCAAAAATGACCATCATGATTTGTTATTATTATTTTACCTCATTTATTTATTAACTTGTTAGTTATATTTATATATTAACCCCATTTATGGGGGTCCCATAGTAGGCACTGTCCCTTGGGCGAAAACCAACTAGGGTTATTATCAGTTCCGATCCGTGTCTCGGGTTTCAGTGTTACGGAGATACGCACCATGAAACCCAATTTGTAAGCCAACTTTTAATATTCATCCTCAAAAACAAGTGAAAATCCCACCTTCAAATTTGTTGAATTAGATAGAAATTACGGTTATTAATAGATGATAACGAAAACTTCTCTCAAAATCCCAAAGGTAATCAAAGTTTGATGTTAAATTTTATTTGGCTTGCCTCTTGGGATCCTTGAGGATCTCCTTCTTGCGTAATCTAATTAATTTCTATCGAGTGATCCCGGCGATACGTAAGGGTCAAATATTTGAGTGAAATTTTATGCTGGTAACATTAAGATGTTTGGAGGCTGACAAATTTAGTGTCCCAAGGAGCTCCCTCCATTGAGCATAAATAATAATATATAATATATAATTCGCAGCTAATGAGCACGGGTGCTCATATTCGACTCGACCTGAAACGTTGAAGCGCTGAACTTTTTTAAAATTCCACTTTTAATAACAAATCGAATTAACAAGGGAAAATAGACCAAATAATGTCTAGTAATTTACGTTTTCAAGGTTATAGCACTTGACCTTGAAAATACAAGTCGTCACATCTCGTATGTCACATCTATCCAGCATCAATTAATTAATCAATGAGGTGGAAAATGGCACCGCTGAGCTCAATTCACATCATACAGGACCAAAGTTCAGGATGCTATCGCTGCGACCAGGAAATGATATGGACAGTCTGACGGACACGAAAGCAAATTAATTTGTTCAGGGGGCTCTGAATTACAGAAAAAAAGGAAAATTTTGATTTTGGAGCTATTTTCAATATTTGAAAGAAAAACAAAGCACTTACTGCTACTCAGTCCCGGTAGTAATGCCTACTATTACCTCACAAGTGTCCTCGATTAGAGAAAAAACCAGTTGACAATCTGGTAAAGTAATATAGTTAACTAATGAATCAGCAATCTGTCCATTGTGCTGCACTGGGAAGTAAAAGTTGACACTTCATGTGACTTGCGGCTCGTCAGAATGAATGGTGCTGAAGCACAACTGAATCACAATCACCCAAAAATTCGTAGACTACAAGGTGAAGGAAACACATATACACGTCAAGAGTGAATATAAAAGGACTGACTGGATGAGGCTACGCTGGCGAGCCGGTGGTTTGCCCCACCACCTGTAGTTTCATTATCTGGGACGAACCGTTGTTCGGCTTCCTGCGAGGCCCTATAATATTATCAAAACCGTGAAATGTTCAGAAGCAGCGAGAATCTAACGTTTCCTTGGTGGTCGTTCTCTGGGAGAAAGTGTCGTTGCAACATCGACGAGCAGCAATGAACAAAACTTTCTACACAATTCCACAACTCCAGTGAGCAGCAAGACAGCTCACAGGAGATTTATTAGAGGTATGCGTATTTTCAGCCCCAAAGATATTCATTAGTTTCATTAAATAACGAAAAATGTAGTGTCAGATTAAGATGAAATGGCTACACCAACGTTACGAATTATGTATTCAAAGAAAAGCAGAAATAAATCCTCTACTATGTTGCTTTAGACCATAACTAGTATCCCGTAGAAGATTTTGAATGTAGTCTCTTTGTGTGCAATTTTGGAGGATCGGGTCATTTCCAATTCATAAATTAAGGATCGTTTTCAAGTGAATTTTGACGATCTACTAAATCATTTGTGCATATATACATTTATAAGCAACTATTCAAGGTGGAAAACAAAAAAAAAATCGCTGTAAAATGTCTGTGACACTTTCTGAGGTCGTCCTATCAGTAGTTATTCAATTATGTTACACCAAGGTAAATTAAAAAAAAAAAATCGATTTCGTAAGTAAGTAAAAGTAAGTTTGTAATATTCTCGACACATGTGGCGAGAATCTAACGCATGTTTAACAAACATAAGTCCGAAAAGCAAACGCGTTCTAGGAGATAATATTGACTCAGGATCGACGCCGAGGAGGGCATGGCTCAACTTCGTCAGCTACCGTTTATTGAGTCTCTCTTATTTGAAGTTGGATCAGAAGCCACCTGGCTGACTCCTTCCTCCTTCAAGTGCTACGGAATATAAGTTGATTCAGTATGATCATAACTGGTGTAGGGGAATCCTCTAATGGAAGGTATCACTAAATGAGCACTTTACGTAACGATACTGTATGAATTACGTGAGCCACCTATTCAACTTTCTGTCATGAATTAATCAACTGTTACATAGAGCACCGTCGTAAAAACCTAATTTGAAGAATAATAAGTTGGTATGAACACACATACTAAACGTTTTAATGTTGCAATAATGAGCCATTTCACTGAATACGTTTCATGGAATATCTAGCATTGATTTTCGAAGTTTGTATTCTCCCTCGCCTTTTTTAAATCGCCTTAGCCTTCTTCAAGTTCATCGCCCTCATTCACCTCACGAAACCCATTGCCGACTGTCATTTTACAAACGAACAATAAACCAGACATTCTCTTCATTCTCAGCGAGTTCGTGCGATTCATTGCGTGCTTGTAGGGCGTTAGCGTGGGTCGTTATGAGCATGCTACTCCAAGAAGTTTGAACTTGGCGCCATTATATTATACACAAAGTAAAGTTAAATTTTAGGGTTGATAATATTGACGTAGAACTTGCGATTCGAGCTTAATTTCAATTTAAATTTGTGTGTAAGAGGTGGAACTTGTACCGTGGGCCATGGGAATAGCTTTAATTCGCTAGAGAGGTATAACGTTAAAATAAAGTTACTTTATCAACTTTTACATTATTTTTAATTTAATTAATTTATTCGTTTTTATCAGGTCAAAATGTTGATATCACCGATTCCGTCGTAGTATTCTGTATGTTCATCCCATGTGAGCCCGTTTTGGTTGGTTATTCCTAGGTTGATTCTATGTTTTCATGCAAAATGTCATTCTCTCCAATTCGGCCCAACATTTTTTTCTGGGCGTTTCAAGGTGTCTAGATAAAAATTCGCAAATGTCCGCTGTCCGCCGTCCACCGACCTGATATACCTGCACAAGATTATGCCTGAGGCCGCAAGTCCCATTACAGTCTATCCTCGTCTGTGTTTGGCGCTAGATCATCTGGGAGCCCTGTACTATGGCTCTATGGCTTCCCCGTATATCAGGCACCCCTACCTCTTCCGACGTTCGCCTACCTGCGGCGGCCCAGGATGGTACGCCGTCTGTCGTCCACGCTGACACTGGTAGTAGAACATTTTCTAAAAATCTTAAATTTTGGTCAGGGATCCGTTTCCGGCTCTAGTTAGTCCTCGAAACTTTTCAGCCCGATCGGACCGAATTCCGGAGGGGGGAGGGGGTAGATTTTTTGTATCTGGGCGTGTGGGGTATCATTTCCGACTAAATTTTGGACGCTGAAACTAATGAAATGGGTCCCGGAACGATTGGCGCCCTCTGGACGAGGTAATGGGCCAAAATGGGTACCTATCTACTCATTTCGAATGTTTTCGAGATTTCATATGCCTAGGCGTGTGGAGTATAATTTTACACAAAATTTTGCACCCTGGATCGATTGGAATGGGTCCGGGCCCCACCGCACCCACTATTTTCCCCATGTTGAAGAAATGAGTCTCCATGCGCCTAGTCCGAGGAATTACCAACCCCAGTGAAAGAATTTGCAGCTTTTTAAACATTTAAATTTAAGATCCCATCGCTACAGGGCGTGGGAATTGACATCAATGACATTCACCTTTCAAGCCCCCCGCTCTTTCTCTAACCCCTGACAAATCGTTAGGGCTCGGATCGGCTATTCACTTTTGTTCAATTTTTGGAACTTTTACATGTTGGTTTTCCATCATGCGTTTTCAAAATATCATTTTAACGTCCCATTGATGTAGCCGCGTAACATCACAATTACGAACTACAACTTGTAGAATATTTCCCAAGTTCAGGCACGCTTGGCCTCATATCTCAAATGGCATGTTGCTATCAAATTAGGGTGTCCTTCGCAGATGAAACGAGAACTATTTTCTTATTTTGTCCACTGATCATTCGAGATGAATTCCGCGTCATTAGGAACAGACGCATCACATGTGGATATCTAACTAACCTTGTACCTTGATGATTCAGGTAGGTATAGGCTTTTACTAGCAATGGAGACGTTTCGCCTTCACTCTACAAATTTCTCTAATAAATAAGTTATACAAATAATTAAACTAATCCTCTAGGAAATTTATAATTTTTGCTCAGTTTAGGCCATATTTTCAGTCATGTTTTTCCTTAATCTTCGGTTAAAATTGGGACAAAACTCAAGTTAAGCAAACTGATAAAATAATGGATTAACACAACAACAATGGGTTAACAACTCAATATCCGGAAACTGCCGTAACTCGTCGTAACGAACCTTGAAATTTAGATTTTTAGTGCAATGCAGGTACTGGAAACCAGCCCCAAACACAGCATCAACGACCTACTCCTTCTCCAAGAGGTATATACCATAAAGTCGTTCCTGTTTTAACCAGCTCTTGCATTATTGCAATTTCACGAGAGGGAAATATCTACGAATGTCGGCTCGTTATTCATAAATGCCGTGTGGAGGAATTACAGAATCCCGATCGGCCAAATTGTGGATAAGCGTAAACGCAAAATAGGACCTTTCCCTTACCAAAAGCGCTGTAAGTATCGTAGGTGGGATGAAAGACGTCAAGGCACTTGGAAAGAACCGGAAACTGATTACTTGTTAGGCATTCGTGACACAGGCGGCTGACACCGGCTGGAGTTGGTGGCCCGTCCTATGCTAAGATAAAACTAAACGTATAATATCAACGAAAAAACAGCGACTGCAGAATGATTGAAGACGAATTTACAGAGCGATAAGGATTGACCAATTAATTTGGTGATGGTCACCGAAAAAAAATCGAGCCGTGACTCGGCGAGTCTTCCCTCACTAGCAACCACCATGCGTCGACTCGAGTAGAACTGCACGACCGTCCTTCCAGGGGTTTACGCTCTAACCCCCCTATGATCCCTCCGTCTGTGAACATTTCCTCCGATCGATTTTTTTGCCTTCCTTCCTTATCCACCACCACGCCTGCTCTGCCTCACTTGCCATCATACGCTGGGCAGAACCACCGACTCAACTTGTCTAGTCACATTCACAACCTTGGCCTTCGCCCTCCCCGGACGAGGCTCATCGGCGCGGAGCCTTCAATTTACAACAGTCACTATTGTAAGGACCTCGAAAGTGAAGAGCAAACAGATAAGATTCTCGCAAGTGGCTGATTGAATTCGATAAATATTGCACGTGTGCGTATCTTGAAACCCCGAGATCATGTAACCATCCACCTTAAAATTCGATCATATAACCCGTCCTCTCAATATTAATTTAATTTGCTTTCGGCTGACCCTTACGTACATACGCCACGGAATACTCGCTTTACCATATAGCGAAGGGCTCTGAACAATGTACAAGTTTCAGAAGAAAGTGCGTCCAACGACTAAGAGCCAAGAAAATCAAAATTTAGCAGTACGAACTAGTGAACGGAAAAACCTACTTTGATTGTTTAAAAATTGATATTCACCTCTTTATTAATCCTCATATGATTTTAACGTTTTAGGATATTAAACATTTTAGGATAAAGACACGTAAACAGAATCTACATTTTCCAATGAATAAATTATGTTGCTACTCCACTTAGCATTAGTCCCCAAACACTACAGCATCAAATTTAGTTTTCTCTCAAAAATTTGCTATTAAAAATTACCCATGTATCTTAGAATGCAATCGTGTAACCCATCCTCTCATTTTCTATTTGTTCTCAGCTGTTCCTTTCATGCATACGCCCTTTTGCAGATGAAGTAAGACAATACTCGCTTTACCTTAGAATGCAGAGCTCTGGACACCACACAAGTCCCTGAAGAAAGAGCGCCTAACAACTAAATGCCAAGATAATCCATTCGGTGACCCCATACAAATACAGCAAGGATTTTCCTAGAGGTTTTAATTCCTGAGCAGTTATTATTATTAGTCGTGAAAAATATTCGTCTTCATTCGGTGAGCGTTGAATTGTCAGGAACCCATCCACGTTCCGAGGTTATTCACGGTCCGAAATTCATAAGTAGAAAATGATTATCTACTCGTTCAGGTCCCAAAAATACCATAGAAAAATTTGTTTCCGAAAAAGTACAATCTCACTAATAACCGGTTTGTGGTGATCGTGCTGAAAATGTGCCCGGCACACATAGGGCCCAAATGAAGACAGTACAATTTTCAGCCCAGACAGCATACAACAGCCCGACCACCGACCATTTTAATTTGAATTTACAGAAACATATCAAATAAAAGCTTGTGCTTAGTTTTTTATTTATATTATTATTATTATTATTTTATCTATTTTTTGTATGAATACGAATAGAAGGACGTGATTATTAATAATCAAACAACAAAACAAAATTGAAAAGTCAGCCATTCTAAGTAATAACATACGAAAGATGAATGTTTCTGCCCCAAAAAAAAAACTACCAAGGTACCTGCCTATTCAGTCAAAAAATTGTTCCAACCTTCTTCGGTTCGGGTTCTCCGTACATTTTCTGAAAGAAAGCAGGTCACATCTCGCACATCACTTGGTTTATTCGGCTCCATTATATGTTCTTACAAAAGAAAGTATTTTAATCTAATCCTAGTTAAATGAATAATATTTCTTTTAAATTTTAGGGTATTTGAATATAACTTGCGAACATACGAAACAGAAAATAGAAGGCGTGAATCAGTGCTGTCTTCTGGATTGAACAGATGTAGAACATACGCATCCATAGTAGTACTAGGCATGCTGAGTTGGGAACGATGATGCCTTAGTATCTTCTTGCACTAGAGCCAACTCAGCACGAATACTATCGCTCCTCTTTTGGTGAATATACATGAGTTTAAATTGGCGTATCAAATCAAATAGGAAAAAAATAACGGTTTGTGAGTTGCGGAACTTGGAAAAATCCTTTGAATTCGAGCTCTCTCTCAAACGAAAGCAAGAAAAGTAACATCGTTCCCCGTGAATTCACGTTCATGAACGCACGTCTAAGGTAGGTACTCGATTATTATGATATTACCCATGGGTGACGAGGATTATAACCATTAATCGTAAGGGGAGTCTCACTACAGCTCTTTAGTGTAGTGGTCTCAGCGCTCCTGGTGACAGTGGCAGGAAGTTCATCCCACCCCACCATGATTACTCATATCAGCAATATCAACACGCAATATTATCTTACTTGTCATAGGCAATCTCAATATTCTCATTTCGTCTGTGATTTCGTTACTTGAAAATTCCTGTAGAAAATGGATGGGTCGTATCCACACACAATGGGCAGAAAATGTATGATGTGAAGACCCAAAACCATGAAGTGTGAAGACTGTGATATTTGCGCTCACACGCGTTTGTGTTGATTCCATGGGGTTAGAAGGGGATACATGAATCTGTAAACATATTTATTGCATTGCGACTTATTTGAAGCAAACTACGCCAACAAAAGAATCTCTGCTCCTGCCAGTTGACTCTTCCAAAAAATTTCTGATTTTTGAGGAAGATGAGAGTCTTATAGGAAAAATTCATCCTTGAGAACTTTTCAGCAGAAAACCACACGATAAAACCGGCTGGGTATATCTTGAATTAGTAGGGTGGGGGAAGGGACTTTTTCCCACTGCCACCAGGAGCGCTGAGACTGCTACACAGCTGTAGTGAGACCCTCCCTTAATCGTATAATGAAATAGATAAAAGGGTTAGAACGATTCAGACAATTTTAAACAGTTTGTGTACATTAAGAAACATGTTCATCATCACTATGAAATGTATGTTCACATAACGCTAAGCTATACAACCTTTTCAAATGAGACATTACATTTACCTACGTATTTTTTTCATAACGAATTGATAAGGCAATACAAAATAGGAAAATTATTGCAAACCGCCAAAAACTACTTTCTGAAAATTTAGGAAATTATAGGAAGAACGTTGGATCCAGATGAACTGCAGCGAATCGAGAAAAGGTACTTCGTGAAGAGGGACGGTAAAAACATTATTCTATCTGACCCTCATTTTACACGGCCAGCCACTAAAACTACGCTTCTGGTTTCTTGATGGTAGGCTTGTACCTCTTGCACCATCGCTTATTCTTATATTGACGGATCAACCCATCCTTAAGCCGTAATGCACAATGATTCTACTACGTTCTCATTCCCGATGATGAAAAACAAAACCTTTTCTGAAAACGAGTCAATTGAAACGTTATTTCAGTGCTGCTTAACGAAACATACAATAGTAAGAACACCCTTCAAATATGATGTAACAATAATAATAATAATATGATAATTCAATCTCTGGATAGAAATTCACACTGTAATCGATAGTTTGGAAACCGCTTCTATGAGTAATCAGAAAATAATAATAAAGTGATCCCCAGTTATGATCAGGTAGGTATAATGAAGGGAAAGAGGTCTGCTCGAACCAAAATAAAAATTAATTTTCGTTGATGGTAAACAACTCTCATAAAAAATGACTGCCAGTGAAAAAGAACACTTCTAATAAGAATAACCCATGGGACCGCACCGGCTGGAAGGGTGAGGTTGAGAAGCACGTTCACGGCGATAATCGTTCATCATTTCATACCTATCGTAATAATCTCGATACCTTTCCATGTAACGTGGTTCCATTAGGCGAGGGTCATGGTAACGAAGATCCTTGTAACGAGGATCATCGAAGCGGTCACTGTAGCGCTCTCTCACCCGGTATCCTCCTCGGGGGTAGTCGTAGTCCCTGAGACATAAATGACAGAAAAACTGTAATTTCCCAAAGAGTTACGTTTCACATTTACGTTCACGTTTGTACTTAGTGACAAATAAATCTGACTCAAGCTTGGAATTACTAAGACATACAAAGTTTTGGTTCCCCGAGTAGCCAGTCTCAACTTTTAGATGCAGTCAGTAACTTGCAACCACCAAACCTCATCTATAGCCAACACTGAAAACTCACCTTGGATTGCTGCAATAACCCCTTTCATCTTCGTATTCGCAATCGTAGTACTGGTCTCTGTCCATGTATGGATAAGGCATAAACCGTCCAGGTGGTCCCAGTGGTCTTCTAGTTGGAGGCGGTGGTCCTACCATGTTACCATTCACCTTGTTCACGTGCTTGGCAGACGTCATATGCTAGGAGGTAAGCAAAAATGATACTGTTACACAAATCAAGGGGAAAGTGCTCATGACAAACCCTGAATGCATAAAATAAATAGAAAGAAAAAATAGAGGAAATATAATAGAATAGGAGGGAGTTTCAAATGAGTGATTCTAGAACAAGCTGGTTTCTAAGATGTCTTGTTTGGTCAAGTTAAAGTAAAATTTACAGCATCTTAATATGCCGCAACCCATTTTGCTTCCTCAGAGCAATAAGAAAGAGACGGATAGCTCGAGATAAGCAATTATACATCGGATTAAAATCAGTTACATAATTGCAAACGCTAAAGGTATTGCTTACGAGAACTAATCAAGACTTACTTGCTCCATTTGGAGAGCGGAGTTCGCATGGACGTCACAGGTCGCGCAGTACAAAAGGTTTGCTGACATATCATGGCCTGTTAACAAGACTATCCAACTTAGAAAAATGAAGACTCTTCCCAAGCTGTTTAAAATAAAATAATACTTATTTTTACTGAGGCCAACTTGAGGTAAGATGACCCTGAAAATCGTCACAGATTTCTCCATGTTTTAAATTCCGACTATCTGTTTCAAGGAAATAATAACCTACATTTGTATTTGCTCTTTTAACAAGGAATTTTATCGATTGGAGGTCGAGTTATGAGTGAGAGTAAATCTCAAGATGAGTATTTTTGCCTAGGTTTGGAAGAAGGAGGTACATTTATAGCTAACTATCCCTAAGCTACCGCTAACATGGCCGTAAATAGGAAGATTCAATTTTAAAATATCAACTACTCGTATCAGCAACTTGGAAAAACTATTTGAAAAAGGAGATTAAAAAAAATAAATAAAATAAATAAAGAAGAAAAACTCGACAAGTTTCATCAATTAGTTAGCAACTTACGGAACGGCATAGGTCTCGGGGCAACGGCGTAGATCTTTTCATTCGAAGTCAATCGAGTTTGGTGTTTTGACCCTACGGAAATCGAGTTTAAATGTTATCATCATCGATTAATAAATGTCATTTTGATCATATCGCAACCGTACATATTCCAAATAAAGGCAAATAATGTTAGGGCGCTAAATAAAATGCGGCAAACTTCTCTTAATATATTATCAGCAAAAAATACAACACCAAATTTTAGGGGCCGATGAGAATACTCACCGGATATGTGGGCGGCGATCTGATTTTTAGCGTTCAGCTTCACGTTGCAGAGGGTGCAATCGAACGTTTTGGTGGCACGGTCCTCATAGATGAAAGGTTCAGTATTGGTATCAACGTCAACCTCCTTCTCTTTCAGCTGCCAATAACAAGTCCAATACAATGACAGGAGGTCATTTTTCACAGAAAATTATTTCACGCAAACGTGATAATTTCGTGAGTCACCAAGTTAGTCGGTCAGAGAAAATGGAGTAACATGAGACATCATAGTGGGTAATCCTTTTACCCAACGTCCGGTTTCACCATCACCATGGTCCTGGTGAAACTCTGCAGGAACTAAAATATAGGGGAAGCGCATTTTTTAACCCACCATAATACTCGTACTTTGTCAGGTAAAAGGCTCCATCCGGAAATGAGTACATAATTCTCTGGTGGTGCCGTTGAGAAACATGCCGGTGATCATGATGATGTGACATGTGAAGAGAGTAGCGTCACTGTACAGCCTCTAGGCTACAAACCCTACCGTTGCTACACAGGAATTCGTACTGGTGGGTTAAAAATGTGCGTATTTCCCAATTTATTTCACGCTGGTGGAAAGTAAAGTGACTGACCTTTTTAGCGTGCCTGGAGCCAGATACGTGAGCTTGGTACGCATTTTCGCCAGTGCACTTGACTTTACAGATTTTGCAGAACATCACATCCTGGGAATGAAATTACGTTGAAAAAAGGCGAACGATTGGCGATTTAGGCGCAGATCCAAAGACTTACTAAGGACATTTTTTAGAATACTGTTTAAGCGAGAGGGATCTAACACTATCTACCTTCTCTTTCTTTGACATGAATGCACCACACATGTTTTCCAAAAGTGCTTTCTGTATAGCATCGTCAGAAGCTTCTTCTCCGAATGTTCCAGGAACGCCTATCGGTGTAGCAACGAGACCGTTGGTGTCCGCAAGTTGTTCCGGGCTAGAACGAACAGGAAATCTGATTACATATTATGCTGATATGGATACATATGAATATATATGGATATAGGAGTAGCAGACGCACTCAAAAACGAGAACATTAAGGAAATTACGTAAATGATCTACCATCCTATTATTGTTGCGACCGTTGGCAGTTCAGCAGCGGCTTCATCCATGATTGTTGACGATGAGATTCTGAAATAATCCTGAAACCTCAACTCTTTATTTTTCCTTACAAAGCTCAGAAAACTTGAACGGGGATGATCGCGAGAACTAGCTGATCGGGAGAAAATTACCACGGGGTGCGTACACTCAGTATCACAACAAGTTTCTGATCCCTCACCATCAGAAAATTGTTTCACCTAAACTTGATAATTTTTAGATATTCAAATGAATTATTATTTTTTTAATTGAGGAGCTATAAAGAGCGGGACAATAATTATTACAGAACTATGTTATTGATTATTGATAACTGAATAACTGCACAAGTGCAACCACCACCTAGTTCAAGATGAATACGAAGCAGGAAGTACTCGAGGTAGAAGAACCAAGCAAGAAGTAAAGTAGGCGGTGTTGTGAGCTACATAGGATGTTTCCTAGGTTTTACCCTGATTAACCATAATTCTTCCATATTTGTGCAACCTTTAATCTAAATTTAGTTTAGATTTGCAGAGATTACCTCTCCCCATAACTCCAACGATCAGAGGCATGGAATAATAAATTCCATGGATCGGAGGATTACCCAGGGCCGAAGTGAGAGCGCTCTGTCGGCGCAATTGACGAAACCAGTTTCCACCAGCAGTGTACCTGCTATTTTGCCGAGTTTAGTGTGCGCATCTGAATCCACCCCAGGACAGCGAAAAAAAATCGTTAATTTAACAGTTAGTGTTTTTATCATGACTGGGAATCAAATCATTATTTGGTGATGCAGACCACCTTTTGGTGATTTTTGATTAATCTCTTCTACCGGTTTTGTAAATTTCTCAGTTTTATCTTAAATTTTCTACATTACAATAGGGTGAGTGAAAGTGGAATTAGGCAGGACTACCATGATATCCTCTGTAGCAAGGTACACTGAAATAGAATACCGGTAGGAGCGCTGGCGTTCTGCTTGTGTATAGAACGATGCCAGCGCTCATAGTTCGAGGGACATTACGGACGTACCCTGAAACCTTTCCAACCTGCAAGAATGTACCTTCTGTCTTTCACTTTTGATTTTGAGCATTCTAGTTGTGTTTGGATTTTGTTGTATTTCTGTACATGCCATAGAGGCTGTGAAAGGAAAGCATAATACGTGGGAAAAGTAGTCTTCAAATGCTAATTATATATGTATGAGGATCCCTCGCTTATATCGACGCAGGGGACTTCATAAAGCGTTGGTTCTAGCTGCGAATAGTGGTTCCCGCTTGGTGGGATGATGACCAACTGCGGCGTAGCCGAATGAGGAGTAGCTAAGGTACTTGCCTACTTCTGTAACACATTTTTATCTGTTGTACTTCTTTCAGAGGTTTGGAGTGCGATGAGATTGTTTGTAGACTCGTTGTACTCCAATGGTATTCACTTCTTCCAACAGTTGAAATTGTAAACATAGATGTAAGCCAATCCCTCTCTAGGTGCATTTTATGACTCTCTAGACTTAAATCAATTCAGTTTCTAACTTATGTTTGTGACGGTGGGAATTTTTTAATTTTCAATGGTTATTACTGTTGTTGACCCCAAGAATCGCTTTTCGGAACGATCGGTATTGCATTATCGCTTGTTCTCACAGCATAACCCATAATTTGGCGATTGTGGGTGATTTCCTCGTCCAAACTTTCGTGCTGGAGCTATTGAAATGGTTAGCCTTTTTTTTATTAATATAAAAAATAAAAACAGGAGGCAGGTAAATCGCAAAAAAGTTAACACCACCTGATTTTTTTTTCTAAGGCGCCCCTCACACGATCAATATATTGATTCAATATATTGGCTCAATATATTGAAAGAAATTAATATTGACCGTGCCCCTCACACGTGCAATATATTGAATCAATATTATGTCAGCATTCACAACCTAACGTTTCTGCGAACAACTTGGTCCCATTCCAATCAATTCAGATTCAGGGCCCGAAATTTGGTGTAAGATGATACCCCACACGCCTAGGTACCAGAAATCTTGAAAACCCACATTCGAAATAGGTAGAATAATACCCATTTTGACCCATATCCTCATCCAGTGGGCGCAAATCGTTGCGGTACCCGTCTCATTGCATTCAGCGTACACAATTTAGTGGAAAATAATACCCCACACGCCTAGATCGCCGAAAATCCATTTTCCAAAATACACATTTTTACCGCTAACCCCTTGCGTTTCAGGCGTGCAGGTTTCAGATTTCAAGGAAAAGGTTATGTTTTGGTTCTAACTTCCCTTGACTGCCACTTCAAGCGCTACTGAGCCATACAAAATATTGAGGAACCTTCAATAAAAATCAAATTCATTTGATTTCTTTCAATATATTGACATCAATAATTATTGCTTCAATATACCCCTCACACCGTCAATATATTGACAGAAATGAAATATTGAATCAATATATTGATCGTGTGAGGTGCCCCTAACTGGATGATACTGTTTCTACCTCTATGATACCTATTGGTTAAAAAAGAAATGTGTTGACGTTGCACAATAATTATGCAGTTCGGTATTGACTGATTTTTTTCCTAAGATTTATTGGTTCTTGTCAAAGTATTGTGGGCAACTACTTACCCAATTCTCGGCACTTCCTCAGTCTACCCACCTACGGACTAAGCGACACAATACATTATGACAGAAGGAACCATCGGGTCATCTGCATGACGTTTCCATGACGACCCAGCTGCTCTTATAGCCTCTTGGCATGTTCCATCCATCCTTCCATCTAGAGTGATATATAAATTTATTGTTGCGAGCTCGCACCGGCGCCGGCCAAATGGGCTGCCGGCATCGCAAGGTCAACGACCTGCGGAAGGGACCGTTCTCCAACATTCGAGAACCTCCCGTTCTCGACCGGGCATCAGGTATAAAAACAGACCCACGAGCACCGCCCAAGGCAGTTCAGTTCAGAGTCTGAGTATAGACGCTTCGTGTCATAAATTGTGCCGTGCTGCGTTATAAATAGTGCGACAACCGCGTTACAACCGTGTATTGTGATTCTGTCATTGTGTAAATGCGCGAATGTGAACAGTGTATGTACTCAAGTGAACAATTGTTAATAAATTAGTTACTAAGAACATAAATCGTTACAATTGGTGTCAGAAGTGGGATTACAAATTAGTGTTATAGTGTTGGACAATAGTTAGTGTTACAGTGTTTTACAGTAGTTATAAAGTGTTATAGTGACTTTAGTGTGTTACTGCGCGTTTGAACTCTTAAAACGAACAAAATGAAGTTGACCGATTTGAAAGTTAAACAGCTGAAGGAAGAGCTGGAAGAGCGCGGCTTAGCTACCTGTGGAACAAAAGCAGATCTACGCCTACGACTTAAGGAGAACTTGGTTGAAGAAGGTCACGACCCAGACAACTTTGACTTTGTGGATGATCTCACCAGAAAAATTGAAGAGAATTCTAAACGAATCGAAGAGAATTCTAGACAACTGTTCGAAGAAAACTCACGGAAAATGGAAGAGAATTCTAAAAGAATCGAAGAGAATTCTAGACAACTGTTTGAAGAAAACTCACGGAAAATGGAAGAGAATTCTAAAAGAATCGAAGAGAATTCTAGACAACTGTTTGAAGAAAACTCACGGAAAATGGAAGAGAATTCTAAAAGAATTGAAGAGAATTTGGTGAGTCATATGGATAAAATAGTGAGTGATGTTGCCAACATAAAAACTGATGTAGTCAGACTGGAGGACAATTTGAATTCATTGTCCAACACAGTTGACGATAAGATCTCTGCAGTTGACGATAAGATCTCTGCAGTTGATGATAAGATCTCTACAGTTGATGATAGGGTCTCTGCATTTGATGATAAGATCTCTCAGGTTAGAGACGAAATTGAAAAGAAAATTCGAGATGGAGTCAAAAATGAGGTTCTGGCACTAGAGAGAACCATTCAAGGAAAGTTGAGGCACATGGATATACCAGCAGAAGCCAGCTTCAACAGTGGCAACGAAGAGCGGTTTATAGGAGCCAGAGGAAATAAAATTAAACCGCCTACATTTGATGGGAAGGTACCCTGGTCAACATACAAGAGACAATTTGAAGCTGCAGCTGCTGCAAATGGATGGCTCGAACATGATAAAGCAACAGCTTTAATAGTTGCATTGCGTGGAGAAGCCTTGAACATTCTCCAGACAATACCGGCTGGCCATCAGAACAATTATGAATTGTTGACTGCCAGGCTGGATATGAGATACGGAGATGCTCATCTTCAACAAGTCTACCATGCACAGATAAAGAACAGGAACCAGAAGACCACTGAGACCCTACAGGAATTTGAAGCAGACATTGCAAGACTGGTGAGACTGGCTTACCCTACAGCGCCTGATGACTTTTTGGAGCAGCTCGCTGTCCAGACTTTCGTAGATGGAATCAGGGACAGTGAAACTCAGCAAGCATTGAGACTCGCACGCCCAAAGATCTTGTGCGATGCCCTGGCGCATGCTTTGGAATTTGAGGCTGCGAAGCAAGCCTCTCACCGGAGCGGAGCACGTCTGAGACAGGTAGTGGAAGAAGAAGAGGACATCGTTGAGAGGGTACTAAGGCGTTTGAAGCAAGAGCCCGATTGGGAGGACCTCAAACGACAACTCAGATGCTGGCAATTGGGGGAGTCCTCTCACAGTTACAAGACGGGCAAGAAGAGGAGACCTATTCTGGACAACTGCGGCCACAGCTCAAGACCGGACCAGCAAGAAGAACACCTACGGAGGACGAGAATTATCCTGGGTGAGTGGCAGCCAGAGCACTTGCAGGAGCGGCAAGCAGAAGACCAGGAGCTAAGGGATCTTCTGGATTGGAAGAGAACCAACAGGAGACCCAGTTGGCCAGAAATTAGACATCGTAGTCCAACTATAAAAACCTATTGGGCGCAGTGGAACTCTATCATTCTGGAAGGAGGAATCCTGAAACGTCGCCTGGAGAGTAATGATGGTACTGAGAGAAGGACGCAGATCATTGTTCCACAAAAGTTGGTTCCCTTGGTTTTGGAGCATCTCCATGATGGAACATCAGGAGGACATTTTGGCATCACGAAAACGCTACAGAAGGTTAGAGAGCGTTTTTACTGGGTAGATAGCAAACAATCTGTCAAAGATTGGTGTAAGAAGTGTTTGCTATGCAATGCCGGGCAGGGACCAACTGTGAAACCGAGGGCAAAGATGCTGCAGTACAATGTGGGAAGCCCAATGGACCGAATAGCCAGTGACCGGATGAAGACTCGATACAACATAAAGGCAACTGAGGTGGGTTTCCAAGCAGGCGATCTTGTCTGGTTCTACAATCCGCGTCGGAAGCGAGGACTACCACCGAAACTCCAGAAGGATTGGGAAGGACCCTACGAAATCATGAAAAGAATCAACGATGTCATCTACAGGATTCGAAGAACTCCAAGAGGGAAACCGCGAGTGGTACATCATAATCGGCTGGCAGCATTCGTGGACAGTTCGACGCAGGAAGACCTATCGAGGACAGTGACTACACCATCATGTATAGAAGACCCGGCAACCCTGGAGTTCAACATGTTCATGAAGAACTATGGAGGGACTAGCAAAGCGAGATTTGGAGTCACCAACGAAGTGCGCGAGAACCTTTTTGACGTTGGAAAAGATTATGCGCTAGCACACTGTGTAGCTGCCGACCTCAAAATGTCGAGAGGAATTGCCGAAATATTCAAGAGGAAATATGGTAATGTCGACCAGTTGCAGCGGCAAAATCCACGCATTGGAAAAACGTTGTCACTGAGGATAGCCAACCAGCTAATAGTCTATCTAGTGACAAAACAGTCTTCCCACCAGAAGCCAACCTACAGGACTCTTTGGGATGCGCTACTTGCCCTGAAGAGGCTGCTCATTAAGCAGGGAATGAAGAAGTTGGCAATACCCAAGATTGGTTGTGGCTTGGACCAATTGGATTGGAGGATAGTCCGTAACATGTTGGAGTTCATTTTCAAGGGACCCAGATTGAGGTGCGGGTGTGTACCTGGAATCCTCATGGAAGAACTGATGTGAAGACTGTGGACTGCTATTTCTACCGCCAAGGCAGCTGCAAGAATGGTGATAAATGCCGCTATCGACATGAGCCCTGTGATGAACAGATGCCCAAGATTGTTCTGGGACAGAACAATTCTAAGGAGGGGGCAGTGTTGCGAGCTCGCACCGGCGCCGGCCAAATGGGCTGCCGGCATCGCAAGGTCAACGACCTGCGGAAGGGACCGTTCTCCAACATTCGAGAACCTCCCCGTTCGTCCCCGAACGTTCTCGACCGGGCATCAGGTATAAAAACAGACCCACGAGCACCGCCCAAGGCAGTTCAGTTCAGAGTCTGAGTATAGACGCTTTGTGTCATAAATTGTGCCGTGCTGCGTTATAAATAGTGCGACAACCGCGTTACAACCGTGTATTGTGATTCTGTCATTGTGTAAATGCGCGAATGTGAACAGTGTATGTACTCAAGTGAACAATTGTTAATAAATTAGTTACTAAGAACATAAATCGTTACATTATATATCACTCTAGATGGAAGGATGGAGGGAATTTATTCCCTGCTCGTGTTCAAGTGTCATACCAGATATAAAGATGTTTATTACTTATCTAAACCTTTGTCGGATATTCCTCACCATCCAGGTCCAGGTCAAAGCAAGTAGTAAGTAGAAGTTAAAACCAATATCGCGACAGTTTTTTCTGTGATGTTCGTTCATCATTTTAGGCAAATAAAGTTTTACTTTCAATGGAAACGTCTGGATCCAAGTCTCCTAGTCTCTTGCTCATAAAAAAATACCCATACAAACCCATATAAATGTTAATTTTAATTATTAAATTTCAATTTTTGCCTACAACGATGAACGAAAATTGTAGGAAGATACGGTAAATAATGGTGAAAAACAAGCATTTAGAAAACCAGAATTCAGGGAATCAGCGTTTAGCCGGGTGGCTAAAGTATGTGCACGTTCCAATCATTTACGCCCAAGGCTTTGAGTAAACAGCATCCTGGAGGTCTAGGGGGGCTCTGCCCCTCTTGGCAAGAACCGAAGTACCTAGTTCTTTAAAATGAGAGAGATGTCAAGAATATAAATTGATAGCGCCTTGTAATGACAGTTGGAAGATAGAAAAATAAATGTGGAAAATGGACTTCCAAATATTTAATAAATAAGCTACCATAATAGTAATTCTACTATCGTTAATTAACAACATCATTTTAATTTTTTTCCAAGACTAATAATTACGGATGGCCATGGAAAGATAGGAAGAAATATTTATGGGTCACTTCTGGGGATTGAACTTCTAGAGATACCAAGCCCACAAAAGACACACTACTACGAACTCGAAGCCAACGTGGAATAAAATTATGTTTCAGGCTGTAGATTGAAGGATGCCGCTATTGAAAAAAGTAAACCCTGCTAAGGCCGCTTGGGCATGGTGTCAATCGGTGGATGTCTCAAATATTTCAGATGAGCACATTCGGACAGCGTACCGTTTGAACTTTCCGCGGTGTAAACCTAATGGGTGCAGGTAATAATTTATATGACAACATTTCCCAAGAACACCAACCAAATTGTTTTGCAGCCTTGTGCTGATTTTAAATAAGAACTCCGAATAGTAATGCAGGGTCGCTCTATTCTGCTTACAGTGAACTCAAGTTCCTAACATGTGGTTTTAAAATAATTTCTATTCAACAAAACAACCGGAAATTTTTCAGGAGAAATTGTAGAACCAGCCCTTATTGTCTATCCTGCCTGGGTGAGTCGAAATGGCTCTCTCAAACGAACGAGGAGAGTGACGATGAGGACACGATCAACCTCAGGGAGCCTGAAACTTTTGTTGGTCTCAAAAACCTCGGAGCTACATGTTACGTCAATAGTTTACTTCAGCTGTGGTTTCATAACCCCGAATTCAGGTACTCAATGGCTATGTACACGTCATATCGTCACACAATTTCATTGCGCAGTTTATTTGACTCTTCAAACTTTTTTTTTTTTTTTTTTTTTTCAGGGAGATATTGTTTTTATGGAATCCTATGGAAGATCCTACTGAATGTGCATTGAAGGCGGGTGATGATAAAACCACCAAAAGTGTCGTCGGACACCTTCAACTGTTGTTTACCCTGATGGAGTTCGGTCAGCAGCAAACGTTAGACCCGAAAGATTTCATCCACGCTCTCAATCTTGAACCATCCTTGCAACAAGATGCTCAGGTTCAGCTAATTCAAAGTTTACGTCTTCACCTAAAATTCATTCCCTTGAATGATGGCGGTGCTGTCATTTTTACACACTGAAGGACTACTCACTTTTCAGGAATTTTCAAAACTGTTTATATCCTTATTGGAGGACACGTTGAAGTATCAGTCCAATCCCAAAGTTAAAAACTTCATCACGAACAATTTTCGTGGCGAGTACTCATACATCACCAGGTTTGTAATTCATTCTAGCGGTTTTGAAGTTCTGAGCGGAAATTTTTACTTTTCATGGGTTGATGGATGTCCTTACCCGATACTCTGATGCTATTCAGATTCTCCAATTATTTGATTGATACGAATATTTTTACTCACATCATAAGCATCTTTGGGCAAATGCCACAGTATTACTACATAGCATTATAGCATTTATTTATTATTTATTATATTTATTATGGCATTATAGAATTTTTTTGATGTGATATGCCTATTACGATGAGCAAAGAGCATCGTAATAGCTACCTATATGGAAATGTGAATATAGTTTGAAATACTCATGTATCATAAAAGGGTGATTTCAACCATCTGTCAGACAGTAGTAACCATCTCGAAACAACTCTTCTGGGTTTCATGAGCCTTCTCTTTGATGCAGGTGTTCAAATTGTCAGAAAGAATCTGTCAGCCCGTCCATGTTCTATGAACTCGAATTGAATGTGAAAGGCCATAAATCGCTACACGAGAGTCTCCGAGAATTTCTTCGCGAGGAAAAAATGGAGGGCGTCAACATGTATAGTTGTAGTGAATGCATGGAAAAGCAGGAGGCTACGAGGTTCATTCGCCTTCAGAAATTGCCTCCAGTTTTGAGTCTCCAATTAATGCGATTCGTCTATGACAGGTAAGACAGATTCAAGATCTACATGTAAATATTATTTCGCTTGTGAAGTAACGAAGTATCTGAATGCGCTAGTTATTCGAGCGTAGATTTTCCGCTTGTTATTGCCAAATTTCCATCAAATTTCCCAAGTTTTCATCAAGTTTTTACGAAATTTGCAACAACGAATCAGGCACCATGGACAGAAATCTCATGTGGGAAATAGAAGGCATTGAGCGATTCATTCTTGCTCAGTAAGAACATTGCAATACCCGCTCTTTATAAAATGGGTTGCTTTTTTCCCTCAAGATGGGAGTTTCTTGCTTAATTAGTCTTGATAAGGGTCGAGAAATTGTTAGCTGGATTGATAGTTGAACAAAATCAACTAGATGTTGATCGATGTGAGTCAACTCAATTTTACGTGCAACGCATTGACTGAAAATCAAATGAAAAAAACTATGTTATATTTTATTTTCCCGTATTTTCACGAGGTTTTGTTTTAGAAAAAAAGGGCAGAAGAAAAAGCTCAATTCCTTTATCCAATTCCCGGACTCATTGGACATGACAGAATTTGTACCCAATGGCTACAATGGCCCAGTATTATATAATTTGAGCGCCGTACTAATTCATCGAGGACCAAGCGCGTATTCCGGACACTACATTGGTGAGAAAGGGTTTCATTTTCACGGCCCCGATATTAGTTTGTTTCTATGCGTTCACTTACGTACTTGCTTGTTCTCCAATGCTCAATGTTTTCTTCCAGCTCACATTTGTGATAGGGCAACGGGCGCGTGGTACAAATTCAATGATGAGGCCGTTGAGAAAATGGAGGGAGATAAATTGAAATTAAACGCGGGTGAAGAAGACGGGGGTGAGTCATAAGTTAGCTCATATCTCGCGTTTCTTTACTATCCTCCGTTTGCCCGTCTTACAATATTTTGTTATATCTCTTATGCATATCGCTGGACTCCTTGTTCTAGATGGCCCTCGCAAAGCAAAACAGCCTAGACTGGCTAAAGGTCATCTTTCTTCTAACAATGCATACATGTTGGTTTACTCAGCCGCATCTGGTCTTTGTGACATAAAACCTTTTTCCGAGGGCAGTCTCCCTGAAAAGTTGAAGGACGATCTAGAAAAACACAATAATGAGTATGGTGAAATCATTTCTCAGTCCAAACAACAAAAAGTGAGTACATTATCTGGAGCATGTTAGTCAAGTAAATCACTCTGGATTGATACCTACAGTTTGAGGGATGCAAACTTCATTAAATGCTGAAAGAGTCATGTTTGAAGTCATGGTACCATCAACATTTGTAGCTCGGCTCATGATGTTATGATACTAACCGAGGACACTATATATTCTCTCTTAACCAATATTGATACATCTCAATAGTATCGGTCATATTTTCAACAGACCATCATCAAAGTCAACGGACAGGCTCAAAAAGAAGAAATTGCCACCCTATGGAAAGCCCTTCCAGTTTCGTTGGAGGAAGGATCAATGGACGAGTGGGAGGTAATATCGGTGAACTGGCTGTCTCATTGGCTCGCTAACGCCAAAGACATTGTCAAACCTATAGACAACAGTAAGCTAATGTGTCATCACAACAAATTGCACCCTGACGCCGTCAAAGACGTTAAATACATCAACACCCTTGCAGTAAGTGTGTTCTTAGTTCTGTGAAACGAAATATTTATTCAATTAAATATAGCAACAACTTAACGCTCTGTCGTCTTAATTTCAGGCAGAATCGCTGTACGATAAGTACCTAGGTGGGCCAAGGTTGAAAGGGCCTGAAGCTCTGTGCAGAGAGTGTGTGACAAATAAAGTGAAGCAAATTCAAATGAGAAACAAGATAGCGGAAGACGCGAAAGAAATATCAGTATTGATGAAACACCCTTTGCAAGAGTGAGGAACTACCCTTATTGTCACTACCTTTCCAACACCCAATTTACTTGAGCTTGTCTTTAAAACATAGGATATTACATCTAGAATCACTCGTCTTCATCTTATTACCATCTAAATTGGTCTTTTGTTTAGCTTAAACAAAAGATCGCAGTGGGATGTTGAGGTAGTGCCTTGTTGTTTTAGCTTCTGGCTGTTTAAAAATGAATATTTTCTTATTTATTTTACAAAAAATCATTTAAAGAAGGTGTAGTACATTCGAACTGTGTTGTGGTATTTGAGTAACTGTTTGTTGTCATGTTTAATCAAGAAATGGATTGAAGGCTAGTCTGCATAAGACTCTAACTTCCTTATTATGAAAATCCGTTTATGGAATTTAATAATGCCACTTATACGATCGCTGAGTTCGCACTAGCGGATTATGCTCGGATTCTTCTGAGAGTGAGAAATAATGATGTACCGAATAATAATGAAATTTTAAATTTCTTTGTAGTACTGATCGAGCCTTCTGGGTTGGAAAGAGTTCATTGAAAGCATGGCGAAGAATGGCAGCAACTCGGCACTTGTCAAAATTCGATGACAAACATTGTGCCAATGGAAACGATGGTGAAGAGTCCGATGGGGACATTAATGACCAGTGTAAAAGTGGCTCCCCAGGGGCCTCCAAATCTCCCAACCAAGATGAGTGCTGTGGAGAAATCTCCAACGCCAGGAGTCCTCAGTCTTCTCCTGAGAAAAAGTATGTAAACAATCAAGTTCAATTATTTGTCTACAAATATAATTGGGCGGACAGTTCTTTTCATCACAACAAATGAAATATGACATAACATATTCAAGGACCAATTTTTATTGCTGTATAGGAATGGGTGCTGATTACTTAAAAAGCTTGCTCAGTTTCTATAAGTAAATCTGTTCATTGTACAGTGGTTGTTGAGAGTTAGCTATGATTTCTGGCTTATTCATTTTTCAGTGCCTCTGATCTTGTTACAAACGGACCTTCAGCTGTTGGACCATCAAATGGTTCTAACGGCAGCTTGAAAAGATGTCGTGAAGTGACGGAAGGTGACGATGGTATCGATGTCAAAGCTAATGAAGAGGTTGACACATTGGAAGAAGAATTCAATGAAGACCTAGTCTGCCCTCACGGTAGGTTCAGAACGAGTAGTTAATCAGCATAAAGGTACTTTGCAACGATAGTAGGTCCAAAAAGCATTATTTCTGCAGAAGTCGCAAAGTAGAGGTGAACAATAATTCATTTCAGTTCATAATACATGCAACATTTTAGTGAGACAATGTCGCTAGCGGCTTGGGGAGCTAAAATGACATTTTGTGCTTTTTAAAATTGCCATATTGCAAATAGGAATGTTCTGGATAACTCTTATTGAATTGTAGCGAGCCCTCCCTCATATCGCTTGCATTAAATGATCGAAATGATGAAGCTGAAGCGTTAGATTAAAGTTTGTTGTGAATGCCGAAATGTTCCCCATAAAACATGAAAAGTGTGACGGTTTGGAAATATAGTGTTCGCGAGTGAACGTCTTCAACCTGAATGAGGACATGCTTCTTTCACTTTTCAACAATGTTTTTAAAATTGTATCCACAGGTTGCCTTTCGATGCACGAAACTGCAAAACGCCTCGTTTCTGAAGCCATTTGGTTGAAGTTGAAAAGCTATTTCTCCTCTTGTAAAGAATTCCCTCGTGAGACGGCACCCTGCGGGACGTGCGAGGTGGGTAGCTAAACCATTCGTACCTTCAGGAAGTAGTACTTCTAGACGAAAGAAGAAAGGATATGAACATCATTTTCTATTTATCTGTATGTTTGTCTTATTCATGTCTCAGTCCTTGGCGTCCGAGGGTGAAGTGATTAAAGAATCGTACAAGCAACAGGCGCAAACGCAACGTGAGCTTTTGTGCTCTCTACTATCGGCTAGAGGACGTCCGAAGTTTGTTAGTGATACTTTCAGGGTCGTTTCAGTCCAGGAATTTCTCAACCCGTGGAAGAAGTTCATCAAGTAAGTAAAGAACACTGTTTTCATTTTCACAATTTGATGATTCGCAAAAAATAGTCAACGGCTTATTATACCCACGAGGCTTAACCGACATTTCGGTGTAGATTGGATTTCCATTTTTGTTCCGCGATATCCACTTGTCGAAAAGTCCCGCGTTTAGAATTAATCAGCGTACAATTTTGGTGAAGATGAGGTTCACTAACGTTTTGGAATAGTTGAGTGCCACCTACAGGATGGTTCACGGGAATGTCCTCAGAATCAAATAGTCGTGGAAATGAATGTTTCAGTCGTAAAACCATTTTATTTAAATTTTTCTGTAATGCTATTTCATGTCTTGAAAATAACGTCCGTCAAATGTTGTCCATCTTGCCGGTAGCATGAAGCAAGTCAATTCATGAAGTTTTGGTGGACGCGCTCCTGAAGAAGGGAACACTGTCATAGTTAATTCTGCCCGCTACGTGAACGTTTTGAACAACGTTTTGAGACCAGAGCCACGCAAGAGTAGTCGAATCATCAACTAAGAAGGATCTTTGGTTCCAGCAAGTTGGGTACTCCCCTAGCACTTCCAACACCTCGATGGCCCTGGTACGCGAGATGTCCCTAACCGCCTTGCCTCACGTTGTGGGTGCGTGGTTTGGCCCCCGCGCTCGCCAGACTTGACAACCTGCGACTTTTATTCTTTGGGGATGCCTCAAGTCACGGGTTTATGCTTCGAAACGTTGCACCTTGGACGATTCAAAAGATGCTATCAGAAGGGAAGTGGCGTTCTTAGGCGAAGCCTTACTGGAGCGCGTCCACCAAAACTTCTTGAATCGACTTGCTTCAAGTGTGGTTCTTACGGGAGCAGCCAACGAAAGCGTGGCACGCATTCGATCTCTCTGTCGTGCCCTTGCTTGAGTGTGGGGTAGAAATTGAACCAGCCGTGGGGCATGAATGTTTCACACGACCAAGATTTATCCTTTGAAGACGAAAACTGAACACAATCAACATACTGAGCCGTGGCCGTCCTCACTTCACGCTCCCAACTAGGTGTCTTCGCCTGAAAATCAAATACGTTTGATCACGAGATTCAAAACATGAAATTGCATGTATTTCTCTACGAAATTTTTTAGTAAAATGGTCGTAAGAGTGAAACTTTCATTTCTGTGACTAATTGATTTTGAGGACGTTCCGGTAAACCAGCCTGTATGAGCGGTGATTGTTTTCACACACCTTACGTTTACTTCTAGTAATTTCAGGAGAGGCGATCCATATAGTATTTTTTAGTTTAGCGTCTAGGGTCATTTTATCAATGGTTGTTGGTACGTTTTGTTTCGAGTGAACTAGTGATAGTCAGGGGTTAGTGAAGACCCCCGTGTATCAATCTTCATCCTGATGGTGCATGATGCATGATGAGGAGTCGTTCCTGAAATACCCGAGATGTGAATATTTAAGTGCTAATTTAGTTAGTGAACCAAGAGAAAATCCATGGAAATCAGTGGTGGCAGGTATGTTGGTTTACTACAAAAAGTTGAATAACTACAATAATAAATTCCTTCACTTCTTGAGACTCCCTAGAGGCAATAAAATTTGCTCAAAATCTGAGAATGGTTCTAATAAAGTGCACAATTGATACAAAATCATCAATACGTGATACATGATCGAGCAATTGATCCTTGAATCTCGATTGTTTGACTCGAGTCATTGTCTAGGGGTCAATTGTTGTTCGGTTTGTTTTGAGGTAGGTAACTAGTGGTAATCAGCCTGAGTGAAGACCCCTTTTTTTCAACCGCCATTCAGAGTCCAACCGTTAGCTAAGGAAGGTTATTAAGGAAGTATTCAATAGAATGGTGTTAATTTCTTGATAAAGTATTAATATCTACAAGTGAATTTGTTTTCAAAGTAATGTTTCAAATTGATTATTTTGGTTATGGCAAAAAGTCAATCTCCCCGACTGGGCCCAACATTTTTTTCTGTCCGTTTCAATGTGTCTAGATCAAAATGAGCAAATGTTCGTCCGCCGTCCACGCCGATTTAGGTAGTAGAACAATTTCTGAAAATCTGAAATTTCGTTAAGGGACCCGTTTCCGGCTCTAGTTGGGCAAATTTTCAGCCCGATCGGACCGAATTGGGGGGAGAGGTAAGGCTCAAGTAAGGCTCAAAAAATGTATTTCAGAAATGAATTTTCGAAATGTTGGGCGATCTAGGCGTGGGGGTATCATTTTGGACGCTGAACCCCAATAAGACGGCTCCCGGACCGATCCGCGCCTACCGGAAGAGGTTATGCTCAAAATGGGTATCTATCTACCTATTTTGAAAGTTGATACCTAGCCGTGTGGGGTATCACTTTCCATCAAATTTTGGAATCGATTCGAATGAGTGTCCATGCTCCTGTACCGAGGAATAACCAACCTCTGTGAAAGAATTTGCAGTGCTTTTAGATTTGATTGATTGATTAGAGACTAAATGTTAGTTAGAGAGTGATTATATTCGTTCCTACGTGTACACGATAAAACGGGCTGGGATTTCTTATAATTAACATTAACCAGTACTCCCTAGGTCACAGAGTTTATTATCGTAAAAAGTAGTATTAGTTGATAAAAATTACTGTTTAATATCCTCAAATACCCACCTGATTGCTGTCAGAAATGTCTGACTTATTAAAAAAAAAGTAGGTCGTTCCAAACAATAATTTGAAAAGACTCAGCGTCAACGATTGAAGAGGATTACATCTTGGAGGGCCTAGAAGGTCCCTGCTATATCTTTTTTGACGTTTATTATTTCAAGGTCAAATTGTGAAAAAGACTTTTCAACAGAGTTAGTTATGTATCGTTCCTTTTTCGTTTAAATAATTGGATTTATAGCGTTATTCCTTGTGGAAAGCGTATTTTGTTCCCCACTAAAGGAGTAATCGATGCGAACGATAATAATACGCGTATTATGGTGCGTCGGTTTGGAGGCCGGCCCTCAACGAACAAAGGGAGTTACTTACTAATTACTAAACTTTTTGTTGGTGTTCTGGTCTTATATTGTATAATGAGAAGGTAGGGGAAACAAAAATACCACCTTATCACTCCAAAAGCATAAGTGTCCCTACCTTTCAGACATGATTATATCTAGTCGACGTAGCAGCTGAATATGAAAATGGTTATCAGTTATTGATTCTTGAAATTCAGAATTGAATCGTTCGATTCATGATATTTGAGTAATAACTATTTAATGTCTAACTCCTCAAAGGTTTTTTATATTTTTTCAAATTTATTTTTTGTTATTTTTTTTACTGGTGAGCATTGGTCTGAGGATCTGGGCAAAATGGATCATTGTGCCAAAATTTTACCATCCTAAATGATCCTCCAGGGTACAAAAAGTAGCCCTTGGAACATGTTGATTAGGCTATTTGAAGGTCAGCCACTTTCCTCGCACTCCACCGTCCCGTGCCATTTTCACAACAATTTACGTCTATTTGATCGCGCTCTATATTCTTCTTTATATTTCTATTGAATTACTTAAAATTTTATTCTGATGTCTGTAAGAAGTTATGGAGCCAAATCTCTAGATGTTCATTTTCCAAAAACCTAGTTCGATCAACTGTTCTCATCTCCCTTTCCCCCCTTTATCAGTTCATTCTCTGTTTCTCCCAAACTTCAATCTCTACAGATGTCACAAGCTAAGCATTCTCTAATTTGAGGATAAGTCTGTTAAGTGAAAATAAAATAGGTTTCGATTGCATCATTTATTCAATTCCACATTATAAGTGAGGAGGAATATGTTGATTCAAATGAGTGGAACCCAAGTTCCACGGTTCTGTTGGTTTTAAACTAGAAGTTTGTTTTTCTTTAATGGATTTGCGACTCTTTTTGAGGATAGAATAGGTTGGAAAAAAATCAACAAGAATAAAAGAGGCCTCGTATATTATTAATGGGCTTGTAACATCGCTGAAAGCTTTACCACTCCGTCCCTTTCCCCCAAGAGTCGTTAGAGCACTTGGAAGGATTGATGGCAGTAGGCGCGATCCCAAGACAATTTTTACACAGAGCATTATTGCTAGGCGTCAAAAGCCGCCGCGTCGTCCTGTGGACTCATCACCGCTCTGCCTGCCTGGAGAGAACAAAGGCCTTCAGACGGGAGCCCTTAATTAATCAGTATCCCAAGTTTTCGCTTAAAAGGACCCCCTTCTACTCGTTCTCCTTTCGTTGGTGGTGATATTAATAACTTACACCTAGTTTGATGAGGAGAATGGCATCTTGCCTCTAGTTATACTTGCTTATAATGTCATCAGCCTACAATATATTTCACCTTCCCCTCTCGCTTGAACACGTGTCAAACTTTCAATATCGTTGGATTCCCCCGAGGGATCTTGTCATAGATATACTCAAGTCATTATACATTATGCTTGCTGAAAGTGGTCTGCTACCCCCAATCATAGCATATCGGCTATTAGGACTCATCCGGCCCATTTGTTTGTGCAAATATTAGCTTTCGTTGGCTGCTATTTTTAATTTTAATGATAATAATTTTTATTTATTCATCTTTGTTCGCTTAAGACAAGAGTTAGTAAAAAGTGGTAGCTGAACCTGTTTTATTTCTCAGATATGCATTCCTTTCCTTCTTTCTACCACTCCTCCTCCAAAGCTCTAAAAACATTCTTTCCCCAGAACAAACAGTAACTCAATTTTTTTCATTATCAAATGAATCGCTTTCGCTAAGATTCTGCCCATGGTGTCTTGTGGAATTTTGAAATTAATCTTATCAATCAGCTTTGCTATAAAATTTCACCTTGAACCCCTGTTGTTTGGCAATAAAATGTAATTGAAGCGGGAGTGACCCACTTGGAGGGATGCGAGTGCCTAGAACGTGTTAGTCGATGAGAGCCCATAGGCAGCCTGTCGAGGTATTAAGGCCCTAACCATCAATCCTATTATAGATTTACTCTTAAGGCCTCTTGGCGGGTATTTGTGTGAAATCTCCCCTTGAGAGGGTTTGCTCCTCATCAGTCAATGCCACCCCCATTGCCCCCGCTGAGCTCTCTTCCCCATGTGAAGCTCAGCTCTTGTTTCCCCGTTGCTATTATCAACTTTCATTCCGTTGCTGCAGTAGAAAGAGTAGAATTTGTTTTATAAGTACGATTTACGCCAGCAACCGATAAAGCGCACTCGTTGATGCTCAAGTTGAATCCTCACTAGTTTCAAATAGGAGTAGTAATCGTATATGTAGGTGTTGAGCTCTGTTCCTGTTTAACGTTGTACTCGTAACTAATATAGCTAAGCGCCGTTCTCCAGGGATTCGGCATTGTAAGGATCCCAATTTCCTTTCTCTGTCTAGTTTAAACGCAAATCTCCTTTGCCATTCATCAGGTAGATAGGCAATCGCAGGTAAGTCTCTCTATCATTGCAGCGATTTGTTGGTGTGCAGTGGAGGGTGGTTGTGTTATTATGAAGTTATGGTGTCAAGTGACGCCAAAGAAACCAGGAACGGGAGCAAGGAGGCAGAAGGGCCCTCGGGTATTGTGCGGTCCCGCCATTAATAACTCGTCCTTGCATAAACCTTATCTGAAGGAGGGTTTGACGATGCGAAGGAGTGAAGGGCACAATAGAGTAGCTCAGAGGGAAGGCATGTTTATCGGATTGTTGGCTAATACGTGCACGGGATGTGTGAAGGAGTCCACGCCAGTGGCGCTATCTTATCGAGGGACAGGCCTCAGATAAGGGACGAGAACGTTAGGGGGTGGATAATTGTGGAAGACTCCGAAGAGGTTGATGGATGGAGAAAAAGAGGCGGCTTGGACGCGGGGATGGTGATGGGGAAGGAAAAGGGAGAAGAGAAGCTAATGATGGACAACATCCAACCCCCATGGGAGTGGACGTTCGAACGCACCATCTAGAAAACATCTCAACTGTCCTTCGACGGTTTCTCACAAATCGTTCCGATTCCAAGGGCCATTAGTTGTAAACATCACAATCTAACGATGTTCAACCCTTATAACTCAACCGCCTGCACTCTCTAAATGAACCAAAAATGCCAACAAGCGTATTGGGTTATTCATCATAAGTTGCTCATTGATGTTGGCACCTATTCGCTGAGTTGAAACACTGGAAAAAAATCCTATCACTAAAGAGGAATCGGTGGTCGTCGAAATAAATCTCAGAGTTTCTTTTCCATCGTTTGTAAACTGCTTTCAGTTAGTAAGCAAAAACTTGTGTATTTTTCCACGAATCGCAGGATGTAACCCAAAGCAATGCCAACAATAGCGTAATCCACCGAGGCAGCAATCATCTGAAATTGAGTGTCAGGCAACGAAATAAATGCGCATATTATTTCATAACGTGACGAGTTTAAATGACCTGTCGTGTTTGATCAAATTGAAAAGCTAACACAGAGCATACACAGATCTGTGCTATTGAAAATTCTCCTCCCCGCGACACGTGAAAGTTGAACCCCCAAAAATGTTTTTGCACCAAAAGGAATTACGAATACTGCCACTGTTGTCGAGGTCTATGCGTAAAAAATGAGATGGACGGGGAATTTTTCCCGCATCATCGTTGCAACCAAGCGGAAAAGCTCTCGTCCCGTGTTTTGTGACAACAGCAACGAGTGCAGTAACAAATTACATGCAAATCCACAATTGATTACACAGGAGTGGGCTGGCGGATGAAACTAATCGCCAACACTCCTCTGATTAAATCTCAAAGAGTGTGAATGAGGGTTCGAAGAGCAGCGATTGAGTACGCTATCAAATATGCATTTGGCTGAGACCGAACTTCATAGGGAAAAATTGATTTTGTCGATCGACCCGGCATCCCACCATCGACGTTGGGAATCGAGTTCAATGGTACGAATGTTTATATTGTGGGTGTAAAGGGGATTTTTTTGTGCGATATTGTTTCATGAAAGTTGAACGATTGTTTGATGAACCCTCCTAGGTAAATCCTCATTTCTAAATTTCAATTGCATCATTTGTTCTTTTACATATGGTTTCTCAACACTGAGTACTTTTCTTAGATTAGACGATGTTTTAGTTGTCGGGTTGCAGCTGTCGTGGATGAAGGTTCTCGGCCGGGAAATTAGAAATGGTTGTTACTGCAGGGTTCTCTCAGGGTCTCGCAGGGTTTGTCCGAAGGATTAGCTGGGACAAGGGCGTCCACCTCCTCCCTCGGTTCCCCTCGTTTACATATTTGCCGCACTAAGACAGTTTAATTAAACCGCTCGACATGTAAAAAGTACTTGTCTGAGCCAAAAAAGGTCTCCGAGAAATCCCTAAGCTCGTCCAAAATGAAGGGCATTAACGATGGCAAAGCGTGAAGATCCCTTTGGGAAAAAAACTTGTCGCAAAGTTCCCTGTTGAGGTGGGCGTTTACCCCAAGCTTTAGTCTCATATCTTGGCGCGGGGTGGAAAAAATAACGGGCCAGGAGAGAAATGTCAACTTTTGAGCCCATAAACTTAACATGCACCAATTAGATGAGATGAGGGAGAGGAGGTGTCAGGGGAAAAAGTAATTCCGACAAATGAACGTAGGGAGAACTTTTGAATTTTCTCAACACGCACTTATTTGGCATGAATATTTTCAAAGTAATTTATAAAAGAATGATTGTTCCCTCGAGGTCGTTTGTCCGAGAACAGTATATTATTAGATGAAATGAAGGAATTGACAAGTTCGGAAAAAGGTCTTGAAAAACTGTGACAGATTCAGAAAACGTGATTAAAATCTGATTTCGTAAAAGTGGGAAATCATATTGTACCTACTGGTTTTCCGACAATAAGGAGGCATCCAAAACGGTTCTTGCTTGTTGTGTTTTGACTTGCACGTGGATGACCGGAGCAAAAGGTTTTAGAATTACTTCACTTAAAATGTTCTTTAAACTAGTATATCTCGACTTCTGGAATGCATGCAATGGGAAGTTAGCTAAGCGGAATGAGTATAATACGATATCGTATAAAATGTTTATAATAATGGCGAACGAAACGCCGTTATTATAGACACGTTATAGATAGGGTTCTTTAGCGAAGGATTGATCACGAACAAAAATTATTTAGAAACTGCTGAGATCATCGGCATCGTAAATACTGCTCCTTGTGGAGGTTTTCCTCCCAGTTTTTCACGGAAAAAGAATTTATTTTCATGTCGTCCCCATACCAATCTGTAACGACGATTCTCTCCTCGGAAGAGTTTAGAAACGCATCCCATTTGAACAGCATTCAATTTATTTTTTAGGGAGGAACCTCCCCTTCTCCTCTTGTGGATTAGCAGTTTTCATTCCTCTAAATTGATTAATTGGTTCACTTTTCTTGATTTTGGTATATGTTTTGTTATGTTTTAGGGAAAATGGGCGAATGGAGCCTCTCTACTCATTAAGAAGCTCAACGCTGATATGTGCTCATGGTTTCCTTACCATCAACCCATTTCTAGAGGAGGATTCCGACAAGTAAGTGTAACCTTTGTTAAGGGTCTTGATGCTGCTCTCTTGTTGTTTCTCCGTTGAACCCTGACGCTTTTAGGAAAACTTCCATTTCAAAAGTTTTTGTTCTCGTGCTTACCCTTCCTCCTTTCAACTCATCCATATGATCTTTAATTCCTCCAGTTCCAGAGTTAATTAATGTTCCACAATTTATCTCAGGTTAATGAGAAGAAGTAAGAAGGGATTTTCTACCCTCGGCATGTGAACGGGTGAAATTCCCGGGATTTGTTGGCGCGAGACCTCACAGCCCGTTCACATACTTCCACTAATGCAACTTCTCTCTATAATTACCTTTACCCTCTTCAAAACTCAATTTACGAAAGCATCCGCTTCTAAAAACGAGTAGAAAATCAAGGCAGAAAGTTGGGTGGGTAGAGAATACGATGGAATTCAAGTGTTGCTCCTCACATAGCCACCACACTACACTTTTGCACTTTATTGAGCGAAATATATAAGAAATAGTGTTGGGTTGGGAATAGTCGAATCCAACTAAATACAGGTTCTTACTACGTTCTTGCTTATTTTTAATCTTTTTTCTAATCGTACTATTCTTTCCCTAATTTCTTAATGGTGACTTGAGAACCACCATTTGGCATCTCTTCAACTTTTATTTTCATTCAAATACTTGTACATTGCTTAGGATTCGTTTTTTTAGCTTCCCTTCTGTCGAATAATGGACTCCGTTCAAATCTTCCTGCTCAATGAGAGGATCCGACGATTTAGTTTATACCTTAGATGAAGAATCTGCGGATTTTTGCCGACACGTATTTCACCTCTGAAGTTGGCTGATTGTTCTGTTATGAATCGCGTTTTAATCCTCTACGTTTTTGACAACATTGTATCCTAGTTGAGTTTCCTTCTCATGGCTTTGGCCGACAAGGATTGCACTTAATTTCAACTGCATTCAGATAGTAAGTCGTAATGAAACTAGGCGTTGTCAACGGTTACCAACATAAATCAGCAGAGTTTCAACTGATAAGAGCCATTGGAAAGATCCACATCATCAATAAACTTGTTAAACAATATCAATCCAGTGCTGCCCAGGACTCAATCGAGTTTTCCTCAGTCCCAAATGTGAGGGGAATGAGGTCAGCACTCCTGATGAACGAAAATAAGAAAAAAGTGCGAGGAAGATATAATAAGTGAAAAATTGAGATTAATGTTCTCAGTTAAGAAACGTTGCAGGGCGTTGGGAGGGATGAATTGGGCGCGGTAATAGCAGATGGCCGATTTCCCACTACTCGGCTCATATTCTGCTAATGACCGAAGCAATGATGACTGTTAGATGGACGACTAGCACCATTCTATAATGCTGTTTGTGACACGGATACGTGAAACGCACATGCTGTGGGTGATACATTTGGTTAAGAATATAGTCTCCGAATCATTGAAGAGATGGATCCATTATAAAGAACTTTCCAATCTTGGACCCTAACATCCACAAATCTCCTCAGCCTCGTTTGTTGAATATTTTCCCCTCATGAGATGAAAGAGCCGAAACAACGTTTTGCGTCTTAATTATCGCTCTGCTAGGGAGCTGCCAGCTGTCCTCAGTTTCTATATTAGCATAGGCTCCTAATACGATATTAATTGTGCAATATGCTATGGAGAAAAAGAAAGTGAAGCTGGAGAGAGTTCGAATCCAACGGAGCGGTTAACAAAAACGGGCTGGAGGCTGTGACACTTTGCTCAACTTTGCCATTTACATAATGACTGTGACATCCCCCACCGTGCCATTACGCCTAGAAGAAGGCGGCTCCACTTCTCTTCGTGCTCTTCCTACTACTCTTGAACTGCTTCCGAAAACGGTGGTAAATCATTTTTTAATGATATGCAAGAGTAATTATCTTGGAGACTTTTAGTGTTTTCGCCGCTAGAGGCGACCTCGGCCGGGTCTTCATCCAGTAAACCTCGCTCCCTAAAAGATACTCGTACTTTACGAACAATATTCGTAGTAGGTACAAAAATTACTATAAATCAAGGAGTCGTGGCTAACTACGATACCCAAACGTTCATCTGCGATCACACTATTTCCATTTTTCGCAATTACTTATTATAAAGTAGATTTGACTTCTACCTTGCAAGGTACACATTTGTACCTTTTCTCTATGATCTCTCTCTATTTCTTCCAATTAATAACCAGTTACGGTCAAAATTCTCTAAATTGAAAAGTTCATTTTCTAAACTTGTTTACCAAATATGTATAAATCAAAAGTAATGTGGTTTGTACCCGTTGATATCAATTTTCATGTATTTGAAACTGATAAACTATGTATACATTTCTTTTCCCCCAAATAATCGATTTTTCATTCAAATGTCTTTATAAATCTGAAACATTTTTGACCCCCTTGTTGAACCCTACCATGTAGTTCATGATACAATTCTTACTCTGTTCCTCTTATTTTAGGGTAATCCCCGTTACCGAAGATGAATGGGTGATACTATCTTCTCTGTATAGTTCTGAACCTGAGATAGTTTGTACCTACGGACCACGAGGGGAACTGCTGTCGACTTCTCCACGTGAGTGATTCATCATTTGTATTCAATGAGTTCATTTTCATTTGAGTAATTCGCTCTTGACGTGGTTATTCATTCTACTACCCAATGATCTGGGCCCCCTTCCTGACCCCCTGATGCTTGATAATTAAGATTGGTGGCTGACATAGAGTACGTATCCGCTAGGTCCTTGGTGCCTCTCAATGTTTTTCTACTTTGTACTTAATTTGTTAGCATGAGGGTTCCTAAATTTCTCGTATTTTTATTAGCTTCAATTTTAAACGTTTTTTTTTTTTTTTTTTTTTTTTTTGCCAGCACTATAAAGAAGGTGTTTTAGATTACTATTAGGTAAATATATATATAAGGTAGGTTAAATAGTATAAAGTCGTCTTCAGAAAGTGACGCAACATATTAAGGTGTTTCATAGAAGACATTGTATTGATGTCGCTACGAATTCAGGCTACTTACGTGGTAACTACTTTGTTATAAGTAGCCTCTGACACCATCTAATCGCATCTTGGTATCACTTATCCTAATGGAGGTGTAACTCCTGCAAGGTAACCATTAATTTCATAAAGGCGAAAAGACGTCAAAACCCCGGCTTGGGGGGGCACCATTTCCTTCATAGGACCCTCCCTTACTTCCCTTCAAAATGGCCTTTCTATGCAAATCGGCAACACCTCTTTCGTCCGTCTTCCCCTGAAACTAATGATCTTTCATCACCAGCTCCTCCAAACCTTCTACTACTCACCTTCATACCTATAACTCTGTCACCGCCTGTTAAACGTTTCGTTCGTTCATCATCGGATACCACCAACTCTTAATCTTGTCTTAATTGTCCGCCCCGGTATATTGTCTGCTGTTGCTCATTGCATTTCTCTCCTGTAATTAAAGTTCTGTTCCCACGTCTCATCTTCTGGTTCGAATTGATTGTTCATGAATTACGCATTCGTACGTACAAAGTCTGCACGCCTCCATATCTTCATTGCTTCTCAACGCCTGGAGTCACTTAACTATATCTGATTTCCGGTTGGCAGAAAAACTATCAATCTGAATCAAAATAGGAGTATAATAGAGCAAGATATTAACATGAAAAAATGGAGTCAGAAAATCATGTAATAAAAAAATGGTTACGTACCTGGTTCCTTTGTTCGGCTTGATAATTCGAAAAATTAGCTCAGGATGAAAATATAAGTTTTTTACCGCTGAGTATCTAGGTACTTCCCAAGAGTAAGGAGCTTGTGTGTTTTTCACGTAGGGTTTGAGCATCCTCCCCTGCCGAGCTCCTCACTAACCCCCGTCAATAGTCTAATTATTTTTGCGTTTCGGTATGTCGCTTTAGAGGTATGTGTGGTAAATGTACGCGGATTTACCAAACTCCATTTACTTGACTGCCTAGGTATCCTAGGCCTAGGTACCATATTCAGCGTAATTATTTGGAGTTATCTTTCGTAACTGATATCGTGGGATTCCACAATTCTTTTAGGGAATTGACGAATCCGTTTCTTTGACTATAAGACAATACTTATAGTCTTTCGGGACCTTTAGTTCCGGCAGAGCGCCAACCTCCCCTTTTATCCTCTGCCCCAATCCTCTCAGTTTCAAGAACCATACAACTTCATGGTTCAATCACCACGGCAACCATATTTTAGTCACCGAGACTTTCCAATTTCTTTTATCGATCATACAATTATGATTCTTTAGTCTAAACAAGTATCGGTATGTACCTCAGTTCTCTCCAGTGAGGTTGCTTTCACAGTACTGACTCCACTCTCATAGTGCGAGCCCTTTTAGTCATTTTCTGTAATTTCCCATTCAGCCCGGCAGAGAGTATTTTGGAAGATTGCTTGGATACTGCTCGACAGAGAGCATTTCGGAAGTTTTCCATTAATACACATCTGCCCTTTCGGCAACAGTATGTTTGCTTGGAGCGATCTACGTTTTTGGGGAACATAAGTAGAATGCTTGCGTGATTCTCTTCCACGTACTAGGAAATCGTGTTGGAGGTCAAATAATCTACATGATTCTTCGGGTGTCATAAGGGGGCAGTAAGTGGTCAGGCGAGTGCTCTCTTTTCAAACTTCCTTCGTTGTTACACCGAGGGCGGTAACTTGAGGTCTTGGTTACTACACCCTCATGGCCCATTCGATCGACTCAAAGTTGTATCCACTTCCGTATACTTCCTAAGTTTTCTTCTTCTTGTTTGGAAAAGAGTTTTGGTGTTTTTGTCTCAATTTTCATTGAATGAGTCCCTATTGTGTCGAAGTTTTTGATCGAATGTGAGCCCCAATTGTATGATTCTACTTCGTAGTTCAATATTCTTCTGGATTTCGTACCTGATGCAGCCATTGTTCGTAATGGAAGTAGCATCTTATAAACGCAATCAACTTGTGTAATGAGATTTTATTGAGAGGATCAATGATAGAAAAAGGGGGGGGGGGGGGTTTAATGCTTTTCGGTGACTCACTGTTTGCGTACTAAATTAGGAAAGTAACTTTAATCATCAATTCGCACGCTGGGATTTTTTTTTCTCTCTCTGTATGTGTTTTGGCGTTTGTTCAGCAAGTTCGGACATATCTCCGTCCGCTTATGTGTACCTTACATACGTAAAAAGGAAGAAAACATTATGGTCATACACCTTATGACGTAATGTACGAGGTATGAAGGCTGAATTGATTGGTGGAGCACCTAAGCATGCTACCGTGTACCTCTTTCTTGATCATTACTGTGCGGATCCTCCTAGTTCTGAGGGTGTCAGCCAGTAGAATCAATACTTCACGTGAAACACAAACGGGTGCCCGCGATTCTTTTGTTTTCATTTTATTCTTTTTCGACGGGTTCTCACCCGTAAGCTACAGTATGCTTCAGAATTGACGAATTTCGGACAAGTGCCCTGTTTTAGGGAGTTGCTTCAGAAGCTGCTAATGCGAAAAGGGAATATCCTTCGGTTCCAAACTACTGATGATTTATTTAACACAGGGAATGGAAACCCTTGTTATTTAAGGCCGCAATAAGTCAGCGGGAGGTTGATTAAGATTATGAGATTAAAAGGCGAAACATGGCGTGGTGCCCATTGTCCGGCAAGGATGCAAGATGTTATAAATCATATAAAAGGGCGGAGGGAAAACTGGTAACTTTCCCTTACTTGACGCGTTGTGGGAGGTCAAAGAGAATTCGCTAAAAGTGTCTTTCCAATTCTGGGAAAGCTGTGGTAAGGGGAGCAGTAAGCAGTAGATGGGTATTACGAAACCTTCCTCTTGTCTCCCCCTGCCGTTGCAAGGGGTGGTTTTTGCCATGAAGAGCCCCACGTTCCGTTCACGTTAGAAACCGCTCTTGGACGTTGAACAATGAATTTCAATCCAAAATTAATCTAGGGGACAAGAAACCTTCGCTCCGTTCAGGGACAAGAAACTGGGGCTTCTAATTCATTAAGGCTACGCGGGAGGAATTCAATTACAACATATGATAACACAAATCAAGGGTCAAACTAAGATTTGTAGGTCCTCGAGGGAACTATCAAACTGCGCTTAGGCGATATCGCTGTGTATTAATTAAGATAGCTGTAATTGAGAGCCAACTATCCACTGATCCAATAAGCAAAATTAATTCCTGGCAGGACCTTACCCTTAGCTTAATATCCGTTACCCTTTGGAGAGTTTTGATAGTATGAACTTCAGTTAGCACAAAGTTAAGGTTGGTATTGTATGTTGGATTAATACTGTTTGTTCGTGGCAATAGTGTTTTTACATTAACTAACTACAGTAGCTCCAATATACTGATCAAACACCTCGATTACGTTCAGATTTGTAGAATTATCTCCTCTTTGGCAAGCTAATAACAATTCTTTCCTGCCATGTTCAATCTCCTTACAACTGCCCATTTGGTTAAATGATCTCTCGAATGTAAGGAGGAGCTGCCGACAATTCAACGCGTTTGGGGAATTTAATTGTTGAAAAATACGTACAAGAACTACTATTAATAGAGCAACCATAAATTCTTTTACTGTTCAGCTCTTTAGAGTTTATTCCGTGTGTGGTTTCTCAGATGCTAGGTGGAGGATCTTAAATAGGTGATAATGACGCTCTCACTTCAAAACAGGAAGATGAATTGGTTGGTTTGCCTACACGTGAAGCTAGCAGGAACATTGTTAACATTAATGTAAAGCGGAATAGTTTAATGGACATTTCTAACCAAAGCGAGAGGAAGGATGAGTTATGCTTGCGACGAAAGCACTTGTGGTTTTCAAGTTTACTCCTAGAAGCTGTAGCAAAACACGTCTTGAGCTGCTCTGCTTACTTCGAGGAACCTAAGAATCCCCGAGAACAACGTTTATTAACAGCACTAAATTACGTAAAGAGAACATTCCTCACCTGCTCGGGGTCGCCCTTCTTCAGGAGACTTGGCCCATTTGCCAAATTAGTCCCAGCACACATTGTTCTGCTCCTCAGACCCTCTCTCCATGCCGCCCTTTGTATTCAAATTATTCCGACGCGTGGGAAGAATCCAGCTTCCTGAAACCATGTAAATTTTAGCCGCTCCGGAACAAATCGAAGTACGAATTCCTACATGTGTAGAAATACCTGTGATTCAATAACCGAATTTCAGCCGTTAATATCCAAAGCGAATATTTCGCTATGAACCCCATGTTATTTATGTAAACATGTCATGGAGCTTCTTCGTTGGAAACGGAAACCGTGAAAATGGTGTCAACGGCTTGCTCAGTCGAAGCTGGGTCTCGGCAGAAAACCCTGCTTTAAGTATTAATTTCAATATATTCTCATTTTTTTTCAACGCTCAATATGCCTGAAGTCAATGTACTAATACGGGCATGTATTATCTGACGCTGAGGAAGGTCGTAGTAGGAAATGATTGCAGAATATAACGTGGGTTGTGCTAGTAAATTGGATTTGTTTTCTCTCTTAACTATTAATTACCAAGAAGGGGGTTGATTTTGCCTGCTACGATGCGAAAGTACAGATGATGTAGCCCCAGGTGCGGACTGCGCGTCAAATCATGGCACCTGCGTACCGTCGGGCCCACTTCGATAACTGCCATCTTATTGCTATACACCGCCATGTTGGCCGGGATCGTCTCGTTAATACTTTAATGATGAAAGGGCGGAGGTATGAAGCCGATTCACGATGAAGTTGGTGAAAAGAGGAGGAGAAGGGGTACGACAGACGGTTTTGATTTAGTTGACTGGGCTCGACGGGCCGGTACGGGCAAGTCTTGTCGGAATCAAGTCTGAAGGAAATCATAAATCCTCGAAGCCTCTCGAGAGGTCTAATGCTAATTGATAGAAGGGGTTGAGGGCTACGTGCTTCGCCTTCCAAACTACTTCTGGAATGTTTTGGGCTATGCGAATCGCTTTTGGCATGACCTTTTGGCGGCACCCGTAGTCTCTTTTGATTCGGCGTTTCCTGGAACAGCTTCTGTGCAACCGCGTCCCTGGGCCCGACCGATGATCCCCGCTCGCCCTCTCCCCTGACGCGGTCATTTTCGTTCTTGATTTTCAGGTTTGATGTTCCTAAAACGAATCTCCACTTGTAGCCTTTTCCTCCATCAACTGAGTTTCTTTTCTCCTCCTCCTTAAGGCTATGAAAAAATCATCAAATTAGCTCAAATTGAGACTGGATTGTTTCTACGTTACTCCAGTTACTGTTCACTCATGTCATGTTACTTCTTTTCGACACCACGTCCCAAAAAATCAACGCATAGCTGCCCGTCTGTGCAGCGCGACATCCATCCAGAAAATAACCCTCCATGCAAATGTCGCCCATCATGTGGTTTGTAGTGGAAACTGAGCACATTTTCAAACAATAATTGCTACAATCCTTCCATCATGATCTTCAAGAATCGGGCAGTAGGTTTAGCAGTATAAACGACTAGGCCTATATTTATACTTCATAATTTTTCTCTCCCCGAACCCTGAATCAACGAAAGTAAACCGTATTCTTCACGTTCAATTCATTCAAATTTGTGTTCGTGGAAAATAAATATAAAAACCCCAGCTCGCGTAGCAGAGAGGAACCGGTGGGGGTATTAATCATGACGGCACCGAGGATAAGAAGTGTGATTAATTTTGCTCCCCCTCACTTCCTCCCGCACAGTACGTCCTCTATTCTCCCACCACTCGAGCTGGGTCGGAGGGTTTGTCTTTGCTCCGGTTGCCCAATGATGAAATGGCTTGCGAAAAAGAAAAAAAAAAGTCGAAAGACAACCCCCTGGTAATTGGTTTTTACAACCTCCCTGTAGCCTCCGCCCGCTCAGCACGTATTTTTGTCCCTTTTCCTCTCCTTAACATCAATTCTCTCCTCAGGTTTCTTCTTCCCGGGTCCTGTTTCAGCCCTTCATAAGGGTTTGGCGCACTCGCCTATTGGGATTAAACTCGATGGGGGAATTTTCGAGGTTAGTCGGTGAGGGACCATGTCTGCCTTAATTGGTTAAAACGAACTGCCAAGCGTTCTTGACGCTTTATATGTAGCACAGGCTCTGAGTGGTACAGAAGCTGATCAGGAAATCGACTTTTCATGAAAAATGAGTAGCATGCTGTTAGTTGGGTGCCTCTTTTTTGGGATCGATAAACACAGTGGGCCACATGAACCCTCGTGGCCGGTTGTTGAAAAGCTATGGAACCCATAGAACCTAAGGATACTTGAACACCATTATTACCAGGCCCGCTTAGTGATTGGATTCCTCATTTCCTTTGTTGAGAAATCCGTCGTTTTGAAACTGCTTCGGAATTATTGCTTAGAATTGGTGCTCCTTCCGAAGAATGCCCGTGGGTGTTGTCAATGGTTTAGACGAGGCTTCTTGAGAAGTGGTCACTTCTGGGTTTCGTCTTGGTTCTGAATCAGATCGCCGTGAATGGGGCTCGGTACGGAAAACTTGGGAGGGAAGGATGTGTGAAAGATAAAAACCCTGGACGAGGATCACGTCCTTCTGCTCCCCTTCTCGTCGTCACGTCAAAGCACATACGCACCGTCGTCTATGTGGCGGACGAATCGGGGAAAAAACGCTCGACCGGTGAATGAGGATTTCACAGGAGGAACCAGCAGAGCGTGGCCTCCTTCCCCTCCTGCCGTTCCCATCGCGGGACTGAGAATGTGAATAGGAAGCGGTGAGAAGTTCCTTCCAGACGTCCACGAGGTTGACAAGTCACGACTCGGATGCGGCGAGACTGCCCGGCTTTCCATTTCTACCAGTGCTGGAGTGCTGCGCCACTTTCATCCGATATGCCTGCGAACCATTTGATTACAAAATATCCGTTGAACGAATCGAACTTACAACGTCAATTCTAAAAGTATAGCAAAAACCTTGCAGGAAATTGTACCTGTTGAAAGTTAATTTTGACGTAGTTGAGATAATGCAATGCAATTTGAGCGAACTTCAACTTAATAAGTACTTAAATACCCTAAGAGGACCCAGCCAAAATGAAATGTCAAACCAAGCAGAACAAATACTGTTTGTTTGAGCATGGGAAATATAACTGGGCTACCCAAATGGAAACTATGCTCACAGTACCAGGGTACATGGTACTGAGGTACCAACAAGACGTACAGTACGTGGTGAAAAAGAAACAGCAGGTCTTAGACAGCTTTGCGACGGTGGTAGCCTATGACGACCATGAGCGAATCATTTGCTCGTCGAACTATAAAAGTATATAGACACGAAAGAGGACACACAACACCTCAACCTTCGGGGATACCTTAACTTGGAACATTCCTCTTGACGTCAAACGTGTAATCGCTCAGCTGAGGCTCCGATGCAACTCAAGCTTCGAATATTCCGCAAAGGTGTTGTATGGAATGTAGACACGCAACAAGGCTGTCTGATATGCAACAAAGGCGAGCGTGAAACCATCCCACGTGTCTTCGGTAAATGTTCTTAATTGGTAACTGATAGACATGGGTACTTCGGATTAAGCAGACTAAGTGAAGAGTACATCTTCAACTGACTGCTGACGCGCTCTAATCAGGATATGGTGTTTAGGTTATATAGCTATACGATTGCGTACCTCAAGAGGAGGACATTTTTGGAAGAGCTGTTGACAGACGTCGAACTGTTACATTTTAATTAGTAGATATTAGTTTAGAAGTTAAGTTGTTACATTATTAGTAAGAAGAAATTAGTAGGTCCAAACATGAATGCGAAAACAAACGAGATTTACGATGGTATAAGTTATTAAATTTTTTATATGTAGAAGAATTTCAATTTCAATGTCCGTCCGCCGTCCGCCGTCCGCCGTCCGCCGTACGCCGTACGCCGTACGCCGTACGCCGTCCGCCGTCCGCCGTACGCCGTCCATTGTCCACGCCGTTTTGGTAGTAGAAAATGTTCTAAAAAATCTGAAATTTGGGTCAGGGGTCTGTTCCCAGCCGAGATGGGTCCTCGAAACTTTTCAGCCCGATCGGACCAAATTTGGAGGGGGTAGGGGTCAAAATGTGTTTTTTGAAAAATGGATTTTCGAGATTTTGGGTGATTTAGGCGAGTGGGGTGTCATTTTCCACTAAATTTTGGACGCTGAATCCAATAAAATAGGTCCCAGAACAATTGGCACCCACTGGAAGAAGTAATGGGTCAAATTGGGTATTTATTACCCATGTGGGTGACTTCAGCCGAATAGACAAACAAAACACATCGTCATATCCTGTTGTTTATAACCAGCTGTTAAACTTAGCAACCAATTTTGAGCAGTTGCCTACAATTCTTTTTAATATATTATTGTTGTAAAAGTCTATGTTACCTGCAAGCAACAAATTAAAAAAAAAAACTATTTATTCGTTTAACATTGCCAATTGAGTTCAGGCTCTATTCATCTGGTATTTTCTTGGATTTCAATGAACTTATCGGAGTTACATGATTTCTCATCATAGTTTCTCATGATTATCCTTGAAAAGCACGCCGTGCTGACCTACGAGTTTGCTCACACCTCGTTAAAATATTTTCCATGATGGAAAAGTCCATACTGCAGCGCTGCTTTGAAATCGAATAGAATAATCCACACTTGTGTGAACAGTTGCAGAACCAAAAATTCTCTCTGAGCGTCGGATGGTAGTTGAAGCTGGCTTTTACAAAACTGACAAAAAACCTGAGGCTAACAAAAAATCCGTCCATAAATACTGAATCGACGAAAAACGAAAAGATTTACCGGGGTCTCAAGTGCGCACGAGACGCGAACATGGGAACGGGAGGACATTTCATCGATGAAATTTAATTACATCACGTCTGCATTGAGCTCAGTCACATAAAAGTTGACATAAAACGTCCCAGGTTCTGATTGAAATGAAAGATGAAAAAAGACGAGACATTTGGAGAAAATCTTTTGAAGTCCTTTGTATTTTATGTTTACCAGCAGTTACTTCTTTTTTTGTATTTGCTGGGAAGTTGCTGTGATAAAAGCGAATCAGCTAGTGTTCGTTTTTCAGCAACCACAATTATCGTGGCGTAATGCATTCAGTTGTCATTTATGACTCTTGAATGATTTTTCGCGTAGGATAATGAAATCTAGTGGTCTTTATCATCTCGTAACACGTGAAACCGCCCCGTATCGAGTTGCTCTACACATTTGGTCAAAGCTCTCTGCGGAATTATCAAATAGGTATTTTGTAATGTACATACGACATTTACAAAAAATGCAAAGACCTCGCACTCCGCGCGAGAGAGACAGTATAGTCGACAGACAGTTTCTAACTTTCAGAAATGTCATGTATAAGAATGCAACATTTCAACATTCTACGTACTATTGTAGGGGTTTGTTTTCGATTCGATATATGAATTCACAACGACAGCGACAATGACAATGCTATTTTGTAATTGAGAAGTAATATTGCTTTGGCGCATGCGCAGTTTCCACTGTGACGATTTTTTGTGACATTTTACTCTCCACTACAATAGTCTGTCGACTACAAAAAAAAAATTTTTTTCTACAAGCTTGGTTTTCAACATTATTCGCGACGGTATCAATGTCGTGACCTCAAATTCTCATTAGAAGGCTCTGCGAGCATTAGAGCTCGGGTGCTTGATGGTTTATCGGTAAAGTAATTAAGGGTAGGGCGAGATGAGTTTTCTTTGGTAGCTGCAAAACCTCCTCTTGTCTCTCCTCACGCATCATCAAATGACCCACTCGACTGAAGACTGTTCATTGATTTTTAGTGGGTGGAGATGGTTGTGATGTCTCCTCTATTGGAATGGTCGAAATGGATGGATTCTTGCGAATTAACTAGTATGCCTCGAATTCATCGCCTTATAGGAATCATGGATGTTTCACTTGAAGCCCGAATACTAGGTGAGTGGGTGCTTGTCCCAGAACTCATTTTCCTGAAGGGACTTCAAGGCGCCTATTGTGCGTCGAAAAGAGCTCGAGAGTATTAAGTCACAAATTGAAGGGAGCGAAAGGGAACGAAGATAAGAAAATGACCTTCTCTTTTCCTCCGGAATTGGCCGAGTTGTTAGTACGGTCCGGTAAGTACAAGAGACAAATAGTTTTAGCTTAGGACCCCCCCCCCCCCGCTCCACCCATTCCACCCGGTTCATTCTCAATCTTCCAGGCACGCCGCCCATCCTTCCGCTAAAAGGTGGATCCCTCGCTGATTAGTTCTTGTTACCCTTCTTGTCTTGAACTTTTCTCGTTTCTCTCCAAACGTTGCGGAAGACAAATGCTTTGACGGGTCAGTGCCTCTCGTAACAAGACCTCTTGGGGGTCCCTTGGTACTTCCTATGCTAGCATCTCCATAACGAACCCACTTCAAAACAAATTGTATTCCTCCTATCAACGTCGCTCACTCATGGTATACATACATTTTGCTCCTGCGGTGGTCCTTACATCGTTCAACATTCCTCTACCAGCAACGTTCGTTATACGCATGCATCTGAGAATCGTCATATATCTTTTATTGATTCTTCTCAAAGGATGTGTAATTATCTCTCGACTTTGTAGTAGGCGCTGCCAGTTGTTAATCAGGCGTTCTTTGGGTAATCTGCTTGATCGTTCAATGCGGTGCCCTTTAAACTCCGAGAGGTCTCAATGTAAAAACCACGCCGAGACATTTGAATATCTCTTAAATGCCCTTTTCCTCTGCGGAAGGTTCCTTTTGAAGTTTTGTTCTCTAAGTAGTTGCAGACTCAGGAATAAGATGATTAGGAGAGGACGGACATCTATGTCTGTCTTTCGACTTGAAAAGCTCATTAAACCTGACGGTGAACCCAGTTGCGGGAGGAGGAGAAGTGACCTGTAGGACTGGACTTGGACATCATAATCCCCGCGGGCCCTTGAGGATGCGGTCAGGGGTAAGGAGGTGCGGTTCCAATAGTATTCAAACACAACCGCAATTCTTACCTCCTCAGTTCGTTTCCGGCCCTTTGTTAACTTCAAACCATTCTCTTCCGGTGTGATGTGGGCTCTGATGATTTCTTGAAACATTTTCGATGAAAATGTATGCGCGCCCCTTGATTTAGTTCGTCTCAAGATGCTCAACAGACTGGATGGGTACACACGGATAGCACCAATAGCAGTGTCACTGATTTCTTTGTAGCGATAACAAATACTTCAGTTAGTTCTTTTTTAATGAAAAGACATGACATTTCGGACATTATATACACAGCTTTTCCCAGTTAAAAGGTTATGCTTATGCGCTTATTTCACAAGCTCTGCCGGCTGGTTTGTGCTCTTCATATCCCGATTCGGAAAGTATTTCCTAGGTTGGAATGTTCTCCTCTTTGTAACAGTTTAAGTAACACTTAAGATATGAGTGGTAGGTTGATATTTAGTATGGGCAACGTTTTGAAGTAATTAATCAAAGGTCATCATCAAAAGTGATTAATCAGAAACAGTCACAATAGAACCATGGAGGTCGCCCAGGGGCAGTGCTGCCCTCTGCCCTCATCACAAAGGGGAAAAAAATTAATCAGAAGATTTACAAATCATCATATTCTTCAAGGAACTCATCAAAATCTTTTATAATAATTATTGTATTTATAATTAGGTTTGTAATTTCGTGTAGAAATCAGAGTGAAATCAGATTTTACCTAACATAGTAGTATTACTAGTATCATAATGAATATTGTAAAATAATGATCGGGAAAAGATTGTTCGGAAGAGTAAAAGCAACCGTCACGGTTGAGAGGGCGATTTCCTTTAAATTTTCATGAATCCATTACTGTAAGAATAGCTGTACAACTTTTGGAAGCTGGCTGTAGATACCGCTCTGAATAAATCAAATTTTACGATTCTTATTTACTTTACCCCGAAGCAGTAGTTTCTTTATTTCTACAATGAATTCCGTCATATATCTGCCCTACATGGGTTGTGTTTTTCTGTTCAATACGTTTGGGGATTGGAGATGACAATGGTTGGGACTGGGGAAAGGAGGCATGCACGTTATTTATCTTCTGGTGGCTCCCTCTCAAACATCCTTCAATACATCTGTCAGAGAAGTCGATATTTGTCTACTTCACTATTTTCGGTCCTCTTGATCTGTCTCTATCAGTCATCGTCATGCTTCTTGCTGTACAAGCCACAACATGTCGAGCCCTGAAGTTCGGATCTCCCGGCTCTTCCTCATTGTCATCTCTTCTGTAATACGTTTTTATGTCAGTAATAACCTCAATTTATACTTACTAGTTTTCGATATCTCATCTATGGCTCGTCAGTACATTCAACTTATCTGGATTTAAATGTGGTTGAATTGATGTGTCAAAATAATTATTTTCTTAAAGTTTGTGTGGATGTTCTGTTACAGGACCTTGTGAAGAATGCCTCGCGTTGCGCATGGAAATTGAACAACAGGCGTTATTGCTTTATGATAAAGCAACTATCTACATAAGGCAGGTGACCAATCAGAAACTGCCTGCTTCGAATGCAGATCCTCCTAGCCCAGAGGTAAGATTTTTTTTCTCGTAATTTGAGGATTGGGACCGGTTGAGTGTCAACTGTAAAAGATTTTATTTAGGAGAGAAGGATGTAGGGCTTTGATGTTGGTATGGGTGACTATTAATTTTCCTTTAATGATGTTTTGACCGGAAATGAGATTGTTGGATGCGAAAATTCTAACTTGTTTGTGCCATATGTGGTAAAAGTAAAAGAAAATCCGAGAGCGAGCAACTAAACGATGGTTGATCGTTGTTAAGGGGTGGTGCTGGTAATTAGAGTATTTTTCGAGAGTCAGAGTATAGAGACGTTAGACCTGGGGCGTAATAAGATAATGATCGGTTGAAGGCTCCCCTCGCCTCGTCCGGTAATACCCATCGTAAATGCCAAACATGAAACCCCGAGTTCCTTTTTGCCCACCAGCGAGCCATTATTCAATTTTCCTCCACCGCAAAACTCGACCTTACGACTCCCACTTCTGAGGCTCCAATGGCCTGTATGAAGCAGCGCTAGAAAAGTGGAGCACCATGCGCCAGATAGCCAACATGAGGATTACTAACCATGTATTTGTCCCATTGTACTGCTCTCGTTGTTTTAAATACCCAGTCAAAAGTGCTCGGTCAGAGTCGTAATTTCCCGGTAAGCGGAAGTGAGCAGTTATTAGAAAACCAACGAGAGAAAGGGAGGACTACAACAATTACACGAGTTGCAAAAGAGCTTTCCGTGAAAGTAGCATAGGTAAATTGTGCATTCAAACCGAGGGATCTAAGAACATATATGAGCGACGGATGAATCAATTATTCTCGTCATTTGTTTATTTTCATCGCTATATTTTACTTATGGTTACGGGAATGCGTTTATCCTTCAATGTGAAACTTGACGGTTTGTTGACTGGTCCAACATTACATCATAAAGTGGCGACCGATGTTTACAAGGCAGTCAGAAACCCCTAGAGTGGAAACGCTCATTTCTCCGAACCCTCAAATTTCATCAAATTCAATAGAAAAGGAAAATGAGATCCGTTGATTCTGTAGAAGAGGAAAATATTTAAAAAAGAGGTTCTTCGGCTACAATTATGTACCATGTGTATTCCATTTTTGTTGACGAAGTTGTTAAGTCTGACATCGACTTTCTGATGGGGATGGCCACCGCCACTGATGATGTTCTACTTTCGTAAGCCATGTTCAAAATATCAAACTGGATGGTTGACTTATCTTGGTAACGTATGTTGTATTAGTCGTAGTCATCATAACTGTCTCTATATTTCACTGTTTCAAGCCTCCAATACTTGTCCGATGACGAGTATCCGGGCACTTCTTCCTCCTAGTTGCAGAATAAGTAGTAATCAATAGCAGCTCTAACAGAGTAACTGATGTGATTATTCGCATTCCTACTGCACCATGTTTTATGCGACAATTTCTACATGTGTTTAATGATTCAAGATGTAGCCCCGTGATATTTGAACTCCGAGTTACCCAAATTAATAATTAGGTGTCCATCCCGAGGGGTAAAAGCGAAGGAACAAGGAAGGTGTCCTCAACAAAGATACGTGATTTGATACATCAACACAGTACAGTAGTGAAACAACTCTAGAAATTATACTCTATGGGAAATTTTGTTTAATTTTTGCTTGATTGGAGTGGCGACTGTATGCTTTTTTGTAAGCTAGAAATAAATCCACTCGTCTTTGTGATCGATAGTAGCATGGCTCTGGAAAAGAGTGTGTCACACTCCAGCCGATCCCCCCCCCCCCACCTCATCAATATATCATATCTCCTATTGACTCTTTACAACCAGATTACTACTGATACCTACTGTAGTTTTTAGTTGATAAAGGCGTGTGTGTTCTCGCAACCTTTCCTTTGGAACTACCAGGTAGGTAGGTGTGCAGTGAAATTGAACGGTCCAAATGGATGATCTGAATTCTATATGAAATCACGTGAACTAAAAGATCGACTAAGGAACAATTGACTCAACACTTATCCATTTTTGAAGCAGAAAGTAGCAAAAAAATTGCGATCAAAACAAGTTGACACGATCATGATCAAGAAAACGATGAAGTGAAACAAAAACTAACAACAAAGAACGTTACAACATAACCTTTGGATTTTTATTCTAGCCGCGGAACCCCTGAATCTACGCCCCTGATTGCAATCAATAGTGAACAAATTATCTCTGAGGCTATTACCGTTGTAAAGCCATGCTGTTAGAAGACCAAGGGCGAAAATTCCACTAGGTGAGAGACGGTTGGGATCGTGCAGTAGAATTCTTCGTTGATGTGGCTTGGTGTGACGTACCTAAATCATTCAGAACTGGAGATCTTGACCATCTTTCTCGAACGGATGGAGTATGAATGAGAAGTGGTAGACGCTGAGGTACTCTACAATTATCCATCCGGATCTGATTATGTTAATTGGTTATGTTTACAAGGTGTAAATCTCAATAGGGCGAGTCCCTTCAAATCTCAATAGGCCTGCCTTCAGGTATAAGGCCCAGTAGCTCCTCCGGTCCACAATCATTGCATCGCTCCTACGTAAATTACGACTCCCGTGCATAAGGTCATCAATCGTCCATTGAAGTTCTATCTCAGATTACCGCTTGAGAATCGTGAGGTTTGTTTTCCGTGCATGGTAGACTCTTGATGGAAGTAAATGTGTAGTGTGCACGAGGTACTCTCACATGGGAGAGTAACATTCAAATATAATATAGTACCTCATGTAATATCTAAATAAACGAATGAATTTAAAAGAATAATAATAACGTATACCGTAAAAGGTTAGATTGTAACAGAACCTTGGAAGTTAGTACTACGTCCCAGCTTCCTTGAATAAAAGGTTCTGCAGCTACAACCTTAAGTAATGACAACGTTGCTTAAACTAATGAAATTTAACGTAGATCAAGTCGGTTCCAATCAAATCAGCTCTTCTTCATTTATTAGTCAGTGGATTGTGCCTTTCTAATGTTTGAAGAACAAGGCACAAGGGAACAAGACACGAGTATCTTGTAGACATGAAAGAATGATAAATGAACCTCCTTGCGATTATTTTTGTTAATGAACGGTAATTTGTCGATGAGGGGATGAAGCTGGGACGTGGAGGAGAAGCGTCTGCGGGACAATAGAATTACCAGGAGTTGAGGAGACTTGAGTCCTAAAAATTCTTACTCCCAAGGGCTCTGGCGGGTCGTGCACTCTGCTTCCTTCGTAAATGAAGAAATGACTGATAATTAGACGTTTTGTGTTCAGTATTACCCCGAGGGAGGGCGCTGTGGTGCTTCGGGTGTTCGCCTCGGGTCTACGCTCAAATAAAAGGTCGAAGCAGACTTGAACTTATTGAACGAGACTTGTTAAGGAAATGACCCCTCCACCCGTCCTTCAGCCAGTGTCCGTTGGTCATTACGTTAGAGCAAATACAGACATCTTCGACACTCCTGAGCTTTAAGGTTACGCAGTTGTTTTCGTTTTCCGAGAAAATTGTTTTTGAGCTAGTCAACGAACACGTAACTGCAGGCGTTAAGCGATTGAGCAACAGAGTCGACTGTTTAACACATTTTTACAGTACTCCAGCTGCGAAATTCACAAAAAGGCTTCGGGATCCAACTGCGTCCCTACCATTTCATCCTTACTTTATTCCTCGCGGTATTTTTTGCGGTTTCTACACCCCAATAGGTATATGGGCTTGTAGTTTATGCACACTACCAACTTCTCGAATTTTGATGGTCTGGATCTTTTCGTATTTTTTTGGTGCAGCGCATCAGCACGAGTGATGAAGATGATTCCCGGTACTACTATTACTTCCACTGGTATAAAAGATAAACACTGCAAAATACACATCCTCTCAATCGATTCGATGTGCAACAGTAAGTAGCAATGACATGACAGACACCCCATGTCGCAAAAAGAACGTATGACCGACTGTCCCGAATTTGAAGAACTTCCTTCTGCCAAATACCGCGTGGACGTCCGGCGGGCATTTTAATTCTGGAGTCTAGACAATTGAGGCTCGAAAAGTAAAATTTTCGGGCAAATCGGGAATATTGACCCCAGCTACGAGTTATTCGGAGAATAATAAAACCAAAATCACCAGTTGTGCCAGTTTTAGCCTCTGGCACAACTTCAGATATTAGGATTGCATTTTCATATCCCTAAAAATATTCTTCCCAAAAATTATGAAAATAAAAGATTCCTTGCCTCCCTATATGATGACATGGTGCCGTACAATCTCGATATTAATTTGCCTTTTCCTTTATACTATGAAAAACAGATGGATAGAAGGTTTGTTAAAAGTATCTTTATTTCAGAATATTGCTCGTTTTGATTAATTTCAAATACATATTGTGAGATCGCTACTACTCTACTTAGTTTTTAATTTTGGACATTTGGAATAACCAAGTTGATACATGGATTATTCACCATTGGTCATCTCGCTCAAGGTATTCTGCGGTAGGTATGATAGTTGTCATAAATAGTACCCACACCGGATCTGAGATTAGATTAACCTACTGATATCATCTCCAACCGCTCGTACGATCTCTTCGTTTTACGATTTCTCTTTTGCGAATCTCATTTGACTACGTTATTCTCATCTGCTTGTTTTTAAGGAGATTTTTTGTTTTTACTATATGACTACAGCTAATTATCCTGATGCTGTCTGGGGTTTTGTTCTCGGTGTTGCGCTGTACGTTTATTGCTTTACTGAGGGCCATTTGATGTCTCTCAGCTTACCATCCTTCAATGAATCAAACTAACTGATGAAACCAGAAAATTTATCGTTTTTTCTATGATTGTTTGCGATTTCTACGTTCACTATCCTCCTAGTGTCCCAAAGAACGAGAAAATATGACTCTCCACACATTTTCATACGTTACACGTTATGGAAAAAGAACACTTGATGTTTTTCGGTAGTCAACTATGAACTCCCTGTATCGATTATAGGTGCTTATTTTGTAATTATAAAGAGGTATTCATGGCCTCATTTGGGATATTATGAACTGCTTCGAAGGCATTTTCAGACTGAACTCATAAAAAAAAGCACATTCGGAAAAATCACAATCGTTCCGAAAAGAGGCTCTGCTGTTGCTTTTGCTGTAGGCTTGTATTCTATCACTGGTTCTTAATTTGCATTAAGAGAGAGGGAGCTTCAAAAGTTAGAAACGCGCGTTTCGCCTCCGGGCCCCTGTCCCACCGAAGACGATTAGCTGAAAAAAGAGGTTGTCCATATTTAAATATTAACCCCAAGATAAGAGAATCATTCATAAGGAAGAGCTTTAATTACAATGAAGTGAGTTGGGAGGTATCCTCATGTAACAGGGACAACTCTGAAACCTCATAAATAATCTTCGATGGGAGAATAAGCGATAAGGCTCGCAGGGAGGAGCGAACTCTGGCTACCGGCCATTAAAAGTCGTCTTGGGTCTTCAGGCAGATAACACATCTGAGAATATTCAACCACCTTCCATCTTTTCAGTGGATTTATAACTGAAAATTAACACCTATCAAAGACTCGAACAACGAGTTTGAAGACGGCTTCTCTTTTGGAGCGCCAACAACTCCGTTAAAATTCTTCAGTTAAACAAACACCCTATACAACTACGCAAATACTTGAAAATAACATGTTTCTCCTGGCTATAACTCTTGGTTTTTACAGGGCTCCAGTTTCCTTCTATGATTCGCTAGAACCTTCATTCGTTCGGAGTAACCCTCTAATTTCTTCAGTCTTTTAATTAACACTCCTAGCGATTAATTTCAAACCCCTAAATAACACGCCTACAAATTGGGCATCAAACTGAATTGCCTGTGCGAAGAGTTATCCTGGCAATTTGTAGAATAAAATCGTTTGTGCCTACCTGAGAGCCATTGATCGCTTTCTAATTCAATAATTACATGTTTGTTGTTTCTTACAGAGATAATGAAACAGTATTTATTCTTCCATTTATCGCTCTACACCTTTTTGAGGCGTACCCGCCATTATGCTCTCGCGATGATTCTCAATTCGTTCCCAGTCAGCCCACATTGGGAATAAAGTAATGTAATAATGGGAGCGAAGATCGGTTCATTTGTGGAAAGTATTCGGATGGAGATACAACATGCCGTATGATTTTTCACTGACCTTTCTAAGATTCCGACATTGCCACAGGTTTCAACTTGGTTCAAGCGTTGATTATTGGTAAAAAGCATAGGGGTATCATATACATTAACATCGGGGTATACCTAGTAGATTAGTTTTTCAATTGACTGATAGTTCAACCAAAGAAGTAAATTCTGTGAAAAATGCGAAAAAATGCATTAGCATTCCCCTTATTGAATTGCTTTGCTTATTTCCCCTCCTGAGCCTGCTTCGATACCTTGAAGCAGATTTGGTCTGAGATCAACACTTATACCACGTTATCAATCAATCAATATTTATTCGTTTTCAATGTTGTCTGAATTTAACAATTTTGTTTTATAATATTATAGCACCGTCGATTAATGGGGGGATGTTGAGGTTTGGTAAGGATATCCAGATTTTGCCAACGTTTCTGACAATTTATTTGCATGAAGCGGTATGAAACGAACGGTATCCAGGACAGCGGTATGACATCAGGCTGGAACGCCGAAGTAAAACACTAGGGTGTGTATTGAAGTCACCAACTCACCACTCTAACCAACTAACATTGTTGAAGGTTTCAGATTGTTAGAATTAATGTCACCCCACAAATATTTGAACATATTTCAAGTGAATCAATGAATCCTGTTGCAGATCGTGATGAAACCAGAGCTGGCTGCTGGGGATGCTCCATCGTTAGAGCAGACGCGAAGGTCTACGAGACATCGGAGGGTTCGAGGAGAAAAACCTGTCACCGTCGCATCGACCGACACTCTCAAAGATCTAAAAATCAAGGTAGGTACATGAATTTGTACGTTTTTCTCAGCTCAAATTTTACGGATGTGATGGTGAGTGTCAAATGAAACGGTCCGCCGAGCAAGCAACAACCTCCCCTCCCCCTTCTACACCCTTCTTCTTTAATTTCCTAGCAATTCTGCAGGCTCTGAAATGTACCCACTACTAAACCTCATCTTAATAGAGCCTACTCATGGCACCATGCATATTCGAAATGGGTGAAAGGTAGTTAATGAGACGAGGGCTGAAGACATGAAGGAAGAGCCTGTTCAGGATCAATGGCTGGGGGACTCGACGGCCGGGTTTAGAGGAAGAACGATAAAGAAGACTGAGAGGGTGTCGGAAGAGGGCACTTTGTGAAATGAGACGAGGAGAAGACAAGTGAATCTGTGCTCAGTTTCGGACACGACTTGATTTGATGGCGCAATTAGATTTTGTTTGAGGGTTGGATACAGAATTGAATGGGGAACGTCATAAAGGATTAAGGTATGAATAACGGCCGGTCAACTTATCAGAGCGTCCTGCGGCTGACTAGGGCCGAGAAGCCTGAAGGGCGGGTCAAGTCCCATTAGACGAGTAGATTTAGAATTTCGTGATCGGTGGGGTAATGGATACGGTCAAGAGCCCGAAAAGCAGAGATAATTTGCATGGTCGTAGATCCAGGAGAATTATCTATGGTTGAACCTCTGAAATAACAATGATATTAATCATTGAGGAAGGGTCTAGCACACCTAATTGAGGGGAAGAGATAAAGTTCGGGATTCTTCATTCAGTCACTGGCACTTGGCTTGTGTCTTCGTGTACAGCTAACGCTTAATGCTATGTAAAATTCTTCTTTGAATGATATCTTCTCTGGTCAATTAGGGTGTTCGGTTTTACGAATTTCGGTGAAACTTTCCTGTATTTCAATTTCATGGGTAATTGATTTGTTTTTGTGTTGCCATAGACCATTTCACCACCTGTGATGGAAAGTCTCTCGAGATATCTTCCCCAAAAAAATGTAAAAAAAAAAAAAAATCAACCAACAGTTTAATGAGTCTGAAAAACAACTTAGCCAAAAATTCAGAAACTATCAAATCATTGAATCAAAGGTTGTAGGTGACATTCACCTTACAACGTAAAAGTTCGCATAATGTTCACATAGAAATTTGAACAATTTTAATTGGATTTTGATTATTCCTAGTATGATGGGGTGTCTGATTTTTCATTTCAGGTGCGCATTCCCCGTTCCATTTTTGGATAATTTTAAAATGCAGATATTTTGTGGACTACAAGGAGAAACTTATAAATAAATGGATGGCTCTCAAGAGGAAAGCAATGGGCTAGCTGTTGTGGGAGAATCAGTTTAAACATTTGATGTCTTAGCTCTTCGATACGTACCCTTACTATATCCCAAATTCCTATCCCTTTCAAATTTTTAAATGTGTTACCAACTCCTTCATTATCATAGTTTGGCCTTTTTTTTTTTTTTTTTTTTCGGCAATGATAAATGTGACCCGTTTAGTTCCCAAACCTGCGGGAACTAGATTCCACTGGTCAATATGGATGTCTGCCAAATCTCTCGGTCCGAGGTATCAACTCGTGGTGGCTCAATAGTGTTCATGGAAGGTGTGGTTTGATGGGTACATTGAGTGAAGAGGTTTACTTGCGCAATAGGCCGCACAAGTGCCAAGACTAGCGTCTCATTAGTTATGTTGATTAGAGAGCGACATGGGGAAAGTCAGGAAAGAAAAGAGCGAGAGGGTGCTGAAGGGGTTGAGAACTCGAGTTGTAGATTGAGGTGCGACGAGGTCCAGGGGCGTAGGGTGTAGATAAGGGTTTTTGCTCCCTTGACTTATCGCCGACCAAGGGGCAACTCTCTTGGCCCCCTCGTCCGGGCAATTTACCCGCGGCTCTTTCCAACCTTCGCTGGACACTGTTACTAATACAGCCCCGTTAATCAAGCGATTGTCCACCGCAGTGTTGGAAACCCCCTCCCTCCACCACCGCCACCACGGCGAGAATTATGATTAAGGGTGTGTTCCTAGCTTCCCAAAAACAAAGGGTTTCCGGAGTGAGGTAGAGGACAGGGTCAGCGGGGGCCAAGGGGGCCCAAGGAATATGTCAGAACCCTTAGTCATGCCGGCGGCGGCGAGACCCTTCGGTTTTTAAGACGGTTTTTGCCGCCCTCGCCGCCGCCCCCATTTAATTATTCAGAGCGAGTGAGAGAGAGATCTGGGCTTGACACCGACCATTTATAACGCTATTCTTTAACTTGTCTCTCCCTTATGACATTTTCCGTTGATTTTGTCCGAACCTCCTCATTTGCGATGCTCATTAATTACACATTTTCAAGAGGCAGAGCTTTTCTTACACTTCCAACCCCAACAGTTCGTGGAGGATGGAGTTATAACGATTGGCCGCACTTTTCCAAGTACCTCAATACGCTTAAATAGAAAAGTCAATTTCGAAATAATGGAATAGTAGGAGTATTTCGAAACATGATTCACATTGTTGATTCCTCACTTCGAAAAATCACAACGTACACTCTGTAGACCTAAACATTAGGAAAAGGCATATCGAAATCGTGTAGTTTCATTCTTTAAGTTGCGAAGGCAGCATATACTCGTATATTCAAGTATCCTACCATCTGCCTCCGTCCGTCGTCCCGGCTGATTAAGGTCGTAAATGCTCTAAAACCCAAAATATTGCTCGTAAGTTCCGTACGTGCCTTGGCGAAAAAAATTGTGCCATCTCGGATTTTCCCCGTATTTCCCAAAGACAGGATATCGACGAAAATGGGTGTACTAGAATTGCATTTTCGGGGAAATTTTGGACTTATCTCAATCGATTCAGCGTCCAAAGATTAGTGGAAAATACCGCTCACGCCCAAGTCGTCGAAAATGCCGAACATGGGGAGAATGGGGGAATCAGTGGCTGTGGCGGGTCCCGGACCCATTCCAATCGATTTAGGGTCCAAAATTTGATACCCCACAAACCTAAATCGCCAAAAATCTATTTAAAAAAAAAATTTTTTGATCCCCCCCCCCCCCAAATTTGGTCTGATCGGGCTGAAGTTTCGAGGACCAACTAGAGCCGGAAACGGGTCCCTGACCAAAATTTCAGATTTTTAGAAAATTTTCTACTACCAAAGTCGGTGTGGACGGCGTACCGCGGACGGACATTATGACTTTTGGTTGGTTATTCCTTGAATAATCAACCTGTTTTCATGCACAAAGTCAATCTCTCCGATTCGGCCCAAATTTTTTTTCTGGGCGTTTCAAAGTGTCTAGATCAAAAAAGTCAAATGTCCTTTCGCCGTCCACGCCTTCTTTGGTAGTAGAAAATTTTCTAAAAATCTGAAATTTGGTTTAGGGGATTGGAACAAATTTGGGTGGGGTAGGAGTCAAAATGTGTATGTATTTCGAAAAATGGACTTCGAGATTTCTGGCGATTTAGGGGGCATGATTTTTTGTGTGGGGTATTATTTTCAACTAAATTTTGAACGCTGAATCCAATGAAATGGGTCCCAGAACCATCTGCACCCACCGGAAGAAGTTATGGGTCAAGATTGGATGCCTTTCTACCCATTTCGAATAGTGTTTCGAGATTTCTGGTACCTAGGCGTGTGGGGTATCATTTTACACTAAATTTTGGACCCTAAATCGATTGGAATGGGTCCGGGAACCACCACACCCACTGTTTCCCCCATTTTTCCCACGTTGAAGAAAGAGTCTCCATGCGCCTGGTCCGAGGAAAAACTAACCCCTGTGATTTCCATCTAGATACCTTAAAACGCCCAGAAACAAAATTTTGGGCCGAATCGGAGAGATCGACATTTTGCATGAAAACATGGGTTGATTATTCAAGGAATAACCAACCAAAAGAAGAAAAAAAATAATTAAGAACTTTATAGACCTTGAAGATGAGCATTCCCAAAGGATAAGCATTGCCCATAAGGATTTCGACATGAAAAATCGATTTGCGGTTCATAAGAGATGAGTCGGTAGACAGTTCCATTCGACTCCAACTATGACTTCATTGATGTAAAATCAAGTCTTGTGCCTATGTTAACGAGAGTTGTCATCGAAGTATAATCGTTACAACCCCGTAGAACCAAAATTAAAAGTAGATGAGCATAACATGCCGCTTTGGGCTTCTCACTCCCTGAGAAGGGTCTGTTATTTTTTTATAAGGGCACTGTATTTTTTCATAGTGAAATCCGTAGAATTTGATCCTTCAAAATATAGTAAACGTATGTTTTTTTTTTTTTTTTCTTTTTTTTTTCAAGTCAAAAATTGTAATTTATGTTAATTTTTCCTTACATACAGATCCTCGAGCGATTTGGCGTTCCTCCGTTCGACCAACATTTGACCATGGAAAACGGCGTCGAGCTGACAGATTCAGAGGCTACATTGAGTTTTCTAAATATTCTCCCGAATACCATCCTCCTTCTAAAGGTAAGCCTTAATTTGGTCGGCGAGTAAAACCGTCTTTTGTATATTGTGAAGAGCAAACAGTCGATTCACACGTTTATTCTGGCCACAGCACGGACAGAGACAGTTTTTCAAGTTTTATGCAGGTACTTTGTTGAAGAATCTTCGCGTTTTTTCGAGGCCTCTGCGGCAACAGTGAAGAACATCCTGTTTGTCGTTTGGCATCCGGGCGTTTTGTATCACATTGACTGTGGGTGGTTCCGCTTTGTTGACAAGTATTACCTAGTACTATTCTTCATTATGTGTCATGTCAAAATAGGAAAATACTAGGAATATTGGCTATAAATAGCAACTCAAATAGGGTTTTTTTTTTTTTTTTTTTTTTTCATCCAAAACATTTTTTGCTTTTAGCAAACGACCGCAAATTCCTTGTACAATTTTGCAATTGGTTCACTCCCTTTTTCAGTACACCCTCTGCTGATAAAGCTTTTGCGAATAATCATGTGGGGTCTGTTTTTGGTAAGATTTGTAAGATTGTTGGTTCATTCATCTAGGCTTGGTACGAAGAATAGCCTGACTCCACAGTGAGACTCTCCTAACACGCAACAGATTTCACAGATTGCTTCACTGAGTGGAATAACATACTCCGAAATTGAGCAACATCAGGCCTGTTTATTACTTGGATCGGTAACTATCATAAGGAAGATCGGAAAGGGCTGTTTTCAGTTCAGCGGCGTAATAATTATTTTATTCGGTGGACATCGGCCTCGAATTTCGGGATGCTCCCGGTTTGGCCAAACGATACCATGAGTGAGCGTCATTGTGGTATTGGTGCGTGGCATTGCCCATATCCAAATAGACATTTCTGATTGCTTTTGCGCGACTGCTTGTCATGTCGAAAGTCTACTAAATTACTTTCCTGCAGGAGAAGTGCCATTTAGTTTGACTGTCACCTGTGGGTTAGTTGAACTTCATGGCATTCTCCTTGACAGTTCATGAGTTGGTATAAGCTTACAGTAAAGTAACGCCCTCTTGGGTGTTATGGTGAACTCCAGCTCCTTCATTGTGATTCAAGGAGCGGAAGGGTATTTACCCTCACCACGATTTACTACCGGTCCCTCCAGCAGGTCTTGATCGCGATTCCGCATCTCTTCGTATAATTGTTTGATCCCTCCGCACCGCCCTGAAGTCGACTCCGTGGCTACCTACCTCCGACTTAATTGTTCAGATGTTATCCTCCGAGAGGAGCGGCCCTCTGATATCCCCACGGTCCGACTCAGGGACAAAAAACCACCTCCCGCTTCTCCAGTAGATCACACTTAATTTAATAAACGGTCGCTAATACAAGTCCCAGTCTTGATTGCCTTTTCTTGCTGGTTCCTGTGACTCGAATGAACTACCTACCTATCCATTTCATTCTCAGTTTGCAATAGTGCGGAAATGAACTAACGCTCTCGGTGACGGTGGACACTATGACCCTACCGAGCTGATGTCTGTGATAGCGAATGTAAATCGGCTCGTTGAAGAACATTTTTCCACTCTCCATTCAGGGCAATCCAAAGTGGCCGCATGTCGCAGTATCCTTTCGTGGTCTTTAATCGACGAGCAACTTACACAACAACAAGTTAACATGAAGGCCGCGAATAAACCTACTGAGGGATACAAACGGGCTTCATGACTAGTTGACCGCTCCATTGCTGAGGAATTCGTAGTGATGAGGCGTATACATGGCAGGTGATAGGGTCTGGGTAATATTCAAGTTACGTTCAAGATAACATTCTGGTAAAATTCAATGATACTTTAGTTACTAATTACAGTGCCTACCTATTGAATAATTATTAACCATGTTTCCGACTTTGCCCCCATGACTGAGAATACCTGTGTCCGTCGTAACAACAAATAGCGAGAGATAACATATCACAATGGCTGTAGGGCACCTATTATTCTATTGTACAACCATCCGATTATATTTGTACCCAAAGGACTTTCAAGAGTACACTCTCCAGTCCAATTTTTAAATTCGTGATTCGATTTGCGATTCTTTGGAAACCATTTGTATCGCAATGAAGTTGTTTGTTCTTGGGAACAAACGAAGTTGACACCCATAAAAAGGAGATCTCCCTTGAGCGAGCTGACGAAGTTACGACTTTCCTCATGATCGATCAAATACGACCGGATGACGAACTCAGGGCAACCGCACTGCGGTCGTCCCTCTCATCCTAACATTCACAAACCTGTTTATTGAACTGAGAACTGTATGGTCCAGTAGTTTTGTAGAACCTATTATTTATAAAACGTAAGTGGTTTGACCGTAAACTTTTCTTCTCGCTAAACGAGACCGATCAGGCGAACGATGGTTGTTGCTTGCGTGGTAGAGAGCATCGGTCGCTGGCCCTCGATTTGGATGAGAAGTAGGTTCGACCATCGCACATCAAGAAAGTGTATTGAAGAAATATAGAATAAAATAAATCTCAAACCCTAATGGGAATGGCCCATAGAACTAAATGTTCTTCGTTCTACCATTCACGTGAGAGGGTTGTTCTGAGAAAATAATAATCTATTGACATTTGATTGGAATTTCTTGGGTAAGGACTGCTGGTTGGTAATTGGGCCCTATTATTATTGTACTTATGTAGCCTGATTGTGTACACCCTTGTGTGTTTACCGAAGCCAAATTCGCCGACCACCATCCGGGCCATGCACCATTTCGAGGGTCTCGTAAAATAATTATATAATGAGTTGAATAGCAAAAATGACGTAAATTCAGCATTTGTTGTAGGCGAACACTGAACACTGATTAATACAAAACGGATCCCGATCACACACCCCTTCCAGGGTTTTCTAAATTAGTACACCCTTAGATAGGGTGGGTTGTTGATAAATCGAAAATTTCTGAACTGAATATGAGTGTGGCTGTCGTGGGAAAATTTTCCACACTTCCTAACTCTCTTGGAAACAGTTATAAATCAGTTTCCACGATTCCTTCATTATGAGAGAAGGGATTTGGCCCCCTCCATCCCACAGGATTCAGAAGTCACAAGGCTCTTCAGTGTTATGAACCCATCGGCAGCAGAGACCCTGCGAAGACAAAAGGGTTTCAGAAGTTCTCTCACAAGGGGTTAATTATACGGAGGCCGCCAACTATTATTCACACTCCTAGCCCCAAGTTTTCGGAGTCTTCCTAAAGTCGAGTGTAGCTATCAAGAGGGGAATGCTTGTTATTTATAACCGTTTATTGTCTTCTCGATCAGAGATAACTCGGAGACAATAGTCGCTTTCGCTCGGTTTGTTAATATCACCTTGTAAAACGATAGATCATGCTGCCCATAGTCGGTCACCAAGCATTTCCTCAAAAACCTATTCTAGTCTATTGGTGCTATAAAACAAGCATTTGTTCTGTCGAACCCACAATAGTATTAAGATTCTGATTAAGATGAAGCGGGATTTCGCCTCTTATCAGTTAAGGAGTACAACAGTGTCCTTGCATTTTTCCATCTGCGAAACCTAAAGAAATATGTTTGACAAAAAAGGACGAATACCACGACCAAGCAATACACTGGCCACCAAATTGTCGTTATATTAATTTATTTTTCGCCGGTGAATTTCCCAGAATGACACATCCGGTCCTTTTCGTTAAAACTCCTCCCGAGCCTAAGTTTCGGTATAAATTGCCAAATAAAAAGCAATAAGGGGGTGGCGGCTTGAGAAGAAAGGAAAAACTGCCATGAAGACGTGGAGTGGGTATCTTCACCCGAAAAAGGCAACTTCACTCCGATGAAACATTTATTAGGGAGCACCAGCTGGGGGCACACTACGTGCCCTACATTCTATCAGGAGCCTGATCTTCGTCTTGTCATCTCTCATTCCGATTTCGGACTCCATCTTGGGAAAATTGAAAATAGAATTAATTTTTTCAGTCTGCAAGAGATGATCTTCTTTTTGTTTTGTCGATCTTGACCACATGCAGCGCCGTTTTCATAATTTCGGATCGCGTTTAAGAATAATTTTTTAAAATGCGTAAACTATCCGCTTATTTTATGCTCTAATACACAGATCCAAATTATGCCACTGCCGAACACTCGCAGTTCTTCAAGTAATACATGATAATCTAACAATTATGTAAATATGAGCTACAAGGGAAAAAGTGGTCGCTCTTTGATTGGTGAGCACCACATCATTTGGAAAATGATTTTCCAAGGGATAGCTGTCAAATTCATTTTCACACCGAAAGAGTAGTGTGATTTTGATTTATAGCATCTCCATGTTGAATTGAACCTCTTCCGAGTCAAATTTAGAATTTTTTTTAAACTTAATTTGAACGTTTTTCAAATCAAACAAGATCTTTTTGTAAAATAAATAATCCAAATTAACAGTCACATTAGCAAGTTGCTGGTCATACTGCAAGACGCTAATCCGGTCAATTACACACGTTGGCTCATTACCCTCAGTAGATTTGGGTGTAGTAGAAAACACATTCATTTGAGAAATCGAGCTCTGCGGAATGTGACGTAGGAAGGTGCTAACAGTTGTTTCCTTGACAAAGGAAGGTGCCATAATTGGGCCTCTTTCCAGTCCTGCGTGAGAATAGAATTGGATTCATACTCAACTGGGCTTTGGTGAGTATGTACCTACTTACTCAGTATCTGCAGAATACGCTTTCCACTTCCTGACGCTTTACATGGAACTATTGCCGAATAATGTTTGATTACTCATAATTACGAGTAAGTTGAGGATACCGTCTTGTCTTCAGTTTACCTTGTCGGATAATTTGCCGTTGCCGGAAGGAGTTCAATAAAATCGTCGATTGGCCCGTGGAATTGTAAGGGGGACTAGTAAGTGCTGAGCTTGAACTTGATCTTGGTACTACAGTATGGAGTCTGCATTGCCTGACATCAACCAAAACCTGTTCCCTCCGTTGGCCACTCTCCTTTTCTCGGAAACTATTTCTATTTTTATCAAGAGATCGAACTCGCTTCTTGAAACGAACTCTAAACATTATCTTGGGTGGCGTTAGTTAACAGGTCGTCCAAGTATTGGCACCTACATACCGACACCCTATTACCATGTGGGTAGTGATCATTTTGTTGTGTTCGTTTAGGTTGCACGAGAACAGGAAAAGTCCTAGGTGAAAAATTATTGATTTACGCGTATCATGATTTGTCATTTTGATCGTCTCAATTTGTTTAATATTCAGGATTACGAACGATCTAGCCTCTCTCTACAGGAATGTATCCGGATTGTAATTGCAGGACGATGACCCTGATCTACCTTGTCCTCTAATGACAAGTACGGTTGTATAACTACCGTTGTAGTCTCCGCGTTTCAGTTTCTTCTGCCACCTACCCTCCCACTCCTGAATGCTCAACTTCCGCCTTCTTGTATATTAATACCCCTTCCAAGGGGTTCCCTCCACTAATTGCAAAGGCTATCCCATTGTAATTACGTCGCGTATGCATGATTTAGCTCCATTAATGCGGTTCGTTGGCCCTCCTAGAGTTCCCAACGTTTCCTCGGGCTTAATGTCTTTGGTTTTTGCCCGTCTTTCTCCGGCCCCCCGACGTTGCTTTATGTTGAAAAACGCAGTATTGTTGCATAGAGCCGAGTCCCACCACCACCTCGGCACAGATCGTTTTCCTGAGGGTCAAGGGCTCATGGCATTTGGACGTGGACTAGAGGTTTGTATCTTGAGTGTGAAGCCCCTCCCCTCTCGTTTGGGGAAAATCAACGTTTTGGTGCGTTTGGCGTTGTAACACAGGACCTCAAGAAGGACCAACCATCGCACTTATAGCAGTCTCAGAGGTGAAACGTTCTTGAAACTTTAAAATCTTCCAAAAACTCGGACGAATGAGTTGATGAGTATAATGAAGGATACAAGCATGACCGCCAGCTGAACTCTATACATATAGGATCTAGCCCTAGAGCTTGCAGATATAAGTTTTAAACTTCTTTTCCGTGGTCAGAGGGACTCCTGTGGACTATTCAGGTTTTCGGCCTACATTCTCGTTAACCCGCCGATATTTATTTTCACGCGGGGACGAGCCCAATTTACAGAATATTAATCGAATCAAACATCGGTAGGAGTGGCATGAAAAGCGGCATAAATAACCACGGGAAGTCCAAAGTATCCTCTATTGACGCGTAGGCTTCAATTGTACCACTGCTTTCTGCGGTAATCCTTCTACGGATTGTCCATGTCGCTGATGTCACAGGTAGCTAGGGATGAACGATACCGATAATGATCGGGTTGACTGTACACTATCTACATGGTACATCACGCCGAAACGTCAAACTGGAGCTTATTGAGCTGACCGAAAGACACAGCTGACTATCTGTCAGACAAGCTGGAAGAGGCGACGAGAAAATGGGGCATATCCAAGGAAAAAATCTTATTGGTCGTTACAGACAATAGAGCTAACATTGTGGCGGCCACTAACAAATTTGTTTCAAAAAATAAACACATGGCTTGTTTACCGCACACAATTAATTTAGTTTTGGAGCTGGGATTGAGGGACATGAAGATTCACCCAATTGTGGTGAAAGTGAGAGACATAGTGAAATGGGTGAAGAATAGTGTCACGGTTTCAGATAAATTATGTGCCATCCAAATGAACATAGGGCTCTCAGAGGGTGACGTGAAGAAACTCACACTGGACGTCGCTACTCGCTGGTACAGCATGTAGAGGAGAGATTTGTTGAGATGGCGAGCATCGTGAGCCAAATTATAATGGGTGACGACCGAGCTCCTGAAATGCTCTCCAATCGAGGTACTTATCTTGCTTTTGAAGGAACAACAAGGCAAATGTCTGGGGAAAATTATTCCGCCCTCTCCTCTGTCATACCTATTATAAACACACTGAAAATACAGCTTGAGAGAGTTCAGCTTTCACCGGATTCAATCGTGAACTCGGTGAAGTCCATATTGCAAAGAGAAGTGAACAGCAGCTTTCGTAGAATTGAACACAACCGCAATATTGCTATATCCACGATTGTCGACCCCCGGTTCAAGAGCCTTCATCTGAAAGACCCCGTCGCCATCTCTTCAGCCATGAACCACATCAAAAAAACTCTAAAAAACTTTGAAAGCTCTAGTTCTTCTGAAGAAGATTCGGCCAATGCGAATTTGGACCATGACTTTTGTGCACCCCATAAAGAGCTAGCACATGGGAAAAAACTGCTAAGCCCACTGATGAGTTGACTCAATACCATTTAACAAAGACGAGCCTTCTCAAGTCCGATCCACTCATTGAATGGCAGTCGATGTCGTCGAATCTTCCTTCACTCTACGTCATCGCTCGCAAGATGCTCATGCCAGTGGCTTCATCAGTCCCGAGTGAGAGACTCATCTCCAAAACTGGGAGAATCCTCACCCAGCAGAGAGCTCGCCTGTCTCCAACCCACCTTAATAAGTTGCTAATCCTTAGCGGGATGGACGGAGAAGTGTGGGACGACTTGATTGAGTGAGAAAATTTCGCAAATACTTTTTGATATTTTTTTTTTTACTATGATAGTAATAATAATGATAATATTATGACATTATTTACTTTTTTGCATTACTTTTGACATTCGAGATTTTGAGATTATAATTGAATATATAAGTAATGTTGATGTTATTACCTCCCATAATACAACCTAAGGATCGTGAAACCTTTGAGATATTTTGTTTGAGATATCCAAGACGGGGTGATTATATAAGGTTCTGATTTAGTGGGAGGAATGTAGCGAAATTGCGTGAAAAGCGTCAGTAAAACACATTCTGTGTTTCAATAAATTCTTCTGAAGTATGTAAATAGTGGTAACCGGAGGCAAGCCCCCTGGCGAGACGCGGAGCGCTGAGTCTTGATTCGATACCAATACTGGTTGGTATCGATACTTTTGATCCGATACTTGCTTGGTATCGATACCATTCTTTTGATACCGATACTAGTACTCATATCGATCCTCCCCCGATCATCCCTACAGGTAGCCTCTGGAAATCCAGACTTTCTTTGATCTCCTGCACAGAATATCGGACGTTTTTCGCGTTTTGACGGTAATGTCGTGAGATTAGGCCATTAGCTTACAGGAAGATTCTTCAACATAACATACTTGTATACCCCATATCGAAGCTTCCCTTAGAGATGTACCGATCACAGGAATTTCTTTCAAACCCATCTTGTATGGACGAGGCAGTTACCTAGTGTGCAATCGTTGAGAACGTGAAAATATCAGCATGAACACGAAGAACTAGTAGAATGTGCCGTAGTTTCATCAATGACTCCTGGATATGAAGGAGGGGTTATCGTCTTTATGACAAAAGACGTTGTGAAGAAAGAAAAGCGTCTCCTGCTAGACTCAAGTCGAGATTTCCAGTCGAAAATCTGTAATAAGTGGCCGTGTAGGGGCTATTCTTGGAAAGGGGTTGATTCGTCACGGATATTGTTCAAGAAGGACACGTGAGTGTGTATTACATACTTGGGGCCTCCTGCGACCATTGAGCTAGGGAGTCACGATATTAAAGTGGGCAATGGATAGAAAAGATTACTGTAAATGAGAGCACTTATCTCTCTAGGAGTCATGGTCATGGTGTGATTCCCATTTTCGCTGTGTATTGTTGGAAGGCACTGCTGTAGATCAGCCTCAGTCGCCCTGTGAGAGCACTTCATACCTAGATTCGACTCTGGATCGTATATGGGTAGGGCTCGGCGACAAAGCGCTACATTTTATTACCCATAAACGATCATGAATCGAATCAAGGTATGTAGTGCTCTCTCAAGGCTACTGGTACGCAGTGGGCGCTTTTGGGCAGATGAGACATGTCTGGAAAAAAATTGTTCTTTGCCGGGTCTTAGTTGCGGTAATTGGATAAGCAGCTCTCAACGTACAAATAGTTAATGGCAGGTGTAGTAAACTGCTGTGTTTCGACGATTTTTGATAACTCAAATAATATAAGTTTATGAAATCAGTGGGTAGGCTTGACTTCAAAAAGAAATCAATGGCCGCATTGTGGAATACTCGTACTTGGGCTCAAGTGAAGCTTAATTAAAATCGGTCAGTTCACGCCATTCTCGGAAAAAGGTGGAAGTCACGTATGGGTTCTAGAAAACATAAACCATGGGCGCGACTAGTGTCTAATTGACGGAGTCCTTAAGTGCATTATTTCTGATTTATTTATAACGCCTTTCATTGATCCGGCACCCCATTTTGTATTTGGAATCAGCATTTCAAAATGTAAAAATAGGAAGGTTGGAGAACAAATTTTTTTGGTCGATACGAATAGAATGAGAATAATAAACTTGAAGGATAATCAATCAGTTTTGATAATGTGAGGATACGTTTCTAATTTTTCGAATAACAACAAAAACCTGTCAAAAAAAAGTTTGAACATTGAAACAAAATAATAATAATTCCCAATAAAAAAAAAAAATTTTACTGATGACCTTGATTAATTCTTGTTTCTTCGCGCTCCGCAGATTAACTCAGTATTGATTAGATCACAGCTCATGAGAGAACCCTCAAAAACTTTCTGAGTGACTGCAGCACCATCTCTCATCTTGAAATGTCACTAAGTAGCCGTCAGCTTCGATAAGCACCTTCTAGTGTCACTTAGTTCCAACCTATCAAATGCGCATATCGCCAACCTTTAATCAATCCTTGCCCATAAAAAATAAATCAAACGAATTAAATACATGTGTGTTTAATGCCGGGCCTTCTTCTAGTAACGGCACAGCTTGGTAACCATTAAAAGTACTGATTCAGGCTCATCTTTCACCGCTGTCTGCTCTCTAGTTACCCTTCCTCAACAGCGTTCGCTTCACAGTTCATTCCTCATCCTAAGTTCTCATATGTTCCCCTTAGGCTTTCCCAAGTGTGAGACACCTGTTCTGATGACGTCACCCCTAAGCCTTCCGTCCTGTTTGAAAAATTGAGAACCGTGGGGCGATACCGTTTTTTCCCGTTCATTAGTCCTTTGAACGGTTATTTATCACATGACCGTTTCGTCCTCGCCTCATATAATATTCATGGCCCTGCTCATGATTATACGTCTTCCCCTAGATCGTGTAGGTGTAATACAGTGGTGACAATTCGTTTCTATGTAAATCCAATCGTAACACTGACAATTAAGTCAGCTTAACTTCCGCACTCGTGAAAGCACATTGTTATGCTCGCTCGATGCTCTGTTGGTGATCAGAAACTCTTACCTCCTACGGCCCTGGTGGTGCATACAATCACATTTTCAAGTTTATAAAGAATGATGTCTACTCACCTTGACCATGGGCATTGTTACATCTTATTAACCTTGAACGAATATGAGTAAATAATCCTCGGCATCGACTAAATCTTTTTCTTGGGGACATTGAGTAGGATGAATGGATTACATGAGCGACCATGGCTTCTGTCTTGAGCTCTTATAGTGATTGGTGGTGAACGCGTGGCAAATTTGTCATTTTTTTCGAAACCCATCGGCCTCCTTCACAGAGTTCTTCAACGTATCAGCTCAAAAATGGGAGCTCTCCCGCTTCATGGATGGTTGAGACTAGGCTCGATGACAAAACTTGTAGGTACTTCACTAGGCCGCAGTATAGTAGGCATGACGAAGATCCTTGAATAATTTTGGCGTGTTTCTTCCGCGCTCATTCATTGTCACGAGGATGCGGGCCTTTGAAAGAAGATGGTAAATCAAAAACCAAGGGTCTCTTAAATCACCGTCGATATGTGGTTGTCTCTTGAATCACCGGTCCAGCATTGCTCCTGGAATGCAGTGGTAGTAATGCAGAATAAATATGCGCTTCTGATTTTTGCAGTGAGCTCTGACATGCGTGGTACAATTTCGCTTGCCATGTTTCCCACTAGTTCAACTTGTTTTGAACACAATTCAATTTCCTTCGAGAATGGATGCGGTTTACGAACACCATAAAACGGTTTTCAATCATGCTCGTTATCGCTCAACGTGGTAACGTCTGCATCAGATAATCTATTGTAGAAGTATCCAGTGAAAGTGGCCCTTAGAAAGATAAAATTTGAGCTCTTGCACTAAGGGGTTGTCCAGGAGACTGGTCATCCCTCAGCCCCCAACAGGGATTAAGATAGGAAAGAAGAAAACTCTGGAGAGGGGGATGAAAGCTGACATGAAAGATGTGAAGGTCAATTAACCGGGAAAGACGAAGAACGGGGTGTGGGTTAGGGGTTAGGGCACGGAGTTGAAAGAAACCTCCGAGTCATTAGGAGCCGTTCCGGAGGGTTGGGTTTTCTCTACGCGCCATCGGCCACCGCTACAAATGGGCCGGTTATTGAAATAATTTGTAGCAAACAAACACCTTCGGAGCTCTCCAAGCGCTGAGCCTCCCATTTTCTACCTTTTTCCACAAACAACTGATGGCAAAAAAAGGCGTTTTTCCATGAAACAAAAACTAGGGAAGAAGCCTAGTGGAAAAAGGGGAAAGAGTTCGTGTAGGAATCGTTGGCCTACGAAAACATAACAAAAAACCTTTTGTGCCGTAGCATTTCTCAAGTTTGTGTGTTAGTGAAGCGTAGGCGATACTAACAATATTTACATTTTGAGCTCTTTCGTATTCGCACGAAAACGTAGAACATTAACGTTCTCTCGAAGCAGTGGTTTACAGTTTCCAATTGGCTCGTTTCCAATCTTTTGTTTTCTTTGGCTGCCCATAATACGAATTGACCGGTGCGTCTTAACGTGAACAATCAATGCACTCTACGGGGAATGATTTTGACTGAGATTCATCCAATAGAATGTGTTGGACATGCATAAAAAGCATTGGGCTTGATGTTCGTTTGCCCGAAACACGAAATGTGTCCTCACAGGAATAAGTACATAACTTCCAACTTTTAAAATGAGCCCGGACAGGTGGAGGAAAGCGCTAAATGGCACCTACATTTAGATGGGGCCAGACCGTTTGTGGCAATCGGTCCAAACCTCGTCTTAATTGATTTCGCCCCCGAAATTTAGTGGTAATGCGAGCCTCCTCCAAAATCCATTTTGGTACGTAGTTTGCCTCTACGTGGATTCAGTTAAAAAGGTTAAGCCTAAGTCCCAGAAAATCTCTAAAACCTATTTTTAAATGATCTATTTTTACCTATATTCATATGAGAAAACCTTCTGTCGTAAATATTGTTACTATTGTTATTATTGTATTATTGTTATTTAACAATTCTTTTGATTGTCTTTTTGGTCTGAACGTTGTTTTTAGTTTCTTTTAAGTAGAATGAGCAATAGTTGAACTGTGTCATTTATTCTTTTCAGTTTCTTCTTCTTTCTTTTTATCTTTTTTTTACATGCTTTTAGTCTTAGTGTATAACTATAGTAGGACGGGCGAGATAGGTAAAGCAGCCAGCACAGCTTCTCATCCCCCACCGCGGGCTTGTAGCCCATATTGGGGATTTTTTTTTTTTTTTTGTAACTGTAATTCATGTCTAATTTAAATAATTTGGAAATGCAAATGAAATGAAATGAAATAATCCATTCCTTCAATCCAACTTCACTTATGAATCTCACTGCTAATGCGCAACATTCAACTCTCGAATGGTGTATCATCCATTTCGATTCGATGATTGTTGAGAATGTAAAACTCCCGGGGTTCGAGATATGAATGATTTAGCGAAGTTTCTAGACATGAGAACGTGAGTGTTATTACAAAGGAATCCTTCCTTTACATTATCTTTGTTAGCCATAAACCCGAGCCCCAAGCGGCTTCAAAACGACTGCTGGTAATTATTCTGATACTTCTCCTTTCTCTGCCGAGCTAATATATTTTTGATTTTATGGAGGTCGGATTTGTTTATGCGCGATTCAGCTGAGACTTTTAAATTTGTGATGTCTTCATCAAAATCTTTATAGCTAACTAATGAGGAAAGGGGTCCTGACAATAATGCTCTGAGTAGAGCGTATATATACGCCAGGAGATATATCTCTTGGTATTGTTTCTCTGAAGTTGTTTTTATGTTACATTGAATGTTTCATCCGCCGCCCACGCCGTTATCAGCAGTAGGAACTTTTCTGAAAACCTGAAATTCTGGTCAGTGACTCCCAGTTTTTTTTACCCTCTCCCCCCTTATCGTCTAAAGCGAAGGCACAGTTCTCTGAAACTCTAACAGTAAATCAAATCACTACAAAACTGAGTCACTTTGCTAGTTTTGTTCAACCTACATATTTTCTTTCTTTGCAAGTTTGTGTGGTTTTCTCTGGCGAGTTAGAATGTACGGGAGTTTGACAGCTTCCTTGTAGCCATGGTCTACAAGTCTGTCTAGATGGTCCACTGCACGGCGGTGAAGGGAAACACTTGTGCGGAGTACACTATTCTGGAAACGCTGTTGATCTTATACTGTTGGTTGGAGCGGTGCACCCTCTCAACCACATTGGCTTGAGTACCTGGTCTAATTAACGCGTTCTTTTATGATCGTGATTAACCTTTTGTTGAGCTTGTAAAAGTAGATACCGACTATGGAGAGCTCAAAACGCACTTTTACACGTGAACAAGAGTCTACTGGAATAATAAACCTTTCATTTTAGAATAATGCGCGTTTTATTATCAAAACCGTGTTTGGTCATTGAATCATTTAAACGTCCTCAGTAGTTGTTATTAGTAAATTTTTTCTCTCTTCATTCTCGTTATTTTCTTTCTTCTAAAATAAACGGTAGGAAGAGCAGGGCGGTTCGGTTGTCACCCTCCAAGGCTCGTACATCTAAACATAGTAAGGACGCAGAAGCAAGTGATGTCTCCCAAGTGTTAGGTGGTTCCCACGGCACCCAATACGGCCACATGTGCGTCCTCTACACGCAAATAACCCCTTCACATCGCATCACATCATTTCCCCCACCCCGCTACAGTTTTTTTAATGTCATCCTACAGGACATCATCTCATCCATGTCAGATCCTCATTCTGGGCGACGTTTGACGAGGACAAATGGTGTGCTGCTAGCTCAGATACGTTGAAAGGTGAACTTCGAAGCTGAATATGCCCCGACGATTTGAGGGGCATTAGGTTTCATTCAGTTGGTCCATGTTACATGAATTGGAGCTCCTACTAATTGTCCTGTTTCTTTCACCAATGGTGTTCAATAGGCCTACTGAAAAATTCTTGAGTCCCGTATTTATCTGCTCCTGTGAGAGATGGCTTATATCTAAGGAGTCATCATTCACGAATCCTTACCTCAATAGGATATAACGGTATATATACGTATATATATGTTTTCTCTGGTCTTATTCAATTAAGTACGTAGTCTCTGATTTCCCTCGTTGAATGCTCCGATTGGATCCACCCTAAATGCAGCAGCGGTTCGAGAAAGCCGGAAGACTCTTCAGAGCTTATACTCGTAAATCAAAGATCGGAGGCGGATGTCGAGGGAAGAAAAGGCAAGGAAAGTAGGAATTCGAAGATAAATTAGACGTTGGTATTACTGGAAGGGTAACACGAAGAGAAATTGTGAAGATGGCAGTGGTGAAGCCACCCATGCCACACAAAGGGTCTGATGCAGAAAGCGGCAGAGGTTCGTAGATGCGGGGAGGGGGCTGTGCCATCATAAGAAAAGCTGCTTCTGTAAACAACTGCCTCTCCCTTGCGCTCTTCGTTATTACCATTTCACACTTAGCCTCATCTTTTATGAATATTCAACGTCATATTTTTGCCCGTCGTCTCGACATACCTTGAAAATAATGTGCGGATGACTGCTCCTCACAAAACCCAGTGTTTATTTCCCCATTAAATAATTTGAATTTGAGATTGTAATTTGAGTTAAAGACCATTTCAGCTTCTCGGCTATCTGTACAATAACACCCCTTTATTGTTGATACGGTTTTTGCTCATGACGTCCGAGAGAAATTTTATTGTTTGACTTGCTACGGAGAAATCTGAATCGAATTACATCCCAAATCATTTCAGTATGGCCTGATTGGTCTGAGCAGGATAATATGACTCAAAATTCTTGACTAAGGTTATTTTAACAATAGTGTGAGGTAGAATTTTGATGGAGTTGGTATCGGTTCATGAATGTGGTTCATATCGAATTGTCAGTGGAAATATCATGTATATGTTTCTTAGGGAATTGTAAATGGAATGCAGCTTCAGCACAGGTTATCAAATTCTTCTCGCTGCCCCCAACAACGATAAAACCAGGACGGTTGAATCTCCTAGAGCATACCTACATCCTCTGCTAAAATTCATTAAGTCAATAGTTGACTCTTTCCTCGCTTAAGCGCAAGTGTTTTTGAATTCGTTGAAAAAGAGAAGAGGTACCCAATGTGAATAAATTAGAGGGAGGATAAGTCTGACCTAACATGTTTGGTGTGGTAAGCCCAACTATAAACTGACCACATGAATGAGATCACATTTTGTGGAAATAATAACGACGTATTACACATCTGCAGTGTTGAAGAACAAAATATCGCGCACTTACACTACCAATGACTTTACGACAAATACTGAAAGTGAAAAACTATCCAATAGAACAAACTATCGCGAATTGGCTGTTCGGGTAATTGGTTATACCGCCGGTTGGAGCATCTCTTCAGCTGTGGTGTCGTAGTAGGCTAGGCTATTTCGCAGTGATCTCCAATATCACAACAAAATTAAGCATTATACAACATTGTACATCTTTGGTCCATGAATACTCCTTCTGCACAACTAATCATAGGGATATTTTCTCGCTGTTGCAGGTTGACGAACCAGCAGAGGACGAATCATCAGTCCCCGCAGAAGACTATAGTCGGACTTCCCAGGTTGAAGAAGGCTTCAAAGGTGAGTTATTTAGTACCTCCGTCCCTGTTCACAAAAATGTTCACCTAGAAAAGTAATTGATCATTAATTACATTTCAGAAGCTAGCGAAATGTGATTAACGATCAATTGTGCTTGGATTAGATTGAACTCCCAAAAACCAGTATCGAGATGATGGGAAAGAGGGGGGGGGGGTATTCAGTCACAGGAAGAGTAAACTCTGTACTAATCCGCGTTGCCGGTTGTAAACGAGGATCAGGGGCAATTCTTCAAGCGCCCGCATCATCCGCTGGGGCTTTTCCGCAAAAGTGATCCAGCAATCATGAATAATCCCTCCCATTAACCCCGGACATAAATCAAACAACAACACAATCATCTCATCACAGTTTGTTTATTTCTGCTCGTTCCGTAATAACTAGCGCTTTACTCCATGCTTTGTAATTTGAAACTTACTTAGTGTAGGTGTTGTCTTATTAAGATCCAGGATGTTTTCCGTAGTGAATGGAAGAGTAATCGAAGAAGAAAAACTGAACGACCGTATTTCAAAATGCCCACCCCATTTAGTGAATAATGCCCGTATTCCACTGATGATGAAATCTACACCAACCTTCAAAGTACGACTTCATTTTGCTTTTCACTTATGGCTGACAACCCGTATTTCACCCACATCCGAGCTCAGCTAACATTAGCTCTACTCATATTTCCCTGTTTTCTAATCTATGCAGATTCACTATATAATTATACTATTCGTAGCCATTAGTGGAGCAGGATCTTTTGAAATTGCATCTTGGATTCACAACGTATTCTTTATGATTTTTGAACTGCACGCTCAACTCGTTCCATCAAACCAGTGAGGGAGGGTCGGAGGGAAATGTATTCGAACATGCGGCTTCGGCGGGTAGACAATTTTTTTGTGCCAGATACTGCCAAGCAGTAAATCACGGGATCTTTTCTGGTTTATTTGTAACGACGATGGCGTTTATACGGTCTCCCCACCGCTTTCTGTTCTGCACCCCTGTCTTGTGCACTCTTCTCGAACATGTCCATAATAAGGCCGAGGGACCTTCCATTGCAGCCCTTGGGACCCAACCGCGGGATCGCGATGCTGAAAAAAAGGATCCTGTGCAGATCTGCCTAGCCAGCCCCCTTTTCTGCGGCCCGAATAAGGAAGTTGATATGGCGGACCGAGTGGATTTGTTTTATTTCCCCCCTAGCATCCACCTGATTCTCCTTGGTCAGTACATTGGAGGGTGCAGCGTACCAGGCGTTTTTAGGTGTCTTTCCGTCCCTTTTGAACATTACCACTTCTGACGAAGCCGATCGTTGGTACTCTATGGTGGAGCACATTCCTTCAGAACCAAGTCTTAAGGTGTGTTGTCATTCAGCGTTTGTTCGTGCCCCACACGCTCTGTAATCATAGTCTCACTAGTCTCCTCGAAATGTATTCCTCCGTTCGATGTATTCCGCTATCTAAAAACTGCACTGTCATATTTCTAGAGGATGTTGCTTTTTCTATAATTGTCACTCCGCGCAATTATACCGCGGTATTATTGTACCTTTTTTAGAGACTTCGTTTTGATATCATTGCAATTTCTGGTTTTCTTCGAGTATTCAATCTCACTACGTACAAAATATTTTTTTGGGTTTCTAGAATTTGAGACCACCCTTAGAAGATCCTTTAAATCCAGTGCAGAAGGATTTATCAGCATAATATGGAAAAAAATCTTGCCTTGATATAGACTAAATTAATATATAACTTGGGTAAAATTACAAATATCAAAAAAAAAAGTTTTTTTTTTTTTTTTTTTTAACGCCAAAATATACCAATTTCTCATAATTACATCTGACCAAGGGAGGTCGGCGAATTGCAGGGGCATTACTAAAATACATTTAGCATACGTGGCCCAACGGTATCCCGTAACATATATGCGCTTCTTCTGAGTTGACTGGACATGAATTCAGGGACTTGAATGAAAGGGTCACGACATAATCGCATCGAATGGATGAGGATGGACAGTGGGTGAATCAGGTAGCGTAGTTTCATTCATAAGCGCATCAGGAGGAGAGTACGAGGGCGCCTCATGGAAAAAAGGCTGACTGGTATGTCTAAAACACCGACGGGAGCACCTCTAATGAAGGGTAGTGTGTGTTTTTCATATAATTACGTAGGCGGTGCTGCATTAGTGCTTCGGTTGGGGGTTGGCCAGGAGAAGAGAAGGCAGCTAAGGAACGGATGTGGTCGCGCATGGGTGACCATCGAGCAGTGGATGTCGAACCCTGGGAGTGCCCCTTCATCCCGGGCACATGACTGAGCAGGAACGGAGACGATTTCACACTGTCGTTCGATCGGGCTGATGTGTATCGACTCAGCACCTGGGAACCGATCTTTCCTCGCCTGTGATTCGTACTTACTCTTCTGAAACTAACTTCGTTTCATACGATGCGTTGCTTTCGGGTCGCCTGCCAGCAGTGGCGGCGCGTGGGTGGGTTCCGTAAGTGGTGGGGCAACATCTTGTATACATATGTTCGCCAGTATGTGGATATCAGATTGTGCAGGTATTGATAACCGATGTATTTGGAGTACGTCTCCTGTATTTTTCCTTGCCATGAAAAAAATTCAACTGGAACTGTAGAATGAGGATATCCAAAGGCTCTTATTGCTCCAATCAGCTACATTTCTGTAACCCGTACAGTTAGCACATAACTCCTTTCTTTCGAAAGTAGGAATGGTTGAAAATTTAGGAGAGCCCTTCAATAGAACAATGAACCTGATATTAGATAGATTGAATGAGGCCACCAGAATAGAGGTGAATGAAAGATATTGTTTTTCTTCCTCGTGATAACACATTTATTCTGCGTATAGTAAACCCGACAGCAGATGCCTGACGTATCAATTCTGTAATATATGCAATATTTGTAAGAGCGGGCCATAACGACCTGAGCATATGACGATTTACAAACGAATCAGTCGGTCCCGGGATTTATTAATTCTACTCCCCGAAACGGTCTCTTTTTCCTGGCTTCGGTGGTAAGATTTGGTATATTTCTGTAGTAGCGTTGTATTCTATATTGAAGATTTTCGCGATTTGATATCTACTAACCAATATTTGTTTCTGCAGTACCACGCTTTTTTACCTTATCAAATATGAGTTTTCTGGAATGTTTCCCCAGAAGAAATGAAACGTAATTGGGATTTTGTCAATTACAAAAACACAGGTACTCAACGGTTTCTGACGATTGATTCGATTTTTATGACCAAGTTACAAGAGCTTGATCAACTGATGGGGTCGCGCAGATACAAGTAAGCGGTAGGGAAAATCTCTTGACAATAAACGAGAACCAAGGGAGCAACCGAAGACAGAGTGCCTGCTTTATTAAAAACAACACCGACTGCATTTGGACATGTGTTACGTGAGATGATGTGTTCCCTAGTGCACATGTGCCTCGGCACCCTTTTTTCCCTCAGCGCTTCTCTGGTCGTTGTTATACAGAATTGGAATCATAATTTCATCTTTATTTAGTGAATTAAATACGTAATGTATGCGACACGTTAATCATTAGCAGGTACTGCCCTGTAGTCTAATGGAGCTCAAATAATGTTTTACCTCTTGTGTAAGACGCAATTTTGGCCGCGGCGCAATACGAGTGATTCTTGTCGGAAGAAGCGCTAGCCATTGATGGAAGTGATGTTTGGCTACTGTTGAGCGAGGTGGCTCCAAAATGGACAGGAAGCTATAAATGAAAGGTTCGCTTGCGTCTGATTGGAGTCTGGGACGGGTTTTCATGTCTTCATCATCAGTGAAGCCAGTCGTCGGGCACTTTATAGTCTATATCTCATTGAAACCCTTAAAAGTTTTATGGTTATAGCAAAGAGAGGTCCTGTGCGATCCGTCTACCCTTGAACGCTTTCTCATTTCAGCAAATGATAACAGAAACTATTTCCCGCCCCTTCGGGTTCTCCGCGAGAGTAATTTGAAACCGTAAAACGATAATTAAGACCATAAGAATGGGAACATTCCTGTTGGGATCCTTTCCACTCGGCAGGCTTTGGGGAAATGAAGATGAAGGTCAGGCTGCCGATTTCATGAGTTACCTACTCACCCCGCAAACCAAAACGATTTCTTCTTAAAAAATGCATTGCTCCGAAGTTGGTTTGCAAGTGAGACGTGTACCTGTTAAGAAATAGGCATAGATTTTGTGTCGAATTTCTTCAAGGTCGCAATGTGGTAACGAAATCGATTATTTGAGATGAGATATTGCTAAACCGAGGAAGGTCGACGTTTTGGCACTCAACATGAACTCTATCAGTCTTCTAATCTGAAACACCGTTTCCACGTTGGATTGATTGATTAATCTGAGTTGTGGAGTGAATTGAATTCAACGTGTTTGATCAAGATCATAAACGAAATCTCTATTGATGTAATAATCGACGCCGCACCTAACCGATTATGCCGGAAATTTTGACTGTCAAGTTAGTAGAAGAACACGCGCACAATAGTGGCAATAGCGGTAATTCCTGGTGTATTTTGCGGATCTACCCAGTAAAAAATAACCAACCAAAACATTGGCAGAATTTTTAGTTTTTTACCGAGTATTCTATTCTATACAACTATCCATTTGCACCCTGCCTCTCCATCAAAATCCTATTTCCAAAAAAATTGTTTTCTTTTACAAGTACAACATTGTGTTGTTCAGGGTATTGAACCACCATGCAAGAATAATCTGAAGCGTTGTTTTAGGGACTTGTATCACAAGGCTTTTCACGATCGCCCCCAAGCAACGACGACTTCCTTCGTAAATACTTACTCGTCATTAACAATCTTTGATGTAGTGAATGTACCTAACATTGTTCATTGATTTCGCCGTCTTCCATGGTGATCTAGGTTTTATGCTTTGTACAATCATCGTAGTTAATAGAAGCTCTAAAGCAGACAAAATTAATTCAAAAATTTGTATTAATTCAAAACTACGTGTGTATGTGGGTCATTCATTTTTCTTCTTTATTCTCATGACTGATGAAACCTCAAGGTATCTAAATATTACAATGTCTTGATGAGCCCATTTGAGTGTTGAGCCGTCCTCGTAATTATTTTGTCATCTATGTAGATTATAGCGAAACCCATTCGCTCGTCAGTGATTCTCATCACTGGTCCCGACTTCACAAATGAATGAAAAAAAATTCGAGATCTTAAAGCTCCTTTCATCACCCCTCCGAGGTCCATCTAACCCTTTGGTCGTTTCCTTTCTCGCTTCTGAGTGGAGGAGTCATCTGGGGTTTGGACCGAAGGCTGAAGAAAGGCAGAAGGGGAAAAAAATCCACCAGCTCCAGAGTATTAGCCAACCCTTTTACTCTTTGTCATTACTCAAGAGGCCGGCATTTTTCTATTTTAGTCTTGATGTACGGAATCTCCCTCGCTGCGCACAACATTAGAATGAAAGTAAATTGGCGATTCCGGGGTCGACTTATATCTAGCATGCATGTTCCACTCAATCTTACTTTTTTGTAAAAAATTGTTTATAGGATTATTACTTCGAAATCGTTGTATATATTACTTTGAAATCGTTTGGTAAGGAAATATATCAGATATTCCCCCCCCCCCTCGCTTCTTCTTATATCTTTATAATTAAGGAGAGGAGATTTTGAAACAGGAATTTCCGCCTGTACAACTAAGTTCTTTTCGATTATTTAAATGGTTTTCCCCACCCATCTGAAGCGTTTTGGATTAATTTTTGTTTCAAACGATGTAACATGACAATGCTGGAGCAAAGAAACTAATACGGACTTTCATTATCGCTCATTACCGCATGCCGCGCTCATTAGGGATTAACATTCGTCTTGTGTTCTTTCTGTAACAAAGGAAAGGAATGGAGATAAATGCTGTTTCGAATCAGTTTTCACTAGGATAACACGTTCCATGTCCAACCCTCGATTTTTCAATAGAAGCACTACCATGCTAATGCACAAAAAAGTTAATGGAAACGGCGGTTTTAATGGAATTGGCGAATTTGCACTTCGGATATTTAGGCACTGACTGATTGAAAAAGTAGTGAAAAAGTTGAAAAGTTCCTCTAGAAAAGTAAGAGATATAAAATTAACTTTTTTAAATTTTTATAAAGATTATTTTAGAATTTAGAAACATTTTAGAATTTTTTCTTCTTTTATTAGAACTTTTGTTTGTAATAAAGGGAGTTCTAGGGATTTCACTGAGTGATAACTCGATCATGATGCCTCTAAAACTAACTATGAGAATGAACACCTTGCGCATCAAACACCGTTTAGAACTAAGTAAAATCTACAGTGATTGCCCAATGTTCACAAGGAACGCCTCCGTCATCGATTGTTCCCTTGCCCACCGCACTAGGTCGGATAATGCTTCCTCCCCTTTCCTTTCTTAATTTTAAGACGCTTGCAGCTCTGGATTTATTGACCTTACTAGAAGTTGTATTCCACTGAATTCGTACTGACCCTTTTACCAGCATATTTTTCTGCCTAATCTCCCTACCCCTTCGTCGTTTAATCATTCCTCGCGTGTCGAGAGGGAAGAGCTCAACATCAATGTTTCGTTAGGTTGGTCGTAGTATTACCATACACTCGGCAGCTAAACTGGAGTTTTTGTAAGTATACCCCTTTCCCTCCACTCACACCCGTCCGATTCCTAAGTCCGCTCTTCATATTTATTCACATGTTTGCTTCGGCCTCTAGGGTTGGAAAGAAGAAATATCTTCATTTTTTATGAGGCGACATGGTCAGTCCAGCACCCCATGATAAATGGGCTGCCTATTTATTTTGCATTGCTCTCGCCAGCTTCTCCACCCTCAACATCCCACAGTCACGCCTGCTAATGTATATTCATCAAAGTTACTCAGTTTTGTAAGGGATTCGCGGAGATGGTACCCTCCCTAGTTTTTTCTCGATTTGCCCCGTCCCTACTTCTCTCGCTTCTCTTATCCCGGAAAGCTTTTGTTTTCTTCGGATCTCATTTTCATAAGATAATATTGGTGGGTAGGGAATGATAACCGCACCGTCAGGACTGGGGCACCAGATGTTGCTGAGACTGATATCTTCTCGTTTTCGAACCCACCTTTCTGGCACCTCGTAAAAAAATCTTCGCATCCTCACCGCCATATTTCATGCACTAGTGCTGGCCTCCCCTTGTGATTTCCTCATTTGCAGACGTCTGCCCGTGATTCTCAGGGATCCATGGTGGAAACCGAGGGATTCTGTCGTTGACATGTAATAATTCAGTCATTTGAACAAAAGTCTTGTTATACGCATTCGTGATACCAGCAATGTTTGTGAGGTTTCCGGAATGATTTGAGAACACCTTCTGTTGCGGATTCCATGTGTTTCCATATTGACGTGCTTGAGCTCATATAGCGCAGTTTTCATTACAACATTTAAATAAGAAGAAAAAAAGGAAGCGTAGCGTATTTTCTTGTTTGAATGTATGTAGTTTGAATGTTCCAAATTGGTATTCTTCATCTTGGATATGTGCATGCCTACATTATCTTGATATCCAAACATGTAAAACACGTTCACATAAAAAAAATAATTCGGATTCTCCTTGCCCAAATATTTGCCGGACAGTCAGGTTCTGAACACTTCAAACTTTTTGTTTCCTGTTTCCCTTTCTATTGAGTCTTCCAGGTAATAATGGTTGATGGCCTACCATTTATACTCGTAGTTCGTCTTGAGAGCTGCGTTTGAAGAAAATTCCCCCATATAGAGTTGGTCCAGCACTTTTCCTCTATGATAATTTGTTGGAGATGAGTGAAGACCGAACTTGGATATTATCACATGAGGAAATTGTAGGCTCTCACTGCTTGTTAGATTGTACGTAGTCTGTATATTATCATACAGACCACCACTTTCAGCCCCTGCTTGATCCCCAATGCCACCGCTTAATCATTACGGCCCTGCCTTTTTTTTTTTTTTTTTTAATATCCAATTTTAGAAAAATTACAAGTTTTTCGATGAATGTCCAGTGGATGCTACAGTTTCACATAACCTTCGGGTAAGACAGCGATATTGACCCGGGCAAAACTCTCTGATTCAAGGGGTGTATTTACTTAATGTTTCCTGTTTTGTGGTTAGAACCCTTGACCACAGAAGAAGACGTGGACTAGGTGGTCACGCAGCCTTCAAGGTAAACAGACGGACGGATACAAAAGTCTAAAGCAAAGGTAGTTACGACTACTGTCTACTTGAAATGACCTCAACATTGAGCACCGTTTCACTTTCCGATCATGACTGCTAATCCGTCGATGCGGCAGAACGTCCTTAAGCTAAATTACCTTCACCTGTTAATAAAAGTAGTTCGTTTTTATTATTCCAAATAATTGCCAGGTTGGGAAATGCTTACTGCAATATCCTCCTCCAGGTATTAATTTCTTGGGAGTTAATTAGTAAGGGTACTCTTTCTTGGTATAAATTGTAGGTTTACTTTGAATACTCCTTATTACCTCTCCAATCTACTTGACTCCGTTTTAACACCTCGATGACCACATTGCTCCCTTTTTTCCATCCCACCTTTCCCAGTCTCTTGAGAGGTGCGAGTTAGACATCATTAGTTTCCAGCTCTGCTCATCACTCGCCCTCGTGTCTCATCAATCGTCTTGAAGGAGGATCAACCCGTCCATGTGTGGTTTTCTCGTGTGCGCTGGCGCTCATCAATACCAGTAGCTAATCCCCCAGTTGCGCGCCTCGCTCCATTGTCAGCTTCTCGTTTTCCATTACAGCTCGCTTGATTGAGCACTTATACGGTTCCCTAGTTTCATCTTGTTTGATTAGTTTCTTCCAGTCGCTTGTACGACTTACCGTATCTTAATCCACCTACGTACTATGGATCGGGTCCCTCCTTCATGAATAATTCTGTGTTGAGGCAGAATTGGAGTAACGACGTTGGAACCTTTAATAACCCGTCGATTTAAAATTTTTGTGTCGTTGGTGCCTGATAATCTGCAGATGACTTATAACGCATGTGTTTCCTTGACCGTCAGCAGTTAAATGTCTCTCAGGCAGTCAATCGTCTATGTCTCACTTTTCCTCGGTGAAATGATAACTTCTGCACGCTGTCTGTGACGTAGATGCATCTTTTCACCTAGTTAATACATTTTCCATACTTCCTCCTTTACCAGATATACTACGCTTTCCATGTAATTCTGTCGCTAGACAAAATTTTCAATATTCAACGGTCAGGGTAATAAATAAGGCGGTAAGGCGATCATAAGTCTTATCGATTGCTCGGTTTTCCCTCCCCATCCATGGAGGTTCCCCCAATAACTCTCAGTGTGTCAGAAGAGAACCGCTCTCCCCTGACTACGTGCCCCTCCAGTAAACGGATATGCCGAAATCAATCTCGATAATTCGCTTTGGGTCCCAGAGTGGGTGAAGCACTGGTTGCCCGAGCTTTTATCAGCTCGAAAGAGCTTCTCCCAGTCTCGATCCGCTCAACCAAACAAGAAAGTGTGATATACGAGGCCCTTCCTGACTTTTTTTCTGGTTATAGATTGCATGATTTCTGTTTTGACAATACACCTGTCACTAATAAATAACGACGATGATAATGTCAGAAGACTATGAAATCAATCCTATTCGTTTTGTCGAATGCCCTATTATTTTAGTTATGGTAGCACCGTACAATAGTATTCTAAGTGGGACACATTATTTACTGCTCAGACCCCTCAGTGAATCATGCGGTGGAGTGGTCGGTTTTGGATTCGTTTAGCAGGCCCAATTTCGACCAGTGCCAATGGATCCGTTAGTTCGCTCAAACTGTGAAAAATCTATTATGCTTTTCTAATCGTTCTGACTTAACTTTATAATGCTGTAACTTATTGTTGGTACGAAGTGGCAATGACACGTTGGATGTGTTGTTAGATTGACATGAAGAATACGTTGGAAGAGGACGAGTGGAGGTCCGGTTTATCCTGTACCTACTACAATATTTCCTCCGCACAGAAGCATTGGTACCTACATTCTAGTCTATCTCCTGAGCGATATTCATCATTTACAAAAATGCTCCGAGAAATTGTGGCAAACCAATTTTATTCTCGCAGCCACACTGAACATACTATCTTCGAGCGTCTTCATTGGAGCTAATTTCGATTTTATCAAAATCGAATGTGGAATCTAGTTGGCTATTGGGGTTATATTTGTTCAACTATACACCTAGCCTAGTGAAAAGCTAGCCGAAACGAGGGTTGTCGAACGAAAGCGTGGTGGTTGGTGGGAGGGAGGAGGGCATAAAAAATGTCCTAGATTCCAGACGCCTAATGCTGTCGGAAAGGAGGGATGGAGGGAGGTCAGGAGTCAACCACTGGGGGCATGTCGAGCGGGAGGGAAGCGGATTAGCTTTTAAATACAGTGGTGAAAGAGTAGAAACGAAGGGCGGGAATGTGGGAAAGGAAAAGCAGAATGTGAAAAAAAGAGCAACAACAAGAGAACAATATGTGACCGAGCGAGGAAACAGAAGGTCCGAGGAGGCACGGAGGAAGTGTATTCAGCAGAATCTGGCAGGAAAGGGCCAGAGGTTTCGGGGGAAGGACATTACCCGGATGAAGCAAGGGGTGGCCAATATAACAAATGGAAGAGCGAAGACCTTCCAAGGGGAGTTCGGAGACAAAAACTCGGCGGAATCGAGGAGAGTGGCGGAACGGGGAGGCGGCAGTAGGAAAAGTGAGCCGCTGAAGGGAGGTCCGGCTGGTCGAAGACAAACTGGCGAACTGTGGATGAGACAGTCAGACAAATTCGCTCAGCAGGGAGGTAGAGGAGGAGACTGGCCAAGACGAAATGTTTCTTCTTGAAATCGGTTAGTCGAAGGGGGCCGAATAACCCGGGGACACATTATTTGAGTTGGAGCATCGAAATAATGAGAGGTCATCAGATTCTTCCTGACTCTGATAGTGCGACGTCAGTAAAGATGTTTTCCTTGTCAAAGATGACTCAATCGTTCAGTTTTTGACTGATTCAAATTTCACAAGTATTTTCTCTTTTCAACACCCAATTTGTTATAATATGTCAACTTTTTCAACCAAGAAATATAATTTCAGGAAAAAATCGTTACCTACTACTTACTACTAATTTTATAAAGAATGGGTTTTTTTGCGAACTAGGAATGTGGGGTATCATTTCACTTCAATTTTGGACACTGAATCCTTTGATACCGGTCCGCGACCCGTTGGCGCCCTCCGGAGGTGGACACAGGTCCAAAATGGGTACCTAACTTCCTATTTTAAGACTTCTTTTTGGAGATTCTTGGCTATCTAGGCGTGTAGGGTCATCATTTCCAATAATTTTTTGACGCAGAATCGATTGGAATATGTCATGGACGCTCCACACTAACAATTTTTTTCGTGCTCCGGTTCCAAAAAACAATAAACCATTGTGGAAGAATTTCCAGCGTTGGTTTAAACATTATGAAACGCCAACTATAAATGGGGTCCAATCGGAGAGAATGAATAATAAATCAATTGTGAAATAAGCAGACACTTCAGCCTGGACGTCGAGGTACCTTCGCCATTTCGTACGCATGGCTCCTCGTTCCTCCGTCTCACCGCTTGAACGGTTCAGTCTACGTACAGCGCGAAAAACCTTCCTCTTGAGGCTGGCCCCTTAATCAGCTGTCAAGCATGAAAGTAGTAACTACACTGGATGCTGCCGAACATGAGGTAACAAACGGAATCCGGTCGATTCACCATCGTACGGCCGGAATCATACATCTCCACGTATTCCTATTATCCATGGAATTCTAAACTACCTCCTTGGTTTTTGCTGATTGTGGCCTGTTACCCGCCGCTAAAAACGACGTTTTCTTAGTGGACTGTCTACAATAAGCGAGGCTGAAAGAGTAAAATGAAACAAAAAGCGGTTTGGTCAAAACCTTGCGGATCACACTAAAAATCGTCTTATGAAACGAAAGTGAGAGGGCTACGTTTTTACTCTTTCTGTTTGTTGTGTTATATTATTGCAATCGAACTTCGAAGATTCGTACTATCTTGAGAATAACAGACTTGTTTGAAAATGGCCCATCTGTGTGTCTACATTACAATGTCTCTCGCGCGGAGTACCTACGACATCTTGAAATTTGTTTTGAGGGTGTTAATTTGCCGTCCGCCGCGCTGAAAGACTGAGTAGCCACATTTTCTCGATTTCTACAGCATATTCAGTTTAGATAAGCTTCTATCGTTGTGAATTCATCACCATCGTCCATTTTAAACAAATCTTTCCGGTTCGGAAACAGATTTATTTGACGGATATTTGTGGGGAGGTCGGTAGTAGAAAGTTTCCCATGACTTAATGTTACAGTTCTGATGATTATGAGGATTACTACTTATAATTATAAGTAATAATTATAAGTAGTAATAAGAGGAATCCTTCGTTACACGGTAGAGAGTGTAGGTATAAATGTTCAACCTAATTCTGTTAGTAGGGTTACGCTCGCCTTGCTCGTTGCCGTGACATCTTCTGAATCACATTTCCTGGAATCAAGGGCCTAGTTCGAATACACGAATCAATAATTCACTTATATAATAAATCGACTCGCAGTTCAGAGCACGTGATGGTAACCCAACGTGTTTTGTCAATCCATAAGACTTGACAAAAAAAGAAGGGACTTTTTTTTTTTTTTTTTTTTTTTTTTTAAGGTGTGCAAACTTAAAGGAGGTTGTCAACAACAATCTAAGTTACCTTGTATATTGAACCGAACTAAAAACTGCATAGTTTGAAGATGAGAGTCACGTACTTAGTTCTTTAAGGGCCTTACAAATGATTTCATATTCGTTGTGTAATTTCTTTGGTCTTTTATGTTTAGGTACACTATTGCTGAAAAGGTGAAAGGTGATCTACCAGTCTGCTACCGCCCACAGCCAATTAGTGCCAGTCACCGGAGTGCCTACAACAATTTTTCTGTTGGTATCACAATTCGACGTCACGTTGTCTTTTGTACATTCAATTATAAATTGAAACTTCTCAAATAATTGAAAAAAGTTGTCTTGTTTTAATTTATGTTGTTGTTTATTAATGGTGTTTGTTGTCACCAGCAGAACTATCACGAAATAGATGTGGGCACAATAGACCCATGGAGGTTGCAGTATGGGCAATATTGCCCTCTGCCCTCAAATGTAAAATAAAAAAATTAAAAAAAAAAAAAAAAAAGATAGGGTACATTAGCGTAGGGGCGTAGGAAGTCAATGAGACCCTCCTCCCGTAGCGCCTGTGATATGAGTTCTGAGCGTTATTTTCATCCTCTGTAGAAATTTTACGGATTTAAAAATAATAATAATAATTTAAGTTGGCATTGGACACTGGACGGGGTGAAGAAGACTATGTTCTGTGGATTTTGCGGATTTTCGGTCTTCAAAAACGTCGGCTAAGCTGATCTATAGCCGCCACGCCAGACCAAATCACAGAATATACAGGCGCCTGTTGTCAGTTCGACCACAACAGCTATGGGGGCTGACTTGTTTACCTACCCTATTGTAACTCATCAGCTCTTTTTAAGCTCTTCTATTTGATAAGTATAGTATGTACACTTACTTTTCTCATTCCTAGAGGTATACAAAACGTGTAGTTTGGGGACCACTGTTTAATACGAGAGATAGTGACGTGTATTTATAATTTATCCTGCATTTTGTACATACCTACCCACATAATTTGAACGCATAAAAAATATTCAGTTGCTTGAATTCTTCAGTGAAAGAATATATTTTTTGGGAACTATATCTGACTTCACCATATCTTACCTATTTGGGATTTTCCTAAATTTCATTCGAATGATATGGATTCCGCGCGCAAACCACTCTCGACGTTGTATCCAAAAGTTTTCCCCGTTTGTCGTTTATCGCGTTACGGATTTCCTAGTCTACATGCTGCGAGATCCTTAGATTTTATTTTTTACACGCCTTGGAATAATGAGGCTTGACAACACCGCCTGCTTCATTGTTTCTATGAAACCATTTGTAGAAAGTAACTTCCTTAACGATGTTTACACTGAGATATGAGAAGCGTTTTGGAAATAAGGACATTCTGAGAGGAATGTATTATTTCTGAGCACAATTTAAGAACAAGGATTTGTTGTTAACAAATTTTCTATTGTCGACCATCGTGAAATACAAAGGGTTTCAACCACTCAGAGAAGCGAGTTTCAGGATGAAAGGTTGTCGAGTGATTTATCCTGTTCGGGGGCGAAATCGGCGCGAGGGAGAGATAGCCGCATATTAATATACTCGTTGTGTCATCAACACGGAGCTACCAAGACAAACGACCCTGTTCCCACCTTGAGCCTCCTATTCTACGAGTTCCGGCATTTCCTCCCTGCTCTTACAAGCTTCTCTCCTTTCTACCGAAGAATGTAAACAATATACGGTACCTTCTTACTAAGAGTTCACTTAATAATGTTCGTGTGTCGTCAAAATGGCCCGATAGTTCTGTGGGAAGGAGTACAGTTCACCTTCAAGTAAATAAAGGTGATGTGGTTCATTGAAATTTCCTCCTTGCGGTATGGCCAACCCCCGGGAACAATCTCCGTGCCACCCCGACCCTTTCCGTGCATGTACCAACATTTTCGGAGGCCGCATAAAGTGGAAGGCACCTGCAATTTGTGTGCGTTGTCCAGGGTAACCCTCTGTAGCCTCTACAAAAGTCCGCTGCATTTTCTTGGTTAAAAGCACCTAATTCTGTAACCGGTAAACTGCACCTTCGATCTCAATCGTTCCTGAGGTATGATTTTCTCAATTTTTTCATTGAAAAACCTTCTTCTGGTTACTAATTATATCATTCTAGCCTAAAAGAGCAAAAATAACAAAAAAGTACGTGGATCTTAGTAGGTGGAAGGTAAAAAGAAAAAAATCGAATTACCCAAAATGTCATTTTAACAAGAGTGACGCAAAGGGGTCTACAGTTAATTAGGGCTGGGGGGCCACCCAGGCCAGCGGATGAGAAGACCGATGGGGTCGGAGAAGCCACGGCTCAATTACCCGCGGAGAGATTGATAGGAGCAAAGAAGTCGGAAGCCAGGAGGAGCTCTAATCTTAATGTGTATTGTGTGCAAACCAGATGGGGTCTTCAGGGGGGCTTCCTTTCAGTTGTTGTGAACGTGTATATTTTGTAGTAAGCGACGCCGGAATAAGGTAAGTTCTGACTAAAAAACGTATCAGTTAGAAGGCACAAACTATTTGGAACAAATTGCCCTAAACCTTCTCGCTTTTGAATCCTTTTTTATTCTAACAAAAGACTATGTTTCGCTATGCTTGCTACTAGAAGTCACCACAGTAACGCTCTGGCATTCGGGCGTTCAAACTGAATTTATTGGTGAATTAATTTCTTCTTTTTATCAGCCATCTCATACACAATTATACTCCGTAAATGAACTACGTAAACGTAAAAGAGCTAAACGCAGTGACCTAGAAGCAATAGTTTGCCTATTAACCGGTTTCGCTCCACAGCGTTTTCATCAGAACCGCATAGGGGTGACTCTATCAACAACCCTATGCAGACCCTGCGAGAGAAAGCAAACGAAACTGCGACACACATAATTTTCGAGTGCCCAGCACTCACATCCTACGGGTGCCTCTTGGGGCACAAACTCCAATGAGAACCACTCCCTGCAAAAGTTAGTCTTTTTTAAGAACTTGGGCTGATTATGGAGTGAAAAAATGGGACGCCCAAGAGAAGCACGGCTTCCGCGCGTGGGGCTCCCTCAAACCCCTCCTCTGGGTGTTTGCCACCATCTACCGTAAATGAATTATGGGTAAACTGAGACTATCGTTCAAAAAAAGTTTGACGGAAAAATTTGGTTTTTCTATTGAATGAATGTTTGAGACACCTGGAACTTGAATCATTAGACCAATTTCCAAATCAACTGAACGAGTCTGAGACAAGAGTGAATTGAGAAAAAGTGTAATTTAGAAGAATGAAGTGCCACTCGGAGGTAGCACCTGACTAATTCACCTTCAGTAAAGAAAGTTGGCGCTTGCTATGTTAATGTTGGTTTTTACCGTTTTCAAGTGCGGACGGATGATTAGGGGTGGGCAATGTTTGTTCAGGATGGATTTATTGACTGTAGACTCTACTTTAAATGACTTAAACAATCGGCGAAGGAAAGAGAAAAAAATTGTGAGAAAGGAGTGCAGGCGAACGCTCTTCGGTAACAGTCCAACAATTAAAAAGATCGCTCCGGTAGTTTGGGGTCTCGCCTCCGCAGTTTGAAGATTTATGGGAGAGTGAAAAAAGTGGTCAAATTATCATGAAGAAACCTTCACCTGGAAGACAATTTTCGGTAAGTTATGACTTCTCCGTTATCTACGTTATCTTCTCCAGCTACATTGAAGGCGCCAGAACGACCGTGTTTTACGCATCGGCCCACTTCCACGATTGGTATCCGCAACTGCACTGCCCAACATGGTGTTATACATACTCCGTTAGTTTGAGTGAGCTTCACATTTTTGATATAATACTGGTCAGAGAATAATGGCCGGCTGTCCGTCGCCAACCCAAACAAAGTCTTGGTCTTACTGTTTTACACTCACTTGTGCTCAACCCAAATTACCAAAAACTGAGTGGCCTAGAGGATCCTGAGGTTTCAGTGCGAATAATTATTGGATGTGGGTCCTCTAAAAACACCAAAAAAACACCTCGAATAGCTTAGACTTCCTAGTATAATGAAGACGTTAAGATGAATTTGTCGTGGACTGTTCAACATCAAGGGTTGTACAGAGGAACAGACCTAATGAGACACCTATGAATGCATTAATTGGTTCTTCTCTGTAATTTTGTCAATTATCATTGTCTTTCTAATACCGTAGACTGTAAGAGCCATTTTTCCCGCTATTCAAAACGTAAATAAATAAAATAAATAATTAATAAATTTGAAGAAAAACCAGAAATTATTACCAACATGTCCGTTTTTAGCTGTTCTGACTATGTGTGACCCGATATGAGATGATACCGAATGTTCCTGTAAATCATTTTCATTCAGAAACCCAACTAGCTATAATAACAAATTCATTCGTTAAACTAAGTAAAAATATCAGTAACAAGTAGTCCCAAGTTAATTAATGGCGAATAGTCGTGCGAGAGTAAAAAACTACAACAAATCGAGTAAATATTGAAAATAGGTTGATATAAGTCAGTGGCCCCCCTCCCTCACACACAAAAAATTCAACAAATCTGATTGAAAACAGCAGAGCACAGAAGCAATAATGTGCTATTTCCGACTTCGGATGTATCGTACATTCGGTCACATCCTCTCTCTAGGCAGATGGGCAACTTGACTGTCAACTTTCTTTCCAGCGAAGTTTTGAAACACTATCGTACAGTTTACGTCGTTGTAGGTAGTACGTTAGAACATGGAAACCACCACCACCACTATTTGATTAAACTCTTCCTTCCACGTTGGATACATTTTCCTTCTCATAGTTCACGTTTAATTAAGTAATTTGGTCGATGTTATTTTGTAAAGCTGTCATGAATTTCAATTGAAAGCGAGGCAGTGTGAAGAGGGCGGGAGATTGACATTAGCATTGTGTCTGTAATAATGAGGAGTTAGCGGGAAACGTCCTTCGTGTAGACAACTGAGAGGAAGTCGGAAGGAGCTGCGATGACGAATGGCCCAAACGAAGCTTGCGAACCGTCAACCCCTCCTGTGCCCGATGACTTACTTTATTAAAACCGCCATCCACTTTCCCGAATTAGGATAATGGCCGTAATTAACTCCCGCTATTGTGGGTTTTTAATTAACTGCGACAGGGGAGACCATTTCTCGAAATAACATTATAAGATGGGGGATGAAAAACAAGAGAGCGAATAAAATGAATAATCTTCCATTAAGCCTAGTGGGATTCGGGCGTCGTCCGCTGGAAAATTAACACGATTCGCGATTCATCAGTGCTAATACGTTCGACCAAGTAGAAAGGAACGCAGACGGCCCACTCCCTGGAAGTAACAAAGCGAAAATTGGAAGAACGAAAAAAGTGAAAATCAGATTATTGGAGTCAACATTGGGCAGTGAAGCGGGTAGTTCAGTTTTATTACAGAAATCCTTCCATTCGCCCTTCTCTTGATCCGTCCGCTCTTTTGATGACTGATTTAATATTCTTTTACTTCTTGTAAAAAAGGATTTGTCCCTTGTTTTTGCCTCGAGTCGAAGCCCAGTTAATAAAATGAGTTATTGACGAAAGAGTGGGGCGATGAGAAGGAAACAAAGAGATTGACGAAATTAAATGGCTGTTGACAGTTCGAGTAAAACCTCGATTAAAGGGCCATGCTCCCTTTCGGTTCTTCCTTGTTCGATGAAGATTTCAGGGATCGCTTATTTATAATTTTGAACAGTTTTTCCACGCTTAAGGCTTTCTTTTGTCAAAAACAAGGTTCCAATAAAGCTCTTCAATCAAATAGCTCTTGTTTCCCACTTTGAACGCTTATCGGTGATATTGAAAGGGGAGGTTGGTGTCATCTACCCCGATTTTTTCACCGTTCAACAGCTGATCTACTTTTCTCACTCGTGCAGATAAGGTATTGTGGTTTATTGTTATTTTTGATTATTTTTAGTCGCTCGTTTTATGAGCAAAACGTTTGAATCGTTCAATTGTCGTACAGTTTTGAGAATGATGCGGTTTAGCTAGCAGGAAGCCTGATATTATGTGCTTTGGGAGCACATATGTATTATATTGTTCACGTGATAGTGAATGTCACAAGCGTTCATGTGTGCCACATGATAATATAATATATAATAGCCTGGGAAGGTTTTTTTCTGAATATACTTGGAGGCGCTTTCATTTATTTGTTGGGGGGTCGGTAGAAGAGAATATCGTGGGTATTGGACTCATACTCATAAGTGCTCAGAAGAACGATTTGCCAAAAAAAGGCAGTTGAAAAAATGGCAACATTCCATTTCGGGCAATAATTTGCTTAAACGGGAAAAAGATGATTGAAAAATACGAAGTGTTTTTACCTAATATAATTGTTTGCATGACTGATTGCTGAGATGACTGCAAGGACGAGTAGGTTGGATGTTGTGCAATCAGAGCCCTCTGGGTGGCCAAAGCTATTAACTGCACACTTCATTCTGAGGTGAAACAATAAAGTTTTGATTTATGAAACTTTCTGTTCCTGAGGGAATCTCCGTACGTGTCAATTTCGCACAGTGAGCACTGAGGCTATCGCGTGTTCCCTGTCGAATTGACCACCCATGATGAAATTATACATGGAACATCAGTGAATAGCTTGATACTTCACAGAGTATGAGATTTAATAAAAACCTGAAAGAATTTTCTCGTATGATTTAGATACTACCCTAAATAAATGGAGAGAATGTGAGAAACACATTCACCGGTAATTTTGGGGCAGTCTTCCTAGTCTCATCACCTCACTGTTTTCGTTCCTCCGAAATGTAGCTGTGAGATGTTAGAGAGTGCATTAGAGCTTGAAATTCTTGGATAGTATTTTGGAAGAGCTCTGACTCAATGATACGAGACTCAATGAGTATCGGACGAGCTCTCAATGGTAGTTTGGTGAAGAACGCTCTCGCCCGCGCCTCGGTAATAGTTCTCTTCCCTGGTAGTTCCTGCCCGCACCCGCATTTTGCCCGCCCAGTGTCAACTAAAGCATGATTATCCTGCCACAATAATGCCTGCTCTCATTCACATTTTCTCGTTCATTCACTCTCGGGCACAGTCGTTAGTCCTTAATACTCCCATTGTTTGTTTTCCTGCGTGATGTTGCCACTAGACATCCCTAGAGTTGACGAACGCATCCTCTCGCGGATTAGTACCTAATTTGATAGCTGATAATATAATACAATTATAAATGTGCACCGCGATTTAATGAAGTTTCTTGTAAAAGATACGGTAATAGACCAAGAAAAGAAAAGTTCTCTTCTGCCGAATCACTGTCCATTAAGACAGCCATCAGGGCCGACATCGATGACCAACGTCTTCAATGCAGGTTGTTGACGATGATCGAATCTTTAGAGTTGGAAGAGGGGCTCGTTTGCATGCTAGACAGATAAATCTGTGGGGATAGAAAGGGGGGCAGGTAAAAATTTACATATCCCTCATGAAGTCTTAATACCAGTAGCTTCATTGTGAAGTAGAGTGGGGGGCATGCGACTGCATGAAGGGACGAAGGAACCTTGATTGATAAGTTCACCAGGCCACGAAACAATGTGCCTCTCTTTTCTCTTAATGAGACGTGATGCATTTACTTCCTTAGCCCCACAGTCACTCCTGTTTCAGAGTCTTCTTGTATCCCACCGGCTGAGCGAACTCAGCATATTCTTGTTCTTCCCTTCAATTTCAACTATAAAGTGGATATTTTGCTACGAATATATATGCGTATATGCATATGCCAATGTATATGCGGATATTTTGTTGTTTCATCTTCATTTTACTATTATCTAGGAACTACTGCTAGATGTAGTTAGACGAGTAGTTTCAATCTTAACCTGACAACAATCACCTTTTAACTCATAACACACCATCAAATGTTAATTATCCAATTTGAACCATGGTTCACTATCAAAGCCCGTGACATAATTGTACGTACATCGATAACAACCTTGTACGTAAGCTATACACCGACCTTCTACTTCTAAGCTTTTCAGTGTCTACTCTGAAACCAAGCACACTCATCCGTGATCAGCAACGCTTGAACGTACTGCTATTAATAAATAATCAAGGCAATAATGAGGTAAGCTGATTTTTAGAATGAGAAAGATACATTATTTGAGGTTATATTTATTGTGAAGTGTATCAAAGTTGTCCTGAGCCCAATCTAATAGCAAACAGGTAAGGTAAGGAAGAACGGTTAGAAACCCACCTAAATCGATCCTGCGTCACCAATGTAGTGGGGAATAATACGCCAAAGGGCTATTCACATATAACCTTTATCGTGCCTCCTTTACGACCGATCGGGCTGAAATATCTCGAGAACCAACCAGAGTGAAAAGGGAGTCACTCAACGAAATTTTCAGGTTTTCAGAAAAATGTCCATTGCCGAAATTTCGTTTCGGATGTAGTTACTATATCTTTGAAAACAAAATGTGACATTTTTGGGGAAATTGGTGTGCTTGGACTCTGGCTTGAAAACAGTTTTTTAATAGAACTTTTAAGAAACCGGCAAGAAAGTTTAGATAAATCAATAAGAATTGGTATGTAATTTTCAAACCGCCACTGTAGTTGCCAGATAGCAGTCTGTGAGGTCATACCCTTAAATCGTGGTATCGGGAAGGATTTCTTACTCTGTTAAAAGAAAAAAGTTTTTACGATTTGAGAAATTAATAATAAAATAATTAAAATAATAGATTAGTAAGGATCTACGTATCTACTGTGATTTCAATTTCAGAAAGAGAAATTATAGTTAGTAGTGTGTGCTCCTCACTTATTACAGTTGACGTTGTTTGCTTTCCATTTCTTCGAATCGTAGAATTTCCGTCGTATCATTACTATTAGGTACTATTATATTTATCGGTCTTCACATTTTATTGTTTTTTCTTTAGTTCACCACCTAATTACGGAGAAAATAAGAAACCAGGAGAATCTGAAGAGCATGCTGAAGTGAGTATTGTTCTGATTCACTTTATCCTATTCCGAGTTCCTGTAAGTTTTATCGTCCTTGAAACAAAGCCCCGCGCCAAACTTGCATAAGCCAACTAATAGGTTGGTTGATGCTTACCACTGCTTGGTTAGTCGATGGTCGTCAAAATGCCCAGGAGAATCTTCCTAGTTGAACTCGTTCCTCCTCAAGAAAATTAATATACACTCCACTTGATCTTCCAAGGTTTCAAAAATAAATCTTGATGAGCTGAAACGGTTAATCGGCGCGGTGATGCAAGCGGCGCTCAAGTTGCCCCCCAGGGACTACGGTCCCATCATCACAACCGCGCCAAATGAAGCAGAATTGGTACCACCTCCTCCTTCAATACCGAAAACGTAAGCTTCACCAGAACCAGAAAAAACTTCGGAAGAACCATAAAAAATATTTAAAATATTAAAAAATCGGTATAAAAAATTCCCTTCCAGCATCTTTAGTCTCCTCTGTGCCCGATTCTACTATATTGCGGTGTAGCAAAAGCGGATTTATAGGAGAAAGTGAGCCTAATCTACCAGATTATGGAATACCGATTGCAGCTCTTTTTTTCCATTATGTCCAGGCTTTCAACCACTGAGCCAGTACAAAACGAGAAGATCAAGAGTTCGACACACACAAAAAAGAGGAAACAAGAAAACAAGACTGCGAAGTAAAATAATGTTTAAATTATGGAATGACACGATACATTTCCAAAAGTGAATCTTATGCCTTGAGCTTTTGTGTCATATAGTTGATATTGTAAAAATTAGTTTAACTGCATAGCCAGATTTAAGTATACCATAATGATCTGAGGTCTGGATTAAATTTGGCTATTCGGTGCAGTATCAACATTCATTATTCGAGGTCCTTTGCTACTAGGTTGGTGATTGAATTCCACGATAATCAAATGGTGTTTGTTCAGCGAATTCTGTTACACTTTGGTACGCATAATAGTTGTGGCATTCAATATTGACTGAATTTTGGCCGTATTATTGATATATTATTGGCGGGAAAATATTACAAGCATACGGCCGTACAATGGTGATCAGGCGTGATAGCTACTTGGATGGGTGACCGCTGCTAAGTGGGCCATCCGTCCATTTGGACGCTTATTGTCTATTTCACATAAAGCGATCGCGTCCTACCGATCTAAAATTGGCATTCCGTAAGGGATTATAAGATTTCACATCCGTTGAACTCATGAACAAATAGAGTGGTGCAAGCGATAACATGAATTTCGGAACTATCATAAATGTAGGTAATCATTCCCTGCGCCCCATAATGACACAACCGCGTCATCTGTTGACCGACGTCATCGCTCGGTTTCAGGCGAGAAACTATGAGGCTAATGGTGTTGCGACACGTTTGCGGTTCTCTCACCATCAGTGAGGGAGGTGCCACATTAAATTGATCTATTTACCTCCAGTCGAGGAGATGGGTGAGGCCCACTGGGAAACGACAGCCAGCCCACCGTCAGATGTGACCGGAAGGCAACTAATGACGTCTATCCAACTTTTTGTTCTCACCCGTCGTGGAGAAATTTCATTTCAAATTACTAGCTACGACTGCACCCGAGCCGCTTCTTGAGCATTAGCATGTAATATGTGTCGGCTAACTGTCACCCAGCTAGGGAGCCTAATTATTTTGCCATCATCGCGACAAATAGTACAGATCCGGTCTAATGTCATTTTCCTGTACGAGTGCCGGGAGAGCTTCTTTCGTTGTTCAGGAATTTTCGGACTCAATGACCCCTCCTAGAAGATTCCTCGCTGATTCCGATAATAAATTATAACCCACTGAAAGTGAAAAGATCGAGTAACATACTAAACCTGCTCTTGTTAAATTCACGTTGCCATATGAGGAGAGAATAGTATTAGCGTTTTTTAAAATGTGTATCAAGGTATGAATACTATTTTAACACGTGTATATTGGAGATATTGTAAAGTCTCTACCGAGTTTGGCTTCATTGAATGAACGTCCGTTGACCTCCGCATGATCCATGAATGATCCGATTAAAAAAGCCGCACACAAGAAAAGAAATAAAAAAAGATTGAAAGATCTCCTCCTGTGATCGTCTGCACCCACATTACGCCCCTAATATTTATGACAACACCATCATATTACCTCTAGAGTTTATCTGCGATCGACAAAATAGCCGTTCCTCGGTCTGTGGCCTATTCATTACAAACTTGACAATGAAGAAAGGCCGAAGGTTTCAAGAAGGATAGTGATCGAGATGGAAAAAAATTCCCTCTGAGATCGTTTTATATCGGATCGATAAAATTGCTAATGCTCCATGGAAGATGGAAGTGCTACATTCAGGAACCGTGAGTTCCCTTTGGCTTCCAACCATTTATCCGAAGCTTATTAATTTGTAAGAAGGCTCGACTTCAGGTCGAGATAAAAAGAAACATTGGGGTAACTCAAGTAGCTCCACAGTAGGAAGATTGAAAAAACAAAGCTGGAGACAAAAAACAAAAACAAAAATATAATAGCCCGCGAGTTGAGAGGGGTGAAGGAGGGAATGGGCTGGCGAGATTGTATCAGTGTGGCGAGGAGGGACAGTTTTTCTTTCAGCCACGATCGACCACGAAGATCTCAGAGAACGATAAGAATCTTTTCGTTTGCGGTTGGAGGAGAGACGGTTCGCGACAACCGTCGACACTCGTAAAAGTCAACCTTGGGGAGTTATATCAGTTCGGTAGAAGAGTTGACGAATCGCGAAACGCTTGGAAGAGGACAGTGACACTGATAGTTACTCCAGTAGGTTGTATCGATGGGACTCTATTGCAGACTCAAGGCATCCGCCATTGAATTTTGTGCCATGAAACCACTCGAAAAACACAATACCATTTTTGCCGTTCATGCCAGTAATATTAGGTTGTCGAATTTTGAGCAAAAATTTGTTTGTTAAATCAGACTGTGAATAAGAGAACATTTGAGGCTCCTCGGTATTAATCTAGGGCACGGGTCCTCAAAATATAATCCGCACATAATATTAAAGGGGATCCACGAATAATTTTGAGAAAAAACTTATTGCAAACAAAACTCTTGGTTAATATGTAAAATTTGAAACTTGGAGATTTGTTCACTATAAAAAAAAAATTCTTTCACGGCGGTTGGTTATTCCTCGGACCAGGAGCATGGAGACTTGTTCAAATCGATTCAGCGCCTAATATTAAATATTAGGTAAATTTTAAAATACTATATAATATAATAACTTATAATACTATATAATATAATAATTTTAAAATACTAGGTAAATTTTACCTAGTGGAAAATGATACCCCACACGCCTAGGTACCAGAAATCTCAAAAATCCACATTCAAAATAGGTAAATAGACTCTTTTTGACCATAGCCGGTGGGCACTAATCGTTCTGGGACCCGTCTCATTGGATTCAGCATCCAAAATTTAGTCGAAAATGATACATACCTCACTCTCCTAGATCGCCAACAATTTTTTTTGAAATACACATTTTGACTCTTCTCCCCCATTTGGTCCGATCGGGCTGAAAAGTTTCGTGGGCCAACTTGGGCGGAAAAAAGGACCAAAATTTCAGATTTTCAGCAAATTTTCTACTACCAAAATTGGACGGCGGACGGACATTTTCTCATTTTGATCTAGACATCATGAAACGCCCAGAAATTTTTAGCCGAATCGGATATATTGAGTTTTTGCATGAAAACATAGGTTGATTATTCAAGGATGAACCAACCAGAAGCTAATAAGGGTCTTTTCGCTATAGGCTGAATCGGCTGAATGAATACATGTTTCTGAGTAGGATACAGATACAGGGAGAATGTCATACTTTTTATTGATGGAAACACCACCAGAAGTTATTCCCTTCATTCGAATTCCAGATTAACGACCAAACTCCATACGTATATTATTATGAATCAAGAGAATTTGTTTCTGCACCTTGCTCCCAAAACTTCTGAAAGAGTTTGGTTGCTGTCCAGAAAATATAGAGCTATTCACTGACTCTTGATGGCTCCTCCCATTATATGTAAGAGTAAAAAAATTATGCATCAGAGGGAAATTCAGTTCAGGAAGTAAGGTAACTGGTCGATAGAGGTGTGTCAGAGCCACGCCCAGGCTTCCACCCATTCCCTACAGTTTGGTCTATATTATAACTATCGCGGACTAATTGAAAATGAAGGATCTAACGTCAAACGTTATGAACGTTTAAGACAAAAGCATCGACAAATCGGCATCTCGACTAAACTTTTCATGTTGAGGAATTTATTAGGTCTCAGTCGATTTTATAAAAATACTGCTTACCAACTTTTGTAAGAATGCAAGAGCACATGACTTATGGATGCCTCTTGCTTCGTATCCATTTTACGTTATAATCGAGGAACAGTATTTTAGCCCACTAAAACCACGTCAGCAACATCTAAATTTTAAATTTCAGCCTGCATGCAAATGTGGACATCTTTCAAAACGCGCATTTGAGTAAGTGACCACTTCGTTGGAAGCAGGATCAAAACAAAAATATTATATAAGCTAATCCAAGAACGACCCTCATAACAGAATGAGTGATGTGCATTCAACATAATTAGATACTTCTTACTTTTTCATTCTCATCACACACTTCACTTTTCAAACTCCTATTTATGTTTTCAATTTTAATTTAGGTAGCAACTATACCTACAGTGAAATCGGAATAGCCACAAAGGATGGTTCAATTCACACTGGAAATACTTCGAAAATAATTTTAAATTAAGAAAAAAGGACCTATGATGAGACCACATTTAAATTACACGTTAAATCGTAATCAGTAACCAACATCAGAATACGTCGTATATTCATACCAGAAAATTATCTTTGAAAACATTGTCAGGAACTTCTAAAAACACATCGAGCTCCCCAAAAGTACTTACTTATCCCAGCTAAATAAGAATTTCTTCGACCTCTCTTTTAAACAACGAACATAGCAAAATCACTTCCTCAATCTCTGACATTGGCGGGGTGGAAATCGCGGAGCGTGATGGTACAGTAGTGGGTTCAATATGCAGTGCCCGACCTAGCCCATGGTCGAACGGCAATGGGCCTTGCGTAGTTGCAGTGTAGTTGGAAACCTCTCGGGGTCCCTACCTAGTACGCTAACCTGTAAATTCTCGGAAGTAGAAACGTGAGAGAATGAACGTTGGTTAGTTCCACTGTTCGATGTTCATACGCGTGAGCCTTTACTTTCATCCAAATGATGAATTCACTAAAAGCTAACCTACTAGTTCTGTGAAAGGCTTCCTCCCTTGAATGCTATTTTTCCCCTCTTCCCATTCCATGATCATTTTCACGGAATGAGTAGGTACCTAGTCATTTTTACCTAAAACCCTCTCTCCTTCGCATTCGGTTAACAATACTCGACTGGTTCCTCCAAGAATTACAAGTTCAGTTCGAGTTATGACTTTCGTTGGAGCTCTCGCTGCTGGTGAGAGATCTGGGTGGAGAAGTTTTATTATTTGAATAGAAATTCGCGGTCCAAAACGCGTGGATGAAGTGTACGCGTTGAGGAGCTAGTGGTTGTTTGCCCTAATGCAAGAATACAGCGGTAAAAGTGGACAAACGCTGTCCGTTGACGATGCATCAAGAAAGCGCTGTCTTCTCCAAAAAGCGAAAACCTCGATCCCTAGAAGTGATCGTTGCACGGATAAAGGGAACCCAGACAAAGGTAGTACGTACTACTGTAATAATTATAAAATTTGTTATCATAAAAATTGTACATCTGTAGCTAAATTTGTAGTTGCAACAACGCTCAATTGTGGATTGTTATCCACTCAGTAGGATAGAGGAACTGCGTTCTATGCTTGTAGTTTCTCTCAACTCTTCAATCTTGTAAGGGATGAGAAAACTGGCACTACCTTGCTCGCGACCACGTCCGCACAGCACGAACACGAACTGCGAGCACCTTCTGATGTTCGCGGAAATATCCTCTCGGAATGGGAATGTTCCTTCGAGCATTTGCAATTTGCTTGACCGTCAAGTACAGTTGAGCATACGTCTTCCAGAAAGATGCAGTTAAGCCTACTATTTTTATAACTTTTCCACAACCTTGAGGAAGAAGTTACCCTTGCGCTAAAAAGATTTTAGATAGAAGAAAAATCCGATACCTAGCGGATCATTTTTACTTTTGATGTGGTATCCTAATATCAGTCTGCTATTTACTATTATTTTAAATTATTTAATTACTATTACAGTATTATTAATTAATGAACAGTATCAGTATACCAGCGATAGATCCCTCGATAGAAAGCGATGAGCTGTGGTTCTAGGAATCCCCCCGCCCTCTACCTTTCTGTTGGAATATGTTGTACCTAGTACCTAATTACCGGAACTGCCCAGTTTCACTTGGACCCTGATCGTATTCACTTCTGGCAGTTTTTCCCCCTCTTGGTGTAGGTTTATCTATCTAGTACACTGCCACTAACATGTCCTCCCGTCCCATAAAAAGCATACCTCCTTCGGAACTCGCACAAATTTTGCAAGCGTTATCGGAAAAAGATGAAGAATCGAGTGAAGAAGCTTCGGTTGCTGACGAGGAAGAAATTGTCGTGCAAGAAGAACGCGATGGGGAATTAGGGGTCGATGGAGACGTTCAGGATCATCATCCTGGGCCACCTCCTGCTTCACTAACTCTTAATGTCAGCAATCTCGCTGCGGATGATGATTTCGATTCTGATTTTGGTACTAATCAAGACATCAGCGCTTCTAGTGAGGATGTTGATTTACATAGGGAGGGATATTAAGTAAAAAATATTTACAAAAAAAGGGGGAAGGGGGGTCGCTGGACACATTGTTAATGTGTTGATTGAACGTCACAAAAAAAAAAAAAAATTGGTAGAAAGCTGACTTTTACGAAGACCACGCAAAAATCTTTCGAAAAAACTCAAATTTCAAGGCGTACTGTGTCGGCGACTCCAATAATTTGTTTCTAAATCAATATTTTATTACTCTTAAGTCCCTTTTCTGGTCATTTTCAATAAACATTTGTAGTTTCAAGATCTTATCAACAGCGGTTTGTTTGAAAACTAGATGATGCAAGGTAAAATCTGAGTGAAACAGACAAAAAACAGTCTGGTTTACAAAGTACACCGACCCGCCCTACAATGGAGGTGAGTGCACCTCATCCGCGAAGGGCCAATATGGCAACGTTGCTGTCATGAAAAAAAGGAAGGAAATAATAGTGAAAATGATGATGATCCTAGGATTGTAATACTATTGACGTTTTTATTGTGGTTAGTTCAAAACGATATCCGCCTACGTCACGATGCTCGTTGGTGACTTCATGGAGCGTCGGAACCAAGTCAAAGAAAAACACGATCTCCGCTCGCTAATTATTAGTACTTATAAATGTCAATTCTAGGTAGTCATGTAAAGGAGAGTGGTTAGCGGAGTGACGGAGGAGAAGAGAGAGGACGTGAAGGAGAAGACGAAAGATGTGTGGGCGGAAATGTGGGCGTGGCCGTTCGCGTCCAATAGGGATTCTCTTGCTAGCCTTCCAGCCGCCTTCAAGCGGGCTTGCACAGTGCGATTTAGGCGAACTCTGCTTGTAATATCAACCCTTTCCCTCTCATAAGTTAACCCTCTTTTGACCGAATGGTACTGTTGCTTTAAGATGTTGGACTGATCAGCTGCGTTGACTATAGAATCGGGTTAATTATACAAATTTGATTCTTCCCCTATTACGTGTTTTTGATTGAAATTCTTATCAAAATGTATTCCTGTTCCTATAGGGGAAACAAGCTCTTGAAATGTACTTACTATTGGTTTTTTAGACCCTCGTATTCGGATCGACGAAAGAACAAAAACATTTTCTCTCCAAACGTTCACTTTCTCTGTGCTTTTAAAGTTGTTAGTCTGCGGGCCGGTAAAAAAGCCCTTCAACATGGTCCAATAATTCTGAAACCTTCCTATGTGCAATTTGCCTATTCAGCCTATCATCTAACCCTCCCCCCTCCCTCTCTTGTTTTATGTATATTTTTCCTGGAATAATCAACCTATAATATTTTCATGCCAGAGGTAAACTGCTCCGATTTGCCCCTAAATATGACAGTTTTGGTTTCAGGATGTTCGGAAAAAAGAACGCTGGAAATTCATTCATGAAAATTCATTTATTATTCCCTCGAGCAAGAGTGTGAGGAAAAGTGTAAGTGTCCAACTCTCATTCCAATCTATTCAGCGTTCCAAATTTAGTGGAAAATGATCCTATATAGATAGATAGATAGATTTTATTTATAGAAATCATTGGATCATTACGAAATTGGCTCCGGAGCTCGAGCCATTGATAACAGGATTCTTCATGTTAATTTTTTCAGTACGAATTTTATTGAATAAGGTATGATGAAAAGGTATGACGACAATATTGAAGGAAGTTACGTAAAAAATTGAACATTGGGAAAACTTCTTTGTAATCGTAAAGTCGGTTTTAAAAAAAATTTCCCACTAGTGTTGAAGCACTATTGTTTGGTTGATCAGCTATCCGTATGAACGAAATGCTCCAAGCATAAGGCTTCAATGACAAAAAGTGGAAAATCATACTCCACGGTCCTAGGTCCTCGAAAATCTTGAAAACCTACTTTCAATATAGGTTCAGGTGCCCGTTTCGACCCATTCCCACATCCGATGGGCGCCAATAGGTCTGGGACAATCTTCATGAATTCAGCATCCAAACTTGGATGAAAAATTGAACCTCACATGCCCCAAATTTCCGTCCGCCGTCCACACCGTTTTAAGTTGTAGACGATTTTCTGAAAACTGTATATTTTGGTTTGGGACCCCTTTCCAGATTTAGCTCGTCTTTTTCAGACTGATATACCCAAATTTGTTGAGGGTATAAGTAAAAATGAGTTTTTAACTCAATTTTTGGGAACGAGGCTTGTGGGCATTAATAAATTGTTGGACATGGAGTCGATTGAGACGGGTCTCGGACAGATTGTGGATGGGTCAAAATGAGTATTTTGAAGATATTCTTTCATTATATTTTGGATCTAGGCGTGTGGTTATTCACTGAATTCGGGACATTGAATCGATTGAAATGAGTCCGGGACACTCGCAGCTTTCCCCATAGGTACTCTTGTTTTAAGTAATAATAAACCATTGTGGAAAAATTCGCAGCGTTTTTACAATTGCCTTGGGTTACTAGAAAGTGGCTATGGCAGTGCTCAATTTGTGATACAGTTTTGTAGGAATCAGGTTGGGACACGTACGAGTTGGGTGACAGGTTCCTTTTTTGGTGACTGTAGGACTCAATAAGGCAAATAACAAATTTTCTGACTTCTATGAAAACCTGTTCATTGTTTAAAATCGTACAAAACCCGGAAAGGCTGACAACGTATAGGCAATTACTTTTATTTGTATATTATTATTTCACATTATGCTATTCGAAATATCTGCTACTTTCATCTACTTTTTCACATAAGACCAGGCACTATTGCCTATTCTGATTTCAGGAACTGCAAGAAACCAATTATTAACAGAAAAATCAGAGTAGTCTTGTCCTGTGTTCTCTACAGCCATTTAACAACCTATGTCTCTGTGTTTCGGAACTAGCGGGCGAGAATATGATCCCTCTTTTTGTTTACTTCGTAGGATTGTTAGCTAATATTAGGAAAGTGCAATTCCCGTTATTAGTCTTCCAGATTCACTGCACATTTTGACTTAACTCACGTAATATTTTATTTTCCTCAGTTCACAGCCAGAATTCATTCTCAGTATTTTAGGGTAGTGTTGGATGGATTGATTCTATGTACAAAATATGTACCTACTGCACGAAATTCAAGTATAGGCCATGTCGAAGAAACGTTTGACGTCTTCCATCTCCATCTACAGCTAATCCAACATTACACAATTTTACGATCCTGTTCGAGGAGGACCTTTTTAGAGGCAAATCCTCCAATTTCATCCGGTTTCAATCCGCAATCAGTCATTCGATTTGATCATCAACAAATCCACATGCAAGGAGTCATGTTTTGTTCTTTTTTTTCAATTCTCGAGCTCATTTGTGTACCTAGATGGTACAGTGATTCAAAGTGATCCTGCTGCATACAGAGGATCAGGCACTTTCATCAACGAGGTATCCTATCAGGGCTTTTTGGTTGGTCATTCCTTGAATAATCAACCTATATTTTCATGCAAAAAGTCAACCTCTCCGCTTTTCCCCAAAAATGTTTTCTGGGCGTTTTGAATGGATTTTCGAGATTTTTTGTGATCTAAGAGTTTAGGGTAATTACTTTCCACTAAATTTAGGACGCTGAATCGATTGGAATGAGTCCTGGACACTCCAATCACACTATTTTCTCCCATTTTCTTCATGTTCCCGTCCGAGAAATAACCAATCCGTGTGAAAGAATTTGCAGCGTTTTCCTTATCCCTAGTGTAAGGCAAGGAGCCCAGTCATAATTCTCCATTAAGTCAATTTCTTCTATTTCACTGCTATTTGTGACTCGAAACTGAGAACTACAATTTTTTAGAAGAACGAAGGGACCTCCACATTACGTGGGCACTATGTTTGTATCGTTTAAGGAATAGTCTCCATGCATGACTTATAGTTGGAGTGTTACTCACAGGACTCACAGTTTGTGAGCCGGGGAAGTTGGACTTCCTGAGCGCAGTGAAGCCGCGGCCTGGGAGCTCATTCCTTGAGGTCCTCAGTTTCTTTCTGCGTCCGGTGGACCGTGAACGGTTCTCGAGCCTCCAAAGGTTACACGTGCCAGCCACTGGTTATCGTTTCAAGATGAACAACCGTTCGAAGCACTCATGAGATCGCTAGCTTTAGGTCCTGGCATCATTGAAAAAGATACCAGTTCATGCCAGATGTTAAATATTGCTTGGGAGCCTCTTTGCGTCCTGCTTTAGCGCATCGTACATCGCGAGGGTTCGGCCAACCAGTGAAGCTGTTTTTACCTCTCTCGTGGTTCCTGAATCTCCAGGATCATTGCGTTTTGCGTTTTGCGATTTCAGATTTATTTAAAATCTTGAGTTAGGCCTTCCTATGCCACTTGAAATGACGATAACTTCCCCCTTGTCGATCGCGCTGCTGAGGCCTTCCCATGATAATTTAACACGACCTTGGATTTTGATGTGGTGGGTCGAATTTAGATTTCTCCGAAATTAAGCCAACATGTACCCATGCATCACTTTCAAGAAAGAGAAGCCTCTCAGTACCCTAATCACTTTACCAAATCACTCTTCGTTCGGGACTGATCGCCGCAAGCGGTGGTAGGCTATGGGTGAATGGGTACCTTGAAAATGGTTTTCCCAGATATTCAGGGTCCTACGAGTATTGAGATTTCATTTTTTAGTTCATTTTGGCGCTGAGTCGATTCGTCCGCTCTTTCAATCGCCTTCGAGGGAATCCTCAAAAAGATTCGCTTTCTCACTAAAGCAAACTCGACTTGAAATAATAAACCATTATTAAATTCTTTGCAGCGAATTAACAATGTAAACTCTACTGGCTTTGTTGAAAATGGTAAATTTCAAAAAAAAAAAAAAAAAAAAAGTTGCTAACTTTTTTCAAACTCAGTGAGGTTCATTTATTGGCGGGGTAACGCGTCTCTTTATTTTTCATTTCAGAAAACCTCTCAGTGCCGTAATAATATCTGTCTGTATATTGTGTTTTGATTGGAAAGTAATTCTCTCATCGGTGACAGTATACCTTTATTTGTAAATACCACCAATGCTGTCGCCTCAAGAGAATGGATTCCCTTGTATCATCAAAGAAAAGCCTTTGCCCTATTCCCCAGTCCTTGTTCATCGAAGAGTGAATTTCCGAGTACACCTGGATGGAGACAATTCTCTATGAAACATCGAACCGAAAACATTTTTTCTCAGTCAGTGGATATTCTTCTAGAAACCATCCCGTTTTTCGTAGCCCTTTGTTGGTTTTCAAGAACAAGACTCATCACATTAGCCGGCTCACCTGTCCGCCCGTTTCGATGGGAAGTGCGTGGGAAGTTGGAAGAAGACAGGGGACTTAACGTCGAATTGATTCGTTCTGATCCCGGCCTGGATACGAGGGAACGGGAAAGGGTTGTCTAGCATCTGTTTACAAGATTTCGCCCCCGCTCTATTTCCACGCTAACAACCTCTTGTAGCTTTTAATGTTATGAATCGATCGGGTCAATCAATGACTGTCTGGCTAGATCATTAGAGACGCAGGTCCTTCTCTAGTCCGCCTAATTAACTGTACCGAGCTACGGGTTCCCATTGAGTAAACAGAGTTTTTTTCAGCGACAGCACCCTTCTTTTTAGTCAACTGATTTTTTTGTAGTTACACTTTTTTCTTAACGCGTCGGTTTTTTATACGGCTAACCCCCTGGGGGCTTATGAGACGACCCTCTCATAACAGTATGCCCCCGTAACCCAAATATTTCAACTTTTTCATCTTCAAAACGCGCCTTGATCAGTTTGCTCATTCTGTGTCTAGAATATCCACTAAATTAACAGTAATAATGGCTTTTAGAATATACGCGCGTTTCACTAAACTTAGAGAAATCAAATGTCAGGATAACACGAGCACAGATGCTCATCCCTAGCGCATATAACTCCAATATTTGAATTAATTACTTAAATCGATGTTCCCTCAATCGTGCTTACGTTCATTTCGTCGGCTATATCGTGACTTTCACACTGTCGCCAGCAATTATGCTGTAATTGATTCTGGTGGTGGCCGAATTTAAAAAAGGTTTGTGATTGTTCTGCTCCTTTCTATGAAAGAAGGGAAGAAAGATATATTATACTCGGATTCAGCTTGTAATGACAGGGGGACGAAAATTATATATCCTAATAACAGCTAATTCCCGAGTGGCTTACAAGCTCAGTTCCCGATAACAAGGATACCGTGTTTACGAATTCTCTGATAGTTTTTTTTCCCAAAGCTGGTCCTGTGATGCGAATTTTGAGCCTAAACCTTTACTATCGTGCTACCCCCGGAAGAACTCGTTTATATCGATTTGTCTCTTTCGGACCCTTCGGCCTCCTTCTCCAGATTTGAATCGTGAGGTCGTCACCCTCATGCTCCCCAGCCAGTAAACCATTTAATCATCCTCCCGCCTGTACTGAAATCTGTCTAGTGGAAAAGTCCTTGTCCTTTTCTAGTGTTTACCCTAATCTTTTTATTTAATCGCGCTAACATCCTCTTCATAGCTATCTATTATGCAGTTCGAAATTAATCAGTGGTTTTATCAAGCATGCGGTGCTTGTAATTACAATATTCGCACAATTTGGAAAGTGCTCTATCCTGTTCAACGCTAGGATCTTCCTTGATTGTAACACAATAGTCCAGTCATCTGGTGACCAAGAGGGAGATTGATGAACGAACATTCTGTCCAACCCTCTCCCCGCGACCTTCTCGGGTTTTTCCTAGTAAATGTTATCAGGGACGGCCAAAATACGAACAGATCAACTTCGAGCCAACATCAGGAGAGTCGAACAAATGCTGCTGTTTCGAAAATATAGCAGTATATGCTCGTTGGAAACCAAGAGTTTTGGCGTCAGTAGGTAGCCATCAGCCAGTGCATCGAAATGCATATAAGGATGACCAAGGGGCCTTGGATGCCTAGTGCTCAATGTTTGAGTTCAATTTGAAAATTCGATCGAAGTCAGTCTTACTTATTTAACCAACAATACAATCAAGGGGTACGAAAGGTTACGGCATGAACAAGGTCTACATTCAGTCAGGTCGTGGGAGGGGGGCTATTTACCTTCATACCCCTCAGTAAAGAAGGTCGATCCTCATGGCCGTCTCATTCATCTCAAACACTTAACCTTAAATATTGTATTTTGTCCCACACATTAAGACATTTCAGACAAATGAAATAGGTAAATAGGTTTAGTTATGGGTACAGGTATCCCAGAAACAAAGGGAATTACTGACGTACGGGAACTCCTCAATAATTTATTTAATAATCTTATAAAACTGTATATATTTTTTTATTAAATATATTTTATAATTTTTTTAAAATGCCTACTGCTACGCATAACTAAACTCGAACATGAGGTATACTTATTCATATTAATGGCCATCTAATCTGAAGCAATTCCTACACAACCTTAAGGGTAAGGACACTACAATACAATGGCATGCTTACTTCTCATCACCCATCCTGGACCGGCTGTTTGGGAAAAGGGACATAATACTTATTGAGAGAAATATTATGTGGATGAGTTAAAATAATATTAATTTGGATGTGCTTAAACAAATAAGAGCTTTTTTTTTGTTGCCATTTTTAGAAATTTAGCCTTTTTTTGAGTTTGTATCTCGGCCTTCGCTTGTACAACTCATAGCTACCTAAAAATAGCTAGCACTTTTTTCGGCTTGTATGTATAATGTGATATTGTCGCTAAAACGCTTGTTTCTTGTAAATGCCAAAAAACATCAAAAAATCAACATTTTTTTTCTTCATTTTTTATTTGCTTTGCGAAGAAATCGTATTAGGAATATACACATGCACTGAAACGATTCATGTCTTGTCAGGATGGAAATGTTGAGCCGATTATTCCGGGTCCACTTGGACAAGAATGCATTTCTAGCTTGGCCCCCTTCCCGCTCTTGTTGTTTCGCGTAGGTTTCCTCTTCGTTGATTGGCTGGATTATTAGAGGGACTGTCTTTAGTTAGTTTTAACTAAGTTCAATACGTAACCTGATCCAGTTGGCAGAATTGCCAGAGGATCCTACTAAAAGATTGGTCTAGATAGAGATGGATTGTTGGGTGATACAAGTTTTGTATGGGGCCCAGGCTAAGTGGACGTTGAAACGACGAGCAAGGAAAAAAGGTACAGCGGATTAAAAATATAAAAATGTAAGGGGTTGGAGTGATAAGAAGTAGGTGTGAAAGAGAATAAATAATGATGTTGAATTGACCGGAGCGGGAGGGTATCAAGGAAGAAGTGGAGGAACGGCGGCGGGATAAGGCGGAAAGAACCGAGTCGAGCCGAACCCCACCCTCCACCCTCGCAGAAGGCGGCTAGGTGCTGTTCATTCCCTTGAGGAACCATCTCTGAGCATCAGTCCGTTCGCGTTTTATCCCCTTCCACGGTTTTTTGAGCTGCCTTCCAGTATAGGACCAGCCGGTTCTTTTTTCCTCAAAAGCAACCCCCCTCCCCCTCCCGCATATCGGACTGTCCACCCCCTCCTCTTGGGTTCTTCTGTAACCCTATCCTGTTAAACCCTAAGTCCTTTTTCCCGCACTTGTTTGGTTTCGTCACTTTTCTTTTACGGAGCCTATTGGCCTTTTGTGCGCGTTGGTGTTTATGTGCGATGAACAAGTGATCAATATGTACCCTTGGTACAGAGATTCGGTGGGACAGTTTTGCTCTCCCAACAGCATGCCCACAACTATCAAAACTGAAAACGGCTACAACGATTGCATGTTGGCGCTTGACTACGCGGCACAATCTAAGGTAAGGAACCCTGGATAGCACATGGCTCAATGGTCTCGTCTTACTAGACTCACATCCTTTTGTAAGCAGCACAAGCTTGAATCGGTTGCAAGAATCCAAATAAGTTGATAACTCCTTGAATCATCACCTACTGATAAGTACTCGACTTGGCCACTTGGGACTAAGTCATAAACTTTATTACAGAATTATTGACGATGTGATTTCATCCGTCAATATTTCGTGGTACTGCAATACACAAAAAAGGAAATCGACTCAAAAATATTAACGCCCGTCACCTTGCATTTTACCGAGCGCTTCCTGCCTCTGTTCTTCCAGCTAACCGGCTCTTGGGTCTCATCCCGGGCTGCTCTTTTGAGGGAAGCTGGGGGACGATAATTGCTCAAGAGGAGACCGCTTCGTTTCTAGAAACCAATTCTGAGAAGAATAGTTCGAAGTTTTGAGCAATCAATCTTTGAAATTAAATGAATTTTGTCTGTGGTTACTCAAATAATGCGTGGACCTTCACCATTCGTTCATATCTCTTGAAGGGTTGCGATCGTAGGATTGCAGTAAAGCAGATTCCTCTGTATTTTAGTTTTCATGTTACGAGTCTTAATAAGCTCTTTGAGCTTCATACTAACATAAAGCTAGGGTAAGGGAATATATGGTTTTAGGGCGGAATGTTTATGAAAGCACAATTTAGAAAATTTGTTGTTCTCCAACATCAACTAAAATAAACTATTCAATAGTACGTAGGTGTTTCATAGTTCGACATTTGGGGTATCAGGCCTTCGAGGATTAATTAATGAGTTGATCAAGTGACTTTGATAATGATTAATTTCAATGTCATTCGGGCAATCTCCTGGAAGATTTTATCAACACTTTGTTTCATAGCCACCTTAATCCACAGCTCTGTATACTTACGTCTACTTACTAACTCCACACCCGCAAATGGTTACCCCGACCGGTTTTTGTGATCGAATTGGCAAACAAGTCGCCCAACATAGCCCTCCCACAATCGCTGATATGTACCAAATGAATTCAAAAATAGGATATTAAAGCCTTGCCTATTACTCCCTTCACTTCTACACCTAATCTCCTTGGGAAATCTCATTAGGTAATTCGCTTTTCTGTATCTATCCTCATGACATGGTTGCCTTTGGACGGCGATCGAATCCCACGCTTAGTGTGTGTTCGAGGTACATTTTTGATTACGTTGATTAGTTTCATTTCCAAGTCATTTGATTATTAAAAATAAGAATATTCCTCTTAATGGTATACCTATTTAGTCAGCGGTTTGCAATAGTTGCATGAATGGTTTTTTGGTTGGTCATTCCTTAAATAATCAACCTATGTTTTCATACAAAAAGTCAATCTCTCCGATTCGCCCCAAAAATTTCTTCTGGACGTTTCAGGTGTCTAGATCAAAATTAGCAAATGTCCACCGTCCACGCCGACTTTGGTAGTAGACATTTTTCTAAAAATCTGAAGTTTTGGTCAGGGGTCCGTTCATGGCTCTAATTGGCCCTCGAAACTTTTATCCGATCAGACCAAATTTGGGTGGGTTAGGGGTCAAAATGTGCGTTTCGAAAAATGGATTTCTGAGATTTTTCGCAATCTAGGTGCGTGAGGCTATAATTTTCCACTAAATTCTGGACGCTGAACCGATTGAAATGGGTCCGGAACCCATCACACCCACTGTTTCTCCCATTTTCCCCATGAATCTCCATGCGCCTGGTCCGAGGTTTTAATTAGTCTCCATGCGCCTGGTTCGAGGAATAAGCAAACCGCGTGTTAGAATTTTCAGGGTTTTTTCAAATTCCTTCATTTATTTAAATATTACATGTGGTACATATACCATTGAATGTTACTCCCCCATGTTAGGATACCTCGTGCTTGGGAGAGGGGATAAATGATTCTCATACATACCTGCCGCGTGACTCAACTCATTCTAATTATTTTAACTGCATGATTTAAATCCATATTAATGGCCAAATATCATTTGAGTTAATGTCAAAACTGGTCGTTGCTTCATCTTAACGAGCGCTGGTGTTGAGCTGTTGAGAAACGGCCGACCTCTTACCACTCTCAGGATAGGTAGGGCTACTTTCTGGTAGTCCCTTCTGTTTATCCGCTTATTAGAATGTGATTTGTGGCCACTCAGAAATGACTGGGAAGGCTTCCTGATATGATCGCACCTAATGCCTCCCCCACTCGCTCAACGAGACCCGAGTTCACTCTAATCACTATGATTTGCTGTGATAATTGTCTTTCTTCCTATTTTTTCTATTCTTTGGTTCGTTCATCCCATTCCTGTTTTACGCCTGTCCTGTCATGACTCCAATCGACGTAGGCCGGATGAGGTAGAGGGAGTCGTGGTCGAACTGCACCTCCAGCTGGCAATTTACATGTCGGCAAGTTTCTTCCGAAGATGATGGGTTTCTGATAAGTGCCCTCCACTGTATTCAGCTACCGTTTGTTCCCTTCGCCGATCTTCCCACACCGATCTCTTGATTCCCCGAGGCGGTGTTCTCTTTCTGCTGTTACGCGAGTTCCTCTTGCTCCTACATACTTTCATAATGTATTACCTTTCATCATTGAGGATGCCGTTAGAGAACATGAGAAGCCATTCTTGAGTGAGAGCCTTCTGAGGCACTCGTCCTCCCCCGAAGATAAAATTATTACCGTTCGCGAATATAGCAGAAATAATTCCTGGACCCGTTTTCTTTATGCATGTAGTCCTCATGTAGTTTACATTCCAGAAAATGTTCTCACAAAATGGGACTCAGCCCATGAAGGAACAATCAGAAATTTTTTGTAAAATTGATCATTTATAGTAAAAAAATCTTTAAAGTGGATGCTAAACGTGAATTAAATCGTCGAAAAAACATTTTTTAATCTCATTTTTCCCAAATTATATTCGAGATGCTAGTACGGCAGGCGTTTGCACTTGATTTATTCAATACTTATGTGTCACCATGTGAAGCATAAGTTGGCGATAACTACTCGCCCATCACGACCTTGTGTGCGTGCGCAGTAAATTGAATAAAGTGTTTGCGTTGATAGGAATTCGGTATTGTTGACCCTGAGCAAATTTTCCGTCTTCACTTCACTTCAAAGTAAACGCGGAGGTAGGCGGCCATATAATTCACGCATTGATCTTATATTTTTTCACAACTTCTACTCCATCTGGGATGTTAACTTCAAGGTAGTTCAAATACGCGTTTAGTTGTGTTGATTTTTAATTCATCTACCATCTTCCTCTTGACTCTTTCAATTCAATTACATTTTTTACATTATTATTATTATACATGCGATTCCTTCTGAAAATGTTCCTTCTAAAGTTGCAACTGAAAAAAAAAAAAAAAAAAAAAAAAAAAAAATGTTGGTTCCCCGTTTTTGTCCCCTAGGCCGCAAATGGCGTTAAATGCCCCCAAAAGCTGATATTTCACTACTTTAGTCTCAGGCCAATCCCCGCAATCGGTTAAGGGAGTTCGGGAAAAACTAGTATTTCGACTTCTCAATGGGAATTCGACAAAGGTGCGGGTTATGAAGAGATTGCTGCTTAGCGGGGGATGTTGCTTATTAGCCAAGAAAGGTGTTTTATAAAAGTACTTTTTGAAGGAAAGAATTGTCCACGTTTTCCTTGATTTTAATCAAGACTATCTGCCTATAGTGGGTGGCCTCAAATCCACTTTTATACTCGAGTGAAAAGCACCTTGTGGAATTATTGTGGAATAATTAGCAGAGTTTCTACTTCTATTTCATTTTTTAATTTACATATATGTTTTATAATTAGGAATACAAATTTTGTTTTTCCGGCAACTATGACCGTCTGTTTGATTGTGAGTCTAGTATAGAGTGACATAGAGGGAGGGAGGCTCTTGGGAAAAAGTGGTTCATTGAATGGGAAAAGTTCGAGAAATCGATGTTGTCCCTACCTTGAAATGGGCCATTTAGATTTCGTGAAAGAAATTCCTCCGTCCGCGTCAAAATATCCTGGAAGCGTTGAAATGAGTTGGATCTGAAAGAGTTGGCAGTCTTCACCACATCAAGAATAATGGGCGTTCTTCTAAAAATCATTTTACAGCCAAGTAGCATAAAAAGTTTTGCGCTTAATATAGAACGCTACGATGAGGAGCGAATAAAAAACCTGACTTCTAGCACTATATTTACAATTGATGATGAGGGGAGGAGTGAAAAAAGGAGAGGGTGGTCGGGGAGGAGGTTGTCTATTTCCAATTAGAAGCGCCGGCAGACAGTCCGATCACGTAGTTGCGAGCGAAAGCTGCTATGCTGCTATGTAGAAGAATGACTCGTTTTTATGACCTTGGTTGCGCGAGGATTTTGAAGCTTTCAAATCATTTTACATGTAACAACGATTGGTTGAGATTTTTGAAGAGCGAGATAAATTCGAAACAAAGACGGAAATCAAGCTTTCTCAAGGCAGGTACACAAAAAATTATGCCCTTCATTATACCTCTTCCAATTACCATGGTACCTATGGTACCTTCAATTATACCTCTTCCAAAATGTTGAAGATATTATTCTCAAATAGTAAGCTGCTATCGTTATTTTTCTTTTAAGCCCTCGTGTTTTTATTATTAGGTCGCTCATCACTAAAAAGGAAGAAAATATCGAAAATCGTAATAAAAATATCCTTTTGCATGATACCAAAGGGTCATTGTATATGTTTGTGACTAATCGTTCGGCACATTTTCAGTTTCTCTGTGCGGGCGTGATTAGGCTAACTTAATAGTTTCCATACTACTGAGGAGAGATCCACTTTCCTAAACCTATTCCTGAAATTAATACGATTTTCAATGGACCAACTTCTTTCCACAAGATTCTGTAGATACAATTGCACTTAACTGCGTCTAGGTACTCACTTCCCTAGTTTTCTAGATAGATTTTATTTAATCCGTAAAAAGTTTCACTTGATAATGAAAATTTATCATTTAGTTCGGAAAAAGTTTCGATTGGTTGGAAAAGGTTTCGATATGGTGGTTTCATATGCATGTATGGAGGATTTATTTGATGGGAAATCATGCCATGTACAATACGAGCTGCAACATATTTATAATGTACTGCGTGTAGTGATGTACAATATATTCTACAAGGATATACAGTATAATGGTATAATACGTCGTACGATAGGATGTTCCAAATAAGTTTCATTCATCCTGCAGCAAGTGGCACATGGGATCGAATTTTAGTGCGTACGAAGTGATGTCCGAAATGCCGAATATTCAGTGATGATATTCATGGGAAACGGTGAAGCAGGACGACTTGATGACAGAACTCACGATTCCCGTGTTCCCACTCATGTGACATGGTTTGTTCAACACAATACCGCTAGCTGAGTTCCCGACATTACTACTGCCTACAGCTCTAATTATAAAAGCATTACTCGTTTTCTTTAATGTTTTGCGACCTGGACAATCACTCTGTGGGCTAATGGTTAAAACGTTTTCTCTTTGGAGAGCATAGAAAAAAGGTATGATGTACTTACTAAGCAAATGGTACTTCTGCACTCGACCTGGCTGTCTTATAAGACAGTATATTATATTATATTTAATAAATACTGTCGACTATGTAGCGTGTGACTCATCTAAGGTAGCAAGGAACATCTTAAACCCACGTTCTCTAACCTTATAATTATATATTTTTTGTAATGTACTACAACAATCTGGTGAAAGTTATACGTAGGAATATTAAGTTCAATTTTAGAAGATCATTTCAGCTTGACAGATTTCTCAACACACCTTCGATAGATACGATACGCATCTGCCGTAGAATTTGAGGACCTTTATTTGGTAAGCATAATTCCATGCAGGCCTGAATCAATGAAGAATGATGTTTTCGATCTCCGTCTCCTATAGAACATTGAACACACGTAATCTTCTGGCTTATAACGAAACGCAGTACTTTTATTCCGAAACGATTTCGGTAAGCTGTATCAGCATAGCGGATACCTACTCAATGTTTTCAAGGCGCCTCAAGTTTTTAGTGTTTGCGGTGAAAATAAATTGTTATTAAGACAGTCGTTGCGACTCTACACTTGCGAAATGCAATAGCGACGCGCACTTTATGAGCAAATATTCTTATTATTCTTCCGCATTGGTAAAGTTACGTAGAATTAATTCGTCCCCGTCTTGGATATGCGGTACTTAGGCATAATATTCTCTCTTCTGACCATTCTGCTATGGTCGATCTACATGTGCCGAGCAGGACGAGAAGATTCGTAAAACGAGTCGGTGAAGGCGGTAAAACATAGACAGAGGCCCTGGAGAGGGCGTGGGGAGTGGGACAGTCGAGCGGCACTGTTGTCTCAAAGACTTCAAAAAATGTTTAATGCATGTTATCTTGACAAAGCCCCGACTCCCTTCGCGAGGGCCCAGACGTTATCAAGCGGGTTCAATTAGGCACCCGCCAAATGTCACCGGACCGCCACTTCCCGCCACGGTCGACTTATAAACTCTCGCGAGTTGAGTTGCAAAGTGTGTGACGTCACGAGGACGAAATGGACATTGTCAATTGCATCCTGGAAGACAGATACGGGTAGTTGTCGGGCAACAAAGGACGTCAAGCACGTTTGCACTTTTTTCGGGTGTTTCACTCTTCTTCCGCTTCCAGGTTCGCTGTTTTAATAATTCCAAAAAAACTCATTTGCAAAAGCTTACCATTCTAACCTGATTTCAGTATCAAACTTCAGACCTGCGTGAATGTTAGAAAACTCCAAAATTTCTCTAAATGTCTATACTTTCTTCAACTGTTAGCATCACCTTCGAATCAAATAGTTCGTTCAACTCCTTTTTCACGTCGGTCCGCGGTGTAGTTATTAACAAGGCTTTATCACATACGACGGACTAATGGGTTCAAAATATTTAAGAACTTCAGTCATCGCTTGGAGCAATCCGTGGCGAATGCGTTCTTTTTCGGGAATAAGTAATTAAAACTCCTAGTTCCACAATAACGTAGGAACCAAATACAGGGAACAATCTTGTTTGATGCGATCAAAATGGACGGTCTGTATCAAAGGAGCCATGTTAAGTAAAGAAGAACAAATTAGCTAATTTGACTCCCCTAAATCACACGTCCCTTTTTTTCTCAAACGGGTTTATTTAATTTGCATGAGAGCCGCCAATAAGAGATCCCTTTTGGGTTTCGTCTTGTCATTTAATGGGGCCGATTTTTATCGATCTTTGATCCTACGTATTTGATCCCTTTCAATACTATCAATACGTCGTTGTTGGAACTGACATCATCTGACGATATCAGCAAGTGAGTACGAGCAAACTGCCTAGCCGAACCCGAAAAACCGTTCGAACCTCTGCAGTACACGATGCTTCACAGTAATTTCCTCTATTGCGTTAGGTGGCACTGAAATATTTGAGCTCAGTTGCGACGTCGGTATCAGAAGAAAATTGATTTTCAAAAGCTGCAAGAAATATGAATTCCACATGAGGGATAAGAACCACATGAGGCATGATGATCATTAGTTATCATTGTATTATATGAGAAAAGAATACCTAGTCTATATGTAAATGCTCCCCTTGCTTCAATAATTGCTACGTCATCTTATATCATCAGTCCTCCTTAATAATAAAATACTGCAAATTCGTTCACAGGGGTTGGTTGTTCCTCGGATCAGGAGCAAGGAGACTCATTCCAATCGATTCTCTCGAAAATCAATTTTTTGAAATACACATTTTGACACAATGTTTGAGGCCAATCGGGGAGCTTGACTTTCTGCATGAAAACGTAGGTTGATTATTCAAGAAATCCTTTTTTTCGATTTAAAACAAATGTTCCGTACTTTTTACCATACTTTTGCGTAGAATTTTCGAATGGAAATCGGTATCTATTTACCTATTTCGGGATTTATCTATTGGGTATTTACCTAGGAGTGTGTGGTATCATTTTCCATCAAACTAAGGACGCTGAATCGATTGGAATGAGTCTCCATGCGCCTGGTCCGAGGAATAACCAACCCCTGTGGAAGAACTTGCCGGGTTTTCAGTTTTGGGCATTATTGTACTTCTTTAGCTTCTTAGCTTTCCAAAAATTTTACCCTCAAGTAGATACCTAGTTCAGCGGATTCACGTCCGTCAAATACGTCTATTCGTTGTGTGACCCAACTTTCTTCGCCAAGGTTGGACGCCCCCGAGACAATAGGGATCGCAGTTCGTAGGCGAGGTTTTTGCCCTGTGGGAGACCCCACAGCACGAAGGAACTATCCGTGGAAACAGCGACCCCTGGGAGGCGTGCGAGAGAAAGCTTTATTCTCGTAGTGACGCTGCTGAATTCGAAGTGCGCTCTCATCAGTTCAGCCGTGAAGCAATCACGAAGATGTGGAACAATCAGATGATGAACCTTGTGATTGATCATCGTTGGGGTGCAATTCGTCAAAATCCGCAGCACCTGCTTCGTTAATTCTTTTCCCTTTTTCTTCCAAAAGATTATCCGTTTTAGAAAACACTAAATATGTACCTAGACACTAAGTAACCTTGAACGAAAAGATTCCTTGTGGAAGATAGTGAAAATGTATGTATGTTGTGTGTATTATTCCCAACAAAAGTTCTTTTTCCTCATTGGTCGGTCGGGATAAGCTTGTTCATACCGTTCCGTCCAACTAGATTTTGTTGAATTTTTTCTCGGGAATCCCTTTTCTTTAAAAAGTCCGGAAATTCTTTCGGAATTTGTTTTAGCAACTGATACCGATACTCTTCGGTGACAAACACTTGACTCGATATTGAGAAATTAGGCGTCGCATTTGAAATTTCCCGCATCCCCAATTCCGTTCATCCAAAATTTTCCCCGATATTTTTTCCATCCCTTCACAAGCCAATACTCCCCTTTTCCTTTTGTTTTTGAAAGGATTTTCATGTCTTTGTCAACCTCCTTTCTCTAATTACATTCATCTTGGTGTTTATTATTCATCCTCCTGGTATTAGTTTTGTAGGTTTGCTTGATTGAAAAATGTACATTTTAATCATTCTAAGTAGATGAATACTGGAGACATTATGATGAACGAATAAATTTTTTTTTTTTTAAATATCTGAGTGTTGACAAAAGTTTACTCAATGTTCCATTAGAATTTGCTCAAACATTTCATCATCATTATTAAACACGTCAACTTTTATCTTTCCTGTTAATAACTTCTAGCATCTCGAATCCGAGGTTTGACCCTTCGGCGAATCCTTGGGCCAATAAACCGCTCAAGGGTTTGCTCGTGGCCTGAGTGAACGCGAAGGGGACTCGTCAATGGCTAGGGTAGGGCGGTGTGGTGTAATGTCTAGCACTTAGCGACCAAAGTCGACAAAAAGTCATCGCCCCTTCCAACGTCACCCACCGCATTCCCCCAGCTTTAGGCCAACCAACCCTTCGCACGAGACATCAGCCCTTGATATTCGAGTTTTTTCTACGTTCTCAGCTTTTCTTTTTCTTCCCAGATCGATAATTTCCCCCGTTGCCTCCTGAACTCCTTATAGTAAGCGGCGTCAGATGATCTGGATTGGGACCCAACGAAATAACTTCAGTGACACCTCAGACAGCTAGCTTTCGTTTCATTCATCTGGTCTTCTAATAAAAATAACTAAAAAATTAAAAAAAAAAAAATCTGCAAATTCTTACACACGGGTTGTTTATTCCTCGAGTGGGGGAAACAGTGGGTGTGGCGGGTCCCAGACCCATTCCAATCGATTCAGGGTCCGAAATTTAGTGGAATATGATACCCCACACGCCAAATGGGAAATAAATACCCAATTTGACCCATTACTTCTTCCAGTGGGTGCCAATTGTTCTGGGACCAATTTTATTGGATTCAGCGTCCAAAATTTAGTGGAAAACTATACCCCACACGCCTAGGTAGCAGAAATCCCGAAAACACATATTCAAAATGGGTAATAAATACCCAATTTGACCCATTACTTCTTCCAGTGGGTGCCAATCGTTCTGGGACCCGTTTCATTGGATTCAGCGTCCAAAATTTAGTGGAAAATGACACCCTACTCGCCTAAATCGGCTAAAATCTCGAAAATCCATTTTTCAAAAAACACATTTTGACCCCTACCCCCCCCCCCCCCTCCCCAAATGTGGTCCGATCGGGCTGAAAAGTTTCGAGGACCTGTCTCGGCCGGGAACAGACCCCTGACCCAAATTTCAGATTTTTAGAAAATTTTCTACTACCAAAAACGGCGCGGACAATGAACGGCGTACGGCGTACGGTGGACGGACATTGACCTTTTTTCATCAGGACATCATGAAACGTCCAGAAAAAAATTTTGAGCCGAATCGGAGAGGTTGACCATTATCATGAAAACATAGGTTGATTATTCAAGGAATAACCAACCAAAAAAAAAAATACGGAGAGAATTATTATTATTTTTCAATTTACATAGTTGGAAAAATAATCCTTGAAAAGTTATGTTTCCACGCTACCCCTAGATGTTTCACCTTCACGCTCTTGATAATACTATCCAACTTCACTTAGCATAAAACTACTATATGTACACGCAAACGACTAATACTTTCTCTGGCATTCTAAATACATTACTCAATTTCATTGATAATTCATTCAAAATAATTATGGAATGTTTTTTGAAAGGATATTAATTTGGTTGGGTTGATTTAATCATTGAATGTTACGAACAAGAATTACCCATGAAGGTTTTACGATTGAAAAAATAAATCCCATTCCTAATAATCATGACGAAGTAAAACTTCGACTTCAAAACATATCTCGATCCCTAGTCTAGGACGTCATGATAATGTGAAAACAAAATCGTTCTTTGTTGCGATATCATATATCACATACGAACAATACCTAGTCAGAGTCGTCATTGCCAGACTGAGTTGGATTTTAGAAAATTAAATTTTAGAAAAATAGATCTATGAGAGCCTAAGCCACAATTAATACAGGATAGGATCAATAGCTTCTAATCAATCACATAAAAAAAAAAAACCTAAGAGTATTGATTGAACGAACATTACGATTTCCTAATGTAGAACAGGAGTCAGCAATATGAGTGATGATCTTCATCAATCAATCTTAATCATATCGTAATAGCGTATCAGCATTGTTTTAACAAATCTGAATCATGGTGTAATTTCGTTTCAAAATAGTCATGATGGGGAGGAGAATCGACGAAAATGTGATTTCATGTCTTTCCCATGTTCTGAACTAATTAATAAAACTTTTGCTTCCCACCTGATCTCATGGTGGAAATGGAAGTTCAATTTATTGTTATTTGAAACACGGGTATGCGTTGGGTAGATTTCCAATAATTGGAAATTTGAGATTAGACTCTGAATTGATCATGCCCTGGCAGGCTAGAAAATGCTTGCGATGCCACAAAATGCAAAAATACATATTTTTATGTGAGAGCACAACAAAAGATTAATAGATTTTCTCTACTTTTCTCGCGCTCTTGGTTCTGGTCTTCAAACGATTCCTGTACGTTGCGATATGTTTACACAAACGTCCGTACACGTATTGAAATGTATTTTGCTGAGTAATGCTCAGTTTTTAGTGCCGAACTTTCCTCCGCTCTTTTTTGCTAATGAATCGGCACGTTTGAGCAAGTCGCAGGGCCGACGGTGCGTCAAATACCTTGGTCCTTCTGCATTTTAACTTAATTAAGTTCTCACATAATGTCTATGTGATCGATCCCTGTCTTTTCTGATCATAACTCGCTTACTCGCCTCATGTCCTCAACCGGGAAAAAATCTATTAATTAAAAAAAAAAAATCTGAATTCTGAATCAGAATTTAGAATTATTTTGAGATTATTGAAGTATCTACTAAGGTCCTCGACTGAAGCATGGGCGATAATTCTGATGAATTATTGAGAATGAAAATTCGGGATGAGGTAAATCAATCAGGCGATTCAAAGGAATTTTTAACGTAGTCCTAAAGTTTGGTACCGGAATTTTTGTCCCGAAGAAAACATCGTATTCACATTTGATATCATCTTGTCGTGTCAATGTAATAGTCAGGTTGTGTTGTTGAATGATCACTGATTGAGGGATCAATGGTCACTCAACAAGCGCGAATAATGCGTTCAGGACGAATGACGAACTTTTGAAGATAGTAGATGGGGTGAGGCGTGAAGGTGAATTTCTTCTTAGTTTAAGATGACAGGTTCTTATTTGTTGTGTGCCTCATGAGTTTTAGTAGATGAATATATAATGCACGTCATCAATGGCAGTGCTGATAAATGAGATGCTATGCTATACATAATATTAACCAAGACAGAGGTTTTGTCAGAGAGATTTTCTGTAATGTTGAATGAGTAGAGAAGAGAGGGGATTGATGAGATATCTTGCGAAGAATGGGAGGTTATTCTGAGAAGATCGCAGTTCCCGTGAAACCTCTGGATGATTTCCACGTCTCTGTACACGGCTACTGATAAATTACTGGCAGTCCTTGGTCGAGGTTACTCCTCCTTGACTGAAAAATATTCTTAGTATAACCTGTCTAGTGGGGAAGACACCCCCTCTTCCTCCACGCCCTTGATCCCACTTGTTCATTCTCTGCGTGCAGATGTGGATTCACCCTGGACCGCGGGCCGGAGGGTTACTCGCCGCTCGCCCAGCAGTTTTTGCTCGCGACCGTCCTTGAGGAGGAGAGGACTGGAAGGTGGGCGGACCCATGGTTTGAGGCCCCGCCCACCCCAACATCTCCCGCCCATTCACGCCCCTTTTTTATTCCTTTTTACCTGCTCTTTCGCGTTAGCTCCTCTGTCGCTTCTACGAAACACCTCTCTCCACTCGCTTGAGCGACATGCCTACAACCACCACCTTCACTAGGGTTACTGGCGGGTCTGCTGGCCTCATCCCTAGAAATTTCGAGTTTTGTAGGCGTTTCATTGCTGGCTCGGAGGATTCTTTCCTGGGTTGACACTGAACGAGACTGATGCACAAATCACCTAATTCGGTTTCTGGTACGCACCAAAGGTGATTCAAACCCGGTTAACTCGATCAGTATGGACGGCATTCTCTGTTTCGCGGACAATCCATCTCAGGAGTCGATCTCCCTGATTTGCCTCAAAATTTGACACTTAACGTTTCAATATCGAAAAGTGGCAAATTCTTCTACAATGGTTTATTATTACTCAGGACAAGAGTATGGGTGAAAGAGCGAGTGTCCAGAACTCGTTCTGATCGGTTACAAAATTTAGTAAAAAATGATACCTCACTTGTTATAATAAAATAATATATAAATGAATCGAGTAAAAAAAATAAAAATAATAAACATAAAACATATAAAATATAAAAAAACACACCACATGCCGGGGTCGATTGGGCTGAAAAGTTTTGAGGATAACTGAAGCCGGAAATAAGATTCTGAACGTAATTTTAAATAAAATTAAAATTTAATAATTAATATTAAATATTAAATTCAATTTTAAATTTTGAGGTATGTCTATCACCAAAAACTGTGTAGGCGGCGGGCAAAATTTTTGATTTTTGGTCTAGTCATCTTAAAACAGTCTAACTTCAGGGCAAATTGGAGAGGTTGACTCTCGCATGAAAACATAGGTTTATCATTCAAGGAACCAGAACCAAAATGTCCGTCCGCCGTCGTCCACGGTGTTTTCGTTAGTAGAAAACAGACTCATCACAGTCCTATAACCATTTCAAAATATCCTTTTTACATGCTCAAGCCCTTTTGCTGTTCAAGCGTGGAGAATCCTGTTCAGTTTTACGAGTACAATCTAATTATTTGACCCGATCCACACGCAAAACGCAGCCAATACGATAACCAACACTATGGTTTATTATTTCTTCATCGTTATTGATCGCGAATTGCATAGGGTGAGGGAACCTCACATCTTTGTAATACGAGTAATACTGGAAAAAGTGGTAAGTATTGTTTTGAACAGCAATTCAGAACATACAATAGGAAAGTTTTTAATGTATTTTATTACTATTATTGTTGTTATAATAACATTTGTTTCAACATGAACTGATTTTATGTTTTTATTAATCATAAAATGGAATCGTACGGAATAATCCATGAAAGTTTGATCCAACTATATTTTCCATTATTCATTGAATGTGTGTGTTTTTTTTTCTCGTTGAATTCTATTTAGAACTTTTGGTGGTCGATAGTACTATATTTTCAATTATTTTGTTGCACTTATTTGGTTTTTAGTCTGACGTTGTTCTCAAGTTTTTTGTTAATTTTGGTTTGCATCTCAACCGAACGCTTGGAATTTTGAATGGATTTAGCACTCACGCAAACCCATGGGATGAATTTCAATCATTTATTTTTTGTAGTCTGGACCTAAAACCTATTTGATTTAATCTTTATCAAAAATATCAAAATTATCAAATGATTACATTATGCACATTGCCAGGAGCAATCTTAACCGGCAACTGAAAACATCAATCAATCATTATCATGAAAATTTGGACTCTGGACGTTCATGGCCTAAACAATCAAATGGAAAATTTTCCGCTCAAACCCGGTGAATATACCCAAAATTGAAGAAGTTTTCACTCAATTTTGAAGACTAGGGTTCTCTGAGTTCATTCGCCTCTCCTGCGATTGTACTGCATCTTTTTCGGGATTACTCCTGAGTATAGTAAATGTATTCATTCCGCTCTTATTGAATCGTCACGATAAAGTAGTTGTAACAGAACAACTAGATAATACACAAGCACACCTGACATCTTTTAGCCAAAGAAATTTGTTTTGTTTTTACTGTTTTGGCTTGGTGGAAAACATGATCATGTTTCTGACTCAAACAATCGAAAATAGGTTATACCTAACACCATTCTTAACCGTCAATACGTCAAGGACGCGTGCACAGAAACCCTAAAACCACTCGAATGAATTTTCAAGCTTGGGATACGTCTCAAAACTATATCAAGTTAGTGTGAGAATTGTGACTGTATAAACCAAAATAGGAAGGACATGAAAATAATACTGCTCGTTGAACTAAATTTCTTAGTAATATCTTGAAAACCCCTAAAAGGTACGTAAAACAGAACTGGAAAATACAATTTATTTAAAAATACGCGAATCATTCTGCACGATCTCATTATATTGCGATAAATAGATGTATAAAAATAGTTCTTCCCTGATTCAACCAACACAATATTTCCCGATTACACTTTTGAGTAACTGACGATATTTTCTGGCCTCAGTTAGCAACAGTGGATAATTGGATTTGAACTTCTTGTTGATAAATTGTGTTTCAAGAGATTTAAACTATTTAAAATTATCCTCATGTCGCAACCAAATAGAATAACGTAAAATCATGTAAAAATGTATCTAGCGGCGTGGTTAAAGCTGAGGAATATTATCATTATAATTTTTTTTAACTCCATGAATTTTGATAAAGAAAATCGAATACGTATCCAGACTACAAATGAAGAGTACGAGTATCATCTCTGTATCTGGGCGATACTGCTCGAAAGTTGAAAGTATGTACTATTAATTTATTGACGGAGGCTCATTCAATGAAAAATAAATTTTGTACAGATGTGATAATTGAGAGAACGTTTCAGTCAAGCTCTCGATCCAAATCGATCATGTATTAACCCTTGGAATTCTACCATACTACCAACTGAAGATCGGTCCTACGAGCTTAATTATATTTCTTGGTAGCCACCACTAAAAATGCGTCCGTATGTACAATAAGTATTAACTTAAATTAATTTTGCTGGTTAAATATGGCTTACCTCTTATTGGAAGTCTAACATCAGTGAATCCGGTATCTGTATGAATAAACCAGTTGATTATAGTGAATCGGGCTGCCATTGTCGAAGTACGTTGTACTCATTCGCGAGTTGATGAATCACCATTCCTCTTTATAACTATCACCAGATCTCTTCAACCCTAGACAAAGAATGACATTGGCAGGGTGAGAGGTTTTGTACAAGGTCAGAGCCCATTATATGAACGTGTTGGTAAGTCGTGTGTTCAATATTTCTTCCGATATCAGGGTGCTTGTGAGTAAGTTTTAGATGTCGGTAGCGTCAACACCTGCTGATCGTGTCGACCCTTGTTCAATTCCACTTAAAAAAAAAAAAAAAAAAAAACAAGTCAACGCAGTTACAAAATTGCTATTGGTTTTTTCTTCTCTTAGACTCGAAAATGGGTTTAAATTGATCTTCTCCAGCGAGGCGGACAGGTGAGTTGTAAATGGACGTTCCCGCTACAGGATGAGCTTTCAAGATGGGTCCCACTCAACTTCCGCTAAGACAAATTGCCTTGGGGCTGAGGCTCGCTCTCCAAAAACCAACCCTTTTTGCTGTCGTTGTCAATATATCTATTAGGTAATGGCCGTGGGTGTTGGCCTGAAACGCTGGTGCTCGTGGAGACAAAAGGCGTTTTCAAGAAGACTTCTCGTGAACAAAAAACTCCTTCCTAGCGGAGAAGGCACGTCTCCTTGCGGAGGTGGAAAACAAACAAGCGGCATAAAAACTACCCGAGCCGTGGAGAAAGAAGATTCGCTACAGAGGGGATGCTGGAAGATGCTTCATTCATGGCTGGAATCCCGAGAGCCTGGTGGGGACGATTCTCGTGAGATGAAGAACCGAGGGGTTCAGCAGAGCGTTGAGACCCTGGGCGGGTCCGAGCCGAACGCCAAGGTCAGTAAGCTTCGGATCGTCTCAGGTTCAGGGTGAAACAACTATCATTACTGACTATACCACGCTCCATTTAGTTTTTCTCCGCGTTGCGATAGTATTTTTACCGTCGCTAACTCGTTGTTTACCATTCCCCAAGATGAGTCTATAACAGATTTCATCCAGTGATTGTGTCAGGATGACAGCATGAGCTCCGCCGAAAACGCGCATTTCAAACGTATTATTTGAATCACAGTTCCTACCCTTTCAAATTTTAGTTAAGAACAGAAACGAGATAATTTTGTGGGTCACAAAACTCTAACACAGTCCTTTGCCGGCCGCCAGCGCGTGGCTCTCCTGTTCTCTTACAAATCTTTTTCAGCTCTCTATTTCGTCATTTACCATGTTTCCTTGGAAACAAACTGTAAATTTTACACATTTCCTTTAGTTTAGGAAACCTGTTTTTTTATTTTACAAACGAACTCTTCCTACGTTTCAAAGTGAAGAGGGGAGATTACACATATGCTTCATGTATATTCCGAAACCAAACTAATACAGTATATGTAGTCGAAACCAAATGGTTGCTCAAATTTTCAATTTATTATTCACCGAATAAGGACCGCATATATTTTCACGCCTCCCCTTCATTTGCGCAAGAAGGTGACGTTCGGGTTTTCGAGATGTGAAAAACGCTGCAAATTCTTTCACAGGGGTTGGTTGTTCCTCGGACTATTAGCATGGAGACTCATTCGACTCGATTGAGGGTCCAAAATGTAGTGGAAAATGATACCTCTCACGCCTAGGTACCACAAAATCATGAAAGACACATTCGAAATATGTAGATAGATACCCAATCGTTCTAGGACTCGTCTCATTGCATTCAGCATCCAACATTTTGTCGAAAATGATACCCCACACGCCTAGATCGTCGAAAATCCAATTTTTCAAAATACTACACATTTTGATCCCATCTCCTCCCCAAAATTTAATCGTGCTAACACGTTTTGAGGACCAACTAGAGCCAAAACGGGTCCCTGACCAAAATTTCAGATTTTAATAAAATTTTCTACTACCAAAGTCGGCGTGGACGGTGGACGGCGGATGGGCATTTGCTTATTTTGATCTAGACACCCTGAAACGCTCAGAAAAACATTTTGAGCCGAATCGGAGAGATTGACTGAATGCATGAAAAAAATAGGTTGATTATTCTAGGAATAACCAACCAAAATTAATTATGAAATAGGTTTTCAAAAACTTTGGGGACCTAGGCGTAGGGGTATTATTTCCCACTAAACGACTGGTGCTGAATCGATAGAGATTGGTTTTGGATATATAGTCGCTCACGGAGCCATAGTATAGGTGAAAATGGGGTGTCGAGCTTTTTATGGTCGTTAGGATGTACCTTGTGGAGTTTAGGGTGACATTTTCCACTAAATTTTGCACCCTGAATCGATTGGGATGCGATTTGGACCGATTTCAAAGTTGCAAACCCCACAGCTCTGAGGTAATTCTTATTCCCAACGCATCCGATTCAAGAGCCGACTTTTTGGGTCCCAGCTCTACCAGGCTTTAGTTGTAAGCAGATGACATTCAGCGGATCACAAAGGTCGCACTTATAGCCCAGCCAGGTTTTCACCAGGTGCTCATTTATCTCCCAAGACCACTCCGAGGCTCATGAAACCAATCTTTGATGTCCGAGTGAACAACGAACATAAACAGAAGTGGCAATCTGAGCGTAATCTTTAACGAACGGAAGTATGCAAATTTATCATTATCATGCTATTAAGGAGTTAATAAACGCGTGGGGAGTTATATCCAATGATATAATATTTGTTCTTGCGCGAACCCACCGTTGCCCGATTGCAGTTGGTGAATTAAATATACGGTGATTAGATAGTGTATGAGGACGATGCAAATGAAGGAGTACCTAACTTGAACGATTATGCACGGATAGGAACTGTAAATAAGAGCGCGTAACAAGAGCTTGGCCGAGCTGATTAATGCGTTGCAATAACTTTCTCTATGCTCTCTTGCTGCCCTCACCCACTGCTCCGACTGACAACCGATTCCTACCTAGAATTCCTTCCTCCCCGTCGACGGTTCTAATTACTGAGATCTTTTGCTTCTCAACGTGCACCTTTCACTCCTTCAATACGAAGATACGGACAGTTGTCCTTTTCTCTCGTACAGTTACCCTCAGGTTGGTATTGAATCGTGCAAATCGAGTTGGTAATTAACTATGTACATGCATGCGTGGAATAGTACCTAACTTATATATTATAATCGTGAATGTGGGTACGTGGATAAGAAAATTCAATTTCATTAGGCGTCACCCTTTTGTCTTACCGTGGTCATTCTGAATATGTATGGTGGTATACGTATGTTCTTTTCACAGAAAAGCATCCACGTTATTCATTGCCTGGACGTCGTTTTTAAGACCAAGCACTTCAAATACCTGGTTATGTACGTTGGTTTCTGCGCGAGCTGTGGCTGAATAACGTATGATTTTAACAAAATTTTGAGAGGATTACATACTTTTTCTTGAGCTAAAAAGATAGGAGAGTTGATACTGACTCCTCTGAGGAATAATCTAATAATCTGCCGTCGGTGATCAACAAGGGCGGACGTATCTGTGAAATCTGATCCATCCATGGATCCTGCCACGCGAAGGTTCCCCCCACTTACGGTGTTAGAACCAGGCTAAATTCTGGTCGTCTATAGATTTAATTTAGCCCTTTATAACTCGGCGATAACCCGAAATTTAGTAGGGTGGTTTGGAAAAACAAATACTGAGTGTCATCAACAGGCTATCATTGGGTCGTTATAGAAGTTAGGAGTCTGTTCGATGAAATAGATGTTGAAGCTAATGAAACGGCCTGCCTCTCTTTCAAGTTTCTCTCTTTGTACCTAAGACTTATTTATAGGCAATGGACCGCGGATTGAAAGAATTTTTCTAATCAGAAGGACCGCATCATTTGAATTAAAGCTTGTCTACATGATTTGGAGGGGCTGTGATATGTGGTGACACTCGTCTGACCCTGGTGTTTAAGGAACAATGGGTTACAGGAGGCGAATACCGACCATTCTTTCCTAACGTCCCATCAAAGTGCCGAACCCAAAAAAACCGTAACGCCTCCCAACTTTTGAATAGTCATTAGTCGGAACACCTAAGCTACTGGGATTCCTTGTCCAACAAACTCGTCCTTTATTCTCAATAATCCCTTTCTTCTACTCAGCCATATTCCTTCGGTCTTGCTGTGAGCTGCACGTAGTTTAACAAAATATCCCAATTGTTTCAAGAGAACAGCCCTGCTTTTATGGCAATAACAATATCGCAGAACGCATATTTACAGTAATAAGTAAGCACAAAATTGAGCATGACCGCGGGCGCCTCTCCTTATCAATGATAAGATTGTTAATAAGATTGGTGTAAGACTAACGGATGACAGAGTTGTTTCATTGTTTAAAACGCCATGAGGAACTGACAGGGTTTATGTAAAGAACTTCACTCCCGAACCTCAAACTCTGTTCGCGAATATTTTGGAGCGCTTGAGTTTGTTCCGTGAACTTGTTGGTGAATCTACGAATCATCAGAGGGATTCGTGTTCGTTGCGCTTCCGGTGTGAACGGCATTTCTGTTTTTCAATTTGTTTTTTCAATATTTTGGCAAACCCCTTTGCATCGACAAATTAAACTTGAGCTGTAGTTTCTGTGAGATAGAAAAAAAAAATCTACTTCTCAGGGATCGATGTACTTTACTGGTGTCTTCATTCTCATTTGTCTGCATGTAGGACCCATCCTTTAGGGAATTTTCTGTTCTTTGGTGTTTTAGAAAATATATTTAAGCTAAGCCCCTTTCGGAATAGAGCATTATTTGGTGAAGAATATGGAAATCCGTGAAAATTTCTATATTAGATTACAGAATGCGAGGAAAACATTGTGAAGTTACCACTGACTGAACAGTTACCCTCGTTGGCGGTAGGTGGCTCAGAGTCATTTGCTAGGATGTCTTGGCGAAATAATTGGTTACCTCGAGTTGTCACCACGATTCGCATTTCACAAACATCGTGACTTGCCGCCAACGGCTACCACTCGATCCGAACCCGAGGGACATGGAAACGCAGAGGATAATGGTCGTCAGGTATGTCCTCCCCGCCCGTCATCGTTCTTCGTGCAATATCCTTCTTCTTTCTTTTCAAGTCGCTCCACAGAAGCGGGTTCTTCGTATAAATAAATCGTCGCGAAGATAACAAAAAGAGTTGCGATTTCTTCCACAAGAGGCTGAAGCAGTCGCATCTATAGTCGAAAGTAAAAAGTGTTGAGGATCGATTATTTGAAATCCCGATCCTGATCACAACCTTCCTCACCAGAGAGCCCAGTTATCACATCACGTTTCCTTGATAGTGTCAGGCCAAGAGCGCCTTGGGATCGAGTCACTCCTGTACGAGATTTACGTTTGGACGTTGTACGAGCGTTCTACTGTGTTTCGGGAAGCCGCTGTGAGCTGGAATTGTCCAGCAGCTGTTGTTCCTCTATCACACGAAGCCTACCGCTACATTCAGCCTCCTCAACAAAGCCAGTTGCCCGAAAATGTTCAATCAGTGTTCTTTCTGTATTACGGTGAAGAATTATTGAATCTACTATACACTTCACTAAATCACTGTACTTGTCATCTTCTCAAAATGCCTATTAAAAGTGAAAAATGCGCTCACTAATGAGCGAACCATTGCGACAAAAAAAGTGCAACAGAATTTGAATAGATGAAGCACGTACTTCAACTTGACGGCAGGTTCGCTGTGTTCGGCAACAATTGTACAGCACTGATCTACCAATCTAACCGTAAAATTATTTATTCCCTGTCATGTTACTTAGTGCACAACGACTTTCCAAACACCCTGTTTGATTCCACCACTTCCCGCAATACCCCAAACGAAAAGAAGAAAAAACCCTACACAAGAATAAAAATCCGAAAAGTAAAATTTGGGTGCATTCTGATGAAGTTGATAAATCAGTATTGATTCTTCGTGGTGTGTTCAAATCGGAGATCAACGACTTTTTTGTCAGAATTTATACTACAAACGTATTGATACGGGTGATGAGTAGTATTTGGTGGCTATTGGAGATACTGGGCTTGGGTTTCTGTTAGTTTGTCTGGTTCTGTTCTGTGAGTGTGTTGTCTGGTGGTTGTCCTTGTCCAGTAAGCAAGTACCCGCAGGGTTTGGGTTGAAAGGTTATGTTGGAAGGTTCCGGTTTGTTCCTTTTTGTTTCACTCCATCGTTTTCTTGTCCTAATCACATCAACTTTTTTTTTCTTTTCACAATTTTTTTTGCTGCTTTCCCCTTCAAAAATGAATAGCTGTTGCGCGAAATGTTCCATAGTTAAGTGATTGTTTATTTGACGTAAGTTCTTTGCTTCCAAACCTGTTGTAAAGAAACGTAATCACGAGTACCCACCCACTCCATTTTTCAATTGAAAACTGCATTCAACAGGTATCAACGATTATTTAGCGGTAATTCCAAAAATTGTTAGTACTGCTTTCTTCCGTGCTTGTTGTTTTCAACCAACGAAAATTCATGGAGTACCGAATTTTAAAATATCTCTACTTTGGAAAAATCTGCTCGAAAACACCAAAGCTGTAACTCGCGCTTACCTTGCTCTCGCTTGAACAAAATTAAAGAAGAGCCCTCGCATAACCCTCCTTCCAGAGTCATGCTACGGCTCCTGCGATGCTGTCACGAAAAGGATAATGAATTCGCAGTTTCCAACTGTGCATAGTCTTCTTTGTGAGTACCATGGTATATACGACATCCACGAACTACTGCTTAGTACCTGTGTACTATTGGTACCATTGGTGTTTGTGTCAGTCCAAACCTTCCATACTCAGTTCTCCCGAGCAGGCATAACATTATTTGGTTAGACCTAATGTCGTTCGAATGGTACGAGCGACTTCTTTTAATCGTCATAATGAAAAATCCAGTGATGGAGTACATATACTGTGGCCAACTGGCTGTAGTAAAAGAACCCAAAAGACATTTCCTTTCATCAAAATGCTCAACCTGTCCTTCTCAGGGGCCATTTAAAGAAGGTCTGATTGGCAGTCGTCCTTTATTTTCATTCTCTTATTTCAGCTGTTTCTTTTTTGGCGGTCACTTCTAACGGCGGAAGCCCATAGCCCCCTTCCCATTCACCATCTGCGACCGCGTGCGAGCTACCGACCGAAATTCCGCGAGTTTCCTCGAACTTATCTGTAGTCGAAATAAAGGGGGCACCATCCTTCTGTAAAGGAGGAAAGAATCCCTTTCTGAAGCGTTATTTCAAGATCAGTGGAGGTTGAGGACCAGCCGCACATAATAATTATTGGTATCAGCTTGAAAGCTTAGTAGACATTTTTCGCTTGCAATCCACAGTAGGTCAATGGATCCAATACAAATAGCTCACAAACACGAGCTCATATTGATACTACGATCTTGTGTCTGCCTTGTACTTACTGTACTCCTTGTAGTAAACAATGACTCACGGAAGTACTGTATGAGATCATGTTCCAGCCTGTAAGTGAACAATGCTCCTCCAAAAACCTAAAAGTGAGGCTCCCTACTCAATTAGTTCAAAACGTCGCTGTATTCACGGCGAGTACTAGAATGAAATGGATTTTATTCACTGCGGTAACCGATAGGTTCCTGTTGTCACCCCTAAGCATACCTCGTAGTGCGTCCACTTATGTTAACATGGCGATTGAAATAATGGGGGGAATAGCAACGGTACCTCTTTATCTGATGGGAAATTCAACATTTTCACTATTGACTCACGTGGGACGCAGTTTGCAATTGTCTTCAAACATCTTCATTACGCAACGTCCAGACTGAACCCTTTTGCGGATAATTGAGTCTCTCATGTCAAATTTACGATGTCTCTTTTTCGTCCATGTAGACACATCTGCCAGGCATGTGTCTTTCATTAGCTAGTATTGCAGAACGTCCGTCAAGACTAACGTTCTTTTGTTCCGACGTTCTTTATTGCTGTTAATTACCATTTCAAGGTACATTTTTTCCTCTCTCATGATGTTTGTTGAGTTTATGCAGAAACACGAACTTTATAATTCCTAGTTCCCTCAGAATTCCAGTGCCACATGCTTATCAAAAAGTGATATTTTTATCTATATTCAAGATGTCTGCTAATTGGTGGATTCCCACTTCAACGCAAAAGTAGTTTCCCAGAATCTCGCAAAAAATTGCGGAGATTGGTCACACAAAGGAGATTTGAGAGGGTGGTCCTCCATTTAGCAGGCACAGCACCCATTTACGTGTAATATAGTAAATGTTCCGTTCAGCTCATGTATATCCATCAAAGGATCACCTACATGGATGACATGCCGAGCAGGAATGCGCATTAAATGAAAATGCCCGGAGATGAGTTTATAGTTGAGTTCAATCTGTAACCCTGATTGCCAATCCCGTGATCACTGCACGGTGTCGACGTTTGTTCATCGATCAATGGTTGTTTATCTCAAGTATCATGTCCCTCTCTTCCTTGTTGCAGGTAAGAACGAATCCTGAGAACTATATTAGCAACCGACGACGATATTACCTACAACTTTAAGTACTATTTTGTAAGTACTACTATTATTTTGTGAGTTAATTATAATAATGTCTGAATGAGATCCCAGGGAAAAAATGATTATCTCTCGGTATGGGATGTATTTATAATTTTTATTCAAGAATATTTTCTGAAGGAGAGGGGGTGGGGTGATAGGTTCCAGTTTCCTAAATTGAACTGGTAAACTCCATTTCCAAAACATTTATTCGTGCGGTTATTTTCATTTTTATGTCACCTCATCATTCTTTATCTTCATTTCCTGAACATTTTGGAACAACATATCTTGGCTTATTAATTCTCTTCATTAAGTCTGTATTATCAGTTAAGATGTAGTCAATTTCCCCGAGTTTAATCCTGAGGTGGAGTCTTCTCCAGCACCCATATAATAGAATAATTATACAACCTGTTGGCGTCCGAGGAATCATGATAGGTAACTAATGCTACATACATTTAAAAATTAATCAAGCCCTGTCAATATTACAATCTTGGGCCGATACATTCGTCTCAAGATTCTTTCACAAATATCAGTGTATATACTTAGTACGAGTATATACTTTCCCTTGCAGTTCTTTTGCCCTTAATACCTATTGTGGGCTCCTAGGACATGTGTAATCATCAGATCTGCCTTGATGTTCTGTTCTTTGTGCGGATTATGACTTCATTCGCTGGACACATTTTTACCACTTTCCTTTTTTTCTTGACAAACGCCCATATTCTTGGTAGGGATTACACATCCCCACAGTTCGTCACGTTCAACAAAAATGATGAAATGATGCTATCATTTAGTTTTGACATGGACGTCAACTTCTTCGCAGTTCCATCGTGAGATGTGGGTATCATAAAAAAAAATCTGTCATTACACTATTTAGGAGTTTTTTGGCTTCCTGCATATTGCTATGAGGCTGAGAAAGTACTCTCTAACTACATCACAGAGCCTTTTCGTCAATATATTGCATGCCTCAAGTGAATGACTGTTATGCCCTTGGTAGCGTCAAACCACCTGATGCAGTGGGAATTCGGTCTCACCTCCAGACCCCAATGTGTGAAGGGAACGCAGAGTATTGAAATGCTTCAGTGCTAGATGAATAAGGGCACGCTGGGGCTCAATCTCGTCACGAAATGAACGATCAAGAAGCAAGCTCAGCCGTTGAGAGGCTCCGGAGGTTCTAAACACGGTGTGAAATTGCTTGCTCTCCCGTCCATAACCTTCCTAAAGGAATCCACAGACTTCTGGCCAGACACCAATCATCAGAAGCTCGCGTCATTACCACATGAGTTTAGATACGGTTAACCCTCCGTTCCACGTCTTCTCCCCGTCCTCCCAAGACGATATTAATTAAATCTTGTTTGTTCTCAACGAAATGACCCTCGCGATGTTTTGGGATCTTTTTTGAAAGGCGTAAAACCTTTTCCGGCCGTTCTTTCTGTAATTGCAGGTTCAAAAGGACAAACGACTCTCCCGTGGTGTCTCTCCCAGTTACGATCGTATTAGATTCTCGCCTTTTATTTCCTCAGTTAGTGAGGAAATAAGTTGCTGATTTGATGGCGGACTGCCTTTGGAAAAAGAAATTCCTCTTCTTTCTATAGCATGTCGTTTGTTCTAGGCTAAAACTCCCATCGCGGTCCGTCAAATAATACAACTATAACCACAACGTTTGGTTTGGAGACAGAATTTCGTGAATGTTTCTGAACTCTCTTTGTTGATTACTTCTCATATTAAATGATAAGTTGACCCTTCGTGGGCCAGAAAGTTTCCTGTGTGGTACAGAATCTAGATTGCCGTCCTTGCTTTATGAGGCTGGCGTTACCAGGCGCAGCCTCTGCTGTCCTTATCCGACCCACCGAAGTGTTGGGTCGAACTAACAGTCTCGGATTACAAGCTTATTATGAATGGTAAAGAATTATTCATTAATACCAACCTGATGGTTCGTAATTTCTGTATAAAGACGTCGAGCATGAGGCGATTACTATATCCTAGTGAACATAATCCCTGAAGTTGGAAAAAAGTCAAGACCACGCCAGCAATAATTTTCAAACCATTTTTCAGCAGCCTCTACTTCCCAATAATTGTTTCAGATCCATGTCCTTGGTTTTGGTTGGTTATTCCTTGAATAATGAACCTATGTTTTCATGCAAAAGTCCCAATAGATGATGATTCGGCCCAAAATTTTTTTCTGGGCGTTTCAAGATGTCTAGATCAAAAAAGTCAAATGTCCGTCCGCCGTCCGCGCCGTTTTTGGTAGTGGACAATTTTCTAAAAAATCTGAAATTTGGGTCAGGGGTCTGTTCCCGGCCTAAGTCGGTCCCCGAAACTTTTCAGCCCGATCGGATCAAATTTGGGTGGGGTAGGGGTCAAAATGTGTACATATTTCGAAAAATGGATTATCGAGATTTTGGGCGATCTAGGCGAGTAGGGTATCATTTTCCACTAAATTTTGGACGCTGAATCGAATGAAATGGGTCTCAGAACGATTGGCACCCACCGGAAGAAGTTATGGGTCAAAATTGGGTATATATTACCCATTTTGTATATGTGTTTTCAGGGATTTCTGCTACCTAGGCGTGTGGAGTATCATTTACCACTAAATTTAGGACGCTGAAACGATTGGCATGGGTCCTGGAACGATTTGCGCATTTTGGATGAGTTTATGGGTCAAAATGGGTACCTACCTACCCATTTCGAATGTGTGTTTTTGAGATTTCCGGTACCTAGGCGTGTGGGGTATCATTTTCCACTAAATTTTGGACCCTGAATCGATTGGAACGGGTCCGGGGCCCGCCACACCCATTGTTTCCCCCATTTTCCCCATGTTGAAGAAATGAGTCGCCATGCGCCTGACCCGAGGAATTAACCAACCCGAATGAAAGAATTTGCAGCGTTTTTAAACGTTTTTCCATTTAAGATTTTAGAAGAAGTTCCATCATGACCATCAAGACTTGTCAATTATCATTAGATTTCATGAACTATTCGGTCGCAGTTGGTGAGAAGATAAACAGAAATTATTATTAGTAAACTCATGATCCTTGCTGTTTCAGTATGTCTTCGAATTTAAGTTCTTTCTCGAATTTAATAGGACCTTTCCCTTTCCTCTAAGTCATTTTTCAAATCTCTCGATAGTACTTTCTTTATTTTGCGTGATTTTCTTAAAACATTATGAAGATCGAGGTTTTCATATTTATCCAGACGTGGATTCCTCTTGGGGTTTTATAATTACATCACACTTTGTTGCATTCCAACCACTTTCTGTGTTTTGGTTCCGGCTGTTTTCAATAGGAGGTTCCCTGGATTGATGCGCGATCTTTTATCAGTAGACAGTTGCTACGTACGTAATCCCGATAAAAGCCTGTGTTCGACGTACCTAAATAAAGGAAATATTCATATTGGTTTATTCCACCAATGTCAAAATTAGTTATATATACAAGTACAACAGACATCCGGTCCTCTCATCGGATTGTGCGCCTGAATTTCCTCAATAGGTCATCCATAATAATGTGCATCTGAAGTGATCAGGGAGCACTTCGAAGTAAACTGCAAATACACACCATTTGCGGTCAGTCGAACTCTCGGCGTAGAACCCGGTCCCGGTCGTAATTATTCAGTTGAAGTCTTCCAGGCCCAGACAGAAGCCGGTTATCTTCGAAAGGCCAATAACATTCTCACTAGACTGCGTTTACCAATGACTGTTTTTTTACTCCTTTCCACCGCAAAGTCTTTCTTTATATTTATATCTAAGCGGCTCGCGTACCTACATTCATTTCCTTTTGGCTTATTCACTGGAGTGAAACGCCAGAGGCGTCAATGGCTTTGATTCTGAATAACGTCTGGTTTCTTGAAATTGAGATGACAGTCGAGATGAAGCAATAATGTGGAGTACCAAGCCTCAAATTCAGGCCATGAGGAATCAAGTACGTCAAAAATATTTATTTATTTTTTCAATTGACAATTTTATTGCACCGAGTTGTCTCATTAACAATATTGCGCTGACTTAAATTACTACAACTGTTTATTAGGACAAAAGGTACATAACTTAGTCCCATGTCCCTATGAACTTCGTCACATTCACTACCTACACTAGTTCATGTGGTTTCCGGCGCTTTAACCGCCGAGTGAGTTCTTGTACGTCAAGAAGCTTTGCAGCTTCTTCGTTTATGTGGCATCTGAGTCTTGCGAGATGGGCCGTGGCCCTCTGCTTGATGACGTCGTCTACACTGTCCACTTCAAGTTCGCGGTGCAGAGCGTCATTTCGGAAGTACCACGGTGCATCAGTAATACACCGCAGCACAGAGTTTTGGAATCTCTGAATGATTTGCCGATTGGTTGGAGCGGTACAGCCCCACAACTACGCTCCGTATGCCCAAACAGGCTTCAGTACTTGTTTGTACAGAAGCAGTTTGTTTCTGATGGTCATGGAAGATTGTCGGCCAATGAGCCAGTACATTCTGAGTTTAAAACGGAGTTCAATTTTTTTCTTTTTGACGTGCTCCTTCCACCTGAGCTTGGCGTCCAGCGTCATGCCCAGGTATTTGGCCTCATTCGCGTAGGGGATGGCTGTGTTGTTGAGGAAAGTCAGGATGTAGACGATCTTGAGATTGGTAAAATCGACATGCTCTGACTTGGCCTCATTTAATTTGATTCTCAAAAATATTTGATATAACAATAATAACGAGCGATAACAATAATCGTACCCACAGTACCCGTTTGCAACTTATAGAATGGACGTATTCCTGTTTTTGGATGTACGTATCAACGTACTAAAGAAATGCCTCCTAATTTTTCTGATTTTTTGCGGTTTTCTGGTCTTTTTGCTTTTGTCTCTTCGAGGTTTCGAACAGTATACCTATACATGGTCCTTCTATTCAGGTAGCTCACTGCGTGCTATTCCATATTGCTGAATGGGTAGGTAGGTAAGGCTAGTTGCTTTATATATCAACTATTGGTTCCTAGTTATTAAAGTTACATCAACCCAGTCAACAACGCATATGAGTTGAAAAAGCCCAAAGTGGTGAGGTTGGAGTGCTTCTGATATCCAAAGTGTGGATGAAATAGTGTTCTGCTTTCATGCAATTCTCCAAACCCCTAGTAAATAGTCAGGTGACCATTTTGTCGACCATGTACATTTTTTATCCGAGTGGCGGGACACGTTCGAAATTATATTTTATCGGTGAGAAGTGGCTGATGCGGCACTCACTGATGTGTTCCGGGCGCAGGTGAGCCTAGGAAGAAGGGGTCGACGTCCGAGTTCAAACTTAGGCGGTCCCCCGTACTAGTGGGATGTAGTGGAGGCACGCCCGCTCCGTGGTTCTCCATCTTGTCCACAGGTAGCGCTAGCGTTCAGTTTTCCGTCCGTTTTGGGAGACCCCAGTTGAGCCATCGCCTACTAGAGTTCTCTTCAGTCACCTCCCATCACCCCCGCGCCAATTCAACGTAGCGATAATTAATAGGAGAGTACGGAGTATTTTTCTTGGCCCCCTTGGCCAATTTTATTATCGTTGTGTTTGACTCTATCTCTTCTCCAAATGCCGTCATTATCTCCGCTCTTCGGTTTGTAATCTCGAGTACCCAGTATCTGATTGATTTCGCGAGTGAGATCTTCTCAACGTACAGCATGAAGACCCCAATATGACCTTCTCTTATGGATTTCTCACAGTCGAATGCTACGGTAACAAATTTTTCTACCAAACAATAATGATAACTACTGTGAATTCATTAAAAAGGTTGTGCATTTTACCTTTACTTCCTAACATCAAAGTAGTAATGACTCTTACCGCTATGTTCGGATTTGTTTAATCAAATCGAGAGAATTAGGAACCTATCTACTAGTACTTTTACCACAAGATACCAACTCAAGTACATGTTGCTGTGCCCTAATCATTTATCATGGTGCGCACAGATGTTGATCCTCATGCTCTTCGATGTTGAGCATTTTGAGCGCTAGAAAGGCAGGTCTAAGGCGTCGATATGAGTTGACTTAAGCGAGGAAAATCGCATTCGTACCTAAATCAGTCTCTCCCGAAGCCGGAACTCATGTTCTGTTACGACTGCCTGTAGTAATTTCTTACATACAGTTTTGCGGGGAAGTCGCGAAAAATCCATGAACCCCTCGACGGTGCATGTGATTCTGAAGAGATACAGGTGTTTTCGACAAAATCATTCATTACAAGCATTTATTGCACGCACTGAAATTGGGATTGCTGAGACCGGTTCTCTATTATTTCACTGCTTAGTACCAAAGATGAGGTGGAATGAGCCATGAAGCCCTAATGAGATATTAATTGTTGGGAGATCCTCAAACGCAGTGTTTGTAGTACGAATTTTTCGTGCTGCAACATTTTAGTCTCCAACAACACGACTCGACTAAGACTACAGTGAAACTTGAGCCGTAATGGGGCCCTGTGTCCTTTACCCATCTCAGCCACTCCATCAAACAATCCCTTTCCATTCAGTTGACAAAATGGAATAATTACGCCCCCTACCAATCAATGAATGTATCCCTCACTGCTTCCCCCTCACTCAGCAATCCCGCAATCGCGTCAGGCCCTTCCTGCTCAAACCTTGACATGTTCCTCGCCGTCAATATACGCCACAACACTGGTTTAGATGAACTTACTGTAATCGTATCGTAGCCATATGTCCATGATGAGGTCTGAAACTCCTTTTAACCTACAATATGCAATGTTTTTGAAAATATTTATTATATTTTTACTGATAGGTATGTACTTATATATAGATGGGTATGAATTGGGTGTGACGTGCTAGAGATTGGGTATATTGAGAGGCCTTTATACATAAGAAGGTATTAATGTGATCCTCAAGTAAGTCAATTTTTTCTGAGACGAACTCAACGTTCAAGGCTGAGGTCATTCCAAGATTCACACTATTTCACTCTATCTATGGATTATGGATCTATGGTAAGGTTCAGATTCCTCAAGTATCTAGTTCCATTTTTAGAATTGGTCGAGCTAGGTGGGATATTCGAATGTGTCTCGGCCTACCGAACAAAACGGTTTAACCACAGCTCATGGAGTCAAAAAATGAACTCATCCATCATGTCCACGTTCGAACAGAAAACGATGCCGTGAGAATTTGCCGCCTTGCTGTATCAGTACTGTTGTTGCAATAGATATTTAGCGACCTATTTTTACTGACTTTTAATTTAATAGAAAATTGAGAGGCCCGAAAAATATTAAAGGTTGTAAAGAGGTTAGGGGTTGAACATATGTCGGTTTATTGTGCCTGCGCAGGTCTTGTCCTAGGTCAGAAAGGGTTTTGTTGTCCCAGGTCAGCAAGACAAAGTCGCAACTCTCCATTCACCTTATCCCCTTCCCCAAACAAGTTTTCTTCTGCCACGAAAAATCCACCCCTTTAACCGTAATATTTCAACCCCTCCTTCCTCCCATTTCTTCGGAAAATTGAAGAGCTCACGGAGCTTCCTTTCCTCTTTCCTCTAGGCGCAAGGGGAAAACCTTTTTTCGATCGTCCCGAGACTTCAGCAAGCAAACAATATCGCAACTACGACCATTCGGCGCCCGGGATTTTTATTAATGCGTCTGGAATTCTTGAGTATTTCTCACGACGCTTTCGTGGTTGGTTTTTATTCATGCGATTTTTTCGAAAAGAGACCGATTAAAGTTGAAAGCGAGGTTTATGACGGGTGACGGATGATAACAATGATCATACTACAAAAGGCATCCCCTGAAGAGATTATGAATAGTACTCCGAACAGGTGGTTCTCTACTGTCCACGCAGTGATTTATTGTACCTATTGGTCGGATTTGGGTGGGATCGGCCCAGGAAGAGGGTAGTTGTTCGGATGAGAGATAGGAGCGTTGGAGGAATTCACGAATATGATGGTGGTTGGGGGTATAAGACAGGGGTAGGTACGTACTTGTCACGTCTAAAACGAGAAAAAGCGGGGGCCATGTACAATGTTCCCACGATAATATTTCATGTCATCATATATTTATGTATTGAGATCGAATCTATTGGCAGGTTCTGACAAAAGGTCCCCCGAGGCTTCTTTCGGTGTGTTTTCTATGCCTCCATCCCGAGTAAGGAAAATTCGAAATTCATTCGTGTGGTAGATCAAATAATGAAATAAAATGGCCTAACCCCTTTATTTTCCAAGTTTTCTCAAGTGTACGGATGTGTACGTCTGCACTACTTTGTACCCTACTGTCCTATTTAATTCTATATCACAGTGCGACCAATTTTTAGTTATGGCACATCGCAAATAACTCTGAATGCGATTCATCCGACAGTATTGTTGGTAGGGGAAGGTAACATCGTTTCCCTAGTGTTTTTCAGTTCAAGAGAAACGTTTAGTGTGGGGAAGAACAGGACTCAGCAAGCTAGGTTGATATCAGAAAAAAAACGCTGCAAATTCTTACACAGGGGTTGGTTATTCGTCAGACCAGGCGCATGGAAACTAATTTAAAAACATGGGGGAAATGGGGAAAACGGTGGGTGCGGCGGGTCCCAGACCCATTCCAATCGATTCAGTGTCCATGATTAGTGGAAAATGATACCCCACACGCCCAGGTACCAGAAATCTCATAAACACATATTTAAAATGAGTAATATATACCCTATTTGACCCATAACTTCTTCCAGTTGGTGCCAATCGTCCTGGGACCCACTTCATTGGACTCAGCGTCCATGATTTAGTGGAAAATTATACCCTACTCGCCTAGATCGCACAAAATCTCGAAAATCCATTTTTCAAAAAACACATTTTGACCCCTACCCCGCCCAAATTTGGTCCGATCGGGCTGAAAAGTTTGGAGGATCGTCCTAGGCCGGTATCAGACCCCTGACCCAAATTTCAGATTTTTAGAAATTTTTCTACTACCAATAACGGCGTGGACGGCGGACGGCGTACGGCGGACGGACATTGACCTTTTTTGATCTAGGCACCTTGAAACGTCCAGAAAAAAATTTTGAGCTGAATCGGAGAGGTTGAAGGTCAACCTTGCCTTGTTGAAGGTTGCATGAAAACATAGGTTGATTATTCAAGGAATAACCAACCAAAAGGAATAAGAAAAAGTAACAAGGTACGCAAGGTACGGAAGGAAGCTGGACCAAAAAGTCTAAGGAGAGGTGATAGGAAGTTACTCCTAAAAAAATTTGAATTTTCCATTGATGAGATTAGGTGGTGCAGAGTGATAGTAACAGCCTATGCAGCTGTATTATCACCAAAAACCTATTATTATTGGCGGCTACCACGTTCCCAAGTACTGCACATTTTTACTTTAATTTTGGTGGATCCATAGTTTCTGCGATCCTTATGTATGCGTTTGAAAAAAGTTTATTTTATTTTTATTTATTATTATTCTTTTTTTTTTTAATCTTGGACCACTTCTTTATTTAACATTGGGTTCTGTGAAGTGACTAAAAAGGAGTATGAAATGTCCATAGAACAACCAATGCACTCAAATCTGTATCTGAACGTAGTTTTAATAGATGCGATTTGAACCACTTTCATACCATTGTGATAAGATTGGAAAATCTGCGTTCACACTTTAATTCAATTTTGGTTCTCTCGCAAAGACAGTAAAATTTGAAGCTGCTACCAAAATAGTGTCTGGTTCCTATTGGTTCTGTGCGGATCCTATGTGAAAAACGTTCAAGTGGGTTTGATGGAATTCGCCGAAAGAGAAAGATCTTGCCCAATCTCGCCCTTGTTTAAAGAGTTAGTTCAAAATTGATAAAATTGTGGCTAAAATAAAATCTCTCGTCTGCGCGAACCGTTCATTAAATTACGATAAATACGATAAATTACGATGAACGGTGTATATGTAACCTCAAATAACCTTCAAAATAAAATAAGTAAAAATGCAAACGTTTTTTGAGAAAAACGTCAATCAAAATAATATAGTGATTAAGTTGATTCAGTATGGTCACTTTTCTGAAGCAGAATTCATATTCGCTGTCACCTTGTAGATAAGACGAGCTTCATTACGATAGCTTGCTGTCATTTTCTCACGGTTAACGCAATATTATTATTGTGGTGTCTGTCGGAATTTTTAGGAGTGGAATTTTTTATAAATGTTAAGTTTGACTGTTCTCATCATGTGGATTTACCTCTGATCTGTAAAAATGGTTAGATGTCTTATAAACTCAAATATGGGAGAGGTGGAGTGTCTAATTGACGGGAGGTTTCTCCGGGAAAAACGCCAGGGAAAGTTGCAGTTTGCTAAGGTGAAGTAAATACTGGACGGCTTAGATAAGGTGTGGGTGGGGGTGGTGTTGGGAGGAAGCAGTGGACAGGAGAGTGGAGCGCGAGGGGCGGCGTGGGCACCCAGAGTGAGAGCGGGAGACGGTTAAAAGAAGGGGTGGTTTGAGGGGGTAGCCTAGGGAGGGGTGGTAATGAAGCATCAGCTTTATAAAAAACAGCGCAGGAATTTTTTTATCGATCTTTTTCCTACTTCTTCCGTCCTTTTCTTCTTTTCGCGTCCTCTCCCTCGCACGCTCTCCCGCCTTTCCAACAACCCTTGGGCGACGCGGGGGCGGCGGCTTGGGGGTAGCTCAGTGCCATCTAGCGGGGGGCGGCGGAAAACCACCCCCTCCCCCGTCGTCAGCCGGTTTCCGCGTCACAACTCGTGAGGAAAAACCTGTACGGTTTTGTGTTGTGAGGCAAACGGACGAGCACTCTGTGGAGAAGTGGACGAGTTTCGTACAACATAACACTCGGTGATGGTGTTCCGGAAGTGTCGGGGAACGGGACGGCCGTTTCCCGCCTGGGACATATAAACCTGACCCTCAAGAGGGAGGTAAGTTCTTAGTGGATCACAACTCTTTGTTTGTTTTGGGGTAGAGATGGGGGCGGTTCAGTTCCGGGGGTGGGGGGTGTGGGGAACGTCTTGAGCATGTCTTAAGTGTAACCTCCGTGTGTCTTAAGGGTAGACCACGTGTGTTTTCTCCTTCCCCTATTACCATCCCTTTCTCCACACACGTCTTGCCTTTCATCTCCCCTCTCGTACGTCTTATCACAGCTTTCTTATCACAGCTCCCTATTCCTTCACCTCCTTGCACTCTCTCGATGATTTGCATAACAATGCCGTAAGTCCGAGTAGGTATCTAGGGGAAACTTCAAGGCTACCAAGTATTTAGGCTCCCTACTTGATCTCCAAGCCGCAGAACTGGATGTGGCTTTAATTCAGCACCAGTGGCATATTATCTTGGATTTTCCAGCTCTTCAGCTTTGGTTGACAGGAAAACAGATCAACATGGCCAACAATTGACCAGAGTTCTTTTTTTTTCTTGACACACCGTTTTTTTGTCGATTCACGCTCTGAAATGGCTCACTTTTATAATAGACCCAAGTTGATCAATGGAAAAAACACCCGCATGCAAGACTCCATACTCTAACCATGTTATTGTCATATAGCACTCCTCATAGTGATGGCACCGGAATTCATGAGATGAGTAGTGGTTGGTGTTTACCAATGAGAAAAGATGATAGATAATATCGCCAATATGAAAATGAATTTGAGCAGAAAGACTATCGGCTGATACAACTATCTTGAGTCTGAGTTGAATGATTTGGTCTTCTGCTTTAATGCGTTAAGTAGCATTTAATGTTGAGAAAGTTTTTCTATCTCGCTTCATTGTAGGTATTTTCCTTTTTCTTATTCTTCTAATTCAATCCCAAGCTATATTTTGTTGACTTATTTAACCGTTCTCTCTTTACTTTAATAATCCCAAAATTATATATCTATTTTTTTTTTCCGAGAAAAGAAATTTTTATAATTTTTATAGGGACTCCATTAACAGAGCACCTATCAACGAGGCCCAGAAGTTTCAGTGTACCTGAAATGTCTGCCTGATCGAGAATCTGGAGAAACAATAGAACAGTTTCCCCCAACAAAGGTTTCGAATTATATCATTCCTTCATCAGCACTTCGATGAGCCATTTTGTGATGATCTGATGAATGAATTGTGCGTTCCAAAAGCTTGGTAAAGGAAATGTTCCTCTCTGTCGAAGCACATCCATCGACTAAGTCGCGATTTCTACAGCCAAGCTGGTTTCATACTTCTCCATTGTTCAAACTAGGATATTATTCACAACTGAATATCCATTCATTGGAATCAGAACTTCACCTCTTCTTTTCTAATAATAAATAATAACTGAGATCATTGTAGTCCATATTATATATATTCAAGGGAATTATCCTCATTTATTAAGGGATATTAACATTCCCACAGCTATTCGACATTAGAGTGATTTATATTTGGTTTTCTGTAACCCGTGTTTGTACGTGAGTTTGTCGACTAATATGTCCCTAAACGTGCGCTTGAGCTATTCAATCCAAGCGATTACACATTTTCATTTGCAATTCAAAAAGCCACGAGCCCAGAAAAAGTCTCGCAATCAAACTCCTTATTAATCTTTCATTGTGTTTCAATAATAACCTCGTCCGAACAGGGATTTAATAGCGGAAATTGTTGGGAATAACTGTTGTTTTGTCTTGAGTGCCACGAGGATCCCCATCCGGCTTAATTCCTATTTTCTCCGGTTGTGAGTAAGTTCCCGTACCCGCTCTGACATTGTTTACGGCGTACAGTTTTTGTTTCGGACATGGTGTGTAAAAATGCACTTAGGGAAAAATTTTGGAACATCGTCCGGTCAATGGGGTTTGTTGATGTTGCAGTACAGCTGGCTCTGTTTCTGAAGAGAAACACATTATAACTGACTGCGGTCCACTTAAAGACCTACAATTACTGCATATTTTCAAAGGAATATTATCAAATTTCTTTATTTAACATATATATCCCTTCAAGCGAGTCAAATGTGTTTAAGGGCACATGGCTACTTTCAGGTGACTCGGTGGCATGCGTGCACGTATTCGACGATATTTCGTTAACCCGTTTGAACCTCCTTCTCGAATCTCTGGTATGTCTCTGATATATCTAATAATACTCCGTGACTTTTTGGCTAAGAAATTTGGTGCCTGTGTCTCGCAATTCAGCGCACTAAACCCAATCACCCTGTTTTGGGGTACGGGAAATTATTATTATCCACTTTGCTCCATTTCATTGTTATTTAGTTTCAAATTAAATGTGTTATGGTTCGGCCCCACATTAAAAAGATTCCCGAGAATAAAAATTCAGCAAATGATTCCATGCTAACCGACTATAACAAGTTCTTTCTTGACATCGATTTCTTCCCGGTTCTTATCGCTCAGCACGACTGCGTTGGGAAAGCGACAAGGAATAATGGAAGAAAACGATGAATTTCCCTTCGTTTTCTTATGTGTTCTTTTTAGTTCTCAACTGTTGCGATAAAGAATGCAAGAAAAAATCTTGACGTAACCCAAAAGAGACGCCCATTCACGAGCAAACTTTTTGAGGGCTTGAGGGAGAGTCCATCCACGAGATCGAGACAGGCCTGTCGTTGTTCCTTGTCTTTCCCTCATCGAAATGTTGGCAAAAACAGACAATGACGAGTGGCTGGTTATATCTCAAGCACAATCTTCCCGGTGTCGAACTATCGTAGTTCTGGAGAAAGAAGGGCTTGTGTCAGCGAACGTGCCATGAAGATTGCTGCGCATTACCTTGGTAGATAGGTATACGATGTTTCGTACAGAATTATGCAAAAGGTCATTAAATTTCAGTGCGTTTATGTGTTCTGTCACTCAAGATGTCAGTACGTGAGGGATTCAGGGAATCTATGCCTCTGTCGTCGAAAAAACGTATGGAAAATTCTCTTTTCACTCGTCTTATCATCAATTCCCGGTACTTTGGACCTGAAATATTTGGAATGAATGTAAAAACAGCTTAGCTTTTCATATTTTGCCAATAACTTCCAAAGAGTCACGTTTTTTCTCGATAGAGCGTGGTGGGGCAGTTGTTTCGGATAATGGAGGGATAATTATGCTCGTACTTATTATAAATAAAAATGAAAAGTAGAAGTAATCTCGAGGATAAGAACATGTTAGTGGTTTCTCAGTTATCTACTTTCAATGAATGATTAAAATTGATTAATATATAAGATGAAATAGAAAAATCGTGAAATTGAAACTGTAGGGCACTTACGAATTTAAGTATTATTGGAATATATGACTATAACTCATAATGAGGTGTTTATCAATGTCAGGAATTCAGAAATATTAATTTATATGGGGAGCTACTACAGGAATAAAGTACCTATAATGTAGTGTTCCTTTTATAATTGCGTTAAAATGCCTATTTGATCCCACCGAGTTTGAATTCTGGATTCGCCTAACATTCTATTACATCTTTCAAATTGGTTTGAGTTCTGTTAAATGATGATCCGTCTCCCTGCATTTTCCATTGAGCCTATCTCGAAATGTTGGGAACTCCTAGGTTTTAAACATTTTATACCGTTTCACCTTTGATGATGTACGAGTCATTATGGAAGATGAACTCTGAAAATTTATGTAACTTTTGTAAAGAATGTAATTTTCTGGGTTTCTCTTGAAAACTGATTATGTATTGGTGCTGTTGTACGACACCTGAGCATTGGACCGGAGTCTTTAATCACAGTAATGTGAAGGTTTATAAAAAGTGTGTCGAATTGGAAATGTGGCTCCCATTCAGAAGCTACCTCGAGGATTCCTATACGTTCCGCGGTCGTCTTCCCTTTTCGGCGGTGAGCCTATTCCAAAGGAAAATCTCGTTTGTACCCTCAAGATACAGACTCTTACAAACACCATCCAGGAACTTGTAGCACATCCAACACTGCCCCTTGAACTATTCTCCGAACTTATGCCCTCTCACAATATTTGTAGTAATGGTTAGGAAATCTTTTAGGGATGAACATCACGAAGCTGATTATTGTCCCGCTTTTTGGTTGGTTATTCCTTGTTTTCGAATAGCAACAATCCAACTGCCAATAGACTCTTCTATAGATTTGTCATAAAGCTCGTAATTTCAATGACTGTGTTTCCAGGTTTTCAGACTACCTTTATTAAAAAACTGGAGATACTTTGGGGGGAGAGGGGAAGAAAGGAGAACTGCTGACTTGGCAAGCATAGGATGCTGGATCGATGCGAACTTTTATCTCGGAGTTCCACCTGTGCATTATGGCTGCTGGTTAAGCTTTATGTGCTAATGCCTGTCTGAAAGCTCTTGAATAAATAATAAGGCCTCGTTAGTTCTCTACACCACATTTTTCTTTTATCCCGCGCTTTCGTTGTGTTTATTGCGGTGGCGAATGGTCCATTGGAAACTAATGGGTTAGGAATTCAATTGTCAAAAATGGATTATTTCATTTTTTTCTGAAGTACAAATATTTGAAGTCTAAATAAGGTGAAACTGACGATTTTAAGTGTGACTAGCAAGATTTTGACGCTTGCGCCGTAACGTTCTACCGCAACGCTTTTGGTTGGTTATTTCTTGAATAATCAACCTATGTTTCACATGCAAAATCTCAATCTCTCCGATTCAACCCAAAAATGTTTTCTGGGCGTTTCAAGAAATCTGGGTCAAAATTCGCAAATGTCCGTACGTCGTACGCCGTCCGCACCGATTTCCGTAGTAGAAAATTTTTTTAAATCTGGAATTTCGGTCAGGGGCTTGAATTGAATCGTTTGTAATGGGTCTGATACCCGTCACACCCTCTGTTTCTCCCATTTTCCTTATGTTTTGAGTATGTTTTTTTCGAGATTTCTGGTACCTAGGCGTGTGGGGTATCATTTTCCACTAAATTTTGGACCCTGAATCGATTGGAATTGGTCTGATACCCGCCACACACTGTTTCCCCCATTTTCCTCATGTTCGACGACTTAAGGTTGTGGGGTATCGTTTTCCACTAACTTTTAGACGCTGAATCGATTGGAATGAGTCTCCATGCTCCTGATCCGAGGAATAACCAACCCCTGTGTAAGAATTTGCAGATTTTTGTTGAGGAGGTCTTACCTACTAGCATAAAAAGATTGATCTCAAGTGGTTTCACCTAACAAGCAGTTCAGAGGTGAACAGCTCTGGTAGCTACAATGTGCATGAACCTTTTCAAGGTATTCAACAATATTGGTGATGTATCAGAGTGAGCGGTATAACGTTATCAATCTTTCTTTTTCCTGAGGAAGGTACGCGATTTCCTGTTGTTTCTAGGGCCGTAGCGCTGATAACTTGTCCTGAGACGATTGGGTATTCAATTGTGCAACCCCAGTCTGTGATCGCAATATGAGCAAGGTCAGTTGTCCCGGATGAAGGCATCGGGCCAATGTGCTCGGGGTATGGTCTGCGAAGAGCTTTGAATGGCAGGCTCAATGGGTGTGTGAATGGTCCGAAGTGACTGTCCTTCAGGGAAATTCGGGACGCTAAGACTATCTCTATTCAATATCACGGCCGCGACAATGCACCGCCTTTACATGCCTGGTCCGTCACGCTCAGTAATCCTTCTTCTTATTATCGTGGAGCGATGTTACAAGGGGGAAAAAGGAGGGCCTTTTGATACTAGATGATTTTTTTATTCTATTTTTAAAAGTTATTTCCTCACTTTTAGGGAAGACCTCGAACGTTCTGTTCGAAAAATTACGCATTCCCTTGAGCATTATCGACGCCTTCTTGCTTGATGTCGAAGATCCGTACAATACTTGTCGTAGTGCTACCCCGGCTAGGAGGTACATTTCCCTGACACGGTCGTAGAACACTAGCACGACTATCAGCTAAAGCCACCTGTACATCACTGACAATTTAGCTTGGTTTATAATATTGCGAGAAAATTAACAATACTAAAGTATTTTGGCGGAGTTGCTCATTTTGATTTATTATTCCGATGAACGTCTCGCGAACCTTCCTTCGTTCACTGGAACTCCCTTTTATTCTTAATGGAATGAATACATTGGGTCTCTCGTTACTGCTCTCGTTGGTTAGATAACAGAGATCATAACTGAAAATGACAAGTTTTCACTCTCACATAGAGGGTTGTTGAACAGCCTCTGGGCCGTGTGGCCGGTCAGGCTCTCTCTCCCTCGCGCGCAAAATATCAGTTAAGAAACCCATCCCAGGGGCCGTAGGCTTTTTAAACGCGAAGAAAAAAAAACACTGTTTTTATTCGTACTTTTTATTACCCCAGAAAATTGTATTCACTATGAATTTCTTGAAAGTTTGTTTCCCAGATTATGAATTCCCAGAATTAAAATTAAACCGGACCACACAAGAGGACTCCGACGTTAGTGTTAAATCGACTGTTTAGCCCGGCATTTTGAGCTGTGCACCGCCCTCGAGATAAACAAGTTCGCTTCACTCGGTTCGTGCTAACCAGCCAACTGTACGGTGCCTTCAACCATCTTGGCAAGAACATTCCTGACGTCTTGGCAACATTTCTACGATGCGCTGTCAAGAACTTCGTATAAATAGGAAACCCTTTTAATATTCCCATTTTTTTGACAAGTTTTTTAATGATTTTTTTACCGTCTTGAGGTTCCTTAAGGCTGGAAGCCCTCTTGAATGGAAACAGTTAGCTATTTCACACCTGCCACGGGCGTTGGCTGTTCTTTCTTTGGATTTAGCGCCCTCGAATGCGCCACCCATTCATTCACTTTCATCCGCTCGATCGTCATATTTTATCGTGCCGTACACCTTTTGAAGCTAGTTCAGATGTAGCACAATTCGCAATACAACGTAGGGTGTTGTGGCCCTATAAAAAACAACAACGTAATTGACCATGGAGTCATCCCGTGAGCTCTATTTCGTCAACTAAGTATTACCTCAGTCTTCTCATCCCTTTGCCCTCGTACATTCTATGATACAGGCTTTCACAATCAACGAATAACGAACGCACGCCTTGAATTGTCTATCTACAAAGTACTGATCGATTTTTTTTCTTTCAGGTGAGTCTTGATGACAGATGATGATCTGCGCTAGAAATGTGAGTATTTTACCTACTAGTTGTTTGTACTTCATTGTTCATTATTATGTACCTTTACACAATGTTTCTTGCTAGTGTACTGCCCGTCTCAACTTTATCATAGTACCTACTAACTGTCGGAAGAAAAAATACTAGAATCTCGAAAACTCACTAATTAAACTTATTGTAAAAACGTAATTTTTCTCGGGCGAATAGGACTATTTTCGGAATGGGTCAGTATTTTAGGTTTATCGTCCAGACAAAAAGAATTCGTCGAAATGAATAACTTTTTTCGAAATTTTGTTAACCAAGAACTCAATTTGCTCGTTGTATAAGCGAATCGCCAACATTAAAGGGGAGAGGGGGGGGGGGGAAGCTGAAGCAGCGCTACCGTGTTTTCTCTGCATCGAAATTATAACCTGATCAGCCCCCTAGATAATATGGAATTAAAAATTATCGCGTTTGAAATTATTATGAAAAAAATTCAGTAATTGGATGTCATGAGGGATTTCATCCAAATAGAGTCGACAACCAGGAAAAAATCAATGCCTTAGAAGACCGTGGACGTTTGATGGAAGATTCTCACAAACATACGGAAAAACGATGCAAATTCTTCCACATGGGTTGGCTATTCCTCGGACCAGGCGCATGGAGATTCATTTCTGCAACATGGGGGAAATGGGGGAAACAGTGGGTGTGGCGGGACCCGGACCCATTCCAATCGATTCAGGGCCCAAAATTTAGTTGAAAATGATATAACCATAACCCATAACCTCATCCAGAGGGCGCCAATCGTTTCAGAAGCCATTTCATTAGATTCAGCGTCCAAAGTTTAGTGGAAAATGAAACCCCAGCCTAGATTGCCAAAAATCTCGAAAATCCATTTTGGACCTTACCCCACCCAAATTTGGTCAAATCGTGCTGAAAAGTTTCGAGGACCAACTAGGGCCGGGAACGGGTCCCATACCAAAATTTCAGATTTTCAGATATTTTTCTACTACCAAAGTCGGCGTGGACGGCGTACGGCAGACGGACATTGGAATTTTTTGATCTAGACACTTTGAAAAGCCCAGAAAAAAATATTGGGCCGAATCGGAGAGATTGATTTTTGCATGAAAACAGGTTGATATTCAAGGAATAACCAACCAAAAATCGTCGAAAACTGCTAAAACACTTACTAGTAATCTACTAGAATCTCGTAGCATTTGTTCACATCCTGAAAAATGACAACATTGCCTAGCAAGAGGGATGGTATTGATAAATCTCAAAATTAGAAGGGTGATGCTGCTGAACGAACGTTGATTGCCAATCCATCATGAAATGACTTTAAACACTTGTGTTTGATTGAACTACAACATGTTTGATCTCAATTATTCAGCTTGCGTGGTTGACATGTTTGAATTTCCCATGAAGAGTGAATAATAGAGTTTTGAAATTATTACTCCCTTCAAGTTTTTTATTCTCTATGTGAATAACTTCCATGCTGCAGGTTCACTATTTTGGAAAACGCTGGATAGATTCGGATTTTCCTAGTCAAACTGAGAATCGTCCGTTTTACGTGTCAATTGGTAAAGAAATCATCATTCGTGTTGAATGATGGAGCTCTGAAGAATGAACGCTGCAATTTCTTTAACAGGGGTTGGTAATTCCGTGGACCTGGAGCCTGGGGAAAACAGTGACTGTGGAGAGTCCCGATCTTATTTCAATCGGTTCAGCGTCCAACATTTAGTGAAAAATGATAGCTCACCCACCTATGTACCCAAAAATTATTTTCAAAATAAGTGATCACCCTTTGTGACCCGTATCCATCTCTAGCGGGCGCCAATCGGTCTGGGACCCGTCTCAATGTACGAGAGTATTCAGCGATCGAAATTCATTGAAAATAATACCAAATGATCGCCAGAAATCTCGAAAAATCATATTTAAAGAAAAACATTTTGACCCCTACCCCCCTTTCTACCCATGCCAAAATTTGGTCCGATCGGCAGCAGAAGCCTCCTCCGGCTTCTTGAGAAGTATTCTGAAAATTTCAAAATTGATCGTATACCCTGCGGAATTGATTTGAGAAATTCCTAGAAAATCTTACTGAGGAAAGTTATTTTCATTTTTATGAAGTGCTTAGGTAAAATAAGCTGAAATCTTCCACTCTGCTGAGAATGTTTTATACCATTTAAGGATTGTGATACTTTGTGATTGAGTTGTGCATGGATATCTCTTATAGCGGTTTGACGATGGGCCCCCACCGTCCGACGACCGCAGTAGGCCATTTATGGGTTACACAAATTACACTGGCACATGTCTCGTAAATATTTTAGGGGGAAGGGGGGGGGGAGGTCTTACTTGTTCCATCATCTAAATACTGGCTAGCTCCAACGCCGTGGATTTGTATCAGGAAGGCCATCTCCCAACCAGCGGAAATGTGACGTGCTGATCATATTAGCAACACACGTTTATGAAGTGAGTTGGTGATCTACGTATTTGTGTAGTCGTCGGTTTATAGCGACGATTCGCCTGAACGAGAGTCATACAAAATAAAGCTAGAGACACAGTTATCGGTAATACGATGCTTGCAAAAAGATAGTAAAAGCCTTGATGAAAGTATTGAGTGTACGAGAAACTGGGTGGGTCGAATGGTGGGGATTGGTATGAAAGTGGGAGAACTGACGTTGCCAGTGTTTTTCTTTCATTTTCCCGTCCGCCGAATAAGAAAAACAAAGACGAGAATGATGGCAACTGTTTAGATTGGGAAATGTATTTTTCTTTCGAGAAGAGTTTTTTTTTATTTTTCTCCCCCACTCCCATCAGTCCTGTTCCTTTACTAGGGCGAAGCTTTTTTAAGGGGGGGGGGGGGGGGAGGCTTCTGGAGCGAGTGGAGGAAAAGCCTAGCGATGTTGGGAGTGTTAAATCCTTTAAGAAAAACCCCTTCAAGTATCATATTCCAACTTGATTGCCATTTTACTTCCACATTCTGATTCATTATCACCTAGTATTTTATTAAAATGTTTACCAAAATAATTATTTTCCATTTCTTTGTAGTACATATAGTATAATAGTATAATGATGGAAATTATTTTTCAACAACGAGATTCGCATCGAGTCAGCTACGTTTCTCCTTCACGCATTTCACATTATGCTCTTACAAATCGTGAAGTCTGAAATAATTGATGAAATGATTTCTTATTGTGATAGATCTTTATCAATTCTGACAGAATCAACAAATTTAAAAATTCATCTTTTTGACAATCGGTATGGCATTAAAAAAATATTGGCCATTCTTGCCGACTACTTAGAAGTTGAATGATTCAGTATCGAACGTCTTCGATGACACCTTGTAGCGTTGATGCTTACTAAATTATTATTGTTAGATATGGACCGGCTAATCGGGCTGCATAAATTCTTGAATGCCCGGTTTTGGTCAGGTGTTGGGACAGTCGCAATCATAAATATTTGTTGTCCTGAACTGGTACTGTTTTTATGGATTATTCAGCCTCGCTAGCAAAAAGTTTCTGTCTGTGGGTGAAATCACTTCTCATTCTGTAGTAGGGATTTACCGTTGGACTCATCAAGTCAGGCTACTCGTACGAATTTATATTATCGGTATCAGTTTAAAGTGAGCTTGGAGGTGTTGATGGAGTTATTATTCCGTGGTCTGACGTGCGGTTACATCGATGGGGACTACTTTTGATTAAGACTCCTGACCCAAAAACAGGCCTCTTAATTATTTGTAGCATTCAATCTATTGCCTACCCCTTGGTTATTTGACTCTTTATGTCACAATACCTAGCATTAATTCTCATTCTGAGATATGCGTGATGGCACGAATTTCCCTTGAAGGAAGACTTGAGATAATGTTTTTTGGGTTTGATGTGAAGTTTCGATCAGCTAGCTCACTTGTTCTGAGGACAAGACGGACCTATAAATTTCAACATATTTCACAAGCGAAGGTAATTCAGGGTCGAGAATTGCGCATATTCGCTTCCTACTGTAGAGTACGGTTACTCTGATTGCGCCAAAAAAAAACGCGTTACAGCGACCAACGCGATTGTTCTTTATTGGTTCGAGACAGTAAAGGCTTCATGCAGCATTTGCTTTGGAACTCATTTTCTTCTCATAAAAACATGCACGTAAGCGATATTTCTATACTCGAATTCGCTAAGTTACATCTGCATGATCTGAGCTTTTATTACAATAATAAATTGTATAGTTTATACGGCAACCAGAAAAAAAATAGCGTATAATGAGACGTGAAGCGTTAGGATTATGTTTATGAACTAGCTAATATTCCGCCTAAATTATAGGGGGAGCCTTGAAAGTTATTGTAAGGTTCCTAGGCTCGTCGAGTTGCGTTAATGACAGGTTACCACCCGACTCATAACCACCTTCCCGCTGGCAAACAAATACTACCTTTTCCTCAATGGGTTTGATAGAGTCTCCTGTCAGAACACTCTGAACCTTGACACCTCGTGTTTCACCTCAAATTAGGCATATTTCCCAAAGGAAGTTACTTCCTCACCAATCTGCAAGTATTCAAAGAATTATTTACAACACAATGACTGACTATGTTTAGGAAAACAAAATTGTCGGCACCTCATCGGTTCGTTCCCTATCTTGTTTCTCTAATTCGTATCGGTAAGAATTGCCCCTTTCTCACATCTCAAGAGAAGATCCGTTACAGGCTGAATTTGGTTGTTCGTCATTCTGATTAAATGAAGAGGCTCATATTCTCACGTCTGCCCTTCCGGTGTCTAAAAAACAGTTCCAACAGGTATCATCACTTTGGGGATTTACGTACTGGCGATGTGTTGAAAAGAAGGCAGGCCTACTTAGCGGCCACGGAGACGAACTATCCACGCTGCCAGAGTATTTAATCCCACCCAAAGTTTTTTCTCAATAATTTACAGTTACCCCAACCCTTTTGATGATACACCTGCCTACATACTCGGTCAATAACAAAATTTTTTTGTTCCATTTTCTTCACCAGAGTCAAGATTGTTTCTTGTTTCTTTTGGTTGGTTCTTTTGAATAATCAATATATATTTTCATGCAAAAAGTCAATCCTTCTGATTCGGCCCAACAATTTTTTTTGGGCAATTCAAGGTGCCTAGATTAGAAAAAAAAATCCGTCCGCCGTTCGTCGTTTACGCCGAATTTATTAGTAGACAATTTTCTAAAAATCTGAAATTTTGGTCAGGGACCGTTTCCGGCTTTAGTTGGTCCTCGAAACTTTTCAGCCCGATTGGAACAAATTGTGGGGAGGGAGTGGTCAAAATGTGTATTTCGGAAAATAGATTTTCCTGGAATGGAGATTTTTGCTTTCTAGCCGTGTGGGGTACTATTTTCGACAAAATTGAATGAGACGGGTCCTAAAACGATTGGTGCCCACCGGAAGGGGTTACGGGTCGAAATGGGTATCTATCTACCTATTGCTGGTACCTAGGCGTGTAGTGTAGTCCATCATTTTATCCGAAATTTAGCAATGTATTTCTTTACGATCAAACGATGCTGCAACCTCTTTTACCAATGTTCCAGAGAAAAATAAAATAAATAAAACGACCACATATGGTAGGTCGTCAGCCGTTCTTGAGTAGAGCTAGGGTTCATCCTACAGCCAGGGTGAAACAACTCTTACATTTACCACCAGCCACCAATCAAAGTAGTAACCACGCCCGATACTGCTTGTCTTCGGAAATGGAATGGGATCCAATTGATTCATCATAGCAGGGCTTGCAATGGGATTCCTACTAGCGCTGAGCTACTTTCGTGATATTTAAAACAACCCAAAACCTGAAATGAAAACCCCTGCACATTTCCCATAGATTACTTAGGTTGCTGTCGCCCGTGTGGGAATGTTGTAAGTATCTATGGCAGATATTTGTAATGAGAGACGTGGTATTTTGTTAACGAGTTGATTTATGAATGATAAGTGAGTTAAGACTTGGAAAATGGGCATGTGATAAAATTTTTGTTTAGAGTACGCTCTTATAATATCCTTTTGACCAATTGATACCTGTGTGACAATCAGCGTTCTCTTCGATTCACGTGAAACGAATGGGCAATATTTTGTTTAAAGATACTAGAAAGCAATTCACAGTATTCTTGGTTTCATCCAGTGCGGATACATTTATGCGTTATTTTGGTTCTAGGAAAAAATTCATTCGCTTTTTACTATCCGCCAAGAGAGCACTCGCCTGGCGAGACTAGCCAAATGGTTGACAGCTCTGAAACGACTCAAACAAAGTTGATTTGAGAGCGAATAAGACGAAGATGTTTTGTACAGCGCTGCATGGGTTCGGAGATACAGTGTGTGCATTGCGCACCGTAAAATGCCGTATGTGCCCTCCTTTTTTCGCTCGGGAAGAGTTTTAATAAGACAATGTAGTTTTATGGAGGGGGAAAACTGGCGAAAATGTTGGGGAAAGCCGGTTGATGGGAAGACAGTGGCGAAGCAGGGGGGGTGGAAAAGCGGAAAACTGCAGAACGCGCCTTTTCTAGCCATCCCGCCCCCTCGGGTTGGTACAAGGTTTATTTTTTCTTTCAGCTTTTTTCTTCACTCATATCGGGGAAGTAAGGGAAGGAAAAGCAACTTTTCAGTTGGAGGTTTTATACTTGCCCTTATAAAAAGTGCATAAAGAATGCAGCGCCGTAAAGATGTAATGTCCGAGAGCGGAGCCTGTGTAATGATATTCTGTCTGAAGCCATCCAAGTACCCCCGTCCCTCCGGTAGCGTTCCATTTTCTTCGCCAATAAATTCAATAGATATCCCTAGGATTGCCTTTCCCCTATTCCAAGGAAACATTACTTCGCTTTTCTTTCTTCCCTCCTCCGCGCTCTCTTTCTCTTTCTTTTTTCGATCTCTGTCGTTTTCTTTCCCCATCTCCCTCGCACTCTTTCCCTTCAAGCTTTTCATACAGCATATTGCCCCCCTCTCTTCCCAACAACCCTCCCCCCCATTTCTATCCTCTCTCTTCGTCTTGAAATATTTTTCTCTTTCTCTACCTCAACCCCGTACGTAGCTCCTTCTAGGGACGCGCATCTTTCTCTCTTTCTCTCTCTCTTTTTTTTTCGTTCTATTTTTTTCTTTACTTCCCCTTTTCCCGCTACACCCCGTAGGTTTTCTTTTTGTGTGCCTTCGCTTCTTCTCCTACTACCCACCCCCTATCCATCGTTTTATTCGCGTATGTGTACGTGTGTTGGGGTGAGTCTCCTAGCAACACTATCAGTCGGATGTCTGGAGCTGGTTCGGCTAGTTGCTCGCCTGAGCCGGGCCCGCGCCTCCTACTCACCCCTCAACTCTCGTACTACAAACAGCTTCTGGCGGCTCTTCCTCTCTCGATCCAAGATGACCCTTTCTTCTTCTACAAGGCCGAGGTAGGTGATACTGGTCGCTACCACTTGACATCCACCTTCATTGTACACGTGTCCTCCTTGTTCACGCCTCTGTTCATAGGACGCTCAGGTCCACCTCGCACCAACCTCCGGATTCATGTAAAGGCGAGTCGACAACGGAAAAGAACCGCTTGCAATAAATTCTTCATACTGATCATTATTTGCAAATGAATGCGCATCAGTTCGCCCGGTTGATCTTATCGTGTGCTGATAACGTACAGCTCTACCTTTTCATCATTTCTTGTTTTCTTGATGTATTTCACACTATCAGTTGCTGTAATTCTTACCATACTGTCAGCCATTCGTACATGATGAGGCTGACCTTTAAAAATTTAGCCAAAATCACCTGCATGAAGGCAAAATGTACGTTTTAGCCTCCTTACCTTCAACGAAACTGTTGAAAGCCTTTTGCAATCACTCAATATTCAATGCAATCACTCATTTGCAATTGAGTAAAATCGAAAGGAATTCAAATGTCTGTCAAGAAGTTCCCACTCCTACGCTTGTCGATTCCTAACGTTTTTAGACGTGCGTTTAAGACAAGTTAGTGTACTAAACGTTTCCCAGGTACCTACGATACCAACATCCCAACTAATTGGGGACTGCGAACCTATTTTGGTACTGTCCTTTTCCAGAAGTACTATAACTGCATGAGACCTTCCCGCGAACTTTACCTCTCTACTCCAGCTCAAAGCTGCAAAAAACGATCTTATTCACCTACAAGTTCCACTTAATGAGCATTTTTCTCGCTATGTGTACGATTCATATGCAATGCAACGCCCCCAGATTTGTCTGCTGGAGACCGGTTTTGTTCGGATTAGTTTCGTTGCTAGCACCTCCCTGCTGCGTTATCATTTTTTTTTTTGTTTTGTTAAGAGATGATTTTTTTCTATTTACTACTAGTCAACAATGAACAGGATAACACAGGAACAGGATAATCTCGTTGACGTATTGGTCATTATGGAGAAGACGATCTTTGGTTTCCAACAAATCGACCCAAACCTACAAGCCGCATCCATTCCTCACTGCAACTTGTCAATATATTCGATGTTGTTGTTGACGTCTCTGGGCTCCACTCGCGTGAAACCAAGAACTGGGCGAAGCAGTGCGAAGAATTACAGAAAAGAAGTGGGCAATCCTGCGGTTTTGTTAGACAACTCGGATAAAACTAATCTCCTTTCTTAATTGAAAGAAAATATTTTTTTTTTCGACCGCACTTGTCTAGTTGGAAGTGGAAATCGGAAGGAAATGAAAAGAAAACATTTGAAGAGCGTCAGGGCGGAACATTTTTCTCTCACGAACTGAATTGTCGAGGGAAGTAGAATGGAAAAAGAACTAGTACCCCCACCCTTCTGAAATAATTCGTCGCTGAGTTCTTGCGAACTACAGGAGTCTGTGGGAGATTAAAGGAGCTGTACGCAACTGCTATATTTGGTTGTGTTTTAGACCAATTGAAAAAAAATTGTCAATTTTTTCGTGTAAGTCCGTACTAAGAATTACATACATACATACACATACCTAATGTATTCTTTGCGTGGAGATTTGTAGATACATGACACCTCTCGTAGTTGCGAAGTCGCATATGTACAATAACCCCCCAAGGTTATATCTTTGTCTCACGAATGATCTTAAAAAATTACAGTTTGGGTGAGTGTTGGGGGTGGGGTGGCAGATGGGTTTATTGGTAATCCATTTTCATTTCTTGCCGGTAATTCGTAAAAATTTATTTGAAAGACGTGGGCCACATTTTTTAAGTGATAATGTACATAAGGTAAGGTACATGTGAACACAGTGTAGATATTAGGGGTAATTTCTAGGTACTCACTTTATTTTCTTATTGTCAAGAATTTACTCAAACATCTCCTTGAGATACTTTTGGTTGATTCCTTGTATAATCAACCTATGGTTTCATGCAAAAAATCAATCTCTCCGAATCGGCCCAACATTTTTTTCTGGCCGTTTCAAAGTGTCTAGATAAAATATTAGCAAATGTTCGTCCGCCGTCCACGCCATTTTGGTAGTAGAAAATTTACTGAAAACCTCAAATTTGGGTCAGGGGTCGGTTCCCGGCTCCAGTTGGTCCTCGGAAATTTTCGGCCCGATCGGACCAAATTTGGGTAGGCAAAATGGATTTTCGAGATTTTTGCGGATCTAGGCGTGTGAGGTATCATTTCCCGCTAAATAATGGACTCTGAATCCAATGAAATGAGTCCCAGAATGATTGGCACTCACCGGAATGTTATGGGTCAAAATGGATGTATTTGCAATCATTTTGAATGTGTTTTCGAGATTTCTGGCACCTGGGCGTGAGGGGTACAATGTGTGGGTACCTCGCGTGTGTTCCTATAATCATAGCACATTTCTGGGAAACGGGGTTTTCTAAAATCTGCTCACATTTCTACATATATTTATGTGAGATCCCTTGATTTGGGTTGTGACGGTATGATTTGACTTCCTCTATTCTGTCACCTATCACATTGATTATATTGACCTCGTCATCAATTATTGCTATTGAACTAACATTGTATTGAGTTGCATTGCAACATCCCGAATATCACTTGGTTGGATGATTACATACAGGATTTCAGCTACTCCGGTCAGATACTTGGAGCATCGAACGGAGGAGAGCAAACCCCAAACTCCTACACACTTTTTTTTTGGTTTCGGCGCTGATAATAAACCGCTTCTTTGTTGAAAACATCTGGTCGTGGCTGGAGAACCTTGAGAAGTCTTGGCTGAGTATATCTCAAATCGCAGTGTTTCGGATTCGGTGCTGCTTGGCTGCCAACGTGTGTTTGCTTTTCAAATTCACTATTTATTTTTATTCTTATTTTATCTTTTTTTTTATTGGATGCTCTACACGTATATATCGTCCTTCCCATGATTGTGGATAAAAAACCAGATTATGTCTTTTTTCTCCTTTCATATTCACCTTCAGGTGATATGAGAATGAGGGGATGACGTTTGGGTTATGGAGTTTTGTCTAGAATGAATAAAATGTGTAGTCCGCTGCACGTGTGCGTTTAGGCCATTCTGAACTCCAGCTCTTCTGAAGGCCATAAGAGTCTACTTCTACTTCGCCAAAAATTACAATCGCGATTCCCATTCGCTTTTATCAACATCGTGGAGAGTTACGTTTACGCGTCAACGACCTTTGGTCTCCACAAGGTTTGCAATAAAACTGATTCCCACCTGCGTCCCTTGGATTTTTCCTCGGTTTAAGTATCACCAGTCACGAAAAGTCTCCTGATTCCGTAGCTATCAAGGAAATAGTTTTTAAAAACATACCAAATATACAATGCAATATGCAAAGTGATGGGTTGGTGTTGCTGAGTCGGTATCGGGTGAATATTGGTAGTTTACTATACAATCATCTCTAAGGTTTTATGGTCGCTCCTACAGACGGTCATGAAATTATGAAAATTAATAAGGCGCTTAGTATACCAGTTCCTATTCTTATAATCGTGGTTTTCGCTGAGTCCATATGCAAAGTTGAGATCTTCGAAGCATGTTGGTCTTTTTTAGGCACGGTCGGCCGACGGACATTTCGAATACGTATAAACGGTCAAGAAGTGAAACATCACGGAACCACAAGAAGTGAATTATTTTGTCAATACAAATACACAGGCGTACTATTCTCGCGTTCTCCACAATCAGAAAAAATTTGCTCCATTTGCTCTTCTACAACCATCCTTTTTTTTCCTACCTATTCAGGCTGCATATTTTTGGATGGAAAATTATTTTATTGCTCTGTATATAGGTAGAAGAACAAATAATACATTAGAACTTAAGAAATTAATAGTCAGAAACAAATCAACCGAGTTTAGAGTATTAAATCCAAACAATGTAAAATATTTGGATTCATGATATGTTGGTCCGTTGGTTTATTGATAACTATTATTCCTTCTTCAAAGAGGTGTCTAGAGGGAATATGGTGGGAATGGGGGTGCTTCGATGTGGTGAGTGCATAGGGCAGTCTCCAGAGAAGTCCCGTCCCGCCTCGTGAGACCCATAACCTATAATAAACATTTCCGAGAATCCACAAGTCTGTGCACGCTACATTTCAAACCCTGATTCTCCCTGCCTTAACCGGTTGAACCACCCGCGATCTACAAAACGTTTGAGATCGTGATTATGATATTATGTTAACATCCCCTGGCGAAAAGATGGTAAGGAGCGTTACACAAGATGATGATTAACCCGTCAATGATACGTTGTTGGTTAACAACACTACAGCAATTGTCGCCGTAAACTATCAGCATGCCAGGGCCTCGAACATGAGTGCTTGTGAAAGGGGGTTGAATGATGTGTGAGGGAACAAAATCTCACATCGGACGTTACAGGAATAGGGACTGAAACACTGTCTACTAGGTGTGGGAGTCATCACCTAGAAAACCAGGAACCATCGAAGTAAACGACCCGTAGAAACCTTTTTCAGCGCTCATTTTAAAAATAAAGTCTCATACAAAAACAGGCTTTGATAAAAAAACAAATCAAATATAAAAACCGTATGCGAGTTCTCCTCGCGGCTTGACTCTGCATAGCGCAAACTGTGAAGAACTAACTTTCAACTAAAGGAAATAGAATGAACCAAAATAAAAGTGTAAAAGCGGCTAGAACGAAAAAAAAAGATTCACACCGTGAATGAGGAAGACAACATTTGAAAAACTAGATATCACGTGCGCGAGTATTTATAATTCATTATGAGTTTTTTCGCTAGAGGTGCCCCAGCTGCCAAAATGTAGTTTGTTTTATAAAAAGAATGCATTCTCGATCTTCTTCCACGCCCTTGTTTATTCAGAGAACGCTTCTTCTACTGTCGCCATTCAAAAATATTCATCAGGAAATCTCACTATTGACTTTAATGGTACATTTCTGCTCGATGATGAATTCGAAACAGCTTCTATTCAATGATGTAGGATACTTGATTGCGTTTTAATACTAAATTTTGACGAATTTTAAGTTTGTAGATCAAATGGAGTTCCCTTCAGCATTGAATACTTCCATTAACTTGTAGAGGTTAAAACGAAAAATCCTAACACTCCGTTTACGTGAAGTCTCTAAAAAATTAATCTAACGCAATTAGGCAATAAAATACATTGCTGGAACAAATTGAAACTTGTGTTCTTGCCCTGCGGTGGATGACTCGTGTAACAGGTGGGAGGCCGCTGACAGTGATGAATTCTTGTTAATTTATACACCGCTGAAAAATCTTGACAGGTTGCCCTCGTTGGCTCATTGATCATTTATCTTTTTCCATTGGACGCGAGAATTTTATTCAAGTTGTAAGTTGTTGTGTTGTAGTTGTTTGGTTTCTATCGATTATTCGGATTGAAATTGAAGTGTCAGAAATATTTAATCACACACAGATGATTGGATAATTATTTGATAAATCCAAATTTTATTACGGAGGGGTAGAAATAGGAAATGGAAGGGGTTTGAAGCAGGCGGACTTAAAAGTCGTTGACTGACATCATTAGATCATTGTTCTCGGGGGTAAGACAGGCATAGTTTATCTGCTAATTATGCAGAGTGCTTCAGGAGCTCGCTGTGTCTCACATTTCTATTAGTTTTTAGGAGTAGTATCACCTGGCAAAGAACAATCACTGACGTTTACAGTTTCTACAAGCTATCTTGTTAGTAAACCATGCCTCTGAAGATTGCTACGCTGTTGCTGACAGTCACTACATACACCAAAGAATTTAGACCCAAAAAATTTGCAATTCCGTGGTGCCTAGTTAACTTGGAATGGGAAAGAGCTTCGCGATTCGCTCAACAGGCGTGATGGAGGCAGTGAGTAGATGACTCCGAACAACAAGACCTGATTTTGACAACCACTTAATTATCATCGACGCAGCTCCCTATGCCACCCTTGACGCAAGTTCGCTCAGGCTGGAGCATTATCGTAACATGGAAAGTATAACAGAGCTGCAGTGAACCATTCACCCAATCCTGCAATGGTGCTTTCACTCAAAATTTGAGCATTCCAAGAGCAGCATGTTGTTCCCCAATGCAGGATATCATTTTTCACTAATTATGGGGAAAAACTGAAATGGGTGTTGGATTGATTGGCGACAACGGGGGCAAAGGTATGGGCGAAAATGGATGTTCAAAAAAAGTGGGTACATTCAAAAAAATCAATTTTGTGCCAATTTACGAGACTAAAAATACGAAGATTTTGTTGCTACTCAATTACAGTCTCTTTACCTAATTCCATTGAAATCTGATTATTTGTTGATTTAGTAATGGAAATTCAAATGACGTAATAATGGCCTTAGATATGACCTTCTAATGCAGGTCCTTCAAACGAAACAAGTCATTAGCTGATCAAATTGAAACATGAATCCCATTGACCGTGAAAGTGTTTTAAATGGCTGCTTGGTAGTCGTAATTGATGGACGAAGCTTAAATTTTTGGCTGGAACAGTTTCAGGTCGTCGAAAACTATCCACCTGCTATTTGTGTTATTTTCATCCTCGTGCTTCGTATCCTCCAACTCTGTTATACTTTCTAGGTATAATTCTATTCTATTTTCTGAAATCGTGATGATTCTCTCGGTTTAAAATTAGATATCAAAGAGGGTGGGGTCCTCGAGTCATTTATTCACCGTTAGTGCGACCTCCGTGAATTTGGCGTGATTCGAGGTCTCCTCATTTAAGGGGAGACCGCTCAACTATGTACAACGAAAATTTTGTTCTTCGTCGCACGCTCATTTCGTTATACTTTTTCCGTGGATACCTACCCCCGGTTGGAATTAATATAGAACCGAGTGATTGGTACCTCGGACAAACAATTTAAAGTGAATAAACCCGTACCATGAGTTATTCATGTTGTGTTGCTCCCCACCCGCTAAAGAAATAATGGGAACGTGAGAAGAAAATCCGTCTCGCAGTAGGTGACTTTCTCAGTTACTTACAGTTCTTATTGTACGTGTACAGTGAATAATCGAAACCTGAACCTATCTAATGAAGAGGGGATATAGCTTACTACTCGTGAACACGCGCGATGGATTCGTCCCTGCCTCAATACATGGTTGCCTGTCAATGAACTCGTTTCAGTTCGATATTGTAGAGATAGCCCTTGCGATAACCCGGGAGTGTCGTGAGGGGGCTCCCTCTAAACGAATGGGTTGAAACAATACTCATCATAGAGTGGATGGTATGATTTACCCGAACCGCTTCATAATTCTGAATCATGGAGGAGAATCAATAAAGAACCAACTAAGATCAATAGTAGACTACACAAATTTCATTCAAATTCTATAAATGTCACATTGATTTGTAAGTTTGCGGAATGTGGTTCGGCTTGGAGCTGCATGACTAATTGCGAATAGACTATTAAGTGGTATAGTCCTTTGCTTGAGGGCATAGGATCCCTGCTTCAGATCTCATCTAAAATTTTTCAGTGAGGTCCAGAGAGGTCAAAACTTGCACCCGTGTAGATCAATAGCCATTCGTTCGTTCAATCATTATGCAATTCATACAAGACTCTTCCTAGTCCTACAGCATCATTCTTGAATATTTTAATTGAGAAGGATCAAAGTTGTAGAGAAGAAGGAAGTGCGGATGGACAGACTGGAAGGAACACAATTGTAAAATTGTTGATTTTGGAGAACAGAAGTGTGATTAAGTTCAAAAGTAATTTCAGCCAAAACATGGCTTTTGGGAGAAAAAAGTAAATATCCGCAGCTGATGCTTAAGCATCCTTAACGGATTCCAAGGTATGAAAAAGAACTGACCTCGTCTCTGCATCTCACATGAGAGCTATCGTTGTCACGGGCCTCTAAATGTGTATTAACCTTGTTGGTTATTCGTCAGTCCTCGAAAGTTTTAGCGTTTCTGAATTCTCTTCGATCAATGAAATTCATTCACCCAGCCTCGTTTTGGCCTCTCCATATCTGCTCGTCTTGGGGAGATAAGGTTAGAAGTTATGTACTCGTACTTTCTATGGAAAGCAATGCCAGAATTAGATTGCGCTGAAAGAAGTTGGTGGAGAATCGCTTGTTAAATTTTCTTGACAAACAGATGTTCCGTTGAAAAAGGTTGTTATAGAACATCCGTTCGCACATGACTATGTGTAAATCGCTGGAAAACGTGATATTACCGCCGAACCGGTCGTCAGTTATCGGAGCATCTAATTTAGGCAAAGGATACGGATGGATACACCAAGGCGAGTGAGATCGTAAAAGTTAATAAGTTGATAATAACCAGGCTTCGAACTGCTTGATTATGGATTCTATCTGACAAGGACCTGTACATTATCTCTTAAGTAAGTGAATCAATTTTCATCAAGTCTAGGTCTCAGTCAAGGTCAGGAGTGTATACGTCGATGCGAATAATCGCAGAGGATGAGTATAGTCGCTCGTGTCAACTCATGGTTGCATGGATGCGGTAAATTTTCGAGGGGATCTGGTAAAGACTTCCTTCTTCAAATATAAGTTTCTCTTGCCAATACTTAATGTGAACACATGTTCTGGGGAATGGGAAAATGTGAAAGGCTCGCGTCATCATCAACTTGCTGACAACCAACTTATTACGGTGCCCCATGGTACTGTTACTGCATTAAGATTCACTGCCACATGCTGCCACATACCATATATACAATATACGTATTACACAATTACGCATTTACACTATCATCGGGCTTTTCCATTCCCAAAATGAACAAACTCTCGAGGCTTTTTTTTCTCCTCTTCCAAGGAGAATTTGTTTTTTACGTGATTTCACACCTAATTTTATATTCATATTTCATGATTATATTCGGCTGAATAATCTCCCCTGTTTATACTCCAGAATACTTTCCCCAATAAACTTGTCATATTTTTTATATTTTACCCATGAATTTTGGTATTCATTTTACAGTTCATCAACACTACTTTGTTCGTTAACACAATTGTTTCTAGTATCTCGCTATATTTATTATAAATAGCTCCAAATCCGTGCCGTATCACCCTATGCGGAAAGAAAATGAATGAATAATAATCACTATTGACAATGCTTCCTATCGGAATGGTGTTTTTTACAATCCTGCAATACGAATATTATCATTGCGTCAGGAATAATTTGTTTTGAATCAAAAAATGTGGTGGGAGAGGGAATGCATATTTTCCATGTAAACAAGATAGGAACACGACAGGGAACTGATGTGCCAACAAGAAGGGAGACCAGTTTTAATTCAGTTGGATAGGCTAGGCTGTCTCCATTCAATAGCGAATAGAAGTAGAATAAGAATGTCGACCGGACGCACCGCTACGCCTGTCATTCTTCCAAGTTGCAGAAATGTAATTTTCTCCTAAAACCTCTATTTTTGCCAAAACAAAGTATTGCCTCTAAATGAGGAAACCCTTAACAGCTTGAACGAAGCTATTTAATTGCATGGTGTTGCTTTCCAAGGGTGGTATGATCAGATATGGGGACGGGAATGGTTAAACAAAAAGAGACTGGCTTAATTTTGAATTCAGGTTGATAAGTTTACGATAAAACTGAAGGGTTGTAGTGAAAGTTGAAGCCAAGGAGCTGTGGAGTGGCCCCTCTCACACGTAAGCTACATGTTGTGTCGTTTTGATGTTCTGGTTATCCTCCCTCTCTTCTAATTGTCGAAAAATGTGTTGGGATCACCAATCATTGCATGTTTTCGCAAATCCCGCAAAAGATTCGAAGAAAAAAAAGGGGTAATTTTTTCGTGTCTCTTCATTTCCTGACAACTGGCGGCTCTTTCGGCTGGAACGGGATAATCCGCCTTCCTGAAGAAGGTTTCCTCTACAGTGACCAAGCAGTCGGAACTGAGATTCCGGAACGCGAGCCCAACCACCGAACTATCCCTGAGTTAACTCTCAAGTTGGGAGGGAAAAAAATCAAAACGTGCTGTCTCATCGTTCGAGCGGCAGCACATCTCAGGAAAAACTCCCCAACGCTCTTTCGGAAATGTGTCCTACGCTTGGTTGCTCCCCGTTCACATTCGATTTTCTTTTATTTCTCCTCCTCATTACTCCTACTTCCTTCTTGTCAGGATGGCAACTTAGGTTCTGCTGTGACGTCCACGGATATGAAGATATCGTTTCAAGCGTCACTGCGCCTGCTGATTGTCTGATAGAACAACAGGAATGACAGGCAACTGATTCAGATTTCTATGCAGTGCGACTTCATAGTTAGCTCGGCCCTATTATGTGACTCATCTCATTGCAACCTGTACCTACCTATACCTACTTAAGCTGCTACCTGATTACTTATATCTGCCGTCATTGAATATATCTTGTATGCATACAAGATACCTTATATTCCGTATCAAGTTTTTGCGGGAATATGCTAAGTAGGAGGATAAAAATCCAAAGGTAGTAAAATTCGGCTGCAAAACTGTGTCATACATCATTAGCCTTTCTCCCGTTCCTGTACGGATGATCCCCAATGATCCTTTACTAGCCAATTCTTCAGTGTTTGCTTCTTGGAATTCTGACAAAATTCACATATGCTGAAATCAACATCGAACGCGAAGCTCCTTCCACACCATCCACACTGGCCTCAAGTCGCGAGTCAAATAATTGTAGCATTGTCATCGGTCCACCCATCATGAATATGTGGAGCGTAATTTATTCTTGAGACCTGAGGCCATATGAATTTTTCTGTTCCACCTCTGTCAGCAGCCCTACTCGGAAAATGTGAAAATTAGTCCTTGAATTGTGAGCAGTATATTCCAGACCAGCGTCCAGGAATTGTGTCGTAGATCATTCGTCCTTCCCTTTTTCCTTTCGCATTTACTCGCCCCTCTTTTAATAACCTGGTTAGTTTTGTCCAACCACCTCGTTCTGGACACAGTTATTGAAAAATAATCATTGTATTCCCAATTTCCAGATCCCAAAAATTCCCAAGGCTATGTGCGAAGCTGACTTGAAAAAAAAGTATGCGACAAAATGTATTAATTTTAAATAATTACTATTTTTTGTCTCCACGAATAAAAAGGCATACTTATTTATATGTATTTGTTTCATTTGAAAAACCATCACCCTATTTAAAGACTGGTGCCTCTCATAAAGGACAAATGATCATTTAAGATCTGTTATAAGGATTTTACGTGCATTAGCTCGTTCTTTGTCATAAATACACCTGCTCGAGTAATAATTACCTGAAATTATTATTTTACTTCTCTACTTGAATCGGTTGTTCAAATAATTTCAAGTTCCACACTTATTATGCATCTCTGTACTATGCCCCTCTGGATGAATTCACCCATGTTTTGATGGTGAAATCGGCAATTCTCATGAAATGCATCGCACCTCTGCAGTCGCTCCCTCCTAAAAACGTATGACAGGTATCAAAAGTCGGTCCCGATTTTGCGATTTTTAACGGTGTTAAATAACATTCTTTCTGTGTTGTGGTTTCTTGGTATTGTGTCACTTCGCTCCTTGTTCCTCTCCAACTCAGACGGAACGAATCATATTTATACGCAAGGTATTTTTCTGTATTGTTGCTCCCTGCATTCATACGTGTTGCGCCCGCGGGTGGTTTCACATAACTAGATGATGAGGGTGCGGGTCGCAGTTATTCTCACAATAGACGGCCAGCCTTCTTGACTTTCTCTCCAATGAGCTAATGTGCAAAATTTCGGGAGAATACCATATTGCAAGATTGTTCATGCAGTTCAGATGAAAGTTCAGTTTATTTACAAAACAGGGACGCAGAGAAACTTGCTGTAAAAATGAAGGAAAAAATGTACCATGTGATTTCAATCTTTCAAAATTTCAAAACTTACAACACCTACCTGACTCTCTATTGTCTACGTTTGGGAAAAATCGATGGTATGATGAGTGACACATTGTAATCAGAGCAGAACTTTCGTGCGTAATTTTTTTTACGGTCCTACGACGAGGAAACGCCATCGGTACTTATTTTAGAATAGTGGTGGAAACTTAGCAAAAATGTAGCAACCGATGTAATTTGTGGCACCGTAAGGTATCCTTTTAGATCGTTCCTCTCACATGCAAATCCATATTACCGATTCATGCCCGGTCATCCGCACTGGGTGGAGTTTTCCTCCTGCCAGGTGGGAGGAAAAAAGGGAAAATTGCGAGAAGGCTAGACGGGAGCGGCACACAAATGGGTAATTAGGAGGAAATAGGACGCTTGCTATAGAAAACGAACATCGGTAATGAATCTAACCATCGGCTTTGTAGTCGCATCCGTTAGGGGAATACCTTCAATTGCACAGCTGAAGTGATTATACATCTACATTTTCAATATTACCAGAATGGGTAGACTTGTTCGCTAATCAAAATATTTCTTGCATTTTTTCCTTTATTATTATTATTATTTTATTTTTTTAATTGATGGACAATCCATTGGCCAGGATTCTAATGGATTCCAGGATGAGATTGTTCTCATCGAGTCGCATCTGGGATTTACATTCTCGAATATATTACATTCTCGAGGCAGTTGAGTCAGTAGAACAATGAATTCACGCTGACCGAAGTCATGAAGTCTCATTATCTTAGCCAAGCCTCTAAAAACCTTTTGCATGAGGCCTACGCTGGGCGGACTTCTTGGAATATTTGCATAAACCATTCCCATTAAGTATCCCCTTCGACTGAGTAAGAAGTTGACCCTTTTTTGGCAATTAGACCTACCTCTTCACATTATATGATGATGTGAAAATCTGCCCGTGTAGAGGTATTAATAAATAGGTTGTAGATTTTAGCTCTTAAATAAGACGCTGAGATAATGTTTTGCTTAGATTATTCTCGAGGGTTTTAAAATTGTTGATGGTTAATATCAGACACTAAAAAATATCTACGAATCTCGTGCTAGAAAATGACGCGGAGCGTTTCGAGCTGTCGGATATAGGTGGATGCGGATTTGACACGAGGTTGCAGCTACCCCTCATTAGCCACTGAGCGCTCTCTATCATCCCAGCTCACCCTCGTTTTCTCCTTCGGGTAGTTCATGAAAGCACCGACAGAGAGAGCTAGTTTCATCTTACCTTTCACGTCTCCACGCAGGCACGCGTTGGGCAGGTGAAATGAGTTGCGGTAGGATTGATTCGATTGACATGTTGATCGCTAGAACTTGCAAATTCCTTTAAATATCGTTGAATTGTAGGAACCGCCACCAAAACTATCGCTTGAAATGATATTTTTTGTATGTTTCTAAATATGTATAGGTTCTTAGCTACATGAATGTTATCGCGTCTGATCGTTCGAACCATAATGTGGGTCTTCAAGAGTTGCAGAATCGTATTGATTTTAACGTCGTTCTTGTTTTATAGAAGTCCATAACAGATTTTTCCTGTCACTGTAGAATGGCAGTTTTGCGATCGGCTCTTTGGGCATTTCTTTCTTATCAATGGTTGTGTCACGCTGCGATGAATTAATTTTTCAGCTTCGCCTCGTCAAAGACAGACAATTTTAGCAATGGCTGATTTTGATTGAATCTTGATAAGACTTCAGTAGGCGGCTGATAGTGTTCATCAGCTTTCACCGAGGTTTGATGGAGATTCATTCATCCCCAGTCTCTTCTAAGTTCCGAAAATGCAGCTCTAGATACCTCGAGAGTAACATTGTTGTGAATTTTACGAGGCCTTGAACTTCTTGTTGATCGGCATATTCAGCAGTCTTGTATTTATGAGGGAATTTTATCTGAGTTCACATATTAGAAAGCGCATGTTTAGAGAATATGCCATCGAGCATCGGTTAAGTGCATCATTTTCCATAAACCCCTTGATTATTGTTAGAATAAGTTATAAAGGGTAAAGAAGAAAGAGCGTGGTCACCAGAGGAAGCATATCCTGCGTGTTCATTCCTTGTAATTTGATTTAAGCGCTTTCGAAATGGCTTTGTTAACAGATCTTGCTGAAGAGAATTTTTTTTTGTTGCCACCTTCAACTCATCGTAGCACTGTTATTTTGAAATTTCAATTTTAATGAGCCGCTCCTATCACATGGGATTTGTTCACTCTAGGCGTGTGGGGTATCATTTTCGACTAAATTTTGGACGTTGAAACGGGTCCCAGAACAATTGGCGCCCACAGGAAGAGGTTATGGGTCAAAATGGGTATATAGGTACTTTTTCTACCTATTTCAATAGAAGTTTTTCGAGATTTCTGGAATCTAGGTCTGTGGGGTATCATTTTCCACTAAATTTTGGAATGAGTCTCCGTGCTCCTTGTCCGAGGAATAACCAATCCCTGTGCAAGAATTTGCAGCGTTTTTGGATTGGAGCACGCAGGATTGACGTGCTCGCAGCGTAAAATTCTGTGTGAAGTAAATCACGATCTCAAAAGATACGGTACGATACGCGACTGGTCGTTCGGTTACATGTTCAGAAAAATGTTGCGGCTTCTAAACTATCAATAGCACTGAACTGTTGTTCGGAATTTGAAGCTGAGCGGCTTCAAGAGTTAATCCATGAGCTATTTATCGTCTGAAGCTGTAGTTTGACACCTTCTTGAAACACTATTTAACAACAGGATTGGATTTATTGGGTCTTGTCCTGACGAGCAGGCTGTTATAATATTTTTTTATTTTTTTGTTGCAGAAAGGTGGGCTCGTGTGGGGTGGCGAGTGCGGGGGCAGCGGAGGCGGTTCGGTGGCGACCAACAGCCGATGCGGGGGCGGGAGTGGTCCACAGCAGGGCCAAGGTCTCGTCCACTGGATGTCCGTCATGGCCGAACACATGAACACCGTCGCTGCTCACGACTCCGTTCCATCGCATTATATGTGGAACGGCGCAGTTGAGGTAAATCATTAAAATTATTTTACATACTAGTTTTACATACTAGTTTTTTTTTAAATATTTATTATTGAGCGCACATCGGTCCATGCTTGCGCAGCTTATTACTTTTATCAAAACTTGTGTATAGCTGCTGTACATATCGATACATTATTTTGACAATGAAAAAACATTTTCTTCAAACTAACTTTTTTTTGCAACTTTCTTATAGCGAGACTCGTATCCTCTGTAGACCTTATTATGGATTAGGTTTTCCTACTAGAGCGGCCAAATTATATAATTCATCTTCAAAAGGGTCGAGTTTTAATAATATTGTAACACCTACCAGCCAGTATCTACTGCTTCAAATCCGATTATATACACTTCAGTCTTTAGTGCCTTTACTGGTAAGGGATTACATGATCAGCAGCATTTGAGAAGGATTTGTACGAGTAGTAAAATCTGACTATCTCGTGTGAACGTCGGTCGATGATGGGCTACCTGCTAGGAAGTCGTTGGGTTGTACCTTTTTCAGCAATAAGCTCTGTTTCAAATATTAGACGAACCCTGTAGCTCATATGAGTGCACGCTGAGGCCTCCCCTGAAACTCGGTGTTTATCTTGAGTATGGAGCTAGGAATCACCGCTCAGTTCTTGTGTGTTATTCATATCGGCGAGATAGATAGTGAAAGCGAACTGTCACGTTGTCATTAAGCTTGAAATCGTAGGGTACTAATAGAATATTTGTGTGGCACTGATTGTTTCATATCCATCCAATGTGTCCAGGTCCAGCCGTGATCAGGTTATCGTTCTGTTAGGACGAAGAAACTCATCCAAGCGGTCCAAAACAGAAATCGGAAATCCATTTTAGAAGCCGAAAATCATAGCTAGGGAGATGAATATCTCCCATCTATGCCATGGCCCATCAAACATGACCTCAACATGGGCGCTTATCGAAAAAATCTGCAAATTCTTACACACGGGTTGGTTAATCCTCGAATGGGGGAAACACTGGGTGTGGCGGGTCCCAGACCCATTCCAATCGATTCAGGGTCCAAAATTTAGTGGAATATGATACCCCCCACGCCTAGGCACCAGAAATCCTGACACACACAAAATGGGTGGATACATACCCATTTTGACCCATAACTTCTTCCGGTGGGTGCCAATCGTTTTGGGACACACATCATTGAATTCAGCGTCCAACTTTAGTGGAAAACTATACCCCACACGCCTAGGTAGCAGAAATCCCAAAAACACATATCCAAAATGGGTAATATATACCCAATTTGACCCATAACTTCTTCCAGTGGGTGCCAATCGTTCTGGGACCCATTTTATTGGATTCAGCGTCCAAAATTTAGTGGAAAATGACACCCTACTCGCCTAGATCGCCCAAAATCTCGAAAATCCATTTTTCAAAAAACACATTTTGACCCCTACCCCCCCCCCCCCCCCAAATTTGGTCCGATCGGGCTGAAAAGTTTCGAGGACCCGTCTCGGCTGGGAACAGACACCTGACCCAAATTTCAGATTTTTAGAAAATTTTCTACTACCAAAAAGGGCGCGGACGATGGACGGCGTACGGCGTACGGCGGACGGACATCGACCTTTTTTGATCAGGACATCATGAAACGTCCAGAAAAAAATTTTGAGCCGAATCGGAGAGGTTGACCATTATCATGAAAACATAGGTTGATTATTCGAGGAATAACCAACCAAAATGACTGGGCATGACTTGGAGTGGCTTCAAAAAATCAGAACTGAAAAGGCCGAGCAGTACTGCTGAGCAGGTACGCTAACGGCAGTCACTGCGATATTGTTTATAGATGAAAAGCTGTTCACAATTGAACGTAAATTCAACCACCAAAACGTTAGGGATCATCCCCGTAGCTCTCGAGAGGCTCCAGAAAAAATTGAGGATCGAACGATGTTACCATCCCGCCTCAGGCAGGGATAGTGTGGTGGGGAGTCTGCTTTGATGGCACCATAGAGCTTCCTTACCAGAGCTGTTCGATGGAAAACAGGTCTTCCAGCAGGACTCTGCTCCAGTCTTTAAGGCTCGAACGACTCAGCAATACTTGAAGCTGGACGTTCCTCAGTTTATAAACTGCATCAACTTGGACCGCAGAAAGCCCGGATGGCGTGTTCAGGAGGACACCATGATTTGGAGAGCTTGAAGTTGCCTCTGGTTATGGCGCAATTTCCCCAGGAAGTGCTGCATGCTGTTATCGTTCATTTGCCCGAGAGGTTATAAGCGTGTGGAGGCACGGGAAGTTGGAGTGAAACATCATTTTTCCACAATTTACAATGTCCAAATAAAAAAAAAAACCTTGAAAAATGATGCATTTTTCCTTGTAACAGAACTTATGCCATCCATAAGTGACGAGAAAGTGGTGATTGCCCTGCTGCTAGTCACGCATCTTAACGTAATTTTTATTAACTTGTGAAAGAGTCATGGAAATTTGAGAGTATACGAAAAATACTGTAGTTGATCTGGGATGATGTATTCTTTATTTCTCGTAAGTGTTGGTAGAAAATTCCTAATTTTACGTTGTCTTCTGTTCTAAGTCCTTCCAAAATGGCGTTTTCCAAACAAGTTCCTTCACTTTGGGACACATTGATCCGATCGATATACTAAAAGGTCTTGAGAAGGATGTGCCTAGGAACGAGCGTATTGCCACATTTTGGAGAAGTTACTCAGGAGAAGAATCAGACATCCTCCAAGACCCAAGATCTCCCGAGATAGTGTCTTGTCCCTTCCTGATGGCTTAGCTTATCGAAGGCAGGTGTCGAAGCAAAAGAGGCGCGTTTACCGTCTGCGGGTACTGGCACCTTTTTACTAACTTTGAACCCACACATCGAGTTGGCTCGTGACGGCCCAAAATCATTTTTGAATGAGAATTAGGATTCTGAGTTACAGGCATGTTCAATTATCTTGAGACGTGAAGTAGTTCCAAAGCGGAATAAACATAGCTCACTTCATTACGTAATTTATTATCTATTTACAAAGAGCTTCGCTTTCATGCAACAGCTTCTGAATCTGTTTGATTACCATGGATATAATTTCAGGTCGAATGAACGCCTCAACATAGAGTTAAAACCCGGTTTTTCCCACACCTGATTGAAAATGACCAATCTACATTATTGATAAGTCTCTATAAAAAGCTATTTTTGGTGTATGAAATAATATTTTCCTCATTTTTCTCGGCTGAATCGGTTTGAAATTAATTTCGCCTTAATTAATTTTCGTGGGCCCCCTTACATCTTCGTTAGATGAGAAAATGTGGGGGAAGTCCTTGCTTTTTCTCCTGTTGGCCGTTCAATGAAATTTGAAAGTGATCCTATTGTTAAGCACCTTCAGGGCACTTTCTTTTCCTTTTCTAGCGTGATGAAAAGTTTGGGAAAATTCAGGTAGAGTGCTAGAGATGTGGGGGGAGGGGGATAGTGGAAAAGAAGTAATTATGGGAAGGAAAAAAAAAACTTTGAACGGTGCAGAAGAACGTTTGAGGAAATGGATGGATTTTGAGCTCACCATGGCTACCAGTTACGAGATTTTTTTTCACAGTGGAGTTTCGTACAGTAGTGGACTTGGGCGGAAATTAAGTCCTTCGTATAGAGAGCTTCACGTGGTCGTAATTACGTATCGGCTTTTTTTCTCGCTGGTCGCTGGGTTGAACCTTCCTCACAAGCCTTCCATCTCGGTTTTACCAAAGAGCCTCCTCACCGCCGTAGTAAAATTTGTAATTCTGCAAACGTAAAGTGTTGCCTTGGAATAATTAATTTCTGTTTAATTCATGCTTCACAAAAGTGGGGATAAGGAAGTCTCGACGTTTTCATAATTTCTGTTAGAACTCATCCATGTCAACAAGTCTATTTAAAATGGCATGCAACTCGAATTAAGAACCGTTTATTGAACTCATCAATTACTAAAATGAAATTTGTTCTATCTTCCAAGCGAAAATGTACATTGGAAACCGTGATAATCCTCGTAGGATACTACCGACGAACGTAAAATTATGAACATAGTTATAATCGACATTGACTGCAGCTGTTTATGCGTTTTTAATTATGAAAAACGATTGCCTTCGAGCGCATCTATTGTACCTATCCAATGAATAAATCAATCGTGGCATCATCAGCCATTTTCAAATGCATTGTCCGAATGTGTTGCCTACAAGAATAACAGTCAAGACTAACCAAATAAAAAGAGGTTGTTGTAGTGCGCGAGGCATCAACACCGTAAATTGACTAGAGTTCATGTTTTAAATCCATTTTTCGGAATATACCTAGAGTTTTTTAAAAGTATTTATTTTAATATGTATTGTTACCCGTGTGGTTGGTTCCTTTCCGATGCCAGTTAACACCCCTAAATTCACCCTTTTTCGTATCCACGGGTTTCATTCAAGTGCAGTCTATTGAAGGAGTCAATAGAAGCCGTCGGAACTAAATAGAACGACACCAGCCCAGTGCTCGGTGAAAGGAGAATAATGACAAAAAGGCGACTTATCGTATGTGACAGAAGATCATTCAAATAGAAGGCCATAATGCGCGCTACTGAATGTGTTCTTCAAATTCGCAGTAGAACCTTGATTAAAACCTCTGAAACTCGGTAATGAGAATTTCTGCTCCCCTAACCTACCTCCACGTATCGGTGACTTCCTGCTCAAACTGGGAATAGGATTTAATTGTGTCGCATTATTAGAGAGGCAGGATCCCGACTCCGGTGGAGGAAAAATTAATTATAAGTCATCAATTTGCTGTTGGGGAAACAACGGTTGCCGGAGTTATTAAACTGCCGTTGGTCACAAGTGGTTTTCGGTTTTTGCCGACAACCCCCTTCGGTTTTCTCTTTGATTTAACTGCATTAATGAAAATCAGTTCATTTGTTTCGGAAAGTCCGCGTGGGCCTTCGAATGCAAAAGCAGAAAGAGAGCAAAAAGGGATGAGTTTGCGATGTGCGTTTCAGTCACTAATTATAATTCCGCAATCTGCGGGGTCCCTCGTGGTGTGCTTGGCAATCAATTGGGTTCGCGATGCCATTTACCGTGGGAGAACGAAACCGGCGTTTGAAAAATGACGGAGTTTCGAATCCTATTTGACAGAGACGTTCTCCTCTCTTTTTATACTCGGTGAAACATTGTTGAGGCTTTTTCCCTTCTGCCTTCAAATATAACACATTCATTCAGCGTAAGACGTCTCTAATTAGGAGATTTGGGCCCACTCCGGTTGAGCGGAAGATTAGGCAGACTTCTTACTGATACCTCTAGATCACTTTCTTTGGCCAGTTTGGGTAGCTTACCTACATCTTCAACGCTCCTGAAAGTAAGTGCTCAGGAAGTGATGGCACTAGCAGTTCCGCGCCTCAAATTCTAATTTCATTCAAAACGCTTCTGGAAGGCCTCCCCTTCCTTGTAGTCCACAGAGTCGTCCTACGTGTCATATACATTGTCCTGGCATAACGATAGTCAACCACGCCTAAGTCGGGATCCCCTTCCCTATCTTCATACGAATGTTTATTTTGTTTTCACTCATAATCTCGGACCAATATATTCCGCCGAAGTGAAAAGATCCAGACAATAATGAGACTCGTCTCGTTCCCCTTCGCGTCCCCACTTCAGATTTGAATATTTTGTTGAATCTTTCAATGTGTGCTCTTCCCATAGATTACCATAGCCGTTGTATTTTAATAGAAATCATCCCATCGAAATTCATAAATCATTTTCTGTCAATATATGGTTCATACATGCTAAACTGTAGAATAAACACACTTCTGCGGTACTGTAGTAAGTGCTGTTGGTAATTTATTGATTCAAAATATCTTCTGCTGCTCTTATTATAAGTGAGATTCAAATTTTGATCCCTCGACATTCATTGTTTTCTAACCATCCAAACTCTTTCAGGCTTATAGGCTCCTTAGAAAAATCAATATTCTCACGTTTTTAGCTCATTTCTAACAATCAGCAAAAGTCTCTCCAATATAAAAGAGCTGAAAATAGTTGTATTTACTTTCCTTCAAAACAATTTAATTTTGTGCAAAGAAAACTAATATGAACCATATCCCGGAAAAGAGGCAAAATCTTCTGATTTTCGAGTTTGAAGGACCTATCTCCTCTCCACATCTGGCCGATTGGCGCCTTGTCTCCCTGGAAAGCACTCGAAGGAGGTCTAAAATGAAACAGTGAAGTGAGACGCAAAGTAACTGAGTGCATACAATAAGCATTCTTATCCTTCTGAACCTTCTAAGGAACAGTATCTCTTACTATTTCACGAAAAAGTAGAACGAGGATACGGACTCGACCTATCGTTATTACAAAGACATAGTGAACATTTCTTTCTCTCTCTGGTTGAAATAATTTCCATTCAAGTCTCCTCAATCGGGCAGTTTGACATCATTCGTTCATGGCAACGCACCTAATTTCGAGTGAATAATAAATGGTGGTTCTTTTTACAGCAGAAACTGCACGGGTGAATTAGTTTACGTGAAACATGATTCGCAGGTGCTACCGTCGAAATAAATATTTAATTTGTTTAGCAATGTCTTCATCCAATCGTATTCTAAACGCGAACAATATGTTCATTACGATTTACAGTCCACCGAAAATCAACAATATCTGCTCATTAAGGAAATTAAAATGGGTGGGCGCTTTATTGAGGTTTACTCTCTTTTTTCGCTGTGTACGATGATTCTGTTCGGAAAATAAAACCACCGATGAGAGAAAAAAAAATCCCCCGTCCGCGCGTGGGGCCGATCTGAAAGCAATAATTAGCGACGGACTTATTAGTTGGGTTTCAGAGGAGGGGATGAACGTATAGTGAGTGGAGGGGGTATTTAATATGCCAAACGGGAGATTCGGGGGTCCGCCCGGGGTGAAAGAACGAAGGGGATGAGCCAACCCTCGATTTGAAAAAAAGGGAAAACCTTCCAGGGGTGACTCCGCAAGCGCATTTTTTGTTTACACGTTCACCCCTAAAAATAATGTTAAAAAGACGGTAGTTACCCCCACTTTTTAGCTCACTCTTTTATGGCACTAATGAATGAAACTAGTTTTTATGCTTCGTAATAGGGTGTAAATAAAAACAAGGGACCTGACATGTGAGTCCCACGGTGTCTTCTCATTGTCTCTGAAATTTTTCAAGAGGGGTTAACTATGCAAATTCTTTTTATTCTCAGCACTACCCCCCGTACAGTCTTGGCTCATCTTTTTTAGTCTTGAAATAAAAGGCGCCGAACTCTCATCCCTTTGATGCCGCTGTATGTTTTACCTAATGGCTCACAGGTGAGTCGGAGGGAAGATTTTTCACCGCGTAGGGTCCGTCTGTTTTGCATAGGACCAGCCTGTTTTTGTCTTTTCCTTCTGTGAGAAAATCTCGGCACTCGAATATTAACGAATTTGATTCGTCCGCTTCGCTTTCAACCTTGTAGACAGACGGATCTCGCACCCCAGAGGACGTTAATATGTAAACTAGAACAGACACGCTAAATTGTCCGGTTCATCATCAAGACGCTCCCCCAGCACTCCTTTTCTTTTCCTCATTGGAGTTTTTTGTCTAACTTTTTTAATACTAGCCCTTTTGAGGGGCAAGGACTTTTTTTTTGAGCCAAACTGAAATTTTTTCTAACCCTTCAACGGTTGGATATTTAAATACTGCTCGTACAAGGTTTTAGGAGGGATTTTTTTTTACCAGTTAGTGCCCAAAGATCGTTGAATGATTACAATAAACGGATTGTACGTTATATTGTTCCTTCCACAGAACGTTGTAGACTTTAATCTTCTGGATAAGTGTGATACCCGGGAACCGTTATGGAAAATAATACTTCCTGCCAATTTTCCGTTCTCATGAGAAATCCAGAAATTCGCGAGGGTTGCGTTCCGACGGATCGATTCATCAAGTTTCACCTTGTGTTCATGAACTGTTTATAGGAATATTTTAATTCATAAACACAGATATAACTGATACAATTTATAAATTTAGATTTTTTAATGCTGAGCAGGTCTTGATATTTTTTTGCTTATACGGCCAGAAACGCTATGTGTACATACCATGGGGGAGAACACACTGGGAATGATATCGAATGGCATATTTTAGGATTATTATGTACTACTCTGTACATAATAACAACTATACAACATTACTCTATGTTGATCGCTTACCTAGCTACAACCAGTCATTCATTTTTTTGCCCCACCTCTTTCTATGAGTTTCCAGCCATTATCATGGATGACTCGTCCTCAAAAATATGATTACATTTTAGGTAGTTCTGGTAAACATACTTTTACTTTACTTACAGTAGATGATATAATAATAAGGCGGACATGTGATTCTTAGTGAAAGACCCCCTTTACATTATTACTCAGTTCAAATCCCGAGGAGAACATTATTCATTATGCAGACTGCGAAAAGACCAATCTTAGGCGGTTAGGGAGCAACAGAGTGAAGGGTACTGTGTGTGTACTTATTCAACCGCGACTTGTCAATCATGTGATCAGAACAGCTTGAGCATCCCTTATGTTGGGCCGCATTACTCTTGCCTAATGGACTGCCTCATTTCCTTGAACATGACTGGAGGACATTAAGCTTCTGAGTGAAGTAATAATAACCAAAGATTCTGCCACTACGCATCTGTTACCTTGGCCGAGACGTTACTTAGGTACCTACGCAGCTAATTACTTGTTTCGTGGTTGAGGAGGTTCTTCTCAAAAGCTTGTGAACGTATATCTGTACGAGAGTACCTACATGTGGTCTATCAATGTTGGGGCAATTCGTACTGTATGGTTGTATTGATCTCTTTTAAGTGCTCCTGAAGTTTTGCTTCTTTCATCGTCAAACATAAAGATCTATGCTTTTGCCGTTCGTACAAAATGTTGCAAGTCCGAACACGTCATGTCGAACCGGATGAGTCATTTTGTTTCTAGGGCAATACATATTTTTAGAATAAGCCCGCCATCGCCGATAATAAACTTAGGGCAACCAAAATCTGCTGCATTCCACAATGTGGTACTATCAAGTGGATCCCGCTCGATATGGAGTGTATGTTCGGGTATTGAACTAAGGAAGAAGGAATACTGACGATTACGATTTCCTTGATAAAGGTCTACCCAAATTCAAAATAGTATTTTTTTTAATTACGTGTTCAAGGGTGGGTTATTTTGATACGATAAACACAAATTTAAGTCTGAGCCTAAACAATTCTCACAGAAGAAAATTAGGATATTTCTCAGATTTTTCTATTTACGAGAAATGATCTTGCGGACTCACGTATGATTGTGTTTCAAATTCACGTAATGGGCTGGCCGGATTTACCCGCCTCTTCAACAAATGTAGATGATCCGAATGGGATTAGTGCGTGCCCGTGTGATCGAGGAGAGAGTGATCATTTTGGAGGCCGAAAATGACAAGGTGATGATGTGAAGGGCCGGGAATGAGTATGACAGCGGAAATCGACGGGAAACAAAATAATTTCTGTCGGTTACGTCGTGGAAAGCGATTCACACAATGTTGCGGCAGGTGAGCGTATTAGTGCATTGGCGATCGATGAACCGTGCAAAAAATGGGATGAAACGTGCGTGCTCCTGAGAATACTAATGATCGAAGCCCAAGATTCGGCTGCCCCCGGAACCCTTCTCTTCGACCTGTTTAGGGAAATGAGGGAGCCCTTCATTAGCCACAAGAAAAGGGTTGTCGCATCACGATTCCGATAAATGGTGATTGACAGGTCGCGGTTCACTGGCGGCTCCTCGGCTAATAGGGCCTTTTGAAGTGATTCCCCGTCGTGATCATCGACCCTTCCGGTTTCCCCGACCGCAAATCTTTCAAACTAAATAGAAGCAACAAAGAATAATGTTGGGGGCTAGGAAAAAGACCTAAATTATGCCCTTACTCCAAACAGATTCGACAGGAGAGTTCGAAAATTATTAGATATTTTTTTCCACTTCTCTCAACCAAATTTGCGCAAATCGTCTCTTATGAAGAAGAGAAATTTGCCCAGGAAACTGCTGTTTCATGGCCATGAAAAGAGCCATTTGAAAGTTATGTTATTACCTTATTATTTACCAAGAACTTGGTTGGAACAGAGGAACGTTGTTTCACGCTGCTTTTATACAGTTTGAATTCAGAGGAGAATCACCGCTTACGGCTCATCCAACATCCTTTGAAGAATCACAATTTCATCGTTTAATATGGCCTTGCCATTTGCTGGGTCAGGCAATCGTGGATTCATCATTGGTAGGCTGAAAATTTGTCATCACTCATCGATGAGTAATGTCGTTTCACTTTTGTTGGGTCTGGGCGTCTCGAGCATTGATCTCGAAGATTTCATTCGGGATGAAGATACAGCAATTTTCACCAGAATGCCCGATAAGCCTATTAGAGCGACTAACTGTCTGAACCGAAGAGAATTCAATCCTTTTCGAGTTCTGATTGCAGTGGGGCGTTTTTCCATTTCATGCGGCTTGATGTTCACCATTAATAAGGCGTGATATTGCCAGACTTCACTAGTCTTCCGTGGCAAGTTGGTAATCGAGGATGTTAACCGGCGGTTAGCCAACAGCGGTCTATATCGGAGATCGGAAGCCCGCGAGCAACGTTTTTCGTGCTCTTATTTATACGTCTCATCACACTGAGGATGGCCGTTCATTTAACCCGTGAGAGCGTTACGGTTTATGCGCTGACCCAATTATGAGCAGCAATGGCCTTCAATTTCCAACCAACGGTAGTCTCTGCCTCATTTCCCGATATTATTTATAAATGACAGTGACAACTGACAGCCTCTTGGGGAGTTTACAAATTCAATATATTTGAATATTTAATTTTCGAAAGCCGAATTCAAAGGCAAAGCAATTTGTCAATGCTATTTATAAGAAGTCGCTCACAAAAATACTCACGATCGTTACAATTGGTGAAATTGAATCAACTGGAGTCGCTTGATGAACTCATGGTGACATCATATCTTCAATTACAACGAGCAGCTTGTTGCTTTGAACGGATCCTACGGTGGTAAATTATTATCTTCGATCATTCCGGTCTCAGGCTAATTGTAAACTTGATCGGTAAAATCAATGGATTGTAAAATCAATAGGTCTATTGATTTTAAATGGTATTACTTATTGGCACTAATAATGGTCCCAACAGTACAATTTTTTTTTTTTTTTTTTTTTTGCCAATTAACCATTGGCAGTCCAGAATAAGTACAGCCATTTCGGACTCTTCATTATTTGAGACGTAAAAATACAAAGGGATTGAATTTAAGAGGGCTTGTATTTTGTGTACGTTCATGCAACTACACATCCGTCTCACCTAACATGTTTGGTGCCGTGGGTGTTCAACTATTTCGACTACACTGGTTTTAAAGGAATATTATTTGCTCAATTTTCTATTTACGTTATTTTATTTACTCGTTGTTCGAGATTTTATGGATCACCGTCGACTGAATTGGGTCAGTATCGTCGAATTCGCTAACGTAGGTGCTCTCCCTAGCATTTTGCTCTAAATTTCTGCCGAAAGGGCTCTTCGGAGAGCATTCAAGTTTCTCCTGACTGAACGGTTTTATAAAATTTGCCGAACATGAAGTAGTTTTGTTGATTTTGACGGGCTCTTTTTACCCCTGATGGCTCCATTAATCTTTCACCAAAGGAAATCGAAACATCAAATTCCCTATAGAGCACGGTTGCCATTGGGTCGAGTGGAATTGGAGTTCACAACAGACCACATGGTGCAATAAAATTTAATGTGGGATCCTCACTATACCCAAATAACCGCATCCGATGCTAATTTAATACTCGTAAATCTATTGCAATATTGCTTCGCATAATTTGAATTTGTGATAAAGTATTTTATTTGTTTCAGGTAAGCATATGCAGTATCATCTAGTCCGTCCGCCAATCGGTGAGCCTATGCTAACATGCATGCGTTAATTTGTGAATCAGTAATACCTCCATAATGTCCATCGTGGCCTTGAAGCCTCTCTTCTCAATCAATAAAACTGAACGATTTCTATCCTTCATAAGATGGACATGGCAGACGAACATGGACAGATGATTAATAATAATAATTTTAATTATCAAAAATATACGTACGGTGAAATTCCTTATATTATTAATTGTCCATAGAAAAACCTAGTGGCAATTTTTATAAAGGTCCAAAAACAGAAAGGTCTGCATTTCATCTCAGTCTGTGTAATCTACTCAGTATCCTGTGTAAAATCTCGTTTTGCGTAGGCACCTCTAATGAATCGAACCAACACCCAATCAGAACACCTCAATTTGAGAAAAACTCGTGGAGATCATTTCACTTTTATTGGTCTTCCTCCCTCGTACCTATCTCGAGAAGCCTCATGCAAAATTCAATAACACAGATCCGCATAAATATTTACTTATCTCCTCCGTCTTTAATAGGCGAGGTCGAAACTGTCAATTAGGCAAATCGTTGATGGATTATACGTTTCAGGAAGATAAACGCATTTAGAACGTTTTTAAGGCGATAGCTAAACTTTTGTCTTGATGGGATTAATCAATATATCTTGTCAAATTGATGCAGTTGATTATTAGAGTGATCAATAGAGTGATGAATTTTTATGGATATGGGGAAGACTCAAAAGCCGTCAACTGAACGATTGGTTTTCAGTGCACATGATAACAATTGATAAGGACCTCCAAATTAATTCCAATTAGAATTTCCATAATTGTTGAATCGTACAAAACCTCAAAATTCAACGGTCTTGTGTTTCATTTTCCGGCTAAATCTATTGTTTTGATAGATTCGCTTTGTCGTCCTACAAAATCCAGAGTTCACTGATGAGTTTCGAGAGTAACTAATACGCCTTGCGCGGCAAGTGCGAAAGGGGAGATAATAGCAGGAGAAGATAAGAAGATAATGTTCAAAAGGTTCAGAAAAAAATGTTCAAAACCAATGAAGATCTGGTAATTTGATCTGGTCAATAACACGGACTAATACCTCCGCATGTTCGCTAACCTCTTACTAGTACCCAGTTATCATACCAATAACTCATTCGCCCTAAAAATTGTTAAACTCTTTTTTTCTACGCTCTCGTCTATTTGAGTTGCTTTCAGTTCATTATAACAGCCTAATTCGTTATTGTACTGAGAGATGTGGGTACAAGACTCATGGAGTAGTGCTAGACCCGAACTGGAATTTCTATATGTTATCCCAATCATTTGTACCCAATCTGGTAACAAAAACCTATTGTTGAGCAATAGAATCGATTTATCAAGAAAATTGCAACAACAGATCACTGTCCTAGCTTCCATCAATTAACATATCAGGCCGAAGACGACAGCCGATGAGTAATCGTCGTACTTTTCGGTTCACACGGGCCCCGCCGATAAACCGTGAAATCACCGTGTAACAGCGCTGATGGATTAATCTCTGTTCCGTTTTATTCTGCGGACGAGGCTTGGCGCATAATTGAGCGATTTATTTTGAAGCCCTTTGCGTATAATGTCTATTTCAATCATTAGGCCCGTCCAACGATTTTAGGGCACCAGAAACGCAGTGACGAGGTCTTGTCAAGGGGTGCAAGGCCCGGTCCGATAGGAGAAGCTCCTAGTTAGTATTCCTAGCTACTATCAACTTACCCCTCGCGTCCTTTTTTCAGGACATAATTTGCATAGCGCTCTTTTTTCGAGTGTTTTTATTAATGCATCTCCACCCTGAGAATCCTCCTCCCAGGCTACACACACGCACACTTTCCCCCTCGAAAAAACTTCCCGTTTTTTTAAGCCGCATCTTGCATAATCAGGAGAGTTTTTCTTCTCCGCGAGAAGACAACGAGAGCGTATTGTTTCTCTCTTTATTAACGGCCCGGGCCCTTGGAAGGGTGGGGGCAAGACAAAATTTGCATCTAACTGAAAATTTGGGTTATATTTCATTTCGGCTGAAGTACCCCGTTATATTTCGGCAAAAGGCATAAACAATCGTGTGGACCCCACCCGAGATTTTATTATGAAAATAAGCTCTGTCCTCCTTCAACTTTCAAAAGGATGGTCATTTATTCAGTTCATGAAACGGCTTCGACTCCCAATAATAAGCTTGGTGGCTGAGCGAGTAGCGCATCCATTCAAACTTTTCCAATATTACGTTATCCATTGTCTACCCTTTTAGTGGGTATGTTTTTCGGTATCCGTGAAACGAGTACATGTTCAGAGGTGGTTCTTCTGAAGACAGCAGGTTCATTCTCGTAAATTTAAAAGTCGATAAGTTCTCGTCAAACTTATCTGTCCTCAAGCATTTTCTCTCCTGCCTAGTTTGTTTTTATTTATTTATTATTATTTGTTATTTTTTTGCAGCTACAAAACTCTTTGTTCGAGTTAATTTTGATACACCGAACAGTGTATCAATTGTCAAAACACCTCCCAATGTTCACTAATTCTACAAACAAACACAAATGATACTCAATTTTGGGATTTGTTTAATGAGGCATGGGCCCAACCGCTCATTCTTGGTTTTCAATCATTCTGATTGAGGTCATGGGAGCTTTGGATGGTGTCATTGAATAAAATTCTTTCCAATATTTATAGCACCTCCTTCACCCGAGTCACGATTCACGTAATGGTGGTCGGATTATAAACCTTCTGGTATTTATCGACATCTATTATGCATCAAACCTCACCGCTAGAACTCTTCGTTGGACGTCAGAACTATTAAAAACGACCCCAGTTCGAAAACGTCGAACGGGTTGAAGGTGATGGCGTATCTGTGCCCTTGTCGGAAACAATACATCTGGTTCCTCGGTATTGTTTCGAACATTACACAAGCAACTTCTATTCAGATTAATTAACTGATCACCTTCAAAGCCGCAGCCTAACATAAGTCGCAGGAGGTACTCTAACAATTGGGATCGAACAATGACGGCTATTTAAATTCTCCATGTAGTCTATAAGTTTAAGTAGTCTACGAATTTATCGCAATGAACCATAGACGAACAACCATACATAATTTTTGGTTCATTGATATATTCTTATTGGAATAATGCATCCTTGTATCCACATTTTTAAAAGTCCTTTAAATATTTTTTTACATTTTGCACTCAACCAACTATCCAAACAGGGTTTGTGTTTAATAGGGAATTTTTAATGTAAATTCATCTTCTAACGAATCATTGTCGAAGCGTCCCCAGAACAAAACATTATTCATTCTATATTCGTATATATCATTGTCCTTATCTGATCAAACCCGGTCAACCTGGTTCTTCGTCAAATTGATGATGACTCAAACCAGGAAATTTGGCAAGAGAGCATCAAAAATGACGAGGGGATTGTCCGCAGTGTAATGGACCTACGAAGAGGTTTTCTAGTCAACGAGAAATACTCTCAAAAGGCTGAGCTTTCCGTTGAACATTAGTCAACCCCCTCATTCCTCCTGCAGGCTTCCATCTCTTCACCAGACCCCTTCTGAGCCTGTAAGGTTTCAACCTCTCCCACGCACTGGATATCCCCACGGAAATACGTAATTAATCATCTTGTCTGGAGCGGCCCTCCGGTCTTAACGGGTTCCCCTAGGTCAAGAATTCCCTTACTGTTCTCGTACATTTTTATACTTAAGCAAACGGAAGAATTTCACTGGCCCTTCCACAAAAATATACTAATAACACGCCATATCTATGCGGTAATATTACTTCCATCGTTGCTATTTTCGTGATTCAAAATAGGACAGAAACATTTTGTTATCACCCAAAATTAGAAATGTTCACTCCCTTTTTTCTTTCCTTTTTATTTATTTTCCTTCAGAATAACTTTTTATTCAGTGGGTCAATCCACAATTCCTGTTCAAACCTGATGTAACATCAAATATTTTGAACAGATTCAATCACTATTTCATGAATTCCGACATTGATGAATCCCTGATTAGTTTTATTATGATCGAAACTTTGTATTTGCTATTTGTCATCGGCACTAAGCAACGCTCAATTTTTTAAATAAATTAATAAATAATAACCGGGAAATTTAGCGTTGCTCCTTTTGATTGCTGCTGCAAATTTTGGTATATTTTTGCAAAGTTCGCCTGGTTGGTGCAGTTTGAATTTTCTCGACACCCTCACCTAAGTTATGTATCCGGCGTTTGTATATTGAGATACAGAAGGATCAGATGTTAGGCCGGCAGCACGATTGCAGAACATAGCTTACCCTCCATTTATCCATTTTATGAGCAATATTAACAAACATTTTTAAAAAATGTACCTACTTACCCGGGAATAGATTTTTTTTCCAACGTATGGAGGATCCCCGATCGGAAAACAAATTATCCCAAACCCGTAGCAACAGCCGGTGAGACAGAGCCTGTCAAATTCACTGGAATAGATATTCAACAAAATAATATTCTACTTTTACCGAGCTTCCCAATGATATATGTCTATAATCAGGGCCTCCAAACATCCCATCGAACTACATATTGTTCTGGGTTCAGGTGTAAATACGTGAATCAAAAACGTACCCGAGCTCCCTTCAAAATATTGTTGAGTGATTGAGAACACCCAAGTCACATTGGTTAACAGAGGAGGGGATAAAAAACGGAGCTATATACTGAGAGTCTATTTCCACGAAAATAATGAGAACAATAGTTGAATCGATTTCAACGGTTATCTCCGTTTTTTATTGAAATGGGTTTCCACAACCTCGTCGCTAGTGATTTTATTCGGAGGAGGGGATAAATGTTCCTGAGCATTCCGTCGGCGATATATTCAATTCAATCTTCAAGCTTATGCCCTTTCGTCCAAAATGGATTTATGTTTTTTGGTTTGGAGAAGTACAAACTTGAATACTTAGCTGCTCAAAAGTGACTTTTGTTCTTTCCAGAACTACTCAACATCGGGATCAGTCCCAATTAATGCCATTCTGAAAGGGAGGAGGGGGTTGTTGCAATATAGTTGCATTTTGTAAAAAATGATTGATTGAAATCATTGCACCGTAATTTTGGTTTATTTTTACCTTTTTTAAATTTTTAATTATTGTTTTATTTATTGTTATTGATATACTAAAATTATCATGTTGGTATTTATATAGACAAAAAAGTCAGTACAAATTCTTGCTTTCCATGTTTCAATGTTTGTGGATTCAACATCCCAATATTTTGTATACCGTCCATTGTGAGGAAGATACCGCTCTACCCGAGATATATCACGAATAATAAGCTTTTCTGGAACAATGCAGCTTATTTTTTGTTCTTTTGTTGATTCCATTCGTTCATTTCCAATATATGTACGAAGACTGTTGTTAGTTGGCTCAACGAATATACCCATGTAGGATGGCGAGAGATTTGACGATCGAAGGCCATACGATTCCAGCTCAGCATTTTACTTGTAGGGCTGTGATGATTAGGCCACTTCTTCGTTCAGCTGCCACCTCCCTTCTTCGAATACTGTGCCTCTTCAGGGGGTACGATGAGAACATTTCATGAGAATCTTTCGCTTAAAAAGCTACAAGTACGTGACCGAGTCGCAAAGACAGGGACCTTCTATTCTTTGAGGCAAAGACAAAGTTGAATGCGTCTATTATGTAAATTCCTCATTTTCGTGTAGGGAGTCGTGAAGTAGAAGAAAGAAACGCTCGTGGGGTGTGATCATGCCAACGTGGAGCTCATCAGTAGAGAAAAAGATGCACGGCTAATCCGAACCTGAGGGGTGAGGGCATCTTTTTTCGCCGCGGGTGTCCCTCGCTAGCTCCTCCAACCCCTAGAGAGAGATTTTTTTTTTTTTTTTTTGTTATACATTCAAATCCCGGTGAGAGCAGACCACGGCCTCCTTGTACGTTCTATGAGGATGCGGTTCCAACTGCCAGGTCACAAGTGCTTTTAAGAATAACAAACACCGCCTATTTGCAATTATATGACACCGCTACCCCTCTGTCAATCATCCCTCAATGCCCAAGTTTACACTCTTTCAGTTGTTGAGAGTTTCACAAAGATTCTTTTCTTCCTAATGGCTGAATATCATTTCGCCGCTATCGGCATGCAAAAGACTCCGGCTCGAGGATTTTAATTTTTATGAATTTAACGTTTCGTAACAACAGTTAGACATCATTTGGTGTATGTTTGCTAGAACGTTTGACCGTTATTCAGCAAATATTACATTTTCTCCCTGAATTCTACCCGGGACTCGAGGGAATTTATAATTTTTCGGAAAGCTGGTGTAGCGATTTGAGTTTGATATTCGTCCTGTTTCTGAAAGGTTTGACTTTGGAGAAACCTATCGCTATCTGGATCTGGTTTGGAAAGAATAAATCAAGTATTTACCATCGTTCCGTTGATTATCTCTATATTCTCTAGCGGAGCTTATGCTGAAGACTGTCCTGGTCGGTCTTCTCGGGGTGAGATATCTCAGAACAAGAGCAATTCACAACTTTCCTTACAGTCACAAAGTCCTTTGATCAATTTTCTGGAAAAAATAAAATATTTGACATCACAAAAATAAAGGGTTCAGGTGGTGTAGAGAAACTTGCATGTACCTATCATTCGTTCTCTTGCAGTTTTCTTTTCACAATGTAAATATTTTGAGAGGGCATTCCAGAAAATTCATGCTATTCGACTCGTTTGTCTTTGAACGCTTAAAAAACTCTTCAAAGTAAGTTCTGCATCGGAAAACAATATTTTAGATTTCTAATTGTAAGCATTTGTAGATGTTTACGTTTTTTCTATTTATCATTTTCTAGGGAAGAGGGAGGGTGACATGTTTCTGGTGAGCTGGAGTAGGTAATCCCCTACCACATTAAAGATGCAACTCTGTGGATAGCAGGAGTTGGGAAAGTGGTTGGGGGTGGGGGTTTGAACGCTGATGGTGGAGAGTGAAGAGAAAGGTGAAAGGGGCTGAAGGGAACGACAGGGGTGGAGGGGGATGCAAGTGAATCAGTGGTGGTGAGGAAGAGCGGGGGAGACGGCAGTAATAAAAAAATCAATAAGCCGTGTGAAAAAAAGCGGTAGACAAGGGCCGGCGGGGTTCGGGCCGGGGGCGGTAATGGGGTGCGCATGCTCTCACGTATGGGGGGGGGGGGGGTTCTAAAGGGGGCTTTTCGTCTCAGATGCCGTCTCACTGTTCCCGCAATCCTTGACCCAGGACCGGAGGATGAAGGCTGAAGGTTGAACACTGCGTGAACATCTTCTTACGGACGCTCTTAATCGTCATATAGATTTCATTACGTATCGCTTCTCATTGGGCTGCATTGTAGGCAATTGTTTTCTGCGGTTAAATAGAACATCCGTCTATGGTGATTGTCTTCCTATTTTCTCGTAATCTAGAGGGATACAGAGGCTTAGCCGGTGCAGCTTCAACAGTTCACGGCTTACATATCCACACATACATAACATTACAGAACATCCTGATGTCGATGGCAATAAAACTTGTGGCATTCCAAGAAGCAAATGGTGATACGATTAAAGCTCCACATTCAATTCAAAGTAGACAATTACGTCAAATTGAATAAAATATCACTTAATTTTGATCGCTGGTCGATTCGGTCCCGAACGATTTCCACACACCTGAAGGTGATGCCCTAGGAATAAGTAGGATATTTTGTGAGTGGGTCCTTTTCAGAGAAAATGTTTTGTCCACTTTAATTATTCAAGTAGATAAGTATGTAATCCAAACACCTCAATATGCTTTTTCCACAAAGAGCAAGACCTGCCCAGGATACTACACTATTGTAGAATGATTGGAGGCGTTTTTATTCATAGAATCACCTTCACTTTACCTGGACATAATATTTGGAGCATAGATTCAATGAATCCACATGCGTCTGTTTCACCTGATCCGCTAGACAGACGTTAACTGATACGTTAACATACAACAAATCTTGATCTTTGCTTCAAATCGTGACTTGTTACAAGGAAGGGAGCCCACTAAGCAAAGTGGTTGGTTGAGAGTTTTAATATGTTCATCGGAGGTGCCATCAAATTCTGCGGCAATGTTTCTGCTAATAATCACATAGGCGACTTGAACAGTGGGAACTGAAAGCCCCTCAATTTTATTAAAACCCCGTAACTTAAGCCGTAGACGGAGCTGGTTCATCTGGGTATTTTGAAAAAGAAGGCGGTCCTCTAAACGAGCTAATGATGAATTTTATCACGATCGAAACCCTCCCAGTGGAAGGCCTCTTGTCCGGAGAGAGCCCGGCACCGCACCCTCCTTTCGATTTTTCGAAAGATTCTCCCGAACCTCCCAAAGCCATTGGACGGGTCCCGTTACACAAAAAACCGACAGTTTACCTTGAAAACGAGCTTCAACTTCTTGCGACGTACGTCCTTGTTTTTAGTTAGCCGCGAGTTTAGCCGTAGGACGTTTTCCGTAGGAAGCTTGAGATGTTTCCTAAATCCGTTTTTTTGTGTGTGTTCCCTTCCTCGTGCGTTCCATTCAGGAATCATCGCCTTTTTTACTCGAGATTTTTTGTCCACCTCTCGGAAACCTTCAATTTTAGGCCTTGTTTGTGTACAAGGCGATCTTATGTAGCCCGCTGTGTCAGTAGGTCTGTAGGACTTTCTTTCGCCCTTCAAGTAGGCGCAGAGTGAGTAAGGGGAAGTCGAGAACAACTGCCAATATTGATATGTGTTACGTGTTAAGGAATTAGATAAAAAATGTTGTAGTTGTGGTTAAGCGAGGAGGTATTATATAATTCCCCTCACAGTAGTAGTTGGAATCATTGCTTCACTTTCTTTTGCCTTCTATAAAAGAGGGCATTTTGCGGCAATATACGTCATACTTCTACGTACAAATTTTATTTGACACTCACCCTGAAGGGATTTTAAGTTTTAATTTAGCGACCACTGCCTATTGTTAGTGAATGGGAAGGTTTGATTGAACATTTCGGCGACTGTGAGACGTTGAGATGATACACCCATGTACTCGTTTCAATCGGAGAACTTTTTTCATCTTTTTTTTTTTTTTTTTTTTTTTTGAAATCGTTGTTTTTTGCTTTCAAAATACAAAGTTTCCTGCTGATGCTCGTTTCCTGCTGTTGTCCTTCGGGCTAAAAAGGCATTTTATCTGAAATCACACGGAGACTCCTATTGGGTCCATGTTTACCAAATTTTAGGCGTTGAATCGATTGAAGTGGATGTAAGACCGGCAGCCGCATGAAACGGAGGCGGTTGTGTGAAAATAAGTTTTCCAGATTTTCGCGGACCAGTGGGTGACGGGTATCATTGCCCCTCCAACTTATGGACGCTGAATAGAGTCTTGGACTCAAATGAGTTTTGGACCGATTGCCGCACTCTGCACTGAGAACCTTTGGATAAAAAAAAGGGTTTTCAAAAGTGGCAATTCATTTTTCAAAAGTGGTTTGATTGCATCTTTGTCATTTTTTTCCCCTCACACGAGCATGATCTTCCTAAAATGAAAAAAAAACCATGGTAGAATAATTCGGAGCAAACAAGTCTTATTATTGGGCAAAATTGTTATTATTATTTACTCATTTTTAATCGTCGATACTCGATTTTTTCATTTCAAGATCTTCCCAGATTAAACCTTTTATAATGATTTTCTACGTGGTTTTTTTCTTTTCCTGCAAGAGGTTTTTTTATAGTGACTTAACTCATGCAATTCTCATCCTAACCACCTAATCACCCTGATGAAACTTACCCCAGGCTTGAAGCTAGTTGAAGCTTGAAACAATCCCGTCCATTCCGATTCCGACCGAAAGAGACGACTCCTTAAATTTAGTTTTATTATTATTGTATTTTATGTATTTATTTGTTTAATTTGTGGAGCGGTCTATAACTTGAGCGTTATATATTCACCAATCCAACTGTTTCAGGTTACTTACCCAAATTTGGTGTTTTGATCACAAGGAAAGGTAATTTCCCATTGAGATGAATTTGCATTGTCTTGCGCGCAATAAAGCGAAAATTGATTCCCTTCACCCACATTGAGACAATACGTAACCTACTTTCTTGTTAGGAAAATGCTCGGGTAAAAAAACTTGAGAAACAGGGTTAGGAGGGATGTGTGTATTACAATCGAGTTAGGAAGAGGGCGATGTGTGTGTGCTGCACATGTTCCTTGTGAGACGAGGGTGGGTGGGGAACGTCTGAAGGGCTGGGCCCAGGGAGGGTGCGGGTTGTCTAGTGACCTTGAAGAGGCCTCCCCCGTCCCCACCCTCTCACCACACCACATTCCACCCCCTTCATCCCCCGTTCGGCCTACACCTGTGTCAATACGCCCCCTAAAAGTCTTCTTGCCCTTCAACTATCTCGTGGGAGTGTTTTTCAACTATCAAGCAGTGGAATTTCATTGTGGGTGACTAGTTCTCCTGAGGCTGCGAACTATCGCATAGTCCGGGAGTACGTTAGAGCAGGTTTTTTCTTTTATTCGGTATCAAAATTCACAAGGCCGTTAGATGCCCTTCTCAAGGGCGGTTATTCATCCACGCAAGTTTAATTTCAATCCTAGAAAGCCGTTGACATTTTTTACCCTGGATCTATTTCTCTGAAACTACTTTTTCTACGCAGCCTGCATTTTGTACGTTGATTTGACCGTTAATGTACGTTACTCCTGCGACCTAACAGTTTGATACTTTTCCATAATCTCCGAGTTCGGCCGTTGCGATGGCTAGGCGTTAACATCTTGTAGATGACCGTTGAGCGCTTCAAATAAAAAAAAGTAGAAGAGTAGTATACCGGTAGATTGTGAAGGACCTTAGAAAATTCTCCTTTAGACACAACTTTGATTACAAGTAAAAAAAATTATGAAGGAGGTAGTGACTGTTTTTTCCGAACCTAATAATTAGGGATCCATTTGTGGGATTGATGAAGTGGAACCAATTCATCCTTATTCTCTGTCGACCCTGATTCACTCTTACAACGAGAATTTGATGTTTTCATCGGATTTCATTCCAATTTTCATAAGCTGTGTGAGTGAAGGCTTTTGAAGTATTTATAGATTTATAAAATTAATAAATCTTGAGGTATGATACGTGTATACGTACGAATAGGAGACTACAAATTTGAATAAAAGATGAATCTCATTTATGTATGGTCTTTTCGAAAAATCATATTTTATTTTTTTAGGTTATTCAAATTTTTTTACGACATGCTTCAATCCTCCTGAAATTAGGAAAAGGACCTAAAAATACTAATCTCAAATACCCTTCTTGACGTCCTTTTCCAATTTTCGACGTCCTTTTTTTTTGACGTCCTTTATACTGCCTCCATTTGAGGCAATCGGACTAAAGACGAGTGAGCACTGATTCTATGTTTCTTCTACACAAACTGCTTAGCATAGTAATACCAAATTTGGTCTCCGTTTCTGAAGTTGTATAAATTGAAGGCACAAAACCCACATTCACCTGATAGAGTGAAATGAATATCGAGAATGAATAGGACGATTTCGACAGCGGAGTTGATGCGCATTACTAGTAATTACTGACTTCTCCGATTTGTACTGACTGCTGCATATATTTGATTAATGTGGGCCCCACCTAATAGAAAGCGGGTTTGCTACGGTAGTTATTAATATTACATGTTAATAATTACAGTTACTTGCTCGAACTGAAGATGAGCATTTCCAATACTTAATGGTCATTTGCGTTTACCTGGTTATATTTGAAACCTGCTATTATCAATCTTTTGGGAGACGAGAAGAAGTCAAGTTTGTTTAACAATTCTTGAAAGCGGGCCTGAGAAGACCGTTCTCGAAAAAATGTCTGTTGACTTTGGGTAGCTCCCGTCGTTATTTGCTCATTAAGTTTATAAGTGGGCGCTATGTTAAAGAAGCTTACTAATCGTGTTGGTCGTGGGTAGGGTCCACTTCGCGCTTGTTTTATTCAAAGGAGATCTCTTGAACGAGGTTCGAAAACCCGATTTAGTTGGGGAACGATTTTTTGGAAGATAGCGAGACTACTTTCAATACCAAACGGCAGGTCTTGTAGGATTTCCATTTTGGACCTCGAGGGCTTCTTGATCTGAAAAGGCACAGGCTTTGGAGCATAATTCAGATCCGAGAAAGTCGCCTTGGGAGGTATTTGGGCGGCTGAAGGTGATTAATGTCGAAGACGAGCTCGAGTCACAGGAGCGCATGGTCAGCCTTATGATTAGAATTTTCAATAAAGCTATTAATCTTACCCGTTATCAATTAGGCTTTTCCATTCGCCTGGAAGGGAGTTGGGAGGTGCGATTTTTCGAGGCTGTCGATTTTATGTGAGATCAAGTCGACGTTCAAGGTCGACGGACGTTAAATGTGGCCCATAAAATATCGTGAGTAACGCCATTCCATAATGATGACCATAACCTTGGTTTGGATCGACTATAATGTAATCCACTACGTAGTCCCAAATCATAGGATGATAAATTATTGTCTTTCCGTAAACATTTTTTATTTTCGATCAGCTGAATTAGAAGTTCTCAACCACCTTCCTCGTTGGGTGGATTTTTTCAGTTCCCCTACTTGAACGAAACATGCGTATTTTATATTTTTTCTGTGCGTATTGATCGCTTTGTAAATCAGGGGTTCTGACCCCTCTTTCAGATAAAAGAATGTTTAATTAAGCTTCAAACCTGATTACTAGGTGATTTGTTTCGGCTGCGCAGAGTGCGCAACTCGTGGAACAACGCCCGACCCTTTTCGTACTGAATTGTGTATAGTGCAGGAGAAAGAAATTCTTCTCACCTCAACCTGAAACAAGTAGAATGAATTTATCCTCCCGACGGAAAAGGATATTTCAACCCTCACTGTTCTTGGCGTCAAGAAATGACTTGTCCTTAGCCTATTCAAAATGAGTGCCCCTCAAAACAAGGAGTCATAATTCCAATAAGTATGTTTGCTAACCTATTTTGGGCCTAAAATATTTTTCAACTTGTACAATCAGTGCAGAAGAAAAACAATTTGATAGATGCTTTCTATTGGGAATAGAAATAAGAACAGTTTCTTTCAGGAGTTTTTATCACTGAAGATGATATTAGTTGGAATTTCTGGCCATTGAAATCTTCCCCAAATGTGTAAGACCCCCAACAAATTTATTATTTTGTATCATGAAATCGAACTCCGGAAAGATTCTGAGTTTGGTGGTTGTGGGTGAAAATGGGTGTTTTCCTAATTTGTTGCAGGATTAGTGCATCCGTTTTTGGTGATCGGGCGGAAAAGAAGAACAACTAAAGCCGCCGATCGGAGTCTCTAATTTTCGGAAAGCATTTCATCAGTCTGGAAAGAAATTTCGGAATTTGAGTGAACACATTTCAAACGATAAATTCAGATGGGCTTATCAGTGAGGTTGTATCTGCGTACATAATATAATATTGTTGACATGCGGTACCCCGCCATAAAGGCAGCTTTCCAGGTAGGACTCGAGAAGATGCTGAATTTATATTTTGACGAATCGGGAATTTTTGTCCTCTATTTTTGTCGCTTTATACCATTTGCTATTTTGGATCAGCTAACTCGAAATAGTTTTGGGAGAATGTAATTTTTGTTGTTTGTTTGTTTTGACATTAATTGCTAAATCCTCTTCTCGTTTTTTAAATAGGATCAATAGATTTTTTCCGAGAGCTCAAGCCTGATTGAAGTTAACGCATTTCTACACCGTTTGGGGATAAGAGACGGCCGGAGGGAAAAAAGGCGTCAGAATCAAACGAAAAACTCCATCCAAGCTCTTTTTTCAGCTCCAGTAGCACCCCCTCGCTCTCACTCCCGGAATAATAAGGAAGGGGGAGGGGGATCCACCCCTCCTCGTCACGAGTTTAAAATGAAATGAGAAAAAAAAATCGATAGCGCACTTCTCCACTAGGGGTTGAAAAAAATACGCCACCCCTAATGGGCGGACTGGAACCCTCAGAGATTAGCAGCCCTCTTTTCGCGCGGCACGGTTTGGATGCATTGAAACCTCGTCTCTCTGAAAAAAATCGTCCGAAGAGAAAAAGGTAGCTTTTTAGCGCACAAGTCTGTTTAGTCTGACGGGTATATTTATTTTTTCAGTTCTCTCTCTTTATGTCAGATAGGACGCCTCATTACACTAACTGAACACTTCCGATTAGAGTTTCATCCTCGTATTGAAGGAAAAAAGTTTCCACCGACTGGATATAAACCACTTTGTTTGTGTGTGGTCTAGATGAAGGGAGTGGGGGCTCTATGAGCTCAATGTTCCCCGTTGTTCTATTTTTCGAGCGAACAACCGCATAAAATCCTAGAATGTTTGCGATCGAGAACGGTAAAAAATTCCGAATTTAGAGTGTGGAGACGCTCAACAGTGGAAAATAATCGTACTGCCAAGTTTCTGCCGCTTAAGTCATAGTAAGCAGCATACTAGGCTGAGCAATATTACGACTAGAAGAAAACGTTGACCACAGTGGTTCATTATTCAAGGTGTATGATCTATGAAGAAATACAACTAGGAAAAGAAAAATCATTTTTAAACCCTAATTTTCAAAATACCAAGCGTACCCTGTATTTTGTAACAAGAAGTGTTGAGGTTGTATAAATATTTTTTCACTATAGGATATCATTTTTTACTAAATTACGGGCGCAGAACCGATTGCCGCCCATCAAAAGTGGATACTTTCGGGTCAAACAAATATTTTGAAAACGGTTACACTGTTGGAAAATATGTTTTGTATCCGCCTGTTTTTATTATTTTATTTTATTTTTAATCATTTATTTATTTTTTTGATATGTCGGTACTTACTTCGATGACTTCAAACATACTCTCAACCACACGATCAAGACCTACGTAGTTTGATAAACCGCAGATTACCTCATTTTACTGTCATGCTGCTTGTGGTAACAAGATTTTTTGGTGTACTTCAAAAAACAAGTGCTCTTCAGAGGGAAATCCTGTTTGCGCCATGGCTTTCGTGTACTTCGACGAGCTATCAATGCCAATTGACAACATTTTGTGAATTTCTTATGTTTGAATCGGAGTGAATCTCGTTTAAAAACATCTACCACTTATGTATTTCCAAAATTCACGATGTACCCTTGACCGTGTCACAAAACCGTTGGGATAAACGGTGGCGCCGGGTAATAGCCCACACTTCAATCGAAAAGGGCCTCCACAAACAGCAGGCCTGACGTGTTCGAATGCAATCCTCGTGGTTCTATCGGTCTTGTATTTCTCCGACGTATGATTCGTTCGAAATTTCCTCCTGTCGGCCAACATGCGAAAGGTTCGTTTAATTACCGCTGTACCCAGCTATTTTCAGTGAAGGGCTCGGGTGATGAGCCGACCAAACCTCTCATACAACGTCGAACGCAGGCCCGCCATCACCGCATCATCTCGATGAGCCGGGTTTGATGAAAAAAACCGACGCATGACCTTCATACCCTGCCACATACCTTATAATTTGGGCAGCCTCCGTTTCGAACGATATCGTTAATCAAACGCCATAAACCTTGATATCCCATCCTTCAGAACCATCGAACCCCCCTCTCATCCTCCCTCGACTATTTCCGTACCTTCAATCAAGCTTTACTGCTAACTGCAAATTACCTCACTAGACGATAAATATAAACTTGAACTACTCACTTGCCAGGGAACCATCGTTAGAGTGCCTAACATGACTCCTTCGAGAGTTTCGTTTTAAAATATGCCTGTTTGTCGATGTAAATTATAGTGTAAAAACGCCAAACATTTATTTTCTAACTGGTTTTTTGGCGATTTAGGAATGTGCAGGCTCTCATGGGAGAACTTGAGAGTAAATTCCTGAAAACCGTTTGAGAAATCCATTGACACAAATCTTACGTTTGTCGTATTTATGTCTCACACGAAGGGGAAAGTGCGATGTAAACTTGAGCGCCCACAATTACCGATGCCGGAAATGAGCGCGGCCGCGTCTGTCTTATTATAGCCATATTAAACCAATGAACGAGGACCTCCGTAGAGGCTTTGATAGAATCCTCGAAAGTTAGAAGGACGATGAATCCATTTTACACGATATTCACATTATCGGACATTAAGATCAAGTTAAGATAATTAGACGCCTCCAAATGGCCACAAAAAATTGATGTCTGGCCGGTCCCATCAGCCGAAAATTTATGCGAAGTGTGATTAAAACATAAAACCTGATGAATCCTCTTTTTTGTTGGAGGAATTTTTGAGGGGAAATCGAAACTTGCTCCGTCTTGTTATTACCACTAATTTGGTTCCCACTTAGAAGTCATTCTTCGCTTTCTTCAACCACCAGTGGTATATGAATCGTTTGGCATATATCACGCTGTGTAACGCAAGATTTATTGCTGAAATGTATTTAGTCACTGTAATACCTTGTTGAAATTATTGTATCCGTTTAGGCTTTCAAGAAGTTATGTTGACAGCAGTTATGGTGATTACAGTAGAATAGCGGGAAATATGACGTGTCGAAACAAAGGATTCACATGGTAAAGCGTTATCGTACCTAAATTTTCTGTAGATATTGACATACACAGAACCTATTACATCGGTACGAGAGGCTGCAGGCTTGGACTGCCCAAACTTTGGGTGAAATTTGGAGGCACATTAGTGTTCACTATCTTCTTAAAATGTCGTCGTTTTTCCTGAATTGAGAGAAAGGAAACATAAATAGTTATTCTACGAGGCCTTGATGTGTGTAATGGTTTATATCAGCTAGATGAATATTTCAATTTCTCGTTCCTTATTCCTCTGGTATATTTGGCCCATGACGATGCTCCTATAGTCTTGTTGCCTACTTTGACGACCTCATGGTCATTACCAAGCCCTAAATTATTTGCGCTTCCATTACAATTATTATTTCAGATACAAGTAGAATTCATAATTAGTGCCCTTCCGTCCTTGTGTTCCCGTGAACAAACCTGTCAATCTCCCAATATAATTAACCGCAAATACGATGAGCTAGTGTCGAAATTTGTTCTGATCCCATCTAGCACATTGTCTGCTGAACTACTACAATTCCTAGTGTAGCCCACTTCGACCAGATGAATATTTTCACGAAACTTGAGAACACCCGCTTCGCTCTCGATTCCATGACCTGCGCACGAAGGTGACGGTGAAATGGGATCGCTTGGGGTTCGGTTGGCTGGTTCCGTAATTTCTGCGTTAATTAAAAAACTCCCTAGATCGAATTGGAAAAAGGAGGAAAAGGACGAGTTGAGAGGTGATAAGATGGGCTCCCGAGATGGAGGTGCGGTAAGCAAGTGCATACTTAATAGGCGGTGAAGAACAGCGTGCCGATGACACCTCTTGAATTCAAAACGAGTTCTCAATGAAAAACCATGCGAGACTTTTCGCTAATGAGTGTCCTCAAGCATAAATACTCGAGTTCTTGAGGTGAAGCATATAACATACGATTCTAGGTGTTATTGAATCGAGTGATCAGTAATAATTATTTTCAGTCTCGCCCATATTATTTTGACTTTCCAACACCTTCGATCGGTGGTCATAAGTACTGCAACTTGGAAGATTCATTTTTGAGTGGTCTTTCTTTTCCCCCAGCAGCTCATCAAGATCCTAAGAACGCGCGTCTTCATTTATTTGAAGTGATGTGGAACCTTTTCTATGAATTATGACGAATACCTCGTAATTAATCAAAAGCGTGACAAACTGCGGCCAAGCCTCCCGGTCGATCCGGTATATTTTTAGGTTGAGGATGTCGCGTGTGAAGCGTACCTGTCCCTCGGAGCACCGGGTGCCGGACAGCTCGTCGTCCCACGATGTTTGAGTTGACGTCTCTATCTCAATCAGTGCTGGACCGTTTGGCGTCGAAATGCCCGATTTAACATAACGAAAATGAAGGTACTAGTTTTTGACGGATTCGTTAACCGGTTGGAGGTCAGATTAGAGTCTAGATGGAAGATGGTCTGATGGAATCTTCAGGGGAACGGACTGTGATTAATGATTTCCATCCTGTTATTTCAACGCAGCCTTAATGTCAATATTGGTGGCGTCGAGGTAATCGTCGAACTGTTGGCATTTTGTTACGGAGTAGGAATCAGAAGCAATGTATTCATTTTGAGAATGAATAAAATGTTCGTGCCCCGACTTGAAGGGTTAGTTTGGTTTCTAAGCTCCCTGTACTAATTTTGTGTCTATTGGCCGTCCTCATCCTCGGGCCCGATTTCGTCCAAGTTTCCATATAACACGTGGCTGTAACAAACGGGATTTTTTTGGGGAAGCATTGCAAAGTTTCTCGCGGGGACGTCGAGTGTCGTAAATACGTATCCCTAAAAAATATGTATGCATTCCTCACGACTCGTATATTGAATACAATCCGAATGATCGCCAACTATAACACCTATAATGTTTCGTCATCGAACGCCGGCATAACCTACCTTCCAAATTTAAACAGCCGTGCCAAAGTGGGGAAGCAATTTTGAAAAAATTCTACTTCTTTCAAGCGACAGGGCTGCGGGCCTTGTCCAGGTGCGTGTCACCCTCCTCAAACTCGTGCGCGTTTCATTTCCACGTTTCTTTTCCTACATCGTTTATTTGGCTCTGTTGAGCTTTCGACGTTTTATCCCAAAAAAATGTATAAAAGGATTTTTTCTTCTGGAAAGCAGGGAAACTCACCCTTGGCGCGCACGCTCCCGTCCCCCTCAAAGGTGTGCTACCACACTGTACCTTCCGTCGTTTTACCCCAAAATCCGGTAAAAATACTCACCCCTCAAAGAAATAACCAAAAAAGCTCCCCATTTCGAGTAAGTCACTCAAAAGACCTTTCAGTGCGCAAAAGGGGTTCGGTGGGGCACGTGTAACGCTCCAGCTGTATCTGCTTGAGGTGTCTGTGATAACATCTGTGTTTACTTTTAATTTAGGTACCTTTCCCGTGGTTTTGGGGTGCTATAATGTTTTTTTTTTAGAATAGAAACATGTAACCTTAGTAAGAAAATATTGAAGAAACAATACTACAGCTCATAAAATGTACGCCGAAATCCCACAATTGCAATGTATAGAATGCTAAAGACACAATGACAATGTTGACGTTCGAAGCTTTGTAATTTTCCCTTTCTTCCCTTGATTTAAAAATGTTTGATTGGGGACGACAGATTTTTCTCATATAGAATGTTACAACCGAGTAAAATAGGAGGAAAAATTTAGTATTCCACCTGTACCATGGAAACAAATTTTGTTGATTAAATTAAATGTATATTCGATTATGAAACAGTGGAATAGATAATACATTCGTATTGACCAAACAAGGGGATTTTTCTGTCCAACTTAATTTATTGAGATGGTCTTTGGACCGTTTCCCGTACGCGGTACGCGTAAAAATCTATCAGTCGAATGGGGCGTAATAATAATGCGTATTTTGTTACATTTTTTTATGGGTAGATATAGTGAAGAAATCAAAGACATCCTCTCAATCACGAGCAAGATCCACTTAAAATAATAAACCCTTTCGTTATTTTTGTATTTTTGAATTTTAGTCTTCCGCAGTTTCATCTATATTTTTATTCCTTATTTTGCTTTTCACAATTTTTTTCACGTCCTATTTGACTCTACCTGAAACATCCTCGTTCAGGTGCGTAGCAAGAATCTTTCCTTTTTCGTTTCAGCCAGCCTGGGCGTTAGTCTCACGTGTGACAAAAATGTATAAAAACTCGTATACACGTCGAGCAAAAAATCGAGGGAGACCTTCCAAACCCACGAAACTGGTCCCGTTTGCACCTCGTTACTTTTGGTTTGTGCCAAGGCCCTTCACTCTGATGCCGAAAAAAATGACCGAAAAAAGAATTAGGCGGAAAAGTAGCAGCTGGCACCTCGATAGCTAAGACCAGAAGCGAATCTGGTAGGGAGAACAAGTCTCCCCACTATATGAACGCTCCAATCATTCCCTGTGACAATGTCCCCTGTCGAAGATTGAAACTCACGCCGACACCAATGATCCAAGCGGTATTCGGAGACATAGTCTTACTATGTAGCCATGGAGTCGGTAATTTCTCTAAAATTGAGTTTTTAACCTCTGACGAGAAATCAAACCAGTGAACGCTAATGACTGAATGAACTTCAAACGGCTGATTGAGAGGGTTAATTTTGTCGTAAATTTCATCAAGTAATGTTTGTAAACATTACTCATATACATTATGGAAAGGCTGCCATTGAATGGCGGGGAGCTTTCCGATTGAAGCAGTTCAACATCATGTTTAGTATAAAACCAAACCAATTACTCGATTTTAAAATTAATTGATCATAAATTGGCATTTTGAATACATTTCAAAAGTGCTTATTATTGAAATTAAAGTAAACTTCCTCCCACAATAAAACATGTCACATTTTTCGGGAAATCTGTTGCTGTAGTTGGAAAATGATGCAAAAGGTTGGTGCAAGCAGGTGTTCTCATTGTCATTATTTAACTCTTACCGTCACCACAAATTAGTAAATAACGTGAGTTCAGTTAGATCAACCAGTTGAAAATCTAATAGGATAGGTAAATGTGCAAACTTATTAATCAGACGCATTTCGATGATCATGATCCAACTCATAATAATCATTTAGACATCGCTTTAATAACTTGAAATGACGGTTAGTTAAACTAGTACATGCGTCTGAATATTTCTATGAGCAGGGAAGCAATATACGTCCAGCGTCTGCGATGGGGGAGGATAGAATAATAATTTAGTCAATAATAATCAAATGATAAGTAGGATTTTAAGTAGTAATGCTTGTCACGTTATTTTGACGAAAAGGCTCAAATGCATTGGGGAATCCACCTTTTTTTACCTCTTGCTTGATAAGAGCAGTTAAGTTAGCTTGACAATTTACCAATATTCGTGGCACGGATTAGCCTAGGGCCCTCTACTAATTTCTAAGATTTTTTCAACTGCTATGCCCTCGTGGGGAACTCGTTCTGCCCCGTTTCCCTGAAAACCTGGATTTCTTACCTTGAAAGTCATTTTAGTTGACGGTCTAGCTCTTCGTCCAAAAACACGTGAAGGCTCCTCTGAAGTCCTTTTCAGAACATTTGACTCTCCCGCAGTTTTACAACCGTTTCTTGAAAGATCAAGGCTCAAGGAAGAACTTTTCAAAAGTTCTTCCTTCGCCATTTGACTCGAAATTGTTCTTTTGACCATCAACTCGTGGCTGAATGACAATTTATTGCCTCGTTCTCTAGTATCCTTTACGACGAACTGTCGAATCGCTGTCCTGATTTATCGTCAAAATCACTCCATTCGCTCCGAAATTCAGCCGTATTATATCAGTGTCGCCTCGAAACGTGACACCCATCGACAAATATATTTCTTGTATTCGAGGATTAGATTGGAAAAATAAGGGTATTGTTATTTGTGGGGAACATTGATATTACCTCAATTTTTCACGGCAGTATGGTCGTTTGTGTCTGTCATGTGACCGAATTCAGATCAGCTCAGCAAGATGGGTACTTACTACTGTATAATTGTATATTCTTTTTTTAAGTTATGTATCCCTTACTACAAGTTATATAGGCAGGAACCCGAAAAGTCACACGGTAACGCAATAACGGTGTTGGGTGGCAGCAATAGTGCATACCTCATTTCGTTAGGGCTCTAAGTAGGTATAAATGTGGATCAGAAAGTTGTTTTTGGGTGGGTTTCAAAGAACCAATTTGAGAAGTCAAGAGTCGTTCAATTACCAAACTTCTGTGTAAAATTTCATTGGTGGATCCGTGATTAGGTATATTCTTCTGTCTTCATAGTGCAGAGGGGAGTGGTGCTCATCCATGTAATGATCCAGGAGAGAGCCTTACAATCTACATCCCTGGGACGCGAAATTGTTGCAGTGTGTATCAATTTTCCTTCTGTTTTATATTTCAACATTCGTTATTATGAATCGGAATCTTAATAGACGGACCCTCGAATGGTTTAAAGATGAGTTGGTATAAATCATTTTCCCATTATGATTGGCCCCCTGCAGATTCCTCGACTGTGGCCCTTAGAAACAGTATGGAAGCGCGGTTTCGAATGCAAAGCAAAAGCAGTCTATTCCATGGATTTTTGACAGTAAGAGGACATACATATGAGCCTCAATGCTATCTTCATACAATACCATTAAGTTCGTTCCCCTTCTGACTTACGAGAATTACAATGAAACTGAACACTTGATGCGATCGCTCCAATTGAGTTATAGTGGTCGTGGACGGAAGTTGTGGCCGTGAAAGATGGTTAATCTAGTCGGGTTGTTACGGCAGAAGGCCCATAGTGTCGAGAGGTTATCGCACCACAGAGACAAGGAGATTAATCGATAGCCACAACTAACCATTCTCAATGCTTCTCAGTCCACTCTATCTGTATACGTAGAATTTCCTTCCCAACATCTTCCCTACAATAGCAGTCTTATGAAAATGAAGACTGGGTGAACTTCAGATTCACCCTAAGTAGTGATGAACAATGAGAGAACTGGTAATGAAAGTTACGGCAGAACGTCTATATTTTGTCGTAACTTTGTGTTGTCGGCTTCGCTCTGTCTCAAATAAAGAAAAGATGGCTCATTCTCTTGCTCCGTTTCGTGGATAGAATCTCGATTTTTAACATAAAATTCCAGAGATTGAAAAAAGGCCACTACGAGTTCATGTGTGGCCAGAGCCCCCAGCAATTTTTCAATAAGCAACGACGCGTGGGGTTGTCTACACGAAGGACGGTCCATTCGTTTGAATAATAAACAGTCGGTATTGGTTATCGAAAGAATTCAATATTTTTTTATTCGCTGGCATTTTGACACTTTTTTAATACGCGTACATACGAGGAACCCAACCGATTTTCGATCTGGTCACATTGAAAAAGCTGAGGTTCTAAAATAAACATTCCCCGAACAAAAGGAATAGAAATTTCCTTGTTCATCGTATCTTCACAATGTTGAAATTCCCTAAAAATCGCTTTAAAAAAATTTTTTTTTTTGCTCTGTTTAAGGAGTTATTACTTCCGATTTGAAGCCTTTGGGAAGAGGACATTAAAATAACTGGAAGTCATATTTAATTCATTCAAATTACGCGATGCCGCGCACCCAATTAGAGCGTAGCATACCTCGTAATGGGTCTTGATGAAATTATGCGAGAGTTAACGATAGGTATTTATCAATTTCTGACATTTCAGTCTTGAGTTCCTGCGTTCATGTGGGATTCCTACTGAAAAAAGAGTCAAACTCTGCGAATTCTCATACACTTACCATAATTTGAATTCTATTTTGTATATATTTATCTATAAAAGTTACAGTCGGCTGCAGAAAAGATGCGTACGTACTTTTCCCTTTCTGAGACACGTGTTTTCGTTGAATGATTCCGCCTGAGAACAAACCTTCACATTTTTTCGAGAACTTGGGGAGAACAGAAGGAAAAAAGCGGGAGAAAAAATAGCCTAGACCCCCTCCGTTCTACACATAATGATACGTAAATAACTTTTACGGAAATAACTAGGTGGCTCAAGGAACTCCGAATCAAAAGCTATATTTGTTTCACAGAATGAGACAAACGTATTCAAACTTGTCCGTCCATCACCTTAATATCTGCTGAGATGCTTTCTTTTTTGTTCCTTCTTGTATAACGTTATTAGCCATTCGCGAGTCGTGTAAATAACATCTCCCCGTTGTTAGAAAATCATTATGAGAATCCTCATATGAATTTGATCACGCTGTTGGTAAAATAAGTATAGCGCCGCAAGCGGAAGTGGTCGATGTTTGATGGTTTATTGAGAGCTGAGTCGGTTGGTTCGAAATGACCATCTCACGTTGATTTCAATTTCCATAATATTTCTTAGTATTTCTTCCGGATGTGTAAATGTCATTAGTTGAGCATTCATACTAATTTGCGAATTTTTGAAAAGACGAATAGGGATACATATAGTCGCTATTTTGGAAAACTACTTGAGAGGAGTAGTTCCTAGAGAACTAATTAGGTATACATGCTGATTACACGTATGCGTGGAGCACCATACCTAGTATGGTAATGCACGCCTATTAATTAGTGCCCTCCGACGAGTACTAACTAATTATAGTTATCAATAACCCTTGGGCCTACCTACTCATATAAGACGGCGTAAAACCTACACATGAAACGTACCAAGGTGAAACATTTGTTCCATGGATTCTCTCGGTTTAACATAAATTTAATCAGCGTCCAACGGCCCATGAAGTTCCCACAAGGTGCGGTATATTCCAACGTTCGATTCACAGCTAAAGAGCTTCTCGTTATCACACCACTCCATTCTGAATCGACTGGTTTAAGGGAATATTTGAGAAATGATACCAAATTGATTATTTGTTGCGATGTGACTCTTAAATTGTTCTTTCCCCTGCATATTGATTGAGCAAGTGGTGTAAACAGATTGACTGGTGCCTATTTAACATCTTCTAAATTACCTGCCACAGATCCGAGCCATCCGGCTCGACTGATTCTCGATTCACGGCAGTGCGCACTGTAGCATAAATCCCTTGTCCCGGCCCGGCTATTCGCATTAATTAGAAGTTAACTGGTTAACGGATAAGGTTAATAAAGCGATGAATGTCACGTCGTAGACATTATAGTCTCAAATCTCTCAAAAGGCACTATCGAGAAAAAAATTTAACAAGTTAATTTGTCCTTTTTTTTTTTTTTTTAACTACTGTCCGCTGGTTTACATCCCCTGTGAGTAGTCGGATACACTCAATTCAATTACGAGACAAGATGGTATGAAAACCCCCTGCGTAAACTTGGATATCGAGAGACGAGACTGATCGACGATTCCTCTTGAGGGAATTTGGTTCAACAAAACTGACGCAGATCACTATCAAAGTATGTAAGTACTATAAATAATAGCTGACTTCTCGTCAGTTCGCTCCTCCGTGAAAGAGCAGAGAAAACGATTGCCAGATTTGTAAGAAGAGGTCCGAAAACCATTTCGATACCATTTATAAAGGTCTATAGAAGTACTGTTCATTACCTAAAAACATGGGTTATTCGCTCTGCCATTGTTTTTTTTTTCCCTGACTAACCTCGCACCTTATGCCTGAGACCAATTAAAATAATCCACTGGATGATAAGGTGACCCGGAATGATTTATATAGTCCAGAATAGGCTAATTTCTACACAAATGAAGCCGTTTTAGCCATTTTGGTTGAGATCGATTGACCTGATTAGAAGGAACTGCTTTAGCGATCTTAAAGTTAATCGGAATAGAGATTGTGGCAGAGTTGAAAGTAGCGTAAAGAAAAAAGATAAATTTTTCATTATTTTAATTTAATTTTTCACATTACCTGAGTTTTAACTGTATTTTTATTTTTTTTATTTTTAAGGGCGAAACAGGGCCATAACGAGCAGATGAAACTCATCACGGGGTTCGTGAATGGAGAGTTTGGCTCAGATCCACCAGTCTGAATAGAACGAAATTGCGCACACCTCTTAGATAGTGCCTGCCAACGGAGAAACACTTATTTCTAAAACCGGGAAAAAACATTAAGACTGAAAAAAAGTGAAAAGTTGATATTGTCAACGATATAACCCAGCAATCCCAGCATAGGTCATCACTTAGCATATATTTACTTAACTATATTGTCTACCGACGACTTGCACATTTCTTTAGTGTCGATCAGCCGTCGTGCCGGAAATAATGGTGTTTCCAGTAATAATAAATTATGTTTCCCCTCGCTAATCAATGAGAACTTTTAACTGGCCTGATACTCCAACTTTTTTCGAAAGCCAAACATCAACGTTACATATGCGAAGCCCGATATTTACTCTTAAGGAGGGTTTGTGGTTTCATGTCCCGCTATGAAAAGTGGGTTGGCGCATTACTTTCTTACCTTGTTCTATTCACATGGAATATAATATGGACCGCCTTGGGGGACCATCAAAGGGAATTATTGGTTAATTACTCCTTTTGGTTCATGAGGTATATTTCGCCGTGTTGATGTTTTTTAAGGAGCTTTTTAGGCACGGTTCATTTTGTTTGCTCAAGTTTTTTGGCTCTTTGAGGCTTAGCTTCATGTTTACATCTGACCCCCTACTTTGAAGTTCCGTGTAGTTTTTTTTACTTCCCATCCCAGGCTCATTAAACATTGAGCATTTAATATGCTGGTGAGCTATTAACCCTCTACAAATCGCATTTCAAAGTCTTGAGAAAAAAAAAAACTAAACAAACATTCTGTGGAACTGGATGGATCTTTGTGTTGAACTATTCATCTGATTATAAGGAAAGTATGCCATGTCTGAGGACTTGGCAGAGGAAAACAAAATTGACATAATCCTACATTAACATTGAATATATCATGCATTGATTGGCTGGTGAAATTGTAACTTCCGAAGAAAATGAGAGGATGAAGAAGAACTGTCGTGTCAAGCCCTTGTCATTTTGTTTCAGCAATGCGGTCCCCATGGCAAGGAAGACTATGGTTGGCCCCGGCAGTCCATGGTCAAGCAAGGTTACGAAGTGAGTGCAATTTGCTAGATTATCTTTGATGTATCTAAGATTCAATAAAGATGAACCTGTTGAACATTGAAAATCCTCTAAGCGAGGCGATTTGCTACCACAATGAATAGATAATAAATTGGGTCGTAATGTGGACGCTAAGTGGTAATCCACTCCGAAACATTCAATAATCCTAAATAGCTTGTTGATTATCAAGAGGCTGACCTAGGCCCCGATTCCGGTTGCTGCCTAACCTGCCGAATTATTCGTGAATAAGAGACAATAGACATACATTGTACTATTGCCAGAATGCACTTCTCGCACGGAAATGAAGGCACAGATATACTCGAGTTCATATCACAGAGCCGTAGTTAGCCAGGAAAAACAACGATCACGCCTTATTTCTAGGGTTCAATATGAAGCGATAAATTCCTCGGGCTGGTTGTACTTATCATTGTTGCACTCCCTCTAAATTTGGCATTTCATTAAGTTTACCTGGAACAAGAAAATCTTCGAAGCGTGCAGTGCTCATCGTCCGTGACCAACCCAAGCACGTACCAATTGATGACTCGCTAAATGAAATAGCCTATAATTACAAGGGGTGCGGACCGCAATTAGTCCCGCATGTCACGGCTTGGTTCGTTAGCGTTTTTTCTTCTTTTTCTCTCTTTTTTCCATCATGATAATGTCGGACGGTTTTCGTGGTTTTTCTGAATACATCATCCACCCCTGAAAGACGCTTGGTGTTAAAAATAGATGTTGCTGAGCTCGGAAGGTTGGTCAACTTCTACAAAAGGTCTAACTGGGGTTTAAAAGTATCTTTGATAATTATCAGTGGAATCTCCCTTGCAGTCACCCTATGGCGCGTGAAACCTTATTTCAAATATATGTGTCACGGCCATAGGAATTTAAACATTTTTCATTGTTTTATCTTTCAGATTCAACGTTTTTCTTATGTTTGAACATTTTAAACTCTCATTAGTTTGTGGTTCTAGACATATTGTGCAAGACATTGCTCAAATCCTGGGATTGTTCACAACTCTTGCTACAACAAATGATGGAAACCAAAATACTATTTCGCAGATTTGTATTTGTCATGAAGCCCTGCATACCATCAACTCCTATGTAAATACTTTTTTATCCTCAGAAGATCTCATTGAAGTTTATTCGATAACCCAATTACTCTTCCACCGTTCGATGGATTACACCCAGACGGCCATACCTGATATCGTTCGATTTCTGCACGTTTGCTGCGTTCCAGTACCGTTTCTAGCTTTTTCCCGCATTTTCCTTGAAACATAACAGTCCTGTCTTTTCCTTAGAAATTTCATTTTCAAATTATCATCCCGAACATTCGATATTAACTGAATTTTATTCCCCCTTCTATGTAGGATTCTGTGTTTGTGAATTTCAAGGACTTGGACGAAAAGTTTTATGGTAATGATCACTAGGCCGGATAGTTGGTTTGTGGCGGCGGTAGTACTTTTCTCCCACACGATGTTCCCGTCCCGCCCTGGTTTTTTTTCTTTTTTTAGCCGCTCAAATAGATTTATAGCTCAACATTCATCAACTTACTCAACGGGTTTGGCCGTTAATTGATTCCCTCGAAATTAGCTCTCGGAGGTCTTCTCGCCTCTGGAGAGCCTAAACTGTCTATTAACGTCAAGAAGGAAGTTGGCCGTAGTTTTGAAAAAAAAAAAAAAAAACTGCGTAACATTTTCTCGCATGCGCTTGAACGGAAAATTTTTCCTGAATTCAAATTATTGTGAGCTACCTACAATACGGTTGATAACGTATTTCTGTTATGCTGGCTCATAGGCGTCGACTTTTCTTGGAGAAGTTACGATGATGTAGGACGATGAGGAGTAGTAGAACAGAGAGAAAATATTTTCATTCTGTAAGGCTTGGAAGAATGTTTTTATGATAAAACTCCATGGAACAGGCCATTTGTTCCAACTGGTAATTTTCGGTATGTGCTTAGCGTTCCCCATCGTGTAGGTACGGTTCACACACACTTTGTCCTTGAATTCGTTGAGTAAGCCTAGGTCTGTTACGTTTCCGAGATCCTCCACGGAGCGTTTGTGGTTTCCTCTGTTCGATCCTCCATGCTCTGATGAGACGACGACAGACCACAGGTATCATTAGGCACCTCTCCTATCCACCGCCTCATCTACCAATCTGTCTTCACGTGTTCTCTGATCCATTGATCCTCCTAGGAACCGCGAGTTTTTATTCCTCGCCCTCTGCTGCTTGAATGTGTGTGTGTGAAGATCGACTTCGTGAATGAAGCCTTCATCGAATGGGCTGCTAATATCAGGGTATAGTTATCAAAGTGAAGGATGAGCGAGTGGTTTGTTACCAACTGCTCTCAGTAAAGTTGCCCTCTCCAATCATCGACTCTAATTATTGACAAGGATGCCATACATCGAGTTTTGAAAAAGGAAAGTGTACCCCATACGGATATCCCCTTTTCCGTGTATCCCATGCGGTGTGTTTCGTCGATATATGAAACGTACTTGGATCTGAAGGGGATAGATAGGTGTTTCAGCCACAATAATTTGTAAATAGTTTCTCCAAAAGGTATACCATCCAAATTTCTTCAAGATAAATTTGATCGTTCATCTAAAGTGGATTTGAAAATGGTGTAGACCCATGATTGAGAGGTAAAAGAGGTAAATATGATGGGGAAAGCAGATGAATTAGGGGTTTACGGCAGCTGAACAGTAGGAAACAGTTCAGTGACTGATAACAAATGAAGAGCCGATTACTGATTTGTGAAAAGAGGAAATATATTCATACTTCATATTGGAAAATGTATGGGACATTATACCGCTAAATTGTTAAGTTGTGCTTATTTACCAGTTGATAGTAATACCATTCCAATATTTAAAAACGCTGTACATTCATTCACAGGTGTCGGTTATTCCTCGCACCAGAAACATGGAGACTCATTCCAATCGATTCAGCGTCCAAAACTTAGTGGAAAATGCTACCCCACACGCCTAGGTACTGAAAATCTCGAAAACACGTTTGAAATGGGTAGATAGATACCATATTAGAACCCATGAAGATACCCATTTTGACCCATAACCTCTTCTGGTGGGCGCCAATCGTTCTGGGACCCGTTTTACTGGATTCAGCGTTCAAAATTCAGTCAAAAATAATACTTCTCACGGCTAGATCGCCGAAAATCTCAAAAATCCATTTTAATGAAATACACATTTTGACCCCCCCCCCCCCCCCATCCCCACTCCATTTGGTCCGATCGGGCTAAAAAGTGTTGAGGACTAACTAGAGCCGGAAACGGGTCCCTGACCTGAATTTCAGTTTTTTTGCACATTTTCTACTATCAAAATCGGCTTACTGTTAGATGTACCAGACACCTTGAAATACACAGAAAAAATATTTTGGGCCGAATCGGAGTGATTAATATTTTGTATGAAAATTTAGGTTGATTATTCAAGGAATGACCAATAAAAAACGATTAATTCCATGAACGGTTGACCAACCTTCATCATACCTTCATCATCCCTCCCTGGTTTTTGGGCTCCTTAACTCAGTTCAAGATCCCAAATGATATCTATCATCTTTCTGGACCTTACTGTGTAGCGATTTTTTCTCCCCCAGTTGATGTTATTGGTGATCCTGTGATATTTGGGTGGGTTACAAAATGATGTTCTTTTTAATGTCAGAAATCCATGTAAACTCGCCACTCTCCCATAGTACACTGCTCTAAATCTTCCCTACTGCGTGGTATGAAATCGTTACAAATAGGCTTAGGGCTAGGTTAGCTGGGCGAACAATTAGTGTACGTCGGATATTGCGTGGAACTTAAGATGACTCGAAAGTCTCCAGGATACGAATGAAACAGAATCATGCTGGAAGAATTGGTTCTAAGTTGAGGTTAAAACATCCTGCTGCGAGTCCAGGCATTGCTAAACCTAATGGATCCCGCGGGCGTATTTTACGGTTGGAGACGTAAAAATCCGAATTTTTTACGAGCCTGAAGAGGCCAACCTGGTTTCTCCAAGGAACCACCAGCTGATACCGAAGAAATGTTGAGAGCCTTTAAACCGAACTCGACTTATGCTTTGTCGCGATATTAAATCACGTCCCATTGGAACGAAAGGTTCCTTCTTTACGGTCTGCTTTTATCTTACGTGCTATACAACTCCCGATCCTTCACAACTATCTGAAAATTCCTTGAGAAGCAGGACACTTTTCAGAGCCGGAATTTCAAGCTTGAGTGTCCCCACAAATCCGGAACTACCAGACTGCCCTTGACTCGTATTTTATTGGGAGCGCGTTTTTAGTTTTTTAAGGGATTTTGTGATTGTTATCTGTTGAACGGAAGAGTTTTTTTTCTTTCATATGCTTCTGGATGGTTTCGTGGCTAATTGACAGCGAAACCATCGTGAGATCCCAAGCCGGTCTTTTTAAGGATGAGGTCAGAAGAATAAAAAACCACCGCCCTGAATAACATCAGACTTTCCATACATGTTTAAAACTGAAAATGCGTCCACTTAGTGTTGACAATCGATTTGGCGTCCTATGATGGTCCTTCTCAAAAATGGACTTGTCATTTTTTATACCCTCCTTCCCGCAATCAGCCCCGAATAAAATGTATTTCGAACAAAACTGAGGCGGAATGATCTACTTTCACATCCTCTCTTCACCCTAATGTGTTCAAGCTCAGCCAGAAACGCTTGGAACAGTTTAAGATAGCTTTGAAGGAGAGATTGAACCAAAAGGCTTATAACGATTTGGACCGGCGGTTCCGAAAAGCTCACACGTCCGTGACCCCTTGATTAATCTTTACGAGGTCCGCTCATTTCTGGGACTTTTATGAGTTGAGTGGCCTTCCCATGGTCCGCTCCTTCCAAATTAGGTACATAAACCGTATGTGGTCTTTATGAATTTCCCACTCCACGTCTTTATGTTCTTCTTGAGGCTTTGGTCATTTTTTTACATCTCTCTGTACGTGGATTACATGTGAGGTAGATGAGTTCACATTACTGTGCGTGCATTTGAGAGTCTAAGGTTACTAGAGAATCTCCGTCATTAAGGATTATATACCCAATGATGTCACCAAATTGGATAAATGCTGTTGAATGTCTCGCAACAATTTGAGTTCCTTCGAGTGCAGCCCGACTAGGGTGCTGTAAGATTGCCATGCCGTCAAATAGTGGTTGCCCCTGTGGCGTAACCAAAAAATTTCTAAAATAATGTCATTTGATAGCAATTAGGTACTTAGGCATGTTTGGTATCATTTTTCCTGTATGCAGGACGTTCCAGTTGAGGGTAGTCAACCCAAAAATAAAAATCCTTCCACTTATTTTTGACAAATAATGTATGTTTGACCTTAATCGGAGGCTTTGTTACTTACAATTCAATTTTTTTCTTTGTATTTTCGATATCCTTAGAGCGGCCGTAGCTTCTTCATCCTTTCTTTAGGATGAAAAAATGGACGGAAAGATCCTGAAATTTAATTCTTCCTGTTGATGAATAATGATTTAGTGAACATTTTTTGAAGGGAGAGAACCTGCGTACAAAAATACAAAGTGTAGATTTTTTTTTTTTTTTTTTTATAGGCTGGAAAGCATTACTGATTCTAGATTATTGTTCTGTAACTCTAAAAGATAGTTATTCAAGGAACCCAGTTTTCTAACGACCTAATAAACGGAAGTGCCCGTCCTCTTTCATCAATCCACCTTTCTGAATTGACGTTACAAAAAACGCAATTTTCTTTTCTACATTCCTGCGATGAGATGATGGCGAATCGCACATATCTTGCCTGTGTAGTTTCAGTTCACCGACTGATTTTCTGCCCAAAAAATTGTCTTACAAAATGTTGATACATCAAAAGAATTCTCACTCCATCGGTAACCTCAGATTAAACCTATTAAACAGAAACCGTGAACCTGATTCGGGCGTTGATCTTGAACTTGAGTGCTATTTGAGACAATTATATTTTGCTGCATGAAATAAAGCTCCAACAGTTTGATCAGATGATTTTTCTGTACTTTTTCCATCCCCTTTCCTGCAATTACAAAAATAACTTTTTGCAACGTTGAATGCTTGTATGCGCGTGAATTGGGATGGGGCTGATAATCTCCCCCAGGTCCTAGTTCTGGATTAGTTGGTGGCACGGAAACAAAATCAAGTCGTGATAAACCCTAATGGTTTATGTCAATATTTCTTGGCTGATCGCTCATGTACTTCGATGACGAAAATGATCAATTTTCACTCAATTCTGTTTCTTTCTTGTTACAGGCGAAGATGAACGAACAGAACAACCAGGGGATGCATAAAGGTAGGTCCGGATACTCCGTTTATCGTTCGTTGTGGCATTCAATTCTAGTTTTTCTCAAACAGTTCCCACGTAATTTATATTTTGGCACTTAAGCACATCCAATCCAGTGATGGGAAATTGTCTATTGCCTGTGTTATTTTGTTATCCAATGAAAATTCATATGTTTGACCATGGAATCTTTAGATACTCGTGAATCCCGATTGGGGTGAGTACTACCACATCAATAATTCCAATGCTTGTGGGCTTGATGAGAAGACAGGTGGAAAGCGTGATTAAAGGAGGAGGGCTGGTGGGTGTGCATAATTACCCTGTGTGAACGAAAGGGGAGGGTGTGGCCGAGTCTCCCCATTGGTGCCCACCCGTCGCCATCTTGCCCCCTCCTCATTATGTATTATCAGACTAGTTGACCGGCATCCGCGCAAAACTAATTCGCCGCACCGATGTGGGTACGGAAACGTCACCCGCGCTATCCGCGTCCTCGTCTCCCGTCCCCTTCCAACCTTGTGCGGTGTCCCCTTCCAACTTTCCGAAACTGTCCCCCTTCTGGACTTCTCTTTCCCTCGTCTCCAGCGGGCCCCCGCCCCACATCGCTTCTCTTATCTAGTAGGCGAACTACGTCCTCCGAAAATGAATTGATACGATTTCTGTAGGTACGCAGATGCAAGGATAGGTTCGTCAACGAATAATCTGAAAAGCCAGTATCCTCTTTTGGTAGACGAATTCGTCAATTTCCTCAGTTTCTGAAAAAAAAAGTCTAATAAACCACGTAAAAAGCTATCACAGTAGACAGCCAAGGAGTACAGCATTGAGCTCATATGGTACCACGTTCGATACAATGTTCGCTTCCTAACAAAATTGGACACTTTCACCATCGTAGTTTCGAGAATTTCTTTTAATAATCACTTTCTTGTTCGCTTATCACCTCGTTTACAATAAGTGAAACTCTAATCATCCCCATAGAAGTTAGCAAAATGATTCTCTTGGAGGCAGCAGTGACAAGAAAAAGTTGAAAAACGCTGCAAATTCTTTATCACCGGTTGGTTAGTCCTCGAACCAGGAGCGTGGAGACTCATTCCAATCAATTCAACGGAGTATAATTAGTGGAAAACGATACCCCACTAGCCTAAATCGCCGAAAATATCAAACATAGTGAAAATGGGGAAAAAACAGTGGGTTTGGGATGCCCCAGACCCATTCAAATCGATTCCGGGTCCAAAATTTAGAGGAAAATGATATCCCACTTGCCTTGGTACCAGAAATTTTGAAAACCAGCTATGGAAATAGTGAGAGGGATGCCCGTTTTGTGGGTAACTTCTTCCTGTGGGCGGTCTGAGACCCGTCTCATTAGATTGCCATGCCGTCAAACACTGGATCGCCAAAAATCTCGAAAATCCATTTTTTTTAAACAAATTTTGACCCCTACCCCCCAAATTTGGTCCGATCAGGCTGAACAGTTTCGTGGACGGAAACGGGTCCCTGACTCAAATTTCAAATTTTTGACAATTTGTCTACCACCAAAATTGGCGGACGGCGGACAGACATTTGACTTATTTGATCTAGACACCATGAAACGCCCAGAAAAAATTTTGGGCTGAATCGGGAGATTGACTTTTTGCATGAAAACATAGATTGATTATTCAAGAAATAACTAATCAAAATGTGAACTAACTTGATACGTGATAGGTAATACGCTCCTCCAAAACACAAACCCACACAACGTCATGATAGTGCCGTTTTTAAAAGGTTTTAGCACGCGTCACCAAAATGCACAGCATAAAAAACATTTATAATCAAAGTTTCTGGCAATCGAGCCCAAACTGATCCGTCTGAATCAGTTCAAAAATGTAGTGGAATAAGATATACCCCGCACACTCCTAGTTCCTCACTAACTTGGAAATCCATTTTCAAAGTAAGTACATATTTTTTGTTACACGTGCTTACTTTTTTCGAACGGTTTAAGATGATAGGGCTAAAAAAATAAGTGAAGTTGACATAACTAGGACCCAAAAGGAGCATGTGTGCAGAATTTCAATTTTTTGCAGCGTTTTAAAGGTATATTTGGCTGGGCCCTCATCACAAAGGAAAAAAAAAGGTATATTTAGGCGTGAACAGCGGATATGCATTTCGGGACGAGAATCTACACACACACACACACGCTTTTACTTTGAAACTAAAAAAAAAAAAAAAAATGAAATAATGAAATACTGTACACTCGTAACAACGATCGTGGATAGATCCACGGATCTTATTGGAGCTAACTTTCAGATTCTCTTCTCTCTTTCATTCTCATTCATTCAGATTTTCTCTTGTGTTTATACACCTTCTTAAAGGGCATTAAGGAAATTTCACTTCCCTTCGTTATATCGAATTGGTGGTCTGCGGGACTGTTTGGACCGTTCCGTTGATAGCCTATCGTGCCTTCCGTGAAGAGAACTGAAGGCATAGGATTAATCAAAAAAGATGCAACAGAGCGACTGACAAATAGGCAACCGTGAAGGGACTGAAGGGCGAGCAGCCTGCTATTAACAGATTATGGATAACCGACATCAGCCAATGACGAGAATACCAACACTTCTATCCACCCTTTTATTCTTCGACCGGCTGATGCCGAAGAACAAACGTTCGAGATAGAAACAAAGGTATGAAAATTGAATTTTGCGGCTTAGCTCTCGAGTGTGTGGGTTGACACCATGTTCACAGTGACAGCTTCAAGCGTGGGCGAGGTCTTAAACTCTTCGTTCGCATGCTAATTCATAAACCCTTATGATCGGGTGAGAGGATCGATTGGGAGAGAGATAAGATTATTACAATAATCGTTTAGAATGATGGAGCAAAGTACAGCTTTCAGACTGAAGGAAATTGATCAACCATCATACGAGTTAATTGTCTCGGACTAGGGCAATGAAACAGTATTCACCCAAAGGGGGTGTTTTACACAAAACACAAAATGGCCATCCGTAATTCATTATACTGGTATATGTGACTCAATGTATCACTTATTCAGAAGGAAGAATTTTCCTCTTAGCTATTGAGGATCAACAATGAGCGATGAGAGATTGGTGAGTTCAGGGTGCTATTTTTTATGGTTACTATTTCTGAAATCATAAATTTCAATTTTTTATTTGATATTTTATTCCAAATTATCAATTGTAATGAGAACTTGATTCGGAATCGGAAAATTAAAAAATAGCATAATGATTTGCAACCCAATTTTTTATTTGTTTTCTTTAAATCTTAAGCCTCCCGGACGTTTTATAACGAATATGCCCACCTTGGTGATGCGATATCTGTGTAGTCCCTTCTCCTCAAAGTCTGATTGTTTAGGCCCGATGTTGAATCCCCTCAAAGATGAATCTTGAGTGAAATGCTTATTGGCGTGATGAGCGAAGGGATCCATCGGCGAGAAGAGAAAGTTACTTATGGTCGAAATGCTAGGTAATCTGAAGAACACATCACTGGTCCTAACAGCCTGTCTTTACCATAAAGAGTTTTCTTGTTCGGGCTTGACCAGTTCGTTGATTTTTGTGGCTCGTAAGGATAATTATAGTGTTGAGAAAGAAAATCAAATTAGACCCGTTCTGGAACTTGATCCCACTCATTGAAATTCAAGGTGGCCGAACGTTTAGCGAAGTAATAGAGTGAGAAATTCCCTCACAACGTGCCCTAACAATATCTCGGTTAATTTTTCGACAGCTATAAATTTAGAGGGGAAAGGAATCGTCGTTCATATGAGTCACTGCGAGGAGAATTTCGTTGTTACGAGTATTTTTTGGGTGACGTATGTTTTAGGCTACCTTCTTCGTCATTTCGTCTTTCTACCTGTGCTGTGCAACTTCGCCTAGAAAAATGTTGCCCCCTCCTTGACTAGAATGTGCCCATCATGAGGATCATTTGCCGTTACCGTCTACCTCGAAATGAAGGAGTTTGGCTCCTTCCGAGCCTCTCCCACTCGAGTGACATTGAATTATGTGCCATACTCAAGTCATGAGTCGTCAGGTGGAGCCGAGCTCCTCCCACCATCTCTGAAACATGATGGTCGCCCGCTTTATGTGAAGTAATTTCATTATGGTTTTTTTCACTGTCACGACCCTGATTATGGTATTGTTGATCGCTTGACTCAATTTACAATTAAAAATTCCTATTGTATTGACAAAACATCAAATCGACCTTCCATCCGAATGCATATTTCTAAATCAATTAGGCTCTCTCTTCCCAATGCTTTTAGACAACAAAACATCAGGAAGATTCGATTTTTTTCTGTCGAGAAGATCTTTCCCCAAACCCTCCTAAATCGGAGCTTGTTCCGTAGTGGAACGGAATTTGCAGTTTGAAGAGGGTAGAACCGAACGCTGATGCTTCTTTCAAGTGGTCAGTGGCGAAAAAAGGTTTATTGATTGTTTTCTCCCTTTCCCCAGCATATTGCGTGGATTTTTTTCGGATTGTTGTAGAACGCGAATGAGTAGCTCACAATAATTCCCCTCCTTTACCATTCTTTGAGATGTTGAAGTACATAATCTGATGTATCACTGCTTTATAAAAACATTTGCAGGTGAACTTCACCATATCTCCAGGCCGAGTCAATAATGGAGCCATTGACTACTCAACATCAACTTAATTGGTGCCCCAGAGCCCTCATTCTAAAGAAGGATTTTATTTTAAAATACCATCGTTCGGCTTGGTATTTAGCTGAAACCTTGGTCTGAAATCGTTGCGTTGAAGAATTTCTCTCATCCTTTCATCATTTGACTTAGAGGACCTTGAATAATCGCTTGACGGGTGCGTCCTGTCCCTGAAAATCATCCCTACAGGTCGCCACCTGCCACCTTCGCCGTTGTAACGAAGGAAATTTCGCTTTTTCTTCTTTTTCAAAATACCGAACATTTACTGTAGAAGCAGTGAAGGTGGCCGGCGTACGGCGGATGTTATGACTCAAGTGAACAATATTGAGGAGGGGGAGGAAAGCTGTTACCAGCCCGGTAGTATAATCCACTGCAGAGATGGAGGAAGGATAAAAAGTTTTTGCGTTCGCTGTTTCATTCATGAGAGTTGCTTTTACGCAGGTCGGTCCTGACCTTACTGACATCTTTTGCGTTTGACTCTCTTTCAATCCTAGAACAAGGGCACAACTCAAAATACGCGGTTTTTGAGTTATGACCAGCATAGCGTCGCTGACGGGGTGTACAACGAATTGTTGGTGTAAACATTGGAGGTTTGGGGTGAATAATTGTATAATCGCAACAACTGGGGACGCGTTTATATGGAGAGGAACCGCAGGCCGGGGCTTCAGACGCGTTTTCCCGAAAACCGCGTTTTTGGGTGGTTATTCCTTGAATAATCAACCTGTGTTTTCACGCAGAAAGTCAACCTGTCCGATTCTTCCCAAAACTTTTTTTCTCAGTACTTCAAGGTGTCTAGATCTAAAGGTTTTTTTTAAATACCTGAAATTTTGGGCAGGGACCCGTTGCCGGCTCTACTTGCTCCTCGAAATTTTTCGGCCCGATCAAAATGTGTAGGACCTCCAGTTGACCTACTTCGAAAAATGGATTTTCGATATTTTCGACGACCTAGGCGTGTGGGTATCATTTTCCACTAGATTTTGGACCCTGAATCGATTGGAATGGGTCCGGGACACGCCACACCCACTGTTCTCCCCATTTTTATGTCTATGTTTCATGGTTATAAAAATAACCACTTTTTTTTCTTTTTTTTTTTTCTCTTGTTTCAGGACAAGTAGGCTTAATGCTAGAGAATAAAATAGGTTGGGTGGTTGAATCAAATAACTGTTAACACTAAAAAACTATTGCACGAATCCACGAGTTCTTCTACAAGCCCAACATACAAATGAAGCGAATCGAACAAGTTAAGCGGACTCGATAGATCCGATTCACACGCAGATTTTCATGATGGGGCCAGTTGACAATCGCCCGCAGTATTCCATTACGATTCATCCTCAGGGGGCAGCGAGTATTTTTTTACAAGAACAAACTGTGAGAAAAGGATCGAACGGAATTGTCATCAGGCCTTCTCTCTATAATATTTTTGTCCAAATAGCCAGAGAGGCCTGCATCCCGTTACTTTTTCTGTGGGTTAAACTAATTGGGAGGTTGAAGTTTCCTCAAATATGTTGATTAGCGAGCGCTGCTTAGTCGGTTGATCTCTCTGAGCCGCGATGGCGACGTCAGTCTCGCTCGGCGGACATTAATTCTCACCTAAAAAGGTTCGTGATGAACGCATCTCTCGGTAGCTGTCAAACGGCTTTTTTTGCCTGGTTTTGTCAATTTTTTTTTATCAAGATACTTTTCTTTCCTGAAATAGAACTGGAGTTCACTCAATTATATTCCCTTTTCATGCTGATTATTCTAATGACAATTTAGTTTAAAATTATATAATTTTTAAAATTTAAAATATAATTTCACCAAGCTCAAAAATAATATACTGCTGGGAATAAAATATGTTCTTCGTACATCTTATTACCGTCCACCAGCTATCAAGAATGCAACCATATACTTATGATTCGGAAAATTTCTTGTCAAAATCTTTAGAGCCGTGCGAATGGAACTATTCATCATGTTGCAGACTTATTGTGCCAGGCAGACAGCAATAAAGTTGTTAATCAATTCCATGGCTACAAACTGCTGGTTGCCAGGAAGCCACAGGGATCGAGAATTTGTTGATCTCATAATCGTTTTCCACGTACTACGAACATGCCTAACTACAATCTTCGGGCTTCACGATATAAGAACCTAAGGAATTACTTTTGCCGAACGTACCGTCCGTCATGGATGCTAACGAGGTGGATGCTAGCGTAGCCCGTTTACCTTGATTTAGTTGATCTTGATCTTTTGAAAAGATGAAAATAGGTTCATCGAGATGCTTTGGGACTCGCAGGACGATGAAAGAGGAAAGGAGCGTCGAATAAATTTAATGGTTGAGCGAAGAGAGAAGCAGCGGATCTTCGGGTAGGATGGCTACCTGAAGACATTGAGCGCTTCCCAACTCCTATTGTGGAACGCGAAGGCTTTGGGACGCAGGTGCACCACCGGGACAATGATGCCGCCCTTTTCATCTGACCCTTTCGAGAAGAAACTGGAGAAAACCCGATTATAAATCCGTAAAATCCTCTCTAGAATGACGTAGCGAGCCTGTTGCCTGTATCTGGAAGACAGGTCATTTTGTGGTAGGTGGGAAAATATCAAGGTCGTATTCATACAGCGGTTAGTGATTAAATTTAACGTATTCGTGATCTTTGGCTGACTCTGATTTCAAGGCTCATCTAATAACTAGTAGCCACCCTGTTAAATATTCACCCAGTTTCCTCAGTGATTCTCACACAAGCAAAATACACAAATACACTACCTGACATGTAGAGAACAGCATCAACCAGTCTTGTTTGTTATAAAAATAATCTGTTCATCTATTTAATTGAACCGTTATTGCAAACAGGATTTTTTTTTTATTGCGGAACCTATTCGCAACGTGATCAAAGGAAAGCACGGCCAATATTGAGTCAATATTTCCACTAAAGTTTTTGTCTTCAAAGGGTAAGGCGAGACACCAGGCCGAACCCTTACAACCTGTTGCTCCCACCCCTTGTCACTCTTAAGAATTCTTCGCCTGTTCGCCTGGAGGCGAAACCTCACAAAATTGTTTCAGGGTCATGTAATATCTTATTTTTTCGGATAAAGGGATAACTAACTACTTCCCTCATTTTCCAGGTACGTTCGCCCATATGAAATTAATTTAAAGTATGAAAATATTGTCGATAAAACAAAAATACGCTCTAACTCATCAGAAGTTAATTTTAACTATTTTAAAATACACCGGAAAAAATGTATTTTGATAATGAAATTAGGAAAAAAATGGGAAATAAATTGCTCAGCGTATCTTATGTGGGCAGATGTGTCTCTCGTGTGGAGGAAATAGTTTTTCGTTTATTATTCTTTGCATGACAACGAGGTGTTATTATTCAACCCCTTACCTAGGTCAATCTCTCCGATTCGCCCATAAGTGTGACATTTATTGGTTCCACTTGTCCGCGTGCCGACCGTTCCATTTTTTCCCAACTGGCGAGTTATTGGTGGAAATGGGTATGTATTCACACCAATTTCTGCAAATAAAGGCTGCAATGGGTACAAAATATTTTTTTTTTTTTTTAGAATTAGGCATTTTATTGAAAAGATTTTCTGTTGGCGTTTTTCTTAAATGATAAGATATTTGTTTCGTGCCTAACTGGATTTGTTAACTTTGTGGAACTATTTGCTGCGTTTTCTTGTCCGATGTATCTGTGCTAATCTTTTTGACTGCTATCTGGCAAAAATTCCAAATTATACTATGCACTTTATTTCACGTTATTAACTTCAACCAAAGAATATCTAGGTATATACCAAAATTGGAAGAACTTCCCGTGATTGTCTCTACCTGGAATATTGGCTAATGTGGAATAGTAAGTTCCTACACTGCACACTATCGCATTACTCTAGTTTCATTTATGGATTTCTTCTTCTACAATCAACCCCTAAGCCGTCAAGGAGGGGACAAAATTTCCAAAATACCCCAAATCACGCGCTGTTGTGTAGGAGAGTCGTACCTCAACATTTTGCAGACCGACCTGTCCCTTTCTCTCATTCCTTCATCTTATTGATTAGATGGGTTCGTTGTGCATTTCAGATTATTTTTCTAATAATTTCTTCCCAGGATCAACCTATTACTATCCTAAAATGTTATTTTTTTTTTCATCGCTATAATGCTTTACGATTTCGTGAACTGACTGGTCTATGGAAACCCCATTATAGTACCTGCCACTCCGTCCTGGCTAGATCACTTTGTTAACCTCTTCAATCTGTGTAATCATTGCACTTCGTTCCAAACGCACGAGTGCCTGCCTGTCGCGTACCATATAGACTGAACAGGGCCATTTGTATTCTCCTGGAGAATATTGCACGCAAATTCCCACCTAGGACGTCACGTGCAGTGATTATATTTCATCAATTCAATGATTCCATCTGCGTTAGTTAGCAAGACTGGTTAGATATTCATCGAGGAAGACGGTGGTTTTATGAGTGCGCTCGACTCGAGTAGAAACAGTAATTGTTGGGTTGGCAAGTAATAACATGTAAGGCAGATGCTTGTGTGGTCAATTATACCGACCAATAATGATAGACTCAGAAAACTGACACGCTCCTGGACTCCCTCCCCACGTCGAATGTTAATTAAGTGTCAATTTCTTCTATGGATCCACGTTGAGTTGTCCAAGGAAGAAATACTCTGGAACCTAATTAAATAATGGCCTGAATCGAGCTGAGTATTAAGAGATAGGTGATACAGAGAACCAGAAGCAGTAAATCATCACTAAGAGAATAATCACCCTGTGCGTGGAACGTGAAGAGACTATTCAATATGGGACATCGGAATACCTGAGACAAACCAGTTTTTGACCTAATTTCCACAGAAAAACGATATATCAAATTTTAGAAATTTCTAAAGGCGCTGACATCACCCCGAAAATCAGATACCTTTTGAGTTTTGGTTTTTCCGATTACTGTGCATTCAACAATCTGTACTTTGATTGAAACTTTGAGAAGCAGCAAATCTATTTTAGGTTAGCAAATCATCTCTTCAGTTCCTGGGACTCAACAAGAACTCCTTTGTCGTTCTTCCTCATACTTCGAGCTTTCTTCCGAACCGTGCTGGCGTGGTGTGAATTGAGGTTGGTGAATCTGGTCGAAGGGACGTCACTGTTGTGTAAGGGACAGGCAGGTAGAGGAGGCAGATGGCACGCAGCACCCCCAAACCAATGGGAAAAGGTATTCCTTCATTCGGGACGGGAATGATGAAGTAAGCCACCTGTCAGGATGTTGTGACAATGAGAGGCTATTCCTCGTCTAACGATTTCACCTGCGTAATTTCAAGAGATTCAGAAATATCAGGGAAATGCTGCGTTCAGTAAAACTTTTTCTACTCCCGATGACGCATGTTGTTTGAATAATGAATAGTTGGATTAGAGAACACATTATTATAGACAAGCAGTAGCGTTCAGTGAGAACAGTTCCTTATTTACTTTTTAACCTGGACATCTCCTCATCGGGAATCGTTTCCTTCCGAAAATTTACTCGATCTGCCCCTACCGTATTTTTAATTGTAATTCTCTTCATTTATTTATTTGGATTTCCGTTTCTTTTTGACGGTTTGAGGATACGGGCAATTAAAACAATTCCATGTTGGGGAAGTAGAGTTGGATATTTGATTGGCGAACGTCAAATGTTATAGATTCTCTAGGAAAAAAATGTTTCATCTTTCGAATAGTAATATTTACCGTTCTTCATCGCCATTCCTCTGTTGAGCGATCGTTCATAGTTGTGGAATCGCAATAAACCCCAATCAATGTGGAGTCAGGATTATCTTCAGTGAATGTGAATATGAACGCCATTCATATTCACAAAAGCCTCTTCTTCTCTGAGGGCATTCGGCATCCACTCAGGGAACCTGTCGTGCTATAAACTATCCCCTGCCTAAACGCCAGCACTATTACCTACCTACACGATCGTGCTGGTGATCGTTGCAAAATATTTCGGCTCAAGTGGAATAATTACGGCCGTGTGATGAACGCGTTCACGGCCCATTAATTCAAAACAACTTGCGAAACGGAATTGGCGCCCCTAATCGCAAACCGAGCGCGAAACAGTAGCCGTGGATGCTTCCGTCAGACTCAATTCTGATCAACTCACACGCCGAGGCATTAACAGATCATCGTGTTGGTAATATCCATTAAACTTTTCGAGGGTTTGCATAATAACCGACTTTTGAAAAGGACGATGCCAAAAGTAGTTTTACCGGTTTGATAGTCAAAGTCGAGATGATCATGGTTGTTACTGTGAACTTGAGACATTCGTGTAGAGTGGACAATTTGCTGAATAGTTATTTTAGCTCAAGATACCTCGAGATACCTTCTGGACTCTTAGACAAATGGATACGCAGCCACATAAGTGAGTGGTTGACAAAACGCTGTAGATAATGTTTCACATGTGGTGTATCTGTCATTTTCCTCTACTAGTTAAATTCTGACCCGAACATATTTACATTTTCCCCTCAATTTACAATACTAACCATGCTAGCAATCGGCAGGAAGTCCACAATCTATTGACTTGCATTCGTGATGGCCGTAGCAATTTAAATTCTTCAAGGCTCTAAGCCAATTTTGTGAATGAAATAAATAGTTTTGAGACGTTGCTCATGTAATACCACGAGAGGTCCAGCGGTTGCCAGTTAATGTGAGCCAGTGAGTGTGGAACTTATTCTTCCCTCCCTGACAGTCATGACGAATCATAATGATATAGTGGGAGACACGTTTCCTTCTTGAGGAAAATCGTTTCAGTTTTCTGTGTCCCTGGTGCAGAGCCATCCACCTGGCTCCTGTGTTTCCCAGGGAAATCCGTCGGCGATGTCTGCACGTATTTCACGCTCTCCATTCAATTTTTTAAGTCGATCTGGGTCGGCTGAATTCAGGGAAATAAAGAAAGAATAATTGTTGGAGGTGATTATGACCTTTTAAAAGTTTCGTTTTACTCGTTCTAGAGTGGAATAGAGATCACTGCACTTCACGAACGAAGGCGAATATTGTGAGGCTGAGATGCCTTGAAGAACTTCCTCTTCTAAACTTCATTTGTTCACTTGCATTTCATAAAACATACGGATCATATAGTTATCATAAATTACGTCTGAAGTCATTCTGCATCAAAAAGCCAACGTCCAAACTTCAACGTCAATCCCTATTTGGGTACTATCTCAGTCAAGAATTATAAGACCTCCCCACAGTGAACCAAGAGATGATCCTGAGGGCGAAGGAGACTGTGGGACGTCAAGAGTCGCTACCTGCTCGCATCCCTTCATTCCTTCATCTGACCTTGCTCCTCCGGCTCCTGCCTTGCCACGTCATCTGTTGGCAGTTCACGCAGAACATCCCACCCGCACACCCTTCCAACAACCGTCCCAGCATCCCCCCATCGCCGTGCATATGGTCCATAAGGTTTCCCTTTCAAATCCGGTCTCACGCTAGTAAAATAGGACCCCTAGATCATCCTCGGTCCAATTTTTTTGCTCCTGACGCAATACAACTGAAAGGCGAGACGACTTCTTCTGCACGTGTTTTCTCAATAAATTTCGCTCCCCGTTGCAAAGGAAGAAAAGTGTTCCCGCAAGATTGTGGATCTCAACTCTGATTTTCTTAGTTAGTCAACATCTTGGGAGAACCAGCTTAGATGGTTAATTCTGTTTTCGTAAAGCTGCACGAATCCTCTGCTTACCGAGTTTACACCCTACGTGAGAATACCATATGCTTATTGTGGAATTAGCGAAATCATTGCGATGGGTTTGATTGGCGCGTATGGCATTTGACATGTTATGCAGTTTTGCTTATTGTATTTGTTTTCGAGTTATCAATCGCATAGGAGCGGTCACAGGTATTGCGAAGCTCGTTACAGTTAGTTTTTAGTAGAGCTATACATTCGTTCTAAAATCGGTGATTGTTTATTTTCGTCAGCACCACGTTGTTTGGATTAGTTATTTTACGAGATTTTAATTATAGTTATTATTGTGTCTTTAATCACTTCTATTGGAGTTGGTTCAACTAATCACCGTTCATATGGGACAGGGAAAATAATATCAGATGATTAGACATCAGTAGAGGCAAGTGGGGAGGCGATCTCGCTTCGTACCGGTACGAACCCCACGCGAATGGAACGTGAGACACAAAAAATTAGCCGCCAGGTAAAAAATCGGAAGCTTTCAATTCAGATTTAGTAGGTCATGGTTTCCGGACCAAGGCGACTTTTCGGTAGAAAACACAAGCGCGATCAGTTTGGAAACCAATTACACGTTAAACAAAAACTCGTAAAAAGTTGATTGATATCAAACACCTTCGAACTCCTTTATTTACTTCGTCGCCCTTAAAGCCGGCCATTTTCAGATGTATCTGAACCTTGCAGGTTCATTGCGGTTCGAAAGGATTGTCTAATCGTAGCTCCGAAAATCACAAAATAGATTTCCAAAATATTCTGATTGTGGCAATACTACGTCACCTCCCACAGAAGAAGTGGATTGAGAACAATCGGGAACTCATTGCCAACCTTCTGCCTGATGGGTGAGATGATCGATGAATTTTTTAGAGTGAATGGACTTACCGAATCTCGAAACCGCTTCTTCATTCTTATACTAGGGAAACAAATAATGCTTGGTATTTTAGCCTTTGTTAACAATTATTGGGCAGGCTTGGACTTTTTCATTCATGGTTGTGATAATAAATAAAAAGATGCCCTTGATAGTCAGTAAGTTTGTGGAAAAACGAATACCAATGAAGACACAGTTTGTCGTACAACACAATATTGACAGGCACACAAAATTCTGCTGATTTTACACTACGCACTCACCCGACGTTACCCGACATCACTGGATTTCACTCTAAGCAAACACGGGGAGATTTGAGAATTGGAGAAGCAGAGCACTTTTCGCTCGATGAGCGTGCCCTCCTTCCATCCTGTGTAACCTTCAACCCCTGCACCTACCTGAGTTAAGTGTTAAGAGTTCTCCTCCATGACCGCCTTTATCGAGTTACATTCAACAGGTTCCTAATCTCCATCTCTTCCATATGAATAATATCACACGCGACTCTTTATTAAAACGTAGCAGCTCTTCTTCATGAATAATATCCAATCGAAGCCCTGTACAAGCTGCAATTGTTTTTACGCTTACCTTCATGTATATCACGCTGAAGAATCATTCGTTTTAAACTTCGTCAATTTGGAGTTTTGCCTTGAAAGGTTATGATGGGAAAAAACATTTGGGACCATACTCCAGGCTTATCGTGATAGTAACACGTGTGGGGGTAGTACCGACAGGCCATGCAGCCACTTTTCGAGTAAGCATCCGTTGTATTTTGATGCATCAGTTAGGTAAGACGGATATATATCCTCAAATGTAGTTTTTGTAGATATCATAAAAAGGTGGATCCGTATGTTAAATATTTTAAGAAACCAACACTTTTATCTCGGCTAGGTCTATCGAGTTCATTAAATGTGATTGCAATGCGGCAATGATTTCAAGTTCCAAGATGATGCTTTTGCGCGTTCTTCCAAAAACGTCGTAAAATGAGCAGTGGACCTGGTGTGATTGAGAAGGGGGCTCAAGGTCGGTCGAAAATTTGGGTTGGCTCTTTTCGTTTCACCCGTTCGCCTTGGAAATATCTTTGTTAGCTCCGCGAGGTTCGCCCTGATCAAAGCTAAAAAAGGGCATTTGCAGAAGTGTTTTATAGGCAGTGGAAGCAAAATGAGGGTTCGATAGACTACCCGCAGAATGATCTCATGGTTTTAGCAGTTTAAAATTTCAAACGTATGCAGACTTCAATTGAGTCTCTCGGGAGTGTCATTCGCCGTAATTTTCCTGCCCTTAGTTCTCTGAAGTATAAAATGAATACCGTATACGAGCACTCGTACCTACGGTACCTCATTCTCGTTATGGAACAATCAGTTGATTAGAGGACCTTCGTAATGTCATATAACGCTCCTATACCCGTGACCGTTCGCTGAATGAAGATGCTGCAGTGTCTACTTGCTGACACTGCAGCTGACACTTACTCCTTCCTGTTGCGCTGTGATGCAGCCACGATAGTGCGAGTACGTTTAATTGTGTCGCACTGCTGATCTTAGTAGTGGAGAGCTCTCACTTCTCGCGTTGCGTTCGATTTTCACACACACATGAATTTTTACATTGGGTTTCGGTGGCGACGAGCAGGTATTTTGCACAAAATGGCCAAACCATCAAGCCTACCCTGGATTAATTATGGAAACCTGTTGATTTAAGAAATTCAAATGTTGTGTGAATCGCCTTTTCCGTTTCTTGTTTCGCAATTATGTTGACTTTCATGTGTAGATGATTGGCTTCAACTGTGCAGAGCTCTCATACTTACATTACATTAATGAACACAAGCACATATTACCTTCGTGCCAAGTATTCTGAAGGATTATCTCCTTTATGCTATTGTTATGCCGTGCCATTATCACTTGATTCATATGGCCATAATATGTTAATCATCGTACATTATGTTCGTCGCAGCCTTTCATTCGTCTCACAAGCTAGGTATTCCAGTGCCACGTCTCTATGAGCGGCCTAACCCCACATATCATTCACGGCGCACGTCACCGTTCTCAAATCTCCGTTACATCACACCTTATGAATGGCGCCATCAAATGATTCCTTAACCTCACTTATCTGCTCATTGGCACGCTATAATTGATATAAAAAGGTTTGATTCCGAACGTATTTCTGACTTTAATGAACCCTGATTAGTTTGTTTGTATTGTTTACAAATGAGCCACACTTCCACCTACCGAGGTTGACGCATTTGAATTGAAACTGCTTAATTTCCTTCGAATCATGGGGCATCTTGAGCGTTCGTTTAAACAACGAATTGTCACTCCCCATGTGTAAATTGACAGCGATAGTCTGTTTACTAAAGTGATTAAGTTTTCATTGCCATCATCTCATCACACCTAGGCTGGTCGTTTTAGAAACTCCAACTACATGCGGTGAATTTATTAGTTCTGGCTAATAATGATTCTTCGTTTAGTGAACATGCGTGTTTGTGTAGATTCTACTGACTACCTTCCGTCATTCGACGTCGAAAAATTGTTTTGGCTGTCAGCATCTACACAGACGACGCTGTAAAGCTGTTCTCAAAGTTCGCCATAATAACAGTCAGCTCGAAGGAGAGTTTCTCAGAACCTCCTACAAGAATTATACCGCCGAACTGCGTATTACAGTTTTTCCCCAAAAACCTACATCGTTAACCCTGGGATCTCTTTGTCAGTAGAATTATCATATAATATTAATATAATCCGTATAATTTCTGGCAACAACAAGAAGACGCTCGGCAGAGTGTAACTAATTTTCTTTCTCTTTGCTCATTCGGATTCAAACAAACGGAGACCGTTTCCAGGATCGTTTCCGTTTTAAAAATGAAGCGCTTTCGTCCAAGCCATTTAGGGAAGTGAAACTCATTGATGGGCAACAGCAAGCGATGTTTAAGCTGTGCGACATTATTATCAAGGTAGCCAGTAGCCAGCAAGAAACACTATGGGTCTGCTAAATAGGTCGATCTTATAGTTTTAAAATGAAACCGATCCATTAGGTGTCAAATTATTGGGTTTGATTCAGACGGCATCGTGTAGACCTTGGAAAAATGAGCAAGGGCGATGGAGTAAGATAATACAAACTGACAATATCGTATAAATGGAGCCGCTGTGACATTTTCACTAAAAGAGCGTTTCTGGCGGCACATGATTCTCATCTTTTGGTAGCTCTGGACTCCAACCGACGATAGAAACCGGTAAAGCAAGAAGCGGGGGGTCGGCCTCTCGCCTTTTATTTACATTGATATCTTAGGCCTCAATCAGAGGGCCTTCAAAGTTCATCCGAGATTTTTCGGGCGGTCAACGAAATCCAAACCATAACGGGACTCGATGCGGGCCCTTGTCTGAGAAGCCCTCGACGGCTTATGCGAATGTTGGGCTCCTGCACCTTGACATAATAATACTCCACGTCTTTCAGTCCCCGTCGCCCAAAGCTGCGCAGGATGTTGCGGTTTTCTGTGGTGTATTTATTTCGCTCTGGGTCAACCCTGATTGCCACTTCCCACGAATGTGGTGGTGATCGTAAAATTCCGCTTAACATGCTTACATACTTGGTGCAGCTCGCATTCCTGTCATGGGTAAGTTCAGGAGGATCTTTGCAAGGATTGGGTTGAATGTTGTAAAACAATCACTTCTGTTTAAAGAGGAGTGAACGAAAAATTAAATCAGTCAAAATTATCCCTTCCCGATAGTTTTAATATTCTCGACTCTTATTACTTCAAGAACCCACCTGTTTAAATTGTGCTCAATTATTATCCCAATTTTCAGATCCTTAAATCGTTAGAGGCATCAAATGAATTAGAGCTGATTTGCTGGACAAGAGCAATGTATGGTGATAGTGGCTGTGGTTTCCACTTTTTGGAGAGCTAAAATGAAGGACAATGTATCCAGAGGGATAATTTTGGGGTGATAGGCTGGGTTGTTTTTTGTCGGAATTGTTCACGGTCGATCAGGCCTATCTTGATCACAGCGCATAGGCGTTCAAGTTATACGTCTTTCGTTGTGATGGTTTAGCTTACAGATGGCACCAGTCTTATGAAACTAGACTCACTTATTGAACCTTTTTTGAGACAATTGAATATTTTTGTCCTGTTTCCTTCCAAGCTATTATTGCCGCACTTTCAAGTGTAGTCGATTTCATAAGGTTGTGGTTTGTTGCAGCAGAAGAAGGGCACCCTGGTGGCGTTTACGGTGGAACGCCTAGAACTCAAAGCTCGGGAAGCAGCAGTGCCTCGCCCCCGGCTGGTGGTCACACAACATCCGCCTCCATGCTCATTGTACCACATCCCCTCGGAGGCGGCCCCACCAAGACCGACCAGCACCACGTCGTCACGCAAAACGGCTCAGGAAGGAAGTACCAGTGCAAGATGTGCCCATCGGTATGTCCATTATGATATTTATCAGATTGTAGTTACTTTCACCATTCGACTAGCTGATAGAACTTCTTCGTTGGGAAGAAAAGGGTCTTTTCTATTAATAAACCACACCATTTACTTATTGCCTTATTCCTGAGAGTTGGAATAGCAAAGCGATGCCACACTGATTTGTGTCGTTCGGAACATGTGGCAAACAAGATTGACGGGGACCATTCTTCTTTAGCCATAGATCCCTGGTCGGTGGCATTGGTGGATTGGATTTTCTAAGCACTCTCAATAGCATGTCCTCTCAATGTCAACTATGATGATATCGCCCGATCTATAACAGCCTTCGTCTCTAGCTCCTCATTCTCTTATCCATCTCTTCAGTAAATACGAGCTTCTTGAGCCCTCTCTCATTATATTCAACAATACTTATTCTCTGACGCTTTCCATCCAAAAAGTATACCAAGGATTCTGCTCCCATCAGTATCTTGAATACCTTGATGTCTTGGACAAGTTGATCGCCACTCTAAACCGTTCCGGTTGCGTTACCTCGGTTCCTTCACATTGGTCCTCCAATTTGTCTCCCCTCTATGGTTTGTTCGCTCACAAGATTATTATGATGTCAACATGAAAGCCACTGGGCAGTTGGTTGAGAGGTACGCTATAATCACGTGATATTTTAATCATACAGCAGCGGAGGTTTGCGACGGGAAACTTCCCCGCCATACCGGAATTCCATCTGCTCAGGGTTTTTTTTTACCTTTAGATAATTTTTGATTAACAAGGCTGTCTTGTTAATCAGACATTTGCTCGTATCGTATTGATATGACGATGTAATTCGATTCAACCATCCTAGTTTCAGCCGGACCTACATTTGTTCTCAGTAAACTTCACTACAATACTTGAAACCTTGCCTTGAAGCTTTACCATTAGTTGTCAAGATCAGAACATGTAGGTCAAAGCAGTACTTTGTCCATTAATCATCGCCTACGTTCCATGACCTATCAAATCGGCTGAGGAACGTGCTCCGAACGATGAAAACTCAAATTGTACTCCTTTTCTGGTCCCGAGAATATCCGCAGATATGTGATAGCATAAGGTAGACGGCGGACTGAGAGTGCTTTGAAAAGAAGATGCTCGACAGTTAAGGAGTGTCAAAGGAAAGCCGATAAGAGCAAAAGACGGACTCCACACCGACACTTCGTGACCAATGTTTATATATCTGAGATCTAAAATTTATTCTATTTCCACGAGCAACGAGGTTTCACTCACTTGAAACTTGGACTGAGACAAGTTGCGAACAACTAAGCGGGCAAATTAGCCTTATCGGCTCATGAATCGTGCAGTCACGTAAATTTAATTAATGATTGTTCTCTGTTTACGCATTTCCCTAGGCATGCGGTCCTGAAATAAATGATTGCGATTCCAAGTGCCATTACGAGTGTTGCCACGATGACAGCCCATGTTATCATGCCCGTTGTAGGAGTGTCGGACGGCTTATCGCCTCCTTTTTAATGAGTTTACTTCTGCGGGAGATTAGTCTGCTGATTGATCCTCAAACTTAAAGATGGTCTCCAAGGAAAATTTGACTAAAAGATAACTTTACGGTTAAGCGGAACGAGTTTCTTAAAATTTCGTTATGAAATGACGCATCCAGCAAGACGCGGTTACTTTACTCGGTTGCAATTCATTTTCAGATGGTTCTTATTCAAAAGACGTAGTTGAAATGCCTTCTCAGTGAACGATTCACATCAAAAAACTCGAGAGGTATCACGGATTCCCGTAAGAACATTTTGGCAATCATTAAGCATTGGTATAATTAGTTATCTAGTTGAGCGGCATAACTCAACAAACAGTGACTACCTTTCAGCACTTTATTCTCTGGCAGTTCTATATAACAAGATGACATTAACATAAAATCTCCTCGACTCTTCGAGCTCATTCCGACCTGTTTTTCCGCTCTCTGCCAAATCTACCAAAAGGTGCAGGTTTTTAATTCGGAATGTAATTGACATTCGCGTAAAGCCTCAGATATTAATCGAAGCGATTTTTTTAAAACGGCAATAGGACAAATGAAGGCTTCTGGTTTTTCGATCAGAAGACAAAGTGGATGCCTCGTCTTTGCATAAGAATAATGTCAGGGTCTCGTTTGTAGAGCAGTCAGACCACTTTTTCTGCACGCTGACCGCGAATCCAGTATGACGCGACGGGGTTTCTTTTTTGTACGTTTTTTTTCCAACTTGCAGTGAGTGTCCGAAATCAGAAACCATCCGGGATCAATGTGTAGCATAACTTTTGAATTTTAATTACACCCTTGGCCTTTCTTTCTATGGTTCTATATTATAACCAGAATTAGAAACTGTTGAAATGAGAACATCATGCCAAGGTCAGGAAACGATTTAATTATTCGGGGATGTAATTATTGCTTAAAACGAGGGCATATCAATGTTTCCAATTTTTAATTACGTTCTAAATTGAACTCAAATGATCGAAAATAATTCAATTTTCTCAGATCTTCAAATGGAATTTGATTACGAGAAAAACGCATTACTTTATTTCATCAGTGCTCATCTGCTATCCCAACCTTTCCAAACCTCTACCGTCCTCAATAATTAGCTGTACTAAATTCGCTACGGTTCCGATCTCTTTCTAGTCCGTACACAAGACGTTCGGATGAGCCGCGTGTATTTCGAGAAAAATGATAAGCTGAAGTCTTTGTAAATTTTATCGAGATTTTTAAAATTATTATTGAGGAATCAATTTCTGGTGACCACATAAAGGAATAAGCAACATGAAATCACCACCATAAGTGCAATGAAGATCCAATCTATAGTCAGAACCCAAAATGCCAACATGAAACAATCGCAATTGCCGGCGTTTACTTCGTGGAAATCCGGGCGCTGGAGCGTTCCATAAGTGACAACAGAGCCGAATATTAACACTGCCATTGTGGAAATGAAGTTAATCAATCTCACCATTAGTGAGACCTTTGCCAAGCTGGCTGATCCAGAGGGTATCAGCGATGAGAGGCTTGCCGACGCGTCCACCAGCCGCACAGTTCCCGCGCATATCAAGTAAACGGGGATCAAGGGTTGGAGTGAGCATTTCCCTAGGCATACGGTCCCCAAATAAATTAATGCGATTCCAAGTGCCATTACGAGTGTTGCCACGATGACAGCACAAGTCATCATGCCCGTTGTTGGACTTGCGGATGGCTGGAGAAATATTCTCACGACTTGATCATTTTGTCCTGCACGTGAACGCCCTCTTCTCTTATCACCCTCTTCATGCGACATTCTTCAGCCGTGAATTGATTTTTAGCCCTTCAATGTCTAGTTTGTTGCGACTTGTGGTTGATGTGATTTGGCGTATTTTGATGGGTAGGCTCCATGCTTAGCAAGGCCGCGAGTGGAAATGATAATATTTTTTTGAAACCCTATTCTCGCTTGTTACGAGGATCATAACACATTACCTTGGTTACTGCAGCTAGCCGAAACGGTAATAGGAGAAGAGATAAATATGTAGCGAGAAGGTTTTTTTTTAAATGATTCTCAGAGACCACAAAAAGAGGCTTATTTTATTTATATTCACCGAACTATGCTTTTCCAACGCCAATGCCAACTCATATATAAGTAACCAACTACTATAAGTACGCGGCCCATTTCGGAATTTTGTTCCACAATTCGTCAAATTATGAAACTCGAACGTTTGTAGGAGTTGATAGAATGTGGAGACTAGTGCTATCCACCCGTTCAAGTCCAATATTCTCATCACTGTTCGGTTTCCATGTTGGCTGAACTTGTCCTTGATTATTTTCAATTCATCGAACAATGTATAATGTTTTGTATTACTATTCAAAACACTCTACAGGTAATTCCCATTCTTCACTTATTCAAAGAAAACATTCAACATTATTTTTAATGAAATGTAAATTTAAATAACCAGTTGTTTCGGTTGGCTGGCTCTTGGATACTTGAAACTCTGACGATATCTGCACACGTGCAGTAGGAAGATACCTACCATTAAGAGGTGCCGTGGGATTTTCTTGAGGAGCTAGATCATGAAGGAAGGTATGATTGGGAAAAATTGAAAGCAGATTTGCTATTATCCATCCGAATTTCAGTTGCTTCTTAATAGTACTCTTCTACCAGTTGTCCCCTTTTTCCTACACCACCTTTCTCCTAAATGTGAGATAGTACTGTTTTTCTTGTTGGCGTGTTTTCCCAGCTATCGACTGACATTGCTAATCTGGTCTTCTGCTATCCGTCGATCATTCCTGATAAATATATATTAAAGGCACAATGACGCCAACCGTAATTTTCGTTGAGCGAATTCATTCGGATTATGTTTCAGTTGGTCGCTGATGTGAAGTTTATTGATAGAATCAATAAAGAAATGCGCTAGTACTTCCTTTGTGGAAGGCAGTGACTATCTATTGTTATGAAAAACGTGTTAGGTGAGTAAACGTTTGGGAGGTACCTGAACATCTTGTATGAGTAGTACATGTGATGTCACTCAGCGTGACATGATGCTTGTACCAGTGAATATGAAATTACTGATAGCTCAATTCAAACTTATAGTCACAGACACCTTTTTCACCTCTAAACGCATTTATTTTAGATTAAAGCGAAATCATTTTGAAGCATATTTCATTAGGATCTTTCTAACAACGGGGTCTTGCTATTTCTAAATCTTTCTGGGATTGGGGGCTTCTGTTGTGACAGCCAATTGAATAAATTCCGAACGAAAGGGTTTTTTTCGAACTTAGCAAATGGACGTTTAAATCGTTTTTATTTTGGTTGGTTATTCCTTGAATAATCAACCTATATTTTCATGCAAAAGGTCAACCTCTCCGATTCGGCCCAACATTTTTTTCTGGGCGTTTCAAGGTGTCTAGATCAAAAACGCTGCAAATTCTTTCACAGGGGTTGGTTATTCCTCGGACCAGGCGCATGGAGACTCATTTCTTCAACATGGGGAAAAAGGGGGAAACAGTGGGTGTGGCGGGTCCCGGACCTATTTCATTTGATTCAACGTCCAAAATTTAGTGGAAAATGGTACCCTACACGCCCAGGTACCAGAAATCTTGAAAACACATATACAAAATGGGGGGTATCTGTCGTCTCGGTCTCAATCACGTAGTATTTAATAATAGTGAATTTTACTTTTATCGGTTAATCTGTGTTCATCCTAAACATTAGATGGGTGAAAGTCATATTCAGTGGCGGGAAGGGTTTCGTGGTCGAAAATGCAAGAAACAGCGGGATCGTAGGCAGGCGAGGACCACCAAAAAACTGGGTGGCTAACAATGGGTATTGAAGAGCCAGACGATAAGACTCTCCGGTTTACTTCTGTCCCATTAGGCCCATAACGAGATGGGATTGATTTAAACTGATTGCCTCAACACCGAACTCGGGGGAGGTAGCTTTCTTGTTTTCTCTCTGGCTCACGCTTCGACCAAGTAATGGGGCGGGACCCAGAGTTTCGTCATTATCTTTTGGGAGAAGGTTTTGGCGACCCAAAAACGGGAGATCAGGATCAAGAACTCCGATGCTCCCTCCTGTATACGGTATCTTCCGTCTGTCGGGCTACTGGTTGGACTCCCTGTCGCCTGATTTCACCAATTACCTGCAGCTTTATTCTTCAGTACAAGGCTATGTTGCGTCTCTTCCGAATCGTAACTTCAGGACTGTAACGGATCTGTCTGGGCTGCATCGCCATGATCTCACTTGTTTCAAATAGACTGTGGAAAGGCTCTCTCCACCACAATCAAAATCAAATTTGAAGTAGGACCCTTCTCACTTTAGTTTTCATAGTTCTATTTGGATGTTCCTCGAACCCGACTATTGAGAAAATCCCGGTTCAGGATGTGGGTTCTGTATCCCCGGCTGCAAGTGGGCCAATTTGATTTCTACCTTACCAATTACAAAAACATTACCTACAAACGTTATGAAACCTTTTGTATTGACGTTGAAAATTTAATAATTTCTGGGGTTGTTTCCAACTAACCAGAACTGTAACATCTCCCGTGCCACCGAAAATGACGCCTCTCGGAATATTATCCTTCCGTCCTACGCTCTTAGTTCCAAAACACGGCCCGAGTCAATTTATGCACTCTTCGTTTAGAGCGACTTTTAGGAAGCGGCACTGGAGAACGTTTGATTTGTGATTCCGAAGGAAAAAAGGACAGCACCCTGAAAACGACCTTAGGCAAACACGGGCATTGTTCGTGCCATTGTGTCCTCACAAAGCGAAGAAGCAGAGGGGATCCGGGCAGAAAAACACAGTTTCGATAGGTGGGGCGTGGAGAAACAACAAGTCGGACATATAGCTTTTGTCGGCGATGCTGCTATCCTCTATACCTACCGTCAATGTAGATGTTTCGGATGCCTGGAACAGTAGGCAAAGGGGTGAGTTCAAGAGCAAAAACTGTTGAAGGTTCTATCCCGTATGAATGTCTTCAAATATGGACCTGTGGTGGTTGTCGTTCCTCAACCAAGAGGGAGTCTTCGCCCAGACGCAATCTTACCGTAAATGCCGTCAAAGGAAAGTCCCTGAAGAGCCCCAGTCATAAAACAACCTAGTCTATACGATTGCGGAACAAGGAAAAGGTCTTTACCTTGGTTTTTTTCCTCCCTATAGGGCCAATAAAATAAAAACTTCCTGACCAGGGTGAAGTGATTTTTTTTAGTAGCCGGTGTTTAAGGGACGAAGCCCGTTTCGTAACGGTTTCTACACTAAAATTATAATAACAATGGTTTTCCCTAGTGGTGAAATATTTTGTCATTTTTCCAATGCAGACCCTACCTAACTGTTCTTCGACACAACTGGAGCAATAATACGGAAGTGTTTACGTCGACAACGAAGGATCTTTTTACGGTTATACTCGTGAGTGTTGGAACTCGGTTCATCGTCCGGAAAATGACCTGGAATGCCCTGACTCGAAGTTCAAATGGCGAATGTGTTGATTTCCATCGTTTCAATGGTTCGCCAACATAGAGGAATTCAAATTTAAATTTGCTGCATTTCATGTCACCTTTGAGCTCATAATAATTTGTCCGACACTCGTGGTGAAACCTATCTATCTACAATGATTCTACTTACAGTTTGTTGGAGTTATTTATTGGATATTCTATCAATGCAAAAACGTCTTTAGAGTTTTGCGTTTCTTCTTGAAACTTGATGGTTTCATTCGTCAATTGCTGTTATTGAAAAAAGTTCATTTGCAAAAGTGTGATTTCTTTGCCTACGATCTTGATGTTCCATGGTTGTATCTTTCTACTTGTCAGCCGATAAAAGTGTCAAAAACATCAACGGAGCTGTTCTGCGGGCAGGCCGTTTGTCTAAAATACTTAATTCATGCAGCATAAATGTCACCCCATTTCGAACGATCTTTGATTCTCTCCCAATATCCAACAGACTAATCACATATAACAGGATTTGCTAAAACCTCTACGCTTCAAGTCGCGGGTACCTGATTCACGTATACCTGAAACCATTAAATCGCAAGTTGCACCTTCTCGCATGTTCCTAATGGACTCACGCCCCAAATCTTAGACACATCGTTATGTTCGCCTCGTGTATACACAAAATGCCCGATATACGAAATTACACATCACGTCATTCAAAAATGGAACACTTATGAGGGACGATGAGAGCCGCTTTTAAATGCCGAGGGAGGAATTTCAAAACTGTGTTCAGGCTATTCGCAAGCAAGCTCTTGGCTAGCTGGCAAAGGACAGCGAAGTCTGGTAAGAGGAATGAATCAACCAATTCATTAGGATGGCCCCTAATAATATTCATCAAAGTCGCTACACGTCTAAACTTGATGGGTAGAGAAAGCGGCGCTTGACGTAAACGCAACCTACCCAAGACAGAGCTGATTTACTGGTGCTCGTTTTGTCTAATTGGTGGCAGATTGTATGAATCTTCTGCCATAATTTGCAATCGGTTCTTCCTCCGAATCAGCCCACCCAACAAATCAAATCCGAATCTCGATCGCCATTCGTAAAGTCGAAAGCGTCTTCTTGACATCTCAAATGATTTTTTTTTTGGTGGAAACCACAACAATTGGGAACCAAATACCTCAATTGACGAGTGCGAGGACTGAACCGTAAATAGGATTGTTTAGTGAAGAAAGAGATTGAGAAAAATTCCCAAAATGTAAGCCATTGTTTTATTCTTCATTTATATAGTTATTACCTCCTTAATTTTCAATTTACGTATTAAAAACTATGAATTAAAGATAATGAATTGATGCTAAACGATGAAAACGTATTCCAGATAGAACTCCAGGTCGACCTTGATCGTTTGCGGCAATTGGTCCAAAATACATCTCAATAAATTCAGTTATGGGTCTTAGACCTACTCAATCAATTCAGCGCCCAAAATTTTGTGAAAAATGACACCCCACCTGTCCGGGTCCTTGAAAATCTCTAAAAGCCATTTTCCAACTTTTTCCAAATACACCTGTTAAAAAATCACTTTGTTGAGCCATTAAATTAATTGAATAATCAAACATTGATCATTTCAAGCCGACTACTTTAGCCAAAAGGAAAGAGCAAATATTTTGTCATGTACGTCATGTTATAAATCGCTCCAAATCATCGACACTTGTTATAAGAACAGGTACAACTTGAAAAAAAAAAAAAAAACGCGTTTTGACAATTTTTAGGGTTGGGAATGTATTAATTCTTAGAGAAACACGATGAATAACCAACGGCGTGTGCTTCTTTCAGCCGATATGAGATCTCGGCCGAGATTCGTTTGAAATACTCACTTCAACAACAATATTTTGCCATTCGATTTGATTTATGTACTTGACCTTCCAGTAAACGAGATGAAGCTAATAAATTGACTTCTGTAAACAAATAGCATTGATCTCAAAGGCAACCGAAAATCTCCACCCACTCAACAGCCTATTACTAATTCCCGCGTCTGTTGATTTATTCTGGGAAGATGAACGCCTGCGTCGAATTAATTGAATATATTTTACCGTTCGCAAGTCCGTAGTCCGGGACAACCGCTGGTCAGACCAGTGTAGGATTAATATTTTGTTGAGATGATTAGGAATCAACGGGTGCTTGGGACGAGCGAGAGGCACACTCGTAGGCGCGGCCAAGAAGCTAATAGTCGTATCGAGGTGAACGCAAGAACTCGCTCCGCGTCAGACACGAGCGGTAAAAACTATTTCATTGATCCGAACCGAGTAGGAAGAAAGTAGAAGGAAGGTAATAGAGTTATTATGCAACTGAGACTCTTTGAACAAAAAATCGCTCCTCTCGAAGACCTATTGCCAGACTAGTTTTTGTACCGCTGCCCGAGAACGGGACCCTTTTTCTCTTCCACCTTACGCTCGTCGGTTTGTTTTTTGTCGTGTTATAAAACACAATAGGGCATATTCTAATTGCAAATGTCAAGGGCGGACCCCAAACGCTTCTACAAAAAATGTTTCCTTCCGAGCAAAAAATTTGTCGGTTTGTAGGTCAAGGTTACAAGGTTTTCATTCATACACCAAGTGGTTTTTGCTCCTCAGCCCGCCCAAGGGTTGACGGATGGGTTGAAAATATACGTATAATAGGAGAGTGCCGGGGAAAATACCTCATAATTTGGATTGTGGAATTTAAAAAATTAAAATAGACTGGAAAGGTAGACTGTGCTGTCCCGTCAATCGAAGTGTCAACTGAATGGATATTTCTGTTCTGTCGCCTCTTAAGGTCCCGTTTGGTGAACTCCTTCCACACTAACCTTCAGCGACTCCGGACCGATCGGCAGGTCCGAAAAACTTGATGTGACAGGAATTGACGGGTCCTTTTCATATTCACAGTGATTGCTCGGCGGATTGTGTGGGATCAGACCTAGTTTCCTAATGCGGGAAGGAACACGAGCAAAGTTGCATAACACAATGAGTGAGTGTGTTGAAATGTCTCCAAGTAGCCCATGTTTGCCCTTTGATGATATCTCCAGATCATCCCTTTCGTTTAGGTGTTAAATCGTATTTCCAAAATATGATTAATTGAATTAAAAAATTAAATCAGGAAGAAATGATAACCCCAAAAAACGAGAAACCATCCAGCTTAACATCTGAATGCAACTTTTGATGACCTGCGTCAGTTATTAATTCCGAGTAGAAAGACATGTATAAAATAAAGTCAATCACTTATAAGCAATCTATAAATCTATGGTGAAGCAATAGAACCAGTTTCACGCGGTGTCTATTCAAAAAGTTTGACACCAATGACTGGGTGGGATTCGAACCGAAGCTTGAAGCTCAAAAAGGATTAAGGAAGAGGTAATTTAGTGGGAAACAAGTTCGGATTCGGTGATAGAAGACCTGAAGTGCGTAGGAGGGGAAGGAAATGGCCATTTCAAAACTAAAAAAATAAAATCATGCAGAACATTATTCACGTAGCGCTTCACATTCATTTTCATGTTGACAGTTTTGGAATTATTCAATTCCATCGAGTTCTGTGGACATGAAAAAGTTATGATGGCGAAATTGTAAAAGCAATCAGTGAAAACGAGAGAAGTAAAAATTCACAATACTCGGAGTCAGTGTCACGCGGTGAGACACAGGCGTTTGATTTTTATCATCGGGCCGTAATTATCCGGGCGTTGGAACCGGCTACAGCGCTCATAATTAATTATCGTTCCATCGAAACATTATGTGGGACGGTAGGACTAAGTTGGGAAAAGGAATATTATTAATAACCTCGTTTGCTCGGTTGGTATTAGGAAATTAAATGCTAATGATGCTGTGTTTATAAAGGTTCGAAGTCGGGCTTGAAAAGTCGTTCTTACTAGAATTATGCATGAGTGAGTGCGTGAGTCTTCCGAATGAACACGTACCTTCTTCACACGCCGACTGCAGAAGTAGACAACTTTTTTTGCATAAAATATTGGTACCAAAGACGATTTTTAACGGAGTGATTGTGTGTCAACATAATAAGCTACGAGCACATTTCCAGTCCTGCAAACACTACGCCGTTGTCCATGTTACTTCAAGTAGTGAGAACAGTTATGGGTAACCTTTGGTGATAGCAGGTGAATAGAAATCATTTTTGATCTGCCTGCTCGTTCCGTCTACTCTCCTGGGTGGTCTATTTCTTCGGCGAGTAGGTCAACCACGCACGCACGCGGTTTACGAATATTTGCACTTGATCTACTACAGGATGTATTAAGGCCTGTTAGTAAAGGGTTGGGAGGCGTAGGACACCGTCTCCTCTCGTAAAGTCAGGAGTGTTAGCTGCCTCAACAGAACACCCTCGGAACGTTTTGAGGACTCCGTCTGGTAGGATTGCGTTCGGCCGAGCAATCGTGATGTAGTGTAGAGAGTTTACGATTCAATTTTTGTCAAGCATAGTGAAGGGTCATTCGACGATTTCGGATGGAGTCTTTTATTTTGCTAGGGCGACTACAGTAGGTCCGATGGAATCCTCTACTGCTACTGACTAACGAGGGGACAGAGTCCTGGTTCTCCAAGCTCAGGCCAACAGATAGATCATGCTTCTGCATATACGTAAGCATTTCGGTGCCACTGCCCTACAGCTCCTCCAGTTTGCGTTGAAATGACTAACGCTTTTAGGAGTTTACTCTGAAGTGATTGGTTTCGATGACGTTTGGTGTGCGATGAATGTATGCTTCTGATCTTATGGCTGCCCCGACAATCGAGACTTTTGCCCATGGTGTTCCTGTACTTGTTCAATTTTCCCTTCAAATTTTGACCACCGAATAATGCCGGACCGTGGTGGGGTTTTAGTCTCCCAATCCCTTTTACAGATTGGTTAGGATTACGTTACCGCGCATGATTCTAGTTTCCAATTCTGTTGATAGGATTGCTCCTCTATAACGCTAGTGGTTTGGTAGAACGTTTTTGGTATTTATCAGGGATCTACTTTATATCCAGAGGAAGAGGTTTGATCTTTAGAAGAAACCAACGAAAAATGAACGGAGGTTGTGCAAGGATGGTGGCCAGTTGAGGTCTCCACGTGTGACACACATTTGCGTGCCCACTGCGCATCTGGTTTTGTCCAACCACAGCCGAACTTGTAAAAGACGAAATGTAATCGCTTCCGATTGACAAAATTCGAAGAAAGTCTTATGTCAGGTACTATTCCATTTCCACCAGGTAATCCAGTATGAAAGAGAAGCCGCGAGTCGTGATGTTATATCTTTACATGAGCCTGGCCCATTATTCAACGAGATTTGTGTTATCATTGGTCTCTCAAGAACGACTAGAATGAAACCTGCCTTCGTAGAAATATATTATTCTCTCAGCTCTTAAAACGAGTTCAACCCACAAGCGAAAATTGCTCCGCGCGTGATAAGATCGCGTTTAATAAAGAAACCTGCTATCAACCACACGACTGTCACCAATATACTACACAATCTGACCTCCGAGGATCAACGATTTCGTCCGGGTTGTGCGTGTTTTGTGGGAATCCCTAAACTGCCCTACATGTGTGCGATTTTTATCCTATCAGGTTTCTTAGAAGGAAATACTATCGTCTTGTGCGCAACGTATTCCCGAGGGTTGAGAACGATTCGTTTTTTACGTTAGAATTGTGTTAAGTGGATTAGTAACTATAGGTTCGCTGCCTGTTACATTTGGTTTTCATTCTTGATCGAATTTCCTTTAAAATTTTTAAAAAGTTGGGCCCCGAAGTTTAAGCCACATTACTCGGTGACAGCTCTTGTCGATGCAGTTACAAGAAGCCTGAAACTGGCGACATTCATATATTTTTTTTATAAATGACGGAACGGTCTAGAGAAAAACACCTGTTTAACAGTCAAACATGTGCCAGTGGACTCAACAGAGGCGGTACAAACCCATCCTAGATCATTCAGATGTTGGATGGGGAGATCCACTGCAGAAACTCATGTGAACATATTGATTCCAACTTCTGCGGCCAACTGGAGCAGGCATCATGATCACTAGTTTTCTCCTGATCAGTGCCCGAAAGAAATACGATATCCGAAAGTCTTGCGTTTATAATTTGTTGAGGTGGTTAGACCGAAATTAAGACACCGAATTGGGTGAAGGTGAAGCTCGTCTCAATTAAAAGACTTGAACCTGCGCGCGGAGCGTTTTCGCATGATTGAGGGTTCTTACGCAACGTACAGTTGACTTTTGATCCATGCGGAACTCCTCGCATAACTGGTTTTTCTGGGTGGATATCGTTGGTGACTTTGGACGACTAATATGTGCCAAATAATACTTTCGAACACCCTTCTACTGTCTCCTAATACTGATTCATTTTGAAGAGGACCTACTGACAACGTTACTAGGTCGACTTCCGGGAATTTTGATTGAACATCATTCCGACTCGAGGCTTGAGAAGTCGAATTTGAGTGCATCAGACGAAACGTTTTCTATCAGCGTCTGAAAACCGTTTAATTTGCTCGTGGGATTGGATCAAGTGGAATACTTGGATTATTATTATTGCTGTAACTATTCATTTTCAAAAACAATATTTAATTAACCAAGTTGGACTTTTATGCCATCTCCTTTACATGAACAGAATATGTAAACTTCTGCATACCAGCTTTTAATAAGATCCGTAAATCATCCCGGTCTCCTAACCATGTTACCTTCTCAATCTCAATGTAAGTTTATTCTTATTCTATAGCGCATATTATCTACCTCCTGAGGTGTTCAATGTGTTCCCTAACACCCTCGGCAAATTGAGGGCACGCAATTGTTAAATGTTAATTAATTATTTTTTTTTTTTAATATAAATTGTGACAAGTCAAATTGCTTAAAATATGTGTTGCATTGTTAAGTTTTTGTGTGATTTTGTCATTTTTATCCGTTCGATATTTCCGTGTATTCGTTTGTTTTTTTACCAACCAGTTCACCGGTCGTCTCACATATTTCTTCAACCACCTTACCTCTGTCCTCTCACCATCAAACCCCCACCAATTGCGGATTCAGTCCATTCCTTTTTCTGATCACTATTTATAAATGGATTGCCCTCAGCACTTTCATGTCTATTTGCACGTTCTACTGCAAGTTCATTACAAGTCCCTTCATTTTGTGAACTAATTAATTTTAAAATTTCTAATTTATTTATCTGAATTCACATTAAAACTCAAGAGAAACATTCTCTTGTTGCAGGGTGGCAGTAATGTAAGTACTAGATATTCATGGGGTGAATCCAGGTGGTAAGTGCAATTTTCCCTATTTACTATTCATTAAATGTGATGTACATATCGCCAAAACAAACTTATTCAGCACTAAGCACCGAATCAAACATGATTCCCCGCACCCCTTCGTTACCTTATCACTAATACACAGTTTTATTTACCTATCCATGACTTCCAACTTGAATTTACCCCTTGAGTGAATAAAAATTACCTTTAGTCAACTCTGTCACGTTGAATTATTTTTATAATTTATTTTTGTGCCTCTTAAGGAAGATAAGTTAACACGTTTCGATAACCCGTTACTACCGGCTACTACAGGATTGTTATTAGGAAGCGTCACTTTTTTATTATCTGTTTAGCTAAAATTAAAACTGAGTAAATTGTGAGTTACCGGGAATTGGATTGATAAACATATTATTCTAAGTTTTCTTGGCTCTAGTTAATGGGGGTTAATGGTTTAAAAAAAGTTTTTTGAATTTCCTACCTTTTCATTTTTACAATTTCTCCTTGGTATTCCTTTTTTCACCTTTGACTTTCCAATTCATTGTAAAATCATTACTGCGGATTTCACCTTCACAACGAAACCTTCCTCCACTTCCTGCCCATAAGTTGTAACCCTTTTGCTTATGCCATGGTTCGTGCCATGGCCCATGTCCCTCTCATATCGAGTTCTCAAACCATTGTTATGAAGTGTTGAAGAACCTTTGGATCTCTACTATGCTTCCTGTTTATCGTTTCGTCGAGGACATAACATCCAACGTTTAGAGGAAGCTCCCAAACATGGATAACAATTTCACAGACATTAAAATTATAAGGTACTCAGTAACCGGTGGGTCTGGGATGGATTCATTTTTCTCGTCACCTATTTTATTACCTTTGAAAGAACTAGTTTCTTCCAATTAGAAAACATAGTAAATCAAGGGAATGAAACACCAGGCCAATTCAGTGCACTTTTGATGAAAATAACGTGGTTAAAAGAGGACTTTAATTTTCGCGTCCCTTTGCATATTCATAGCTTCTGGGAGCGATGCATAAAATAACCGTTTACCACGCGGTCTCTTCGAGCGCTTCCTTGATCTGACGCTAACCTGTTGAAGGATTCTATTATATCTGCTTTCGATATTGTTATGGCTTAATGAAAGCATGCTGATACAGAGGGTGGATTCCGATTATTGATGTCGACAAGACGTTGGTACTAATAGAATGAGTGTGTTTATTAACGTTAATTCTCTTTATATCGGTGTTCTCAGCTGCTATGCTATGCGGATGACTTGGAGAGCCTTTCAGATAAACAAGCAGATTACTGGATTTTGTACTGATAGCGCTGTGAATTCGATGAGGGGGCACCAAATCAATTTTTGATCCATACATCTTATTGGTCTATTTCCATCTTATTTGTCCATCCGATGAAACTCTATTCTTGGGCCGAACCACACGGTAAGGGGAAGTCTACCTGCCGGGGGTTGGAGGCTGAGGAGAAATAGAGGATGACTCTGTGATTAATCAGGGGTTAAGGCGACCCTAGGGACACCAGACACCAGAGCCGGGCCCAAACCACCGTGTAATATGGAAAAAGGATACGGGCATGGCGGTGTTAGATTCCGAAACTCCCCTCCTCTTCTTTCTTTTTCGACATCACTTTGTGAACCCGACGACCCACCAGAGTCACTTTCGGCTGTTCTGACCACACAGTTTGATCGTCTTACTCAATAACCCATCACTCCGTTCCTACCAAAGATTAAGATGCAAAACGTTTGAAGTTTTTCTGTGCCGGAATGGGTTCTTACATTCCTGATAATCATCGATAAGAGCTCCATTCAGTTGTTTAGCGCTTATTAGCAACTCACACACTCACTCGACGTACAATTTGAAAGTCAGAGATCGCCGCTCTTTCAAGTAATGCTCTCAAATTCGCAATTCTCACTAAAAATGATCTTCAAACACACTGCTTGCGTTGGTTGGGATATAGGATCTATAAAATTTCAGGAGCCACGGTTTTATTTCATTGCAAGTAACTGATTTTACCTCGCTAGCACATGCACCTCGCCAAAGGTGCGGAAGTGTAGGTATTTTTCTTGTTCTCTTTCCCTCATGATAATGTCCGAATCTGTTCGGTTAAAAACATGATGAAGGTTGGTTTTTGAATGTCAAGAAATCAGATCAGAAACTCGGATTTTGTATTCTTCAATTATCTGATGAACTATGCGTGCTTATCATGGATGATGCTACAGGCGAGGTGACGGTTCCAAAACTTCTGAACACGAAAGCCTAGTCACGCACAAGAAAGGCAGCGAGTTTTTCTTTATTTTTTGATATCCCTCTTTCTGTTTCTACTAAACCAAAAATTACAACCGACTAGGATGAAGATACATCAAGAGATTTGTGAGAATAACAAATCGCTTTTTAAAGGCGTCTAGTCAAATCATCGCTACTTCCTAGCGTACCTCCAGGCGGTTGACTCCAAGGTGAGCTCACTAGGCCTTACCCTCAGTGGTTCGCGGGCGTCTGACAAATGATTGAGAGCCTCGCGGCCTCTGTAATTATCATAATGATATATTTCTCACTTTGCATGTGATGAGCAACTATTTAAAGAGCTTCTTTGGGTTCCAAACACGAAAAGAGTTTTTCAAGATCGCTCACCTCTATCCGCTCAGCTGCAGACTATCTTTGCCTCGTAATTTGTTCTTGTGTTATAGATGTTTTTGAACATCGAAGATTTAGAATTGATAAACGATGATTTATTAATCCGTCAGTTATAGATTAACGACAGGTTTTTTCGTATCTCTGGTTTTGATTCTCAATTCACTACCAGCTGGTGAATTAATCGAGCTATTTTTCATCAACGCCAATAATTCTGAATGATGTGTCCTATGCGCTAGCTCTTCATTCATCGGCTTTCTGGTCTTTTACATTGCAAGTCTACATCTTGTCCTCCCTCAATTGCAGCGCTGTGATTCTGTCCGTTCAAGTTGAGGGGTGAATCAGCGAAAGACGTACATACTTGACTTTATTGATAAATAGGAATAACTATTTTATTAATCTTCATTAAATCGAACAATCTTCCATGAAGCCTTTCCCAGCGTGCAATTATTTGTGATTTCTAACTTAGCAATTTCTAAGAATGTTGTTCCGTTGAACGTCATGTTCCCACCTTGATTCCCTCTCAGGCTCATCCCATTTGTGGGCAAATATCTAATGTGTGTAGCCCTTTTTAAGGAAACAAACTCCTCCTTTCCAGGTTGTTGGTTTGGTATATAATTACAGTAATTGGGCAGTTGAGAAAAGGGACAGAGAATAAGCGACGGTCTCCCGTCGTCTTTTTCTTCTTCCTTGTTTGATTAGAAATACGAGTCGTTAACATTCCGCAGGGACTCCCTCTGGGTGATCCCTTTCACTTGTTCTTTGTCGCAAATAACCTCGTTACAGCGGTCTCTTCCAACTTATTTTATGTGCCGCTGTAGAGGGCAATCAACTGACGGATCTTGGAGTTGAACCCGAGAATTTGCTTTCGTGATGCGGGTCAGCAACTGTCTCGAGCTGATCCAACCTGATTCAGTAGTTTTCTTGAGAATCCAAACTCGCTAGGTACATTTGTCTCAGACGTAAAATTCGTTTGGAAAAAATGTAGATTTGCCTGAAAAAATAGGTAAAAGGTGTGGACGCCAAGGGTTGTTACGTTAAACAAGAAAATTCAGGAAATCTGTTTTCGATTTTGAAATTATAATTATATCTTATTCCAGTGTAGGACGCTCTTAATTTTAACCCTCAGATTTCGTTACATACTATTTCATGCAAAATGCCACAACTACTGTATAATGCTGGCGAGACGTACGTCGAAACGTACCCAAATAGAATTACTCTTATCATCGATCATTTTTAAGACAATCTTCATTTGCCTATCGGAATCAAAACGTATTTCGCGCCCCTTCTTGGGGCGTAACATAATGATTTTTCACTAGTGAAAGAGTCCGTACGAAATTTGACAATCACGAAACTTCCTGAAAAATGTGCCTACTTGTATTATTTCCCCTTTTGACAGTGAAAAGGGGCAGCAGTGTTCGTGAACCTTAGTACGTAGGACGTCGGAACCGAGGGAGGGTTCGATCAGTCGGAGTTGATCCAAGGGGAGATTCACATGAACCTCTTGACCTTATGACCGGGTGGGACCTTAGTTGTGACCGAAAGTCGAAATTATTGAAGTTTCATGGGAAAGCGGACGATTTTCCCTGTAGCTTCTATCACTCTTCAAAATACTCCACGTGGCTGAGGTTGTAACGCTAACCTATGGAGCTGTTTTCTCATGGTCGTAAATCCTAATACAAGTCCTATTGAAATCAAGGTACGGATGTTGAGAAATGCTGCCCCCAATGATAGTGGGATGTGCCCACTCGGGTCGACTTACTTCGCCAGAGATTTTTATTATGCTTCAGCTGGTCTTGCTTAATGAAATTGCCCCAAGGAAATGGATTCTGATTGAACTAGAATGACAAAGAATGTTGTTCTTTATTTGTTGACATGATCCGAACTTACGTGGGAATGTGAACTTATTATTACGTATTTGAAAGTCCCAGCTCAAATTATGAGTAAGGGACTTGATGTTCTGCTGGGGGTTTGCGGTTTCAACGAATGGAATAAATATTCAGCCCGTTAAACTGATATGATTTGAGTTGATCCTACTCAAATTACACCACCTAGATGAACTGAAACAACTTATTTGGTGGGAGAGTGGTTATAATTGCTACAAATAAAAAAGGCTGGATGTGAGTGGAATATACACGTTTGCCTTGCCTGAATGGGGAGCTGCCAAGGAAATTCAATATTTGAAAATAACTTATAACAGACCAAAAAATGTCAAGTATAGTGAAACGAGTAGTTCGCTGTCTATTGATCTAACGACTCATTAAAACACTGTTTTGGTACATTCGGTGTTCAATCACGTGGCTAAATTCTAATAAGCGAGTTTGTTGGATCTACAACCTTTTTTTTAAAACATCAAAGCCGATCTTCATGGAAACTCCATCTTCAAAATCAGCCTTGTGATCACCAACAAATTACAGAGATAAAAAGCCGGATTGGCCTGTTCAGTGTTCCACAACGGCCTGTTCCATCTAACGCAATTTTGTCCTCAAGTGCAAGCACAAAATCGCCCAGATTATACGTTATCATTATTAACAAGTTCACATAGTTGGTCACTCTTGCGAAATAACGAGAAACGCTGTCGTTACAGTGTGGCGCAGCTCTAATGTTTCATTTGCAGCAGCGGTTAGCGTCACTTGAAATTGAGATGTTACTTATAACACCCAAACCGGTAGACTGGATAATTTTCTCCACTACTGTTTATGTCCAAAATGAAATGGGCTGGAATGAACTTAATAGTTGACATTTTGCGTTTTTTTTTTTTTTTTCTTTATTTAATGTTTAGGTCATAAGAAACATTTTTCTAGTCTCCGCTTTCCAGAAGTGCTACCATCAAGTCAATAGAATGAGATCGGTTTTTCCCTTCGTCAGGTTTCTAGCCTTTTTGATCGCGTTGCTGACAGCAAGGAGTTCCGAGATTTCTCCAGGTTACATGAGTAATAAATAATGAATCCGGTATATGACGCCACTACACAGCACATGGCATGGCATGAGAGGTCCATCGCATTACGCATTTTTTGCGAGTATGTCAAACTCGTCACTGTAAATTTTCCTTTGTCTGGAGTGGCTTGAACGGATTGATCTTCAATCCGTTCAGTGCTCGAGATAATCGAGTGATTCGTGTGAAATGTAAATTCGACTCCGCTCTCACCACATTGCCTGCGACGGATGACATCGGCCCGCGCGGTAGGTCTTCTGCAGGGGTGGACACCACGGTCTAATGGATCCTGAGACGTGGGCTCCCGTTTCTCGGTGGATTAGGCGAAAATCTTGAAGGGAATCTCATTAGAAAACCAAAAGACCCATTGCCGGGAAGAGGACCTTCTTTCAAAGAACTGCATAATTTATCTTTTTATCGAAGAAATTCAGGAATTCAAATGGAAACCCTGGTCAAGGAACTCGAAACATCAATAATTCCAATTAGTAAAAGACTCGTTCCGCTAGAGGCCGATAGCAGCCGAGGGGTTTGTAAATATCCTCTTTAAATCATTCCCGTTTCAAGCAAATCTTTCTCAAATGGCCAGAACGATCAAACCGGTGGTTGACACTTGGCATCCCAAAGTGACATGGAATCATCCTACGCCAATATTCCCCGTTCAACTTTTGGTTCGAGCAGGCCGTCTCAAAAATTATTCCTATTCAAATTGAGTACTCTGATCTTCTATACCAGTGATGAAGCTGGAGGACCACAGTAATAGCACCTCCCTTTTCATTCAGGGCCATGGAAACTCATTCGATGAGCATGCTCTCATTCTTCTCTGTGTAGGTCTCCTCTTGACGTCTGCAGTTTCCAAATATTGCATCTCGGCTATAAGGAAAACCGCTTTAGTCATCTCTCACCGCGCCCACAGCCGAAATTCATTTGAAGCCTCCAGTCATGGTTGTATTTTCTGTTCTTCCAAAAGGACGCTCGTGGGATGGCTTCAGGTAAATTTAGCCGACCCTCCTTACGAAAACTGGTTTACGACCGAAGATCGTGAACTAAGTGGATCATGCTGTGGAGTCCCCCAGAGCCTTTCGGGACCCGCTACGTCTTGTTATATGCGGGTTGCCGTTCTGAATTAAGGCTACACTGAAACGCGGGAAGATCAACGGCGTGAAGCCATTTCCAATGCCGCCAAGCTGATTTACTTTTCAAATTCAAGCCTTCGCGCCCTCCAGTCAGCCTCAACCTTCGCCCGGGAAATGGAGAGCCAAGGATACTCAACTGACAGGCATCTATTTTACAGTGAACGTATTTTGAATCGAAAGTCGAGTCGGAAAGACAAACATGCGGCCTTATCATAAATGAGGTGGACCTCAATCTTGCTGACAACATGCTATGTTTCCTTATTCATAAATATCCTCCTTACAAACTACAATCCTCTTGGGCTTCTCCATTTCGTGAGCTTGGAATAATGTTGTAAATGAAACACTTTGTACGAGTGTAAAAAACAATCATGAATATCAGTCCCCCAGGATACTTCCAAGTATTTAATCGTATAGCTCGTACATAGGTATGTAAGTAGCTGCAATGTACAGGCCATGTTCTCTGAACGAATTATGCATAACGTGTATGCTTCCTTGTTATCTTCTGGACTGGTTTTGATTAATTTTACTCGTTCTATCGATTCAACCGAATGTACAATTTGTAAAATCATGTTACAAAACGCTCGACTGAAATATGGCTGCGGCAATGTGTTACATGATATTCCTCAAACTTCATTGATCAATGTTCATAAATTTAATATTGCCTGATTGTTTGTTCTATAACACGTCATAAGGTTTTCTTGCGTGACTCTTCTGATCGTTGCGTGACAGAAGCGCTTGCAGTTCACTCTAAGTGCAACTGCATATTATTAGTTGTATTATCGTCTCGTTAAAACTATCGCCGGCCGAAGACATGATTACGTGGTTTCGTATAGTAACTTCCAATTCATTGCCAAGCGGTGCGTCCACTTCGCTTCATGTCTAGGACCTACTTACAATGGTTACCCTCCTATCCATGGTTATTTTGGGTAAGTTATTCATTATCGGACGGTCTAAGAATCATTCTTAGCGACTATTCTTAGGGACTAATCCTAATAACTAAGTTAAGACTCGAAGAATTGAATTAATGCATTTTTTACGGCCAAAAATGTAATTTTAAATTAGTTTTCTAGTCCTATGTAAATACTTTCCGTGAGTTCACACACCTACGTCGTTTGAAAGATGAAAATTCAATGTACTATTGCTTTGCTAGGCTCTTGTTATTTTCAAATTTGATATTTGCCCTAAAAGTAATCGTGCGTTTCGACGATGGAGCTGGTATAGAATTTATAAGGATAAATCATGATTGAAAGGAAACTTGGGGGGAAGTTTTTTCGACTGAAGTAAATTATTACAGTAAAATAGGGGTACTTGACTAGATTAAGAATGCGTTACGGTCACTGCTGATATTTATCGCCTTCTGAAGTCACTACAATCAATACAAACGGGCCTGTTGATGAAAGCCGGCGCGTGAGAAGGGTTAACAAAACTTATCCCCTAATCAGTGACAATATTTCAAAGATGCTAAACTTTGAGAGACATCAGTTGATACAAAAGGCGTACGGTCTTTCTTGCATCAAAACAAACACCCTTTCTGAACATATATTACTTTATCGACAGCTTTGTTGTGTTGACAATGGACAACCCTGTGTGGAGGGTAAGTGCCGGCGAACGCGGGAATCGTAAAACCCCGATACAATGATAGGTGAGAAGAGGAGTGGGGAAAGTCGCGATTCAATAGACCGATTATGAATCAATAAAGCAAAAGGGTTGGGGGCCTAGAGGTACCAGATCGCGACACCGAGTGTGTCAACGTCTTCATTGGTGCGGTTTTGTTCGGTTCGACTGATGATAGAACTGGAACCTATTGTGACTTTTTCCCCACAACACATGGGCTACAAGTGTCTTTCGATGACTGTAATAAGATCTTACTTGTTGCAGCTAACATACTATGGTTGTGGGAAGACCTGAGGAAGGGAAAGTATCTGGTGTTACGTATAGACTAGACCCTTCAATTCCAGATATTTCCGTCGCAAAAGAATCACAAGTTGTCCTCCAATATTACAGGGAGGCTTTGTGGACTCAGCAATTTAGTACATTTCCACAAATGAGTTGGACTGTTGTTATATTTTCGCAGATAGTGGAACACGAAAAGAACGATGATGGACGTATTTTTCCTCAATAGTTTATTGTTCCACATGGATCCTGGCCGTTTCAATTGATTGTCCCAAAATCCAGCTAAACGAATTAGCGTCCACAATTCCTGTTGAAAATGATACCTCACGTGCCTATGAACCAGGAAATTTCAATACCTATACCTATACCCGACTTCATTCGCGGCGTTGAACAATCTTCATCTCACTCGATTCAGCGTCCGCATTTTAGTCTGAAATGAGACTTTATCATGACTAGGTCCCCGTATAACTCGGAACCCGACTTCCAGAATATCCATTATAACTTATATACTAAAACTCCGGTAAGGGCGGAATGGTTCAGAAACCACAGTTATTCTCGTATTTTCGCCTCATTTGGACGCATGTCGCGTTACAAACGGGCAGTCAATTACTAAGGTGATTTTGAAAATTGAGTAATAATGGACTATTTGATCATGGCAAATTAATGTTGCACCAACTGGACCAATTTTTCAATACCAATTTCATGTCAGGAACGGGTTTTTGATGCCCTTTCCAACTGTATTCTCATCTTTCATATTCATGTTAATTTGAAGGAGCCATGGTCTTAATATCCTACCTTTCCCGGTGTTCGGTCAGTTCGGAACACGTTAGTACTCAGAGACAACTTTCTGTGTAACTTAATGAAATTCACCTACTGGAAGATTGAACACACAGACTGTTTGTTGAGTTTTCCCACCACATAATGTTGATTACCTGCCAATACGTAACAGTACCATAAAGAATAGTCGTCGAAATGTGTCCTTTTTCTGAAACAACTTGTCGAAAATTAATTCAATCGAACACCTATTCGTCGAAGCGTACATCGCCCGGGCCGACGCCTATAGCACGTTTAGATGCTTTTTACAGTCACAATATCACCATATCTAGTTTGTTGTGTATGTATTGCTTTTTGTAGGACACCTCCATAACGTTTAATTCTCTGCAAATACATCGTACTTCATTAAAGTGGACTAACCTTTTCCCTACTGCTCATCATGACTAGTTGACACCAATTAGACTGAGTTTTCTTGAAACGTTCTGATAAAAGTAGTACTTGATCAAGCTGCTTTATACCCGAGTCGGATCCCAAATTAATTTATCGCGATGCCGACTTGTCATGTGACCGGGTGACGCGGAGGAGAGTGAAGGGGAGAGGAGGTACTCGCTATCAGTTAATGAGTTTCCTTTCCAGCTTTAGATGACGACAGTAAATTAATGATTGGGAGAATCGGTGTGCGAAGGGACATGACGACAGTCAGGGAGCAAGGGTACCTACGCTGCGATGATAACCAACCAGGAGAATGAGAGTCAGTGATCGAACCGGAGACGTTTCCTCAGGCTGCATTAGAAAAGTATTCAAAGGGTAGTAGATTGGATGATTAAAACTTGATTCTCACCTTTCATTAAGCGGGATAACCTCCGTAACTTGTCAGTATTTGTACATAGATGCTTTAATAGGATTTGGAAGATTTTCATCAGAACATGTGGTGAGGAGGATAAACTAACCACCTCCCTCTCTAGGCAGACTCTTAGAAACCTTTGGAAATTCGATGATGACAATCTCAAATAATCTTTCCTGGTTTGCGTGATGCTCCCATGAGTGAGGAGGTGCTCTTCAAGTGGCTCCTGTATAAACTCAATGAAAATTACTCGTCTCATCTCATAAATTTATTTTATACCTCCGTATCAGGTAAAAAATCGCGAGCGCACCTACCCTCAGCGCGGCCTTGTGAAAATTAAAGTCTTCAACTTAATAAGACGTTGTTTCGACAGAAACGGAAAGGAATAATGAATGGTTTACGCGAGATATTTTCGTGTCTGTAGGTTTCCGATCTCGATAATGCAGTCTCGTTCGCTCTTCATGACACGCTAAGCTGTTGAAACGAGATGACAGTCTTACGGCGGTGTGAAAAGAAATATAACAGCAAGGGCATTGCGCAGAAGCCTCGTACTCAATTGTCACAATAGAGTCACCTTTGGATTGTGCGACAATATTAGTGACGATTTCTTATGAGAAACGGCAAATGATCGCGAAATTCAAACGTGATCTTTTTTATACAGGCACTCTAGCATGGCAAGTCTTAGGACTGATTATCTGCTCTTACTCAGGGAATGAGCGGGACTCCAGCTTAGCAGAGTGGTTCAATCGTAAAGAAACTGATTGGGGAACATCTGAAACGCACACAAATGATTGAATAGATATTTGTTTAGTGAGAGTTATAGCTGTGAGGGCTGTACAAGGAATGTGGTTGGTGTTTTGTTCAGAATTGGAAGAAACCATTGCTATCTGCCCTACAGAAACGACTGTCGCATAGAAGTATTCAGAACCGTTCAGATTATTTGGCGGGAGAGAATAGGACCAACGCTTAAAGCGGGATGATGAGGCGGAGAATAGGACCAAGCCAATGCCAAGAATGAATGGAGAATTATGTAGATCGTATTCTAGCCTAGAATTTCGAGTGCTTTTTCTCAAGTGAGTAAAACACCTGTGGAGTTTACCTGTAACCCCTCCCTCCCTCAAAATAAATCTCATATTTCATACAACGTAGCTTTGTATATCCAAATGAGTAGAAATTTTTCATTGTATTTTTTCCTGAGGAAACATTACCCCCCTGAGGAAAAGTTGCTTCGTGAGGGCTCTTGACAAGTCAATTGAAATATTGGACCAATTTCATACTTTTTTTTTTCAATAACATCTATCTGCCAGCTAACCCCAGGCAACATCTGGAACATGTTAAGCCAACAATCGCTTTGAAAAATCAGGTCGTTATGAACGTCCAAATTATTCACTAGTTTCATATCTTATTTCTTGTCATTTTCGATGCGTTTATTGTGGGTCCTCAAATTGTGAAGTCGATCCAGGCTGCCTGTGCTGTATAATGCAGAATAAAAACTGATGTGTTTCTGCTCTACCACACCTCAGGCATGTTTTGGCATTCGAATTCAGTCACCGGCGATAATGTGAGATGAATGAAATCGGAGTGTCGCTTGAATGGAGGAAAGAGATTGCGAGGGGGCGGTGAGGGTGGTGGGTAAGACATGATCTTCATGATGACAGAGGGGGGGGGGGGGGGGGGGCTCCGGAAGTGGCACATCAAGTGCTCCCGGTAATCTTGGTTAGAAGACTCTTCTCCCTCAATTACTCCTGAAGACTCCGAAACCCAGCGTGCGGTAAGCTCAGCCCCTCCCAAGGTCCGCTCTGAAATGATTCACGTCGAGCCGGAGCCTCAAGTTTTCTGGGAAACTCATTGAAACGGTTCAGCTTTCAAGTTTCAAACCGATTTCCTTCCATCGACCGAAATTACATCGTAAGGCTTTAGTCGAACCGTGTAATAACGGCTATTGAACCATTAGCAACTCAACAGTTGTAAAACAAACTCTGCTTCTGTCATTTAGACATTATAAAATTATGTTCTTTTGAGAATGCAGTCGTAAACTTCTTCAAAAATAAAGTTTAACCAGCTTAGCCTCGGGCCAGTAATAGGAACTACGTAATTTGCCGAAATAAAAACTATAATGGATACTCACCGGTCACCTAACATTCAAGTCCCAAACGTTTGGTATGTGCTACTAGTCGGTAACATGGAAAATGTGTGACTGATTATCGTAGTTCGAAGAACACGCACGGGATAGCGATCAAAAGTTGTGACATTTTTGAGTCTACGGAACATCTTGAACACATTTACGACGATTATGATTGGTAAACAGCTTATTAAACAATTCTCCGGCGGTTTTCTTCGGCAAAACTGCACACCACTACAGCCAACTATTTTCCCCGAATGATAATGGTATTTCAAGCCCCAAACCTCAAGTTTGTTGAAAACACGTCTTTTCCTCAATTTTCTGAGAAGATTGAATAATAAGACAGAAAAACTGTCCACGCCACTGGAGGGCAGAGATGCTGAACCAGTAATTTCAGAGATGTGCTCTAGAACTTATCCATAAAAAAAAATGTTTTGAGATTTTTGTTTTTAAATTTGTTCATCTGATCGGGCATAAGACATTCAACTTATGTGAGGTAGTTGGTGAATGAGTCAATCATGTCCCTACGTGAGGTTTTGAGTGTAAAGGCGAACTCCACGTGTTAGATGACGAGTTTCTCAATGTATACGTAGATACGTTGGTTTAAGTTCATCACACTAACCATTATTGAGGAATGTTGAGACTCGATTACTAATTTTTTCCATCAGAGAACTGCTAGTTTTGTATTAGGGGAACAAACAATTTGTATGTCTAGTCTTCGCGAACACAGTGGGAGTTGTCTCTTTGTTTCACCAGTTTGTGGCAGTTTGTAAGAGCTGATAAAAAATGCACCGAACAACTTTGATGTGAACCAAGGGAGGAAGTTGATCAAAGCAAGTGGCTCTATCGTTGAATCCGAAAGGAGAATCCCGCGGTGAGTGAATGACGCCTATTGTTTCTATTCGAGGAAGGTCCGAATATGCGTTTTAGACAATAAAGAATAATCAGACGATCGTTAGGCGCTTGGGAAGGGCGGGTTCGTGGAGCCCCAAGATGTTCTTGAGGGGTAGTTGAAGTTACGCAGGTGTTTGGCCGAGCCCTCACCCCCAGGCGCTACCCCTGAGACCTTATAATTATACAAATTATACTTTTTTCGGAGGGATGAAGACAAGAGAGTGGGCTAGTCGGAGTCTTTTGTCTTTTCTTGGCTTTTGTATAACTCGCTGTGACTTTAGGTACAACATAAAGAAATATGACACATTTATTTGAGGTTATTTTTCTGAAGGTTCATTTAAGCATTGAAAGATTCTACTGGAAATTACCTGCAGAAACGATCATTTACAATGTCTATGGCATCCTGCACTTACCGTCAATTATGGGATGATGCTGGAACTTGTGCCCAACATATCGCTGAACTTATTCATTATAATAGAGAGACAGTTAAATTTGAAGAGCGATTTAAATAACGGAAGTTCGGGGAACGATAAAATGAAAAGGGAAATGCGGATCACATGAAGAATGATATAATAACAAAATTAGTTTTTTAAAAAATCATCTTTGAGTAGTATAGTCAAGAGGTTTTCGCAGTACTTATTTTCTGTTCAAATAAGGCTTGGTCCTAATCAGACTCTATGTGCCGACTTCAACTCACAAATCAAGGTTAAAAACCGTCTATCACATCCTGCGCGATTATTAAACATGTAAAGGTGTGGGAAGTAAATGTCGTCTCAAGTCTGGGAATTTTAGTACTTGAAAAGGAAGGGGTTGTCGTGGGTACATACATAAAATCTCGTAACCAAATTACCTTCGTATATCATTCAAACTCCTTCCCCTTCTCCCACTGACTATCAAAGGGCGTTTTGAAACTTCGGTCGGGTATCAGACGCAGCCATCAGAAAGCTCGTTGATTGTTCACCTTTTACCGATTGCATGATACGCTCAACAGATTATAGGGATGATGCCTCGAGCACAATGGCTTACACGTTATTAGGAATCAGCAGAAACGGAGGGGCCGTTGAGTGAATGCCGCTCAAGGCGAGGTGTGACGAGGAGCGCTTCAGATTGTGAAGAACCTGCTGCTGCGAAGAGAAGGGTTTACCGCAACTTTATTCTTCCATTCGACAGTGCGGGGGCGGTTGTGGACGGACGGAAGCGACCCATCAGAAGAACCTCCGAAGGGGGACAGACAGAGCCAATGATGTGAAGCAATCAATAGCACTCCTTTCTATTAGCATGCAGATGCCTGGGCTTTTACTAATGAGAGGGTGGCGGGGGTGAACTTCTAGATCGGACTGTACTTCGGGGGTTGGTGGAGGGTACTGGAGGAATCCGACCCGTGTGAACCCCCTAGTCCCCTCGCCTCATAGAGAAGAAAAAGAACGAAGAGAAAAAACCTTCCTAGTGGATCCGACCCTGCTGTAAAAAAACCTAGAGCGAAACCTCCCTTCTCGAGCTCATTTCAACTCGGATTACCAAAATTAGAAACAGAAACACTGACTAGCGTTCGTTCAGCTCCGTCTGCTTTTAATCATATTGACTCATCAACTTTAGACTAACATTTTCCATCCCTTTAACTCCCCAAATTCGAGAAATGTGGGTGAGGGGCTTTCTCAGTATTCTTGAATGCTCTCCGCGTCAGTTGTAAATGTACCCAAGTACTTCTTATGTTTCATAATTTATGAAAAGATTTATAACAAAATTGTCACAAATTGTTTTATTCCGGTCTAAATCTAGAAGTGGAAGAGATAATTTCTTTCCAATCATCACTTTGCTTAATTTTGCTAAATGGAGCTAATGGAATCAAAAGAACAATACAAGAAATAAAAAAGGCGTTATTAGTAATTTTTAATGCACGTTTGGATTGAGTTTGATCACACATCTCTAGTAGGGGTACCACCTGCTCGCTTCCACTTTAAGACTTTTTTTCACTGGAGAAAAAAAACTCTCAGTCGTCGTATATTTTTCAAATCAATATTAGCCCCCGTTCCACTTCGGTCGTATACGTTTCCTCACTGATTAGAACTATATCAGTCAATCATCCGTCTAGCCGTGTTGAAGCCAATTTGGAAGCAATTGGGTAGGATCAAGGCTTCCTTTACTCAAAAGTCTCACGTGATGATCGTAGGTGTGATGAAGGGGGGAGGGGCTTCAAGTTCGGTAAACCGTGTTTTTGGCAGTTCGCCCACTCCAAATCGGTATTAATAGTCCTCTCCCTACAACTCAAACAACAATAGTCAATCCGGTCGTTAACTCTAAGCAGTCATTGTGGACTCCAATCTTATTAGTATCGTATTGGTTTTTCGATGATTCCTTGCGTTTAAGTCCGGACCACTGTGGACTGCACTATTCATTTCCTCGTTGGTCTGGGCTCAACGGCAAATGTACGGCATTGTTTCTCCCTCCGATTCCACACATTTTAATGTTTTTACTCAGAAAGTTAAGGAGACGGCAGAATAATCTTGGAGGAGCCTTTTGAAATGGCTTCGTATTATTAGGTAGATCTGGAACAAGAGGGCATCATAGTATGTACGCATAGGCGCTCGCATATTGGTCCGGGTACCGTTTCAGTCGATTCAGTTCATGAGTTGTTTATGATATTTTTCTAGATGCTGACTGGTTAATCTATAACCTAGGGCTGCCACTCTATATAAGCAGGACAAGACGGCAAACCAGCACAAGATCATCACCAAAAATATTGCAAAATATTGCAATGATGGTTTATTATTCTATGTTGATCTCGGCCGAATGTGATGGCGTACCTTCAAGGTCTCCAAAAACCATCTCATTGGATTCAGGGTGCATAATTATCTGAAAAAATGTTACCCCACGCAGCTATAACCCCAAAAATCTCGAAACATGATTTTAGCCGTAAAGTTCCGTTATCATCTCCCAAGGGATAAGCAAGCGCTGAGGCGCTTTGTTTGCGCTTTCAATTGAATGAAACGTAAGCAAAAATTATTTCTTTTCCCGCGCGCGGTCGAGTGTGTTGTAAAAGACATCTTGGCGGATGTTTTCCTACGTGCCGGTCAATATTTTGGTTTGAAGCAATCATTCAACTGGTCGGGACACTTTGCCGGAGGAATAAACGCTGGTGACTTCGGCCGCATACCAAAAGGAAAAGACCGTTCAAGATGTTTTACTGCCGTCGTTTTGTAAGTTTCAATTCATGGGGGCACCGGAAATTCGACAGAAGCGAACGTAAAATTCTTCAATGAAGGTAACACAACAAAAAGTTGTCGCTGTCGACACGGAGGAAAAACTCAATGGAAAATAGTTTATTTTCGCGTTTTACGTTCGTCCTTTTGCGCTGTAACGAAGAAAAAGAAAAAAAAAATTGAAACCCCAAAAAATCTTGAAAAAACCTCTTCATGTTTTATGAGTTCCCCTTTCGAGAGGGGGAGTAGAAGAGAACGGGGTTTTCCGTCAGTAGGGAGACGATTTTTTTTCTTATTATCGTCGCGTGGCTAAAAGAAAGTGTAAACATAACAGGTTTTTCTTAAGGGGGCAAAAAGGTTTTGGTGACCCAGTGTATGAATCTGGAATAACAAAAAACGCAAGAACTGGTCTTGCTAGCCGGGTTTTGGGTTCGGGTGTACCTGACCATTGTTGAGCCTTGGATGCTGCTATAAAGATTCAGAAGTTGGAGGCAGGATTTTTTTTTTTTTTTTTTTTTTTGAAACCGTAGTAACCTTCCCCGTTCAAACCCGCGACATCACAGACATTAATTGCTTTTTAATGTCCTTTTCCTCTCGGCCTTGCGACTCACCCTTCGCAACAGATGAAGCGGATTTTCCGTCCAAGTTTTTAGAATAAAACGAGAACTGTCCTCCCTTATTTTGAGGCTTAACCCCTGAAAAATCTTTTCCTCTTCGAAGACCAAATCCAGCCCGCCACAATGAAACAGATGCGTTCCGCTCCACTTGACACCAGCTTCGAAAAAACTCCACAAAAAACTACCCAGGCTCCGCCTTTGAAAAACCGTGCCCGAGGAAGAACTACAACTGCTGCTTCTTGTGGTGGTTGGACTCTGCCTAGTTACTTCCTTGCTGTGGACTTTTACTGGCGTTCAAACCTTACTCAAATCACAGCTTACAATATTGATAACCCCTCAGTTGCTAATACAACCCTTCATCCGACAAAACTCTTTTACACAATTATTGTTCTGTACTGTTCTTCTCATTTTAATAATACACCCTTCTATTCGTGTACATTTCCCCCCCTAGATTCATTACATGTTGGTTATTTTCGACATGCTTAATTTAGATGGGTTCCAGATCGATTGCCGGACACAAAAAAAATAATAAAAAACTAATATATCAAGATTTTTATTATCTCTACCTCTCGAACCTTGAACATTTGTACGCGAGATGCGAGTTACTGGTTTCAGGTGAAAAATGTTCCCCTAGTAGAAATTGAGCCATTAACTAACCAGACGCAACTCTACCAACTTGGGCTAGATACAATAAATTGGTCAGAGAAGTCACACTTGATTTCTCGAGGGCTGATTTTATCGCCTACTTCTTCTCAAGCCTTGTCTCAAACATTGTGCACCTTGTTTTTGGTTCCTACGATTTCACTTCAAATCTTGCATTTGACTGTTAGATTTAATTTTGCACTAGTTTATCTTTTGACCTGAGTCGTCCCAATTTTTCACCCTTTTTCAATTTCAGTTGGGGTTGAAGGCACGCTTTCGCAATCAAGGATGATTCGTGAACTTCAAACACTTGAACGTTAATTTTCAAGTTTTTAATCAAATGTTGAACCTCCAACCTCCAAATTTTGAAACTCCAATGGCGTAACGTACAGTTCTGACGCCCTTCAATGATACCCCGAAATATGCAATAACTCCCTAGTTTTGCCGTTTAAAAACGATACTTGGACAACAACCAAGTGTCAGCGCCGTGATTCTCCTGGTCCACGATGTCCTCCTGCCCCATAATTAAATCCGCTGGCTTGCTCTCCTGGCCCCAGGGTAGAAGAAAAGAGGGTCTCTGAGCAAGTGTGTTTCTATAGGGTCAATCTCCAAGGTCACTACCTGGTCCCCGATCGTGAGAAAAAACGTGTCACAATGGGCCAACCACTCTGGTCCTTTCCCCAGCAGCTTCCCTGTCTTCCTTTTTAGCGTATTTTTAGGCGAAAACCTTCCATAGCATTGGGGTTTAGCGGAGAAGAGGCGGGGCTTTTTCCCGAAAAACATCTGCAGTTTATCGCATCAACAATAGGCTCGTCTTCTATGATTCCTTATTTTGATGCCTTTTATATTTTTAGTATTGAAAAAAAAAAAAGACGGAAGGGCCCTTCGCATGAAAGTGCCCCTGTTATGCAAAATGGAGGCGATTTTCAACGGAATCACCAGGTTTTTAACGAATAATACGAACTAATCTCAACGGATTTTTACAGATGTTCGATAGCCGTTGAAGAAACACCTTTCGATGTCAGAAAATACGTTTAAAAAATTGAATTTGATCTTCCTCTTGACAATGTTACTCGTTAGTGGTGGATGCCGATAGTATATATAAATAAATGTCCTTTCATGCCCACTTAAAAAAAAATTCTTTTAACCTATCGACATTTACTGGTTTATGTTTACTGGTCCTATCCACGCTCCCGCGCCTCCCTTATACAGTCGTCGCAACTGCCATGCCCGAAGGTGTAGAAACGTTTGAAACAAGCTGCGGTTGTTACTTGTGAAGATGGAGAACTGAGCAGAGGGCGTTACTCATTAATTCTTTCCATCCACCCTCCAACCCTCGGAGATAACCACTCAAGGCCATTACCCAACGACCCCTCTTATCCAGGCTCCGAGCCCTTTTTTCACTCTTGCTTTAAAAAAACCCCTCATGATACTCCAAGCAAAGCTTTAAAATGCATGTATAACCGGTGGTTGAAAAGTAACTTTAACTTTACTCATTAACCAGGATGCACCTTTGCACATTGTCTCGAGGTCTCTGGATCAATTATGCTTCTCCCCGACATCTGTGGTGATGAAACGAGCTAAATTTATTTAGTTCTCTCTATAGTTGGCTCCCGAGGTTGTGACATTCATTTTATGTATACAGAGTATGTAAGAATTCCATTACAGTTTCATTTCTCTAGCAGTCACTATCATGTTGATATCCAACATATGTCCATCTGACCAACCTGCTCTCACAGGTGAGCAGTTCCTTCTGCATACCTAAAAAAGGCTCGTTCCAGACGAATTTACTTTCGGGCTCGTTGCCCGATAGTTTATTGGGCTCATTTCTGAAGTTCCAGAAAAGCCATCTAAACTCGTTGAAAATGATACAGTTTTTCCAGATTTTGCCTCGAAATACGAGTAAAGAATAATTTGGCGCTATGAGTTCGAGGAGTTTGTAAACACAAAGTTCATTGACCGAAAAGTGCGAGGTTCCCAAAGGGACGTTTTTTCCGAGGGAAAAAGTTTTTTATTTTCTTTTTTATTGCAACCACCCAGTTCCTCAGAGGAAAAACTGGGGAAGCAGTCTGAGAAAAAAAAGTGTTGGACACTTTATTAACGGGTATCGTAGTAAAAACGTCCGCGGAGGGTGCACGCGCTTCGCTTGCAAAAAACCTTCCCCAACAAAAAACGTCGAAAGTGGTTTTTCTTCTCGTACACCAAAAACGAAAGTAAAAAGACATTTTCGGGCGAACAGGTAGGTGAATGCTCTTGAGGAGGGATGAAGCTGTTTTTATTGAGAAAGGGTACCACAGGTTGTGTACAGGGAGATGAGAAGCAGTGGGGGAGTCTGTGAGGACCCAGGAACTGGTCGGGGGTTACACAAGGGCACCACTCCCCGTTTCGAGCCCTAGACGCCCCCACGACCCTAAATCCATGTGAGTTGCGGGCCTCAGGAAATACTAGATCATCATAGGAGTGGACTAGTTTCATCCACCGTGAGAAAAGCCCTGTCCAGCCTCAGGTTGCTCAACTCCCCCGAATCTTTTCTTATTTTTTCACTCCCTTTTGTGCGAATGCTAATAACGTATGAATTATAGTGAGCCCCATCACTTGACTCTTTTAAGTACTAACGGTCAAACCTACAAAACCTTTTCCATTCATTTTTCTTGTGAGGTGGGCTATGTGGAGGCGGTTTGTTAGTGGATTTCGCTTTGCCCTGTTGCACACCTTCGCATAATAGCCGTTTTGCTACAGCTGGTAGACAACTACCAACATACACAGTAGGCTTAGGGTTTCATCGTGCACAATATGGCTTACAAGACAAAAATGAATATCTACGCTCGTATTGAATTTGCCAATGAGGACTTTAGCATCGATGTTTGATACATATTGAAAATCATATTTCCGTTTTATGGTACAGTCAAAATGAACGTACACAACCACCCAATGAGAAGGTGTGTGTTTTGGACCTGGGTCAACAGAATGTGCTATTGTACTATCGGTTCGGTTGAACATAAAGATGCTGTTGAGGCAAATTCAAGAAATTTGTAATTTTGTGATTATCGGGATGATGATCGTCTTCACGGTTCACAAGGGAAGTACCGAGTGTTATTCGCGTGAATCGTATCCTGGGGGAATTCGCAATTCCTGGTCCCCTCTACAACTCGTAAATCACGTCGAATCTATGTAATAAGCCTACATATCATCACGGATGTAGCGATTATTCAGCTGATGAGTTCTAGACCTACAGTCTGTTGCCTAAGGTCCTGGATAGTCATTCCTGTTCATCCCTATCCAACTCCTACACCCGTGTCACACATTTTTGATCGACAAGTTCGTACGGACGCTAAAACTGAGAAACTCAAATGTCTAAAGTAAACTTGTTCGATGGGAAAAAATCGGAGATATTCCAATCGATTGGTTGTTTCTGTCGGAAACGAGTTACTTAATGCGGCAGTTGTACGCGTGTCACACCACGGCCACTTAGACTAATGATGGGACTCATTAGGTGTGCTGGTAGTGTAGTACCAGCTAAGTCCTTCTTTTCTTAGGTACATGGATTTCCTTTTGGTTTGACAAGTTAAGTGCACTTAACTTAGGCGTTTGTCCCAAAAAACTATTGCAAAAGTTTTGTGAAGGCTCATTAGTCATTTCAATTTTTTTTTAAATAGAGAAAACGATTTCTGAATGATCCACAGTCCCTATCTACCTATTTATTCAATTTGAAGACCCCAAAGACCTTTTCCACGCTAGGAGGAATTAACTGAAATAATAAGGCGTCACGAATTAATTTGCGGCGTGTTTTTTCTATTTTCATGGACGATATTTTGTTGAATGCAGTGAATTGTGTTTCTACTAATCAACTTGTAGTGCCAGGAATTATTACGGCCAAACTATGGCCTCTGGTGGAGTCACAGTACTTCCTCAGTTGCCTTGACACTCATAATGACATTATGAGTGTCAGTGAGTATTGTGAACGGTCCAATTCTTTCCAAGAAGACATAAGATTCGGGAACCTTGTCATTTGATCTTCAGCCTCTGCTTATCATAATAAGAAACCAGCTCCAACTGGCCCTGCTGTATGGTCTAGTCAGTGTACATTGCGCTATTCAAGTCCCTACTTTGGGTATTAGGAACTTGGTGAATGGTTAATATTGATTCGAGCATCAAAATGTGGAAGGAATAATATCAGTAAAATCTGAGGAAGTAGGGTTTGTAGTGCATGTAATCACTTTAGGATTTTGGTTTTCCATTCAAAAAACGGAGTGAAGATAGGGAGAGAGCCTCTCAGAGGGTCCGCGATCTGGTAGCAGGATTGTGGCCAGGAAGTACGGGCAGTGGACGGCGAAAGGGTTTGCTCGCGTTTATGAATCGGTTGGCGGCCAATCTTACCTTGGCCAAAGCTAGGATAGTAGGATGCCTGTTGAGCAGTAGGTTTGGAGATCCGCGACGAGTTCCCTCGTTCCCCTCCTACTTCTGGTTCCGAGGGTCCCCACTCCCTTACTGCCACCTCTCCCCACCCATACCACAGACAGCCCCTCCAGCACCGAATCTCCCAGACAACTACATAGTAAGTTTTTAGTCACCGTTGATGCCGTTCGATGCTTTTTTACCTCCGGCTTTTTCTGGTGCCCCCATCCTTCTTATCAGTTGAGCACCGAAGTGCCGACTTCCCGAGCTGACAGCTTTTCCGCGTTGGTTTTTGCCTTTCGCCTCGAAGAGATCATTGTCCGTCCGGTCGTTCTCGCATGTGTTCCAATTCCCAAACTCTTTCACGCAACATAAACTGTTCTCGTCGACTCGCCCGAATTTTCGGTGACCGACGATTCCAACCAAGTTCGGGGGTTTGTTTTGAGACCGCGAGTGTGGTAAATCAACCGCTACGACGAAGCTGCTTCAGTACCCCTCGGGGTTCCACGGTTCCTCGGGTATTGGTGATGGTCATCTGATGGTTAGGATGACTGAGTGCAACCCGCCTCATATCGAGTACCTTCATCATCACCGCCAGGATATCGACATCAAGCCCTACATCAATCCTCACTCTCCATCCCAGAATTTGGACCTCATTTCCTCGCAGGCTGGCAAGGTAAGCCTTGATGTACTGCTTCGTGTCAAGTCCCTACGTGACATGTATTCGTTTATCAGGATTAATTAACGGGTATCTTGTACAATCTGTTTTAACGAGACTACGTAAAAGATGTATGCAGAACTTATACGTGCTGTACCGATCTGCACAGTATGCCCAAGTCATTGTTGGTTCAAACACGATATTATTATTAGTACACTTTTCCATACCAGGAAAAGACCCAGGTTTCCATACCAGGTTCTTTCCTATGCCCTTCTCATAGGCTGTTCGGCCAACCATGAGCCAGTGACCTCCGAAAATTGTTCACTTATTAATCATTCATCTTTTACGAAAATACTTTAATACTTTAGGTATCATACAATATTAGATGGTAGCTGAAGCCTGGAAAAACTTATAAAATTGGCATTGGCCGGTAATGATTTGATATGGAAAATGTCGTCCTCCCATCGTGACCATGATTGGTAAGATTTGGACCGCAGCAAGAAGCGGCTGAAGCTTCCCCCTGAACAATGCCAAGCTTCCACCTCCGAACGGGACCTGTTACTCCACTTCTCCTTCGCCGCCGAGAGATATTATCAATATCGCTCTATGGCTTATGATTTCGTTGAAATTCACTTCAACGGTTTTGTACTCAACATAACACATTTTGACAATGTTTGAAAGGCTATCCGGTAGTAACACCGTTGAAATTTGACCGTAATATGGATGGTCTTCAAGTTACATAACTAACCTGCTCGTCTTCATTTGACTTTAATCGCAGCTATTATTGGCGACCAAGTCTATATACTATATACTAATCGGAGAGGAGGCTTAAGCCAGCCTGAAATAATCCATTATTTCCAACTGACAAATATTCTCCACTTATTTCAGATGATCCAGCCTTATTATAAACATATTTTTGTGTCAGTACTGCCAAGGGGTAATTAGTAGAAGGCATCGAGTTCACAGAATTCAGACAAATTTCAGAATCTTAAATAATATTTTGTCGCAATTTTTCGTCCATCAGTACGTATTTGTCCCCTCAACTCCGATTCCTGGTTTCATACTTCAACGCAGTATGCTCCACTCTATCTCTGATGAAGCCATTTCTGGACTTGATTGACTGCCCTTTAAAGAAGAAAAAATTAAAATTATAAGCGGGTCTTGGTCATGAAATTATTTAGATGCTAATTAATTATTAATGATTCAAAGGACTGCTGAACCGCTGATTTGCATTTCTAACAATGCGAAAAAATTAGCATACCTCAAGATGAGGGGTCTCCATAATTATTACCAAGAGGCAAACGCGGGTGTAGCGTATCGCCCCTACTTTTGGAGTACCTAATTCTCGATGTATCTTGGCTGAAAAAGTCGAGTGACCGACGAAGTCGCCAAAAATTTTGATGAAAGCACGAAATCACCTCAGTTTATTTGCATGTTCGATGTCGACCGATTTACGTACGACCTAGAAGTCTACAATAAATTCGTTTCTAACTTTCTGCCAATATCCAGATGGACTCGTAGTCGTAGGCGCGAATTCTCCGGTACTTGACCATGACTGTTCTTCTCTACGCTTTGGAGTTTTATTTTGTCGTCCATTCGACCGCTCACATGCCGAACATTTCATTTGTAACTCTGCTTTAACCTATACTTGGGTTCTTATTTTTTAATATTATGAGAGGTGATGTAAACTTTTCTACGTGAAGGGCGATATTATCTTAAGAAAGTACCAAGAAGAAGGCACAAACGAATCTACGATTCTTACTTTCCCTTTGCCCACCTACAACTTATCAAATCCGAAAATGTGGGGGAGCCGCAGGCCGTTCCTTCCCACATACTTATGAATTGGTCTTATGAAATTTACACTATAAACATGAAAATGTTCAATGTCGATTTATTTGTACGATGACCCTTTGAAAAAAACATTCGGGGATTTACTACCGAAGCGCAAAATAGGACTGAGATGTCACATAAGAGGGCGGTTCAGTCATTTTTGGATGGACTCTATGTAATCTGTCCGGGGCTGTACCAAAATTTTGTTTAAAGCAACTTAAATCGGATTCTCAAAGGTACATACTTCGAATTCATTACTGCTCCGGCCTTCTCCCCTCTCATCGTTCAAAGTCTCAAACTCGTGATATAATCATACGCATGGGAACATTGTCGAAGAGATGAAAATCCCTTTTGTTCCTGCTTCATGCGAATTTGAGCTTTTTATTATATTCATTCTTGTATCATAATCAGTTCCGAGTGTAAAAAACGTGTCGAAAACCAAATCTTGATGGGATGTGAAATAGGTAGGCCTTGAACACTATTACCGATAATGTGCCCATTGTTATTAACGTGCCAGACTCACGATAACATAATTCTGCGTGTTCAACCCAAAACCGGTTTTTGTTAAAAATATTTATATTTTTTGAGTAGATATATTTATGTATGTCTGAATAACTCATCCAAATGCCAATTATTTCTGCTAATGTTGAGAGTAGTTTCTGTGCCATGCTAGAAGTTTCAATTTACTGATGGTATCTTCGTATTATTCTTTGGAAGATGTGTTGGAGGCGCACAAAATGTTGAATTTTACGAACACACCTGCAGTCCTTGTTTGTAAATATCGGTCAGAGCACCACAGAACAAGGGAGAGGCAAGTGCTTTCGGATATTAAGGGGTACCCTGCCCTGCTCGCTCGGCTCACACCCTCCTCAACACACTCTTGGATCCCGGCAGGATCCAACCCAGCCTGAAGGACCACAGCTCAAGCTTGGGATGGAAGGTTTGGCAACGTGGGGTGGTTCCAACAGAATGGGGGAGAGTCGCGCGTCTGTCTCCCTGTTACTTTTCAAAAGGAGCCACGCGCGTTTCTTTTTTTACTCTCGAGCTCCCAATCCAAACCCAGCCCTTAAAAAAATCCCTTTTTTCTCCTTTCTCAAGCCTGAAAGAACTGACCTACACCTACGAAAGGCAGAAGCTCAAAGGGCCTAAGCGATGAGTTGTGAGCAAGGCTGAAATGAAAAATCCCCTCTCCTTCTAACTCACTTCGAATTAAATCGAATAAACCCCTTGCTAATCCCACTTGTACGGCTGCAGAAAGTTTTGGGCAGTTGGTTGAATGGGATTTACTCCTGACGGTCTTTTTTCTACCATTTTTTTTTTTCTTGAGTAAAACCCTTTCGGGTGTGATTATCAATTTCTGCCCTTCACCCATCCATCCGTTCGTATACCTCTTACCTTTTCATAACCGTGAATAATGTGTAATGGTATCCGCAAAGATTCAACATATGATGGGTCAGAAGGGTGCCGAGGATACATTTGTTACCTTAGTTTTATCGTTTAAAAAAACGACATAAGTTCTGACTGATAGCGGATCCTTTTCCAATACTTATAGCAGCTCTCCGAGGTTGCACAAAAACTCGGCAGAAAATAAATTTTTGTTATTTGAAAAGCAGAAAAAGGTAATTCTGTGGGTATGAATAGGTAAAAATACATAGAAATATTATTATTCCGATCGGAATAATTCTTATGAAATAATGGTTGACCTTATTTCGTTATCTTTGGTAGAAACTGAACCATTATTAAAAGGTGATGTAAGTGAGTTGATGTTGGTAGCGCATCGTTGAACACTGCTGAGGCACGAAACCAGAGAATTTTGAACAATTGCATCGATGCACCCATTGTGCCCTTAAATGTTTTCTTGTCAAGTCAATACGTTAAGCAATACATATAACACGTCTATAGCGGAAAGCGCTCCGCCTTCTATGAGGAAGGCAGGGGCCAATAAAAAAACCTGATGGTCTCAGAACTGGCCTGACGAATCTTGAGACCAGGAAGAGTTCATTCGCTTCTGACAGAAAGCAAAGAAAGCGAGAAATTCAGCGGCGTTAGAGCATCGTGGGCGTACTCCCAATACACAAGTAGACCAGCATTCATGACGAAACTAAACTGCCATGGGAACATTTTACTCTGATGACGGGTCCTCAAAACTTTTCAGCCCGATCGGACCAAATTTGGAGGGGGGGGGGGGTGTCATTTTCTACTAAATTTTGGACGCTGAATCCAATAAAATGGGTCCCAGAACGACTGGCACCCACTGGAAGAAGTTATGGGTCAAATTGGGTATATATTACCCATTTTGAATATGTGTTTTCGAGATTTCTGGTACCTAGGCGTGTGGGGTATCATTTTCCACTAAATTTTGGACACTGAATTCAATGATGTGTGTCCCAGAACGATTGGCACCCACCGGAAGAAGTTATGGGTCAGAATGGGTATGTATCCACCCATTTTGTATGTGTCAGGATTTCTGGTGCCTAGGCGTGTGGGGTATCATATTCCACTAAATTTTGGACCCTGAATCGATTGGAATGGGTCTGGGACCTGCCACACCCACTGTTTCCCCCATTCGAGGAATAACCAACCCGTGTGTAAGAATTTGCAGATTTAAATTTTATTCTACTACGAGCCTACTCGTCCGGACCAAACATTCAGACCTAGCTTACGATGAGATAAAAATTGCTGAACTCATAGAAAGGTGAGCGAGAACGTGTCATGTTCGTATTGTGAGATTCGTCGAAACTTTTTTTTACACCTAAGACGTTTCTTCTAGAAAGTACGATGATGCTATTCTTGAGTTCAGGATTCTAGAAAGTATAAATTTTACAAGTTTTATTTGTGTAATATTCAATGATTCTACGCTATTAGCCATGTTTCTACGTCGGTCTTTCTTCGGTGGATACCTTTTTTTCTAAAAACATGAGAAAATACGGGTTTGAAGATCAATATTCAATTTACTTAAGGATCTCCATTCGAGCGCTGTTTGTTTCCACCTTTTCCTATGTCGCTGGTTCCTTCTTCGGGATAAAGAGATGATTAGAAGAAAGGTGCAGATTCTTCCTGTTTTCATATCGAACGATTTGCGGCCTCCTCTGTAAAACTGTGATATTGAGCTTTGCTTGCTACTAGTACATTAATAAAGGGCGTACTAATTATTTTTTCAGGATAGAGTTTAGATTTGATGTTAATGAAACAGAAAGACTTGTGTTTTCTTTGGTGTTCTTTTGAACGATCGTAAATTTTGTGCATCGCGAATAATGGGGAACGGACATTACGATAGTTCATTGTTGAATAAAATTAAAGATAAAGTGTTTTTACTGTGATGATCAGTATATAATTATTTTTTAAAACGCCCAAAAGAAAATGTTTTGCTCAAGTATCTATTTAAATAAATATGCACGCGCCCTGGCCAATCGTCTTGAAGACCCTTTGTTGGGGTCAGTCTGTATGATGGATGCCTACTATTGATTTCACGAGTAAACTTCAGTATGAAATGATACAGCACACGTCTAGATACTCCAAAATCATGAAACTAGATTTTCAAAATAACGTAATGTGTGTAATTTTAACATAATTTGGTCACATTTTTTTTTCAAAAGTGGAAAGTAAAAGTAAAAAAAATCCGATGTTTTATAAGCATCATCAGCTTAATTACATAGAGCGGTAGGAAAACGTTAAAACTAACTTTAAAGAAATGAGTAAAAACTGAGCAAAATATGAAATACGCGAGATTTCGAATCCTGTTTTGAACAAAAGGTAACCGGAATATAGGCTAGAGAGATTCAAGCAACCGGTTCAACGAAGCCAAAACATTAAAAGAGCCCGCGAAAATGACTGAAACTTAGTTATGCCCAGTAGGACTCACAGAGAAGAAAGTTATCATAAGCAAACAGATATGTTTGTTATGATAGCCTGAAGAATGAAATCATTATTAATTCCTCGTTTGTTGTTCGAACCTTTTTAGGCTTCTCACCATAAGACATGATCGTGGAAGGCGGGCACAAAAGGTCGGCTTCTATTAGGGCACCAGTAAATTTCAGTAACTGACAGTTGGTTCGAATACTAAACGAGGTGTTTAACATACGATCCACCCGGTCTTCGCAGCCTCAGAGGAAGCGTTAGTTTTCATCAGCCCCTCAGCCACAATTTTATCATCTCCAAAGACTCAAGCGCTGACCAATGATTATGAAGATTTATTTGAAGTTGAGTGGCTTTTTTTTCGGTGGGTGGATTGCACGAACTAGGGCAGTCTCGTGATCGGAGAAATGATTATCTAATTAGTAGGATAGTAGAAAAGACCCGTATTCCTTGAGAACATTATTTTTATGCTTCTCTCCCGCCCAGAGACGATCATAGTACGGGATTGATGCTATACCACTCCGATATCACTCATTCCTTAATTATATTCACCACTAAGAACACTGGATGGTGATACAAGCGGTAGTAGAATAGATAAGCTCATTACGAAAAGACACCATTAGATTCTTCGTCAAAATCAGATCTATTTCAGCACCCTCTTTATCCGTATTAGACACCGTACCTTAGTAAAAATGTTGGCAAAATTCTATTGAGATAAAGAATTAGTAGATTCGTGTTCGTACATTGTGTTGGTAATCCTGTTTACCGCTATTTAAGGTTTCCCCCATGTATTAATTCTCCCAAGTCTACTTCCATATGGTTCAGAACCCTTGCACAAGTTAGGTTCTGTCAGTCTATTCATCTGTCGTGGCTTCCTCGTTACTGCAATTATGTCCGCAATTTTGATCCGATTCAGTTCTGGGGATAATACAGGGCGTGTAAAAGAGCGGTCCTAACATGAATTCTTCAACGATAAACGTGGACTTGTGCTAAACATGTTTTTGAAAAATATTGTAAGAGGCTTTACGTTTGCAGTAGCCGTCAAATTTTGGGATAATTTTCTAGAATAATGCGGCTCACGAGGTGGCTCCTATATCATGTCTTCAGCTGTGTGTTTCTGGTGTCCTTTGATTGTCCGAACGAATAAAAAAATGTTTCAGAGCGGTTACTAAGGGCTGGAAGTCAAATTATGTTTAGAAAATCCGTACGGTCATAAGGGAGGCCGTCGACGTCGACACTTTTGAGTCGAGGTAATAATCATCTTACTGATGAGTCCCGAATTGCAAATTTTAATTTAAACACTGCTTTGATTTCTACGTGCCTCTTAACACCGAAGTAGTTGTATTTTTATAATGTAAAGAATAGATCGTGCCATGGCTTGAGCAATTTCGAAAAACTCGCGCAATTTTTTCTCACTTGAGTGCAATATTGGCAAATGAGACTTCTCCATTTAAATCCAGTAAATGTCTGGAGTACGAGGTAGGCTTATGTTTCCTAGTTCCTCGATAGATTTGGCAAATACGCCCATTGAAGTCCTGTTCTTAGCTTATTCTTATCACCGTTCGACATGAACTCAGTCTGAAATCAAATGATAGGCGAACGATAATTTAATTAATAATATACTTTCCTTCATTGCCCCTCTCCGAACTGGCCCATCTTTCAAAAAAGGAAATGTTCTCTTATCCGCGTTTCGAAACCGGAAGCATCAAATCACTAGTAAATATGAACGTCTGCATCATCATTATTTAAATAATATTTTCCGTCCAACTGCTCTTTCCTTCCGTTGCCGTACATCTTGGAAGAGGACCTCATTAGTCAGAGGTCGAGACGCCCCCGTAGTATCAAATTCCTCTCGTGATGAATTGACGTTCATGCAGAGTGAAAAAAGTCGGTCTTCTGTTTGATATATGCGAAAATATTGCACGGATGGATGAGGCGGAAGAACGGGAGGACTAATGGTTCAGAGAGCCTGGAAAACTTCCTTTGAGATATTTGTGGTTGGTTTTGTTGAGAAAAAATCGTTCATTTCCTCGCATGGTGGGACCCCAAACATGCAGATGTAGAGAGTTCTGTCTCGAAATCCGTACTTATATGTCACCCTCTCATGACATTGTATTGAAAAAGAGAGAATGAGAGAATTCGAAGTCGAAAAGTAGCATAACTGGGTTAATCCTCATCCTTCGACAGACGTCTGTTAGTGATTTAGGAAGAGGCTATGTTGAATTTGCAATTTTACAGCTTACTTTGCTCGGTCAGTTTCTTATAAAAACGTAATTCAGGATTAATCTCTTCGGCGAGAAAGAGGGAACTGCGCGCTTCTGCACGTGATCATATTAAGTAATGGCGGATACGATTAATGGCACATGATATAAATAATATCCAACCTCCCGGGTTAGAAGGGGGATCATTTTTCGGCAAATCGGCCTTGACCGATCGACATGATTTCTCCCTGTCCAAGTTGCACTTGTTGAATTGCCCTTGGAAACCTGAAATGCGCGCCTCCGAGATTGTTTTTACTGCTACAGTAAAATGCGGGTGGGCAAAAAAGAGAAGTTTGGAAACCCGGGTAAAAAAAACCAGTAAGTCTTGGCCTGGCATCCCAAATTCCGAAGGTTCGGAAAAAACTAGTTTGCCTCTTCGTGTCTCATTTCTCATTTCCTGCAAATTTCGGGCGTCACGTGGTTAGCTGGAGGTCAAGAATGAGTTTTTCAATCGACCTATTTCCCTTAAACAAACCTCCGTCTCATATATCGGAATGACTTGAGGAGGTTACCTTGGATAATGTATAAATTTGCTTACGTTTCGTCAGAATCAACGTGTGCTCGAATTGAACGCGAATGAAATGAGTCTGCGTCACATTTCAGTCCTTGTGTTTTGTTCATGGTCGCTTCATAAATGATTGACGCTTTCAATTTCGGATGGATGAGAAGAACATTTGATACTTCTGGTTCCAAAAAATGTAATAACCGCCCTTTGACTGAAATATTTGTCTCCAGCCAGTGCTGGAACGCCTTTACTCCTCCTTAATTATAGTAACTGTAACCTTCTTAAACTTTTCCTGAACATGAATCGTGATGTGTGCAGGGCGACCGCATTTATGATTAGTTGAAATGTTCGACTGAAAAGTCAGAGGGGAGTAAAGTAAAGTAAGCTGCGATTTCAGCATGCAGTGTTTTGCGTAAGAAATCCCTTTTCGCAAAGTTGCAATTGTTCATGAAAATTGCCGGTTAGTCTTGGGAGTTAAGATGCACAAGGAAGCGAGATCAACAAGTAATCGATAACTCTCGTAACTTTTTCTGGTTAAATGCGATGATGTCCCGAAATGACAAAAAGTAAATTAAAAATCAAGTAGACATAGCAGTCATTTCAGCCTGGGGCTTTACGTTCTTCAATGGGACGATGTGATTCGTTCTAACCATTTCGCTCGTGGTTTATCAGACCAGCCAGCGGGAAATTTCCCCAAAATTCCCGGAATTCTGACTCACTTACCAGCGGTCACCCATCCAAGTAGAAACAACGCCCGTCGCAGATTTACTTCCGCGATCCGTTTTATTTACCATTGCACGGTGGTAGGTAGATGACAATAAGTGGGAAACATCATTTGGAGCAATTTTATAATAATTAATGAGCCATTTCTTAGTTGAGTGCAAGTGACAGTCATCGTACCTCTCGCGGGTTCCCTACAAAGTCAGTCAGGAGCAAAACGTTTTATGGTTAACATTTTAACCATATTCATGTTGAAATGAGTAAAAAGTAGGTATTGTTGAGGCTTGCGATGTCAAGAAATCGTGATTTCTCTAAACGTCTTGATCTTGGAATTTGACCCACCTGACGTCCAACGAGAATTCGGTGGTGATTATCCCCCTGGGATCGCGATGAAAAGGAGTCCAGTCAGCTTGGTATAAGCCGCTCAAATAGCCGACGTAGTCAGGCCGGTGGGAAGAAACGGTAGCCCGTGAAGATGGGGCGGAATCAGATATCTCGAGTTGAATTATGTCCTTCTCTCGCGGTGCGGGCGTATATCAATGAGCCGCATAGTATCGTCCGGACAGCGGTTAGGTAAGTGCTCGAGCCTGTGGCCTGCGCTTACCTACACCCTCAATCGACTCAATGAACCTGTTCTCCCCGGCTATTATGGCCCAGTCGACAATTACCATGAAGACTCTTTCGCTCGGCACGGCACGGCACTTTCAGTTCAGCCTACCCGCTTCAGTTCCGCGCGATCTCTGGAGTCGGTGATTGGCAGCCCTGGTTTTATAGGAACAAACGAAATAGAAGCTGTAATTGCACTCAAACTGTTTGGTGATGAACGCCTTGCAATAGGAGAGAAAGGCAGCGGCCGTCTGCCAATTGGTAAACTATATACTTACGCCGATTTGGCGCATTCCTTCGACTTGGATCCAAATAATTCATATCATCTCCGTCAGTCTCTCTTGCAAAGGTTTATCAATACTTGATTGTACGCACCATCCCATCAATTACAAAACCCGCTGGCTAATCTCACCTCAAATTGGACACTATCATTCAAATTTGAAATTAATTTCCCTTGGCTCGTAATTATTTTATGATTGATTCATTTCGATTCTTTCCCTTTTTCATTTTCTGATCAGTCATTGTGATTCTGCCTCGTTTAGCGGTATCGGCATCCTGATGAGAGTTTTGTAGAGCATAACAAGAAATAAGTAGAACTGGCTGAACGAGACCACGCTCCTTCAAGCATCTCTCGTCAATACATAAATATGGTGTACAAGTTGATACTTCCTACGTAACATTGGAAAAAAAAACAAACAAGGCTTTAATGTGAGGGGATCGAGAATAGTTCTAGCACGTGGTCTAGGATGACACGGAATATTTGAATAAAAAAATTCCTTAAACAGTTTATTTTTGAAAATATTCACCGGGAGATATTGGACCAATGTTACGTGTCATAGCTTCGGTGTCACGCTTAGATTTTAAACTTGGAACCAAAATCAAGTATATTTCGAGGTACCTACGTGTTTTGTGCTTCATTAAGGTCTCCTTTGAATGCAGCCCGATCGAAAAGCGCACCCATTTTGAGATCCGCGTCCTCCTCCGATGTGAAATTGGTCCGTAACACATCTCAATCTGTTCTGACTAGACAAAATCCTCAATAATCTCAATCTCCCCGTATGTGCTTATTTGTCCTGAATCAGTTTGCGGCGATCGGGCAGAAAATTAGTTATGTGTTACAAAGACTTGAATTTTGTCCCCAAAGTTGAACACGAGAGTGATAATTCCAACATACCAATATCAATACTAAAAAGGCCAGATGCTCAGACCCTTTTCTCATTTTTCACGATTTTTATTTTTCCTCGAATTTCATAATATATGTAATTGGGTAGGTAGTTGTGGTGCATAATAATTATTGAGATGGATGGCTGCAATATTGTACGATTTTTACAACACATGGATAGTGAAAAAATTAGAAATTGTGGCTGAAGTAGAATTTAGTTAGTGTTCCTGCCCCCGAATATAAATATATATCCTGGGATATTCTTGAGCTGCTCAAGTTATGATTGATTATGTTCCCTTACGACATCTTTTATTTTGTTATGGTGAATATGCCAGGTACTTCGGTCCAGCTTCGCATGAGCTGTCATTGGAGGTAGGTAGGTTTTTGATTTTGATTGATGCGGTTGAAAGGTGGAGGTAGATCGCCAGGTCTCCTAATAGGTCAGTCGACTGAGGGCGGGAAAGGCGGACGATGACGCCGACCTAGGGCTCTGGCCCGTTTTTTGGGCAAGGGGCCCCGCGGGGAGACGCGTCACCTTTTTCTCCTCGCCACCCGCCAGCGGGGCCCTAAAGCGGCAGAACGGAGGGCGGGTAAAGTAGGGGGGGGGGGCAACGTTTTTAGGACGGCCAATATAAACACGGCGGCTGGGCACATATTCGGATGGCCTTGCTTCTAGTTTGTCTGTTTTCATTGTGACGCCAATAAAAAGAGCTTACTGGCTAAACCCTTCTCCTCTCCCGTCGGACAGTCCGTCTGTCTATTCCTTCAATGGGCCTCCTCCACCCCCTGTGGGCCTAGCACTGTCTCATCTCTCATCTCCCTCCGTCTCACTCTCCTTATCCTTCATTGCGCTCTTCTTTCCTCGATATCTTCTTCAACACGGGCTCGTCATTCACGAGCTGGTTCTTTTTAGCAGCTTATAACGAGTCTAAACGTTAAAATAATCTAAATCTGCCTTATTAATGCCTTTCTTCATATGTAAAGTTGTGGTCGAGATCATCCCACGGGAGGCAATGATCACGGCTCAACCTAAGGTCGTATTTAACTGCTGCTGTCCTGCCACCATGTTCGCGATGGTCATTTTAGCACTTTCGTTCCCCCGACTACCCCTTGAGACGTAGCAACTCATGTTGAAACAAATGAAGACCTAAAGAGTGCACCAAGAACACTCACAATTCAAAGAAAAGTTCGCAACTTGAATGACGGGACTCTCATGTTCAAAAAACCTACTTTGATTTTAATCACGTTGAAGAAGTCGTCCATGGAAACTTGAGTACCAATAAGATTAGATCACGTTTTCATTATGATCAATATTGATACTGAACAATCTCAAGTGAACGATTCCGGTGCTTAATTATCCCCATTCAATCCCTTAATTTGCAATCCCCCTGAGTGGGAACCCCGATTACATAGTTCAATTAATTTCTCCTGCGTACCTGTATTAATATTCTCATAAAAACTCTTATCGTAATACTGTAACTAACCTCGGTTTTTCTTTTTTTGCAGGTGAGTATCAAGCGGATTTGGTGACTGTGTAATTAATACGTATGACGGTAAGGTAACGAACTTTTCTTACTTGGATATACATGGGGGCTTTCAGTAAATTTTGGACGCTGAATCCATTGGGACGGGTCCCAGAATGGTAGGCGTCAATCCTACCGGAAGAGGTTTTGGTTCAAAATTGGTATCTATCTACCTATTCCAAAAGCGGATTTTCGTGATTCCTGAAAAGGAAAAGGTAGAATCGTCAAGTAATATTCATGTCGAAGCTCGAATGGTAGCTGAGCTCCCAAAAGCTCCTTGGCTCGCTTTCTGTAACTAGTTCGCGATTGCCCATCACGTATTCGATTTTCCCAGATTCCCATTTTTTCTCTCCAAAATCAGAATCGGAACATCTGATTTTCCCACACTGACTCCACACGTGTAGAATAAGCGAGAAGGCAGGAACCAACCCCCCCCCCCCCCCCCTTCACACCCTTCTGCTTTGGGTCTCATCGTTGCTCGCTCAAAACTGACGGACACCTTTGTTCAACAAAGGAATGACCACTCAATGAGCCGTCGTGGATTTCACAGACCCTCGAACGCTTTTATTTCTCACCAATTCACATCTGTATGGCTTCCGCCTTTCAGTTTCCGAGTTTTCGCTAAACGACCTGGATCTGGCTACGATATACCTACTTGTATACCTACGTACAACCAACAATCAGAGAGGATCCTCATTCTTATTGTGACTTGTGGTTGGTTATTCCTTGAATAATCAACCTATGTATTCATGCAAAAGTCAATCTTTCAGACTCGGCCTAAAAGCATTTTCCGGGCAATTCAAGGTGTCTAAATCAAAATAAGCTAATGTCCTTGCGTCGTCCATCGTCCAGGGGTCAAAATGTGTCTTTCGAAAAATGGCTTCTCGAGATTTTTGGCGATCTAGACGTGTGGGATATCATTGTCGACTTTACTTTGGACGCTGAATCCAATGAGACGGGTCCCGGAACGATTGGCGCCCACCGGAAGAGGTTATGTAATCAGAAGAAACTCTTCTGACTATCTAAAATTTCGGTCAGGGACCTTTCCGGCTCTAGTTGGTCTCCGAAACATTTCAGCCAGGTCGACCTAAATCTGGGTAGGGTAAAAGAATCTTCGAGATTTTTGGCGATCTAGACGTGCGGGATATCATTTTCCACTAAATGTTGGACGCTGAATCAATTGGAATAAGTCTCCATTATTGAGAAACGTTGGTGGAACTATTGAGGTCAATCGAACAAGTACCTAATTCGCTGATGAAGTTGGCTTTGCCCTTTTCATTCGTACCCAACTCTGCCTTAGAGTGTTTCATAAGAAAATTCTGCCGGGACGCTCGGAGTAATTATTATCCTTTCGGCCACAAAATGCTGTCAGGAGTATAATAACAAATTTATTGCCTTGATCGTTACAAGGACAATAACTTCGCAAAAGTCAACAACGTAAATGGGTACTAGGAAGATTCAATTCAATTCAGTTGTTATTTCAGTACTTCAACGCAACCACGAAAATTCCTCGTCGGTATTATTCTAAGGATGCTCATTAAGACGTTGTTTTAAAATGGTTTATCATTCCAAGTGAACCTAGACCGTTTGGTGCAATCAATGCAATACCCATTTCAATCAATTCAGCGACAAAAATTGTGATGGAAACGATATTTAACTCATTCCCCCAAAATCCAGTTTTATCGTTTCGGGTGATTTTGAAGTATCCTGTTGGAAAAGTAAAGTCCATAACCCCACTTCCAAAGTACCAATTTTTATTCATACCCTGCCGGCATGCATAATTCCGAATGTTCCCCATCTCCCCAACCGTTTATATTATTCGGAGGAAGTTTCGAATTGTTTGTTGGTCCAAAATCTAATAATTTGCTTGATTTTTGAAACGAACAATAACCTCTACGAGCCTCATTAGCTCGCTTTCCTTTGTTATTCTACTACCTCCAGATGCCTTTGATCTTCCTTCAGCACACAAGTTTAACCATCACGATTATTGACGGCTGTTATCTACCTTTTCTCTCCTTCAAACTCTAATACGTATACAAACGCCTAAAATCACGCGATTTGATATTTTATAATCAATCATTTACGTGCATCGAGTGTCTGAAGTTATATAATAGGTTTTTTTAATCAATTTTAGGACCGATAAGATTTGTTTTGGACGTCGAATCTATTCGTGTAATTCGTTCTCAAATTCCGTGACTGACATAAGATTTTTACAAGAATTTGTAGGGATTAGTATAATTTCGCTCACCTACTTTTTCAATTTTGCAAATGGGAACTTGTTCAACTGCGTTGCTCATTTGTCGGATCTTCTGATTCCTCTGTATCCAGTGGTCAGATCTCGAAGTGTTATAAGATGGCCAGTCCCCTTCTACGAGCTAGATTCGAGCTTCGAACTTCCACGTAGCTATTGATAGTTCGGCGTCAGTTGATTCATTCTAAGTGCATCATTAGACCCTTATCCGACCGACTGAGGTAGCTTCAGTTATACCGAAGCCTCGGGTGGTACTTCATCACACCGTCCAATGAGCCGGTTTCGCTTCAGGGAGGAGCTCCGTATTCTCACATCCATAACTAACTGGTGAAATTACGGACATGATTTAGATTCTCACCTCTTCACTAATTATGTTGGTTTATCACTTGTTTATCTAATCCGGAATCTCCTTGTTCTATCTCCCATACCAGTTTCATTAAGAGGCGAACTGTGTACGAACTTGAAACAATTCAATAGGTGGTTCATTAAAGTTCCCTTTTATCCAGTTTTATTTTGCGGAGGGTTAGTGCATAAATATTCTATATTCCGTGATAATAACGGTATAAGCTGCTCCAAAAGCCTCTAGTTTTTACAAAAAAAGAACTTTCTGGCCATCTTCAGAAAAATTAATTGTTGAATAAAAAAATTAATTGTTCATGTCGCGCCCTTCTATTTATTGGTTCGATTTATTGGAATTGAAAAATGATGCATTTTCAAAACATTTATTTTTCAAGCCTCAAGTGCGCAGTTTCATATTTTTATACATCCGTCCAACGTCCGGACTGAAGAAGAGGTCTTTAAAATACTCCGTCCACCATAATTTTGAACACTGACTCAATTTGGGGTTCTTGGCGATTTTCAAGGTGATTGAAATAAGTAAATGTCCGTCCGCTGTCCGTGGTACTACAACATTTTCTAAGAATCTGAAATTTTGGTCAGAGACCCGTTTCCGGCTCTAGTTGGTCATCAGAACGTATCAGCCTGATCGGATCAAATTTGGGGGAGGGGAGTCCGTGGTCAAATTGTGTATTTCGAAAAATGTATTTTCAAGATTTTTGGTGATCTAGGGGTGTGAGGTATCATTTTTGACTAAATTTTGGATGCTGAATACAATTCGGGGGTCCCGGAACGATTGACGCCCACCAGAAGAGGTTATGGGCCGAAATAGGGATCTATCTACCTATTTGTAATATGGGTTTTTGAGATTTCTAGTACCTAGGCGTGTGAGGTATCATTTTCCACTATATTTTGTACGCTGAATCGGTTGAGATGGCTGCCGGACCGATTGCCACACACCCGCAGGAGAGTACTTAAGGGTGCATTGGTGTATTTTTAGTAACTAGTCAGGTATATTTGGAACAATTTCCTAAATGGAATCATGCAAATGAAATGGCTAGTTTCCATTACAGTTCTGAAAACACATAACACCCAGCCGAGTAAGAACACTATAAGCTTTCCTGGCGGGTTTTGCTACAGAGTAGGTAACAAAAAAGTCTCATATGAATCGGTTCATCGCTCAAGATGTGCGCTATTCTCTCCTCCATATCTTCTTCAACATGAGCTCGTTATTCACGAGCTAGGTCATTTTTCACAGCTTTTAACGAATCAAATTGTAAAAATAATTTATATCTACTTTGTGGCCAATGTACTAAGAGGCCAAGATCGTTGCTACTTTATTGCTCCAGTCCTGCTAACGGCTTTGTTAACCATCAATCTAAACCATAGTGTAAATGTGTAGAAGACATGTTCACGATGGTCATTTAAGCTTTCCTCAAGCTGAATGTATGCTGCATTCCTTTCAGCATTATCTCAAGCTTTTTTCTAGCGGGTTTTGTTCCAAAAGAGGTACCTAATTTGACCAAAAATAAAAACAATTTCAAGAGTACTTCCAAGTGTACAGCGGGTCAGGGACACATAACTGAATCGATTCAGCGTGTAAATTGTGCTCAAAGATGAGCGATTCCACATACGTCTACGTCCAAATGAATCTCGAGAGCCAACTTTCGAAGTACCCATTTCGACGCATGCCTACCCTCAACAAACGAAATCGGTCCTAATAGGGCCCCAATGAGTGTTTTTTTTTTTTTTTTTTTTTTTTTTTTTTTTTTTTTTTTTTTTTTTTTTTTTTTTTTTTTTTTTTTTTTTTCCCGGCCCGGTCGGACATTCTGGATTTAGAATCCGGAACACTTCAAAACATTAAAATTAGGGAAAGGGTGACACTCCAAAACTACTGTTCGCTTAAGTTGTTGAAGGTTTTTGTAAATCTTATCCTAATCCATCAATTACACCCTTTAGCTTGAAAATCGATGGAATAATCGCGGAGTTTTGCTCTTAATTGACAAAATTAAATTTTATAAGATTTGACGGTGGAGCGTTTGAGAAATGTATTGAAACGCTCAAATCAAAATGCCCGACTGTCACTGTGGCGTCCAACGGTCATGTAGCTGTGTCAAGTAGGCCTAGGAGGGCCCGATGATCTTCTCCTCAGTTGAATCTGGTGGTTACCACTAAGAAGAACACCATGAAGCATATCGAAACTCCTGAGGATTGAATTTAATAAACAAAGACGGTCATCCTTGATACAGGAAATCATTTCATCGTCCTCCATTATTATAATACCCGTCTAGAGCCGTCTCAGAGCGGGGACGCGACACTCGGACCTCGGGAAAAAACGAAGGAAAGAAAAAAACTCTAAAGAAAACCATGAAGGTGTCGTGAGTCTTTGTGAAGGCGGGACGGCAGAACGAATTTCCAACTATTACCCCGTGTCCAAACACCTGGGCATCTTCCCCTTTTGGGAGTCGCGTCCTTCTGGATGTTCGGCGTCGTAGGAAACGCTCGTTTTTTCTAATTTTCGGGAACGCGGTGAACTTGATCTCTTCTCGTCGCGTCTGAGGCCGCGAGGATGATTCTGCTGTCGATCGTTGAATGGAACGGCTCGAAGGTGGAAAATGAAAGTCATGAAAACGTGTCTTGAGCAGAAAAAAAAAAAACACCCGAGAGCTATAGGAGAGTTTTGCAGTCTAAATAAAATACATTATTATTACACAGAGATAATTCGAGCCTCATTCTTGCAGTTTGGTCTTGGAGACAACATTTTTGGGCCATTATGTTGTATTTGGTCCATGTTGGTAAACGTCAAAATCCAAATTTTCCGCCCACCATAATCTCTCTGGACCGGAAAGGCTTTGAAATAGCCCATATTTACTCAATTCATGCCTCACTAATGTGCACCCAGATCACACCAAACGGAGGCAGGATACAGACGAAAGAAAATATTTTGAACGTGGATTGTAGAGCATTTCAGGGATTGTGGTGTGTCAGGTTTCATTTGACTGATTGGAGTTTGAATAATGGCCATAAGTACAAGCAAACGACGAAATGAATCAACGGATGCACCGACATGTGTATAGGCTGATTTACGAGGACGCCTTCTCCTTTCCATCATTGAACCTTGAAAACGAGCGTTACGAACCTTGCTGTTTGGATTATGACCATACTCATCGTGATTTTACTGGAACCAGCCTTTCTTGTACCCTATTTAACCTTAGAGGACAAATTTGAATCGCGTACGAACGGATTTCTATCCTTCCGAGTGCTTTACGGCTGTTATTATTGTATTACTAATGTATTCAAGCGTGTGTTACTTCGATACCCGTAAGATCTAACTTCATAAGAGTTTGTTACGATAGCTGTGAGGTGGTGAAACTTCCTTTCCTGCTTATAAAGGATATATTATAAAGGAATATGTATTATATAATAGATCTCCCTTCGGCTTCTAAACACTTCTGGATTAGTTCGATTTGAAGGTTCCTCGAATCTTCTAATTAATTGTTTGTTTTTGTTTTTAATTACTCTGAATTCCCATAGCCGTTTCGTCGTTTTCTGACGTGGGATGAGCTTGATGTGAAATCGTGTTAGTGATTCCCGAGCCGATGACTATGATCCAAGCTCAACTGAAAGACCGATTTAATTATGTGTTAAGAAGTTCACTGCATGCAATCGGTATAGCCATCGTAATAATAATAGTCCGGTGGTTTCCGCAGAAGCCTTTCTCAGCCCGAATTTTTTAAAAGTCGATCGCAGATAGAAGCGACCAACTATAAAACTTCTAAAACCGGTTCGAGGGTTGGAAATCGAGTTTAGTTCTGTCCGAATCGATTGAAAATTTTTCATTTTGTTAACTGTGAATCCCAAAAACCTCGAAACGTCTGAACGTCTCTAAATGCTGGAATGTCACCAACCCGGCTCACTCAAAAACTTTTTCGACCTAACTGGCTTCCTGAAGTGACTTCAACTTGGAGAGTGGGGGGAGCCTCAGTGGTGAGTGCAAATGAGAGGGTAAAAAGCCAACTTATGCTGAACCAAGTCGAGCTACGCCCTCGCGTAAGGGCTGGTCTGATATTATTGGCCACGTCGAAAGAGGGCTATTGAAGAATCTGCTCATGGCAGACTTAGGAGCGCTGTTCGTCCCCAATTAATCATAAGGCTAACTGAAAGATCTCCCGTTTACTCCTATGCTAAAATAATATCTTATATCCGTTGTGTTGCCACTGACTGAATTTTCCTGCCATCTCCAAGTTTACTGTCGTTCAATTTATGTTGTAAGCAATGCGGTAACAAGCCCTTCCGCAATTAACGCAATTGTCTCATTAAATCTATATGCGCGTTGAAGAAAATTAGCCCGGTTTGAAACAAGCTGTGAACGGAGGTACGCCCTTTTATGCTCACTCGTAGAGAATCTAGTTGGTGCTCCTAAGTAACACGAGCTTTTTTTTGCAACCTGTTCATCCAGTAGTTTTAATAGGTTTGAAATATTTCCTCGGCCATTCAACGGCTGTTGAAGCTCTAACTGAATAGATAATAACAGGGAGAATAACATTCGCTTCAAGTATCAAAATTCGAATTCGATTGTTAGCTCAATCTTGAGAATCCGACCGCGGAAACAGGACTTGTTCTTCAATCCAATTTAGAAGACAAATTTCACTGCTACAAATTTATCATACCATTTTCCCATCGTAATTCCTGCTGATAATTTGGGTGGGGAAGGGGCTTACAACATTTTACATAAGTTCTGTTGTTTCGACCGGGTTTTACTGTCCTTCTGCGTAATTCTTTCAGCCACGTTGTCTGGGTGGGTGCACCAAGCGCGTTTGAAATCCGTCGTTATAAACTATAAAAAATCTCTTTTTTTCTATATTGTGATGATCGTTGTGGCAGTAGTTTGCTCCTAAAACGCATTTCTAACTATTTATCTTCGCATTCACTGCCATTCATTGGCTAATTTCCCTTCAAGTTTTATTATTAGTTTTTTGTACTCTCCCTCTCTCTTCTTTTTTACATGAGGGTTAGCGGCGAGTCGATGATTGTGGGCCGAGCGGTTCAACTGGAAATGTTTATTGTTCAGTAATTATCTATTCTCTTTTACCGTGTGTCACTGTGGAAGAAAATAAATTTCGAGCCTCCTCGGCGATAGAGCTTGATTTGAGATGATAACTGGTCTTACGCCACTGCGCATTGTCTAAGGTGCGTCTTGGCTATTCATTGAGGAAACAAAGCAAATGTTGTTGAACTTATGTGCACCGTTTTCTGCAATGAGTAGGCGCCTGTGCCAAGAAACACTCTAATTTTCTTCTTGGAATTATTCTCATAGGTTGTTGAGTAAAATTGTACAAATCTCCTTTTACAAACTTCCATAGTAAGTACCTATTATCAATCGGTCCGAACCTAGTTCCCAAAAATCTACAAAAACACGATAAAACTGCGAACGATTTTGGTGGGATTATTCCTTGAATGCCTTACGCCGTCCCCCGCTCACGCCTATTTTGGTAGTAGACAATTTTCTAAAAATCTGAAATTTCGGTCAGACCCGTTTCCAGCTCTGGTTGGTCCTCGAATCTTTTCAGCTCGAGCGGACCAAATTTGGGGAGGTAGGGGTCAAAATGTGTATTCCGAAAAATGTATTTTCGAGATTTTCGGCGTGTGCGATATTATTTTCGACTAAGTTTTGGACGCTGAATCCAATAAGAGGGTCCCGGAACGATGGGCGCCTACCGGAAGAAGTCATAGGTCAAAATGGGTATCTATCTACCCATTCCGAATGTGTGTTTTCGAGATTCCGGGTGCCTAGGCGTGTGGGGTATCATTTTCGACCAAATTGTGAACCCTGAATCGATTAAATTTGTCCGGGACACGCCACATCCACTTTTTTCCCCCATTTTTTACTATTAAGGCTAGTGGGCTATCGTTTTCCGCTAATTTTTGGACGCTGAATCGATTGGAATGAGCCTCTAAGCTCCTGGTCCGAGGAATAACCAACTCCTGTGAAAGAATCTGCAGCGTTTATGATTTTAAATGTTCGCACTTTAAAAGGTCAGGATGTTTTTAAGGCCGTATTATTCCTGAATAAATCGCAGAAGCGTCTTTCCTAAAGACAAAAACATTCGTTTTAGCGTCTGGAGGATACTTTGCTTTTTTAGAACAACATTTCAATTTTGCAACTAAGATGAAAGCGAGGTTGGCAATCACCAACCGATTATGATCGCTGCATCAACGAGTGGATACCACCTGCTGAGCCACCCTGTGCGCCCCAACGTGCTGGGGACGAACTTTTAAATCGTAAATAAATTGTATTCTCTTCCACACCTACTTAGCCCCCCCCCCCTCTCCCCCGTGCCAAAGAAAACCAGTATGAGTACTCGCATATATCGTAGTGGTATACTGCGTTTACAGATTCGAGTAAGGGAGGATGTCAAGATGACAATTCTTTTCTAGTTGCACCCTACTGCAGAAAATTATTTTAATTTGTCGAGCGATGCTCAGCTCGTAAGTGTTAAGAGGTCATATGAACCAAAATTGTTGCGTGTTTCTAATCAAACACCCCTGGCTTTGACCCAAAAGGCTTACTAAGCGGGAACGCTAAATAATTTGTTTATTTTGTATATTTATTACGATCAATCTCAAAATCCCAAGAGATTTTTAACCAAAAGCAAACTTGAATTTCCAAATATGACTTAATCTTGGTGAATCTCAAAAAAATATGAACCACTCAATCTTAACTCTAGCATTAATTATGTTCTTAGGCTTGACATCAGCGCATTTCCAAACACGACCATTCATTCAATTGTGATGAAATTCATTTGTACCTACTCCGCATGCCTTCTGACAAATTTAATGAATTTGTACGGGAACTGGCTGTTGTAATGGCTAAAAAAATCGAGACACGACAAATTATTTAGTGAGTGCTGAGTCACGTAATTCGAGTGACATGAGTGGAACAGCCAGCAGAATTTCAAGAGGACACTCACGTACAAGTGAATATCAAACTAGGCAGCGATAAAGAATGGAACTGTCTTGTTGATGTTAATTAATGGACTTTGAACGTTTGCGTCTTTTAATATTTTAATGTCGAAAGATGAATTGATTCCACTAGGAAGAGACCACGGCACCAACCCTTTATGATTGTTGGGGAAATACTCATAACTAACAAACTTTCAAGTCGGTGTAGCTAACGAATACAGCTTACCTCAACATTCTTGGTTTAGACCGCCCTCTAGGAAGAGATAAGATAACGACGTGATGAGTATTGGATGAGATTAGGCCCTGGAACTTGACGGGGTTCTGGAGTCGTTGAGATATGATGAGCCTTTCCTTTCGAACTTGGTCTTGGTTTGGACTCGAACTCGAAATGCAATGCCTGACTCAACGACAACGAGAATAAATAAGGTAACATACGCGAGGAAACTATACAGGCATACGTATCGAAGCATAGTTTTAGTTATTAGCATAATTAACTCTAATGTTATTTATCATTTTCATCTATTTTTGAATTTTCATTTTCTCATTGCTGTTGTACGAGGAGAGTGATGGAAAACTAGTGAAGTTTTCTGTCATCGTATAAGATAATTATGTTCTAAAAACAAAATTTTGACCCGTAACATTTCTTCAATGCAACTTCAACAATTGAATAAAATTGACAGTCTAAAAATTTGCTTAAAGTTTTGAGCGATAACGCTGCAAGTCCGTCTACAATGGTGGAGAGTTCCTTGGAGTAAGAGTATGGGAATGTGAGTGTGGAGTGTACCGGACTCATTTCAATAGATTCAGCGTCCAACATTTACTCGACACGTTAAGGTACGCGAAAATCTCGAAATCCCACTTTTGAAATAGGTAGGTAGGTACCCGTTTTGACCAATACCCACCTCCTGTGAACACCGGATTGGTGGGGATTGGTCCGGAACCCACTCAATGGATTCAGCGTCCAAGAATTAGTGGAAAATGATACCCCACACACCGAGATAACCGAAAATATCGAAAATTTTCTTCAACAAACACATTTTCACCTAAACCCTACCCAAATTTGGGTCGATCTGGCTGAAATGTTTTGAAGACCAACCAGAGAGGTCTCTTACCGTAATTTCAAATTGTCAGAAAAGTTTCTTCTACCAAAACGAGGTTTGCCTTCTACAAGGCGAACGGACATTTAGGTTCCTTGATGTAGACTTCATTACCCCTGGCCTGATTAAATAGGTGGATTATTTAAGGATCAACCAACCAAAAACAGTATTGAAGCACAGAAGCGGTCCTAAGGTCCCTACGTGATTTTAAACGGAGTCCGCAGATATTTCCAATTTGTATCGACTTGATGATTTTAAAAATACCTATAAATAATCGGTTAACCTGACCGTGACCTCAAAGAAACCTTATTCCCACAAGCGAGACCTACCTAACAACAATAAACACACCCGATGAACAGGCCCGACGAAATCTCTCCTCCAGATCCAAGTTGAACATTATGTCATCATCGTGCTTTGGCGCAACTTTTCCTGAGGACATCCTACGTATCAAAACCTCGCTATAGCGATTATACTAACTATATCGGGTGTTATTAATGGCAGTTTCGTGTCGTATATTTTTCCTCTGGGAGTATTTTTATACGTTCGTATGTTCAATGATTGTATTGTACTTGCTAAGTCAAAAGAGTGAGCAACACGATTGCCACTCATAGAGTATTTGGCGTGCATCATTTAAATAAAATGATGAAATTTGACTTTGATTTGATATGAAAATGAATAGAAACAAGTGGAAAAATTTATAGGAATTTGAAGCTAGCCAAAGAATACCTCATTATTATTGGTGCCCTCCAGAAGTTATTTTCCCGACTAGAACGTTTCTCTATTAACCTGTTAATACATTTGTAACTAATTCTATATAGATCGACCCACTCGTATATAACTAGTCAATTGATTCGGGAACAGGGTCCAACAAACAGTTCACTCCTTTCACCACTCTCGTGAAATTAATTCGTTTCATCGCGGCTTCAGGATAAAACTCATTCGACCGGATAAACCGCCGATCATAGCCTGCCAAGACAAGCCCATCGAATTTAGGACACTGGGCAAATTGAAAAATAAGCTTCAAAATCTCATGCGAACTGAATTCTACCAACGCCCGAGAGGGGAAGAACGTAGTTGGCAAAAACTTGGATGGAATGAAGCCCGATTCTACATAGAATCCAAAATAGATGTACGTGAGCACCATAAATATGTAGTATTGAAAGTGAAAATTAGAGGTCCGAGGAGTGGTTTTATGCTTGCGGCAGGAGCCCAATAGACCGGATTTCAGATTTCAGGGCGGGGAGGCTAAGCGATAACGCGTTGATGTTGAACTCTGCCAGAAGCACGTAAGCGGACCGAATGATAGGTTCATCAGATAACTTTGGTATTTATACTTTCAAAATCCCTCAATCCCGCAAGCCCTTGTGAATAATATGAAAATGGACTTACGAGATAACGTTTGTACGCATCCACAAACTGACAGTGCTGCCTATAGAAAAGGCATAACAGTTGCCAACTTCTTGATTTTCATGCCTGAAAGCTGACAGTTCACCGGATTGCCTCTTCACAGAATGCATTTTTCCAGTGTTTTGGCTCGTGCCTGATCTTATTCAATCTAATTTCTTGTCCCTTTTTTCTTGTTGCAGATTTTCTCCTCGAAGTCCGAGCTGCAGCTGCACTCACAGTTGCACATGAGGGAGGTGAAGCCGTACAAGTGCACCCAGTGCAGTAAAACCTTCGCCAACAGCTCTTACTTGAGTCAACATACACGGATTCATCTTGGGATCAAGCCCTACCGATGTGAGATCTGTCAAAGGAAATTCACTCAGCTGTCTCATCTTCAGCAGCACATTCGGACGCACACCGGGGACAAACCCTACAAATGTCGGCACCCGGGCTGCAATAAGGCATTCAGCCAGCTCAGTAATCTTCAATCCCATTCTAGGTGCCATCAGACTGATAAGCCGTACAAGTGTAATTCTTGTTACAAGTGTTTCAGTGATGAGCCATCTCTGTTGGAGCACATCCCAAAGCACAAAGAGTCGAAACATCTCAAGACTCATATTTGCCAATATTGCGGTAAGTCCTACACCCAAGAGACTTACCTGACTAAGCATATGCAAAAGCATGCTGAAAGGACTGATAAGCGGCCTCCTATCATTGGGATTCCCAGGGTGACCCTAGAGAATCCCCATTATTGGCCCAAAGTGTCGCCTGACACGGCCAATAACCTGGTCGACGTGATGCAGCAGCAGCATGAGGCTTCCTACGGCAGCCAAAACGGAGTCCTTTCGGACCACCTCCACCACCGGTCGGACATGAACGGGGACGAGCATGTGATGCGTGGCGTCAACCCTCCTGCACCCCCTCCCACCCCTTCGGCCGCCGGGTCGCCCCTGAATTACCACGACTCAGTTATATCCGGTGGCATCAAAACGAACACTTCGTCCGCCTCTGCCTTCACCCCTATTCAGTCCATGGGCATGCCGACGCACCACCACAACCACCACCAGATACCCGACCACCACCGGTCGGCCTATCTGTCCTATAACGCCATAGCGTTCCCGGGAGCGAAGATGGGCCAGCTCGGTGGAGTCCAAACGTCCGTCGGCATGGAAATGCCCAAAGCGCCATGTCAGCTCGAATGGGTTCCCCAACCAGCTCATATCCCTCCATCAGATCCGCAACTACGCGCATCAGCCCACCACGTTGATGACCACCGAGCACATACTCCAAGGACTCAAAGAAAAAGGCCAATAATATTGTAACCCGACTGACTTTATGTAGTTAGATGTCCCGTTTGGCACATACGCTGGCCGCTAACTTGAAATGACTTCTGAAGTATTTCAAATACTCTGAGCGCAAGTGATGTTGACGGAAATTCACTCGTCGATTTGTTTCGTGTACATATAAATTCACGGCATGTGATCAAGTGATTGCTGTAAATTTCATCAAGACTTACTTTCTTTCATAATTTATCTAACGAGGTTCGCATGTCCTTCGCTCCATCTCATGGAGCCGAATGTTAAATCTTGTCTTGGAACCTTCAAGGCTTCATCTTGCCTGCGTTTTGCATTGTTTGGTTATAAATGTTACGTTGTTCTCATTGACTAAGTACCATGTACTTGTAAATTGCACTTTTTTGAAAATCTGTACTTAACGAAGGTTGCTAATAGAATATTGTTTAAGTTTGAAAGCAAATGTTTGAAGTTTGCTGTTTCTTTTGTTCCTTACTTTCGTTAATTTTCGATTGTACATATTAAAATTGTTCTCTGTGTACAGTTTTTAATTACGTAAGTTTCTAAGGATATAGATTATATCTGAAGAAAATTGTCCCCCCTCCCTTCTTATTAGAATTTTCTAGATTTTCCTCCCTAATGCGATTTCTGCAATTTGTTCGTCCGAGTTTCCCTTTTTGAAATCCGGGAACGCCGCTGCTGCACAGGGTATATTCCACGAAAATTGGGCTGATCCCGTCAAATTTGGAAATAAATTCTCAAAACCAACGTAAAAATTCCAGTAATCTTCCCTTTAAAAACACTCATTTAATCATTTTTTCTTCATAAATGCATGTTACCTATGTGCTCCTCAATCTCAATCTCCCTTTTCCTCTCATTTCAGTAAATGGCTGTGCAAACTGTATTTTTC
>CM033998.1:31947096-32130236 GCA_019603395.1 Cyrtorhinus lividipennis | reverse complement strand
AGCGGTCATTCCTGGACACTCACTGTTTCTGTCATACTCTCCCTCCAAGGAATGTGGAAGCGTTTGTTGCGTTTTTATTTGGGATCTACGCGTTTTGATGCGTATTTTTTTCGACGCCAAGAGAAAGGTGTATGATTTTAATAAGGATGAGTATTCAATCATGGACATGATGTGATAAAATGACACTCACTCTCCTATCCTGTGGCCGTTCCAACAATCGGACGTGTCTCGCGTCTCGGCGAAATCCGTGTCTGAGCAGAGGACTTCAGCAAGATTGGCGAAAAATCCAAAGGCTTTCGACTTGTCGAGCGAGGTTTTCAGGGCGTCCAATTCTTTCCAGAATGGCGACACGTCGTTGTCACTCGTCGAGCTGACAGTGACGCTCACCTCCCGAGATGGAGGAGGATGTACGGAATTTTCGGCGCCCTCTTCGCGCACGACGGATATCCTTCCGCACAGGGAGTTGAGCTGCAATAAAAATCGTAATATTGAAATGCGAGACCTCGTGCGGAGAACTGAGGACTGCGACCAGAATAGACGAACCGCCTGTCAACAGAAAAGTTGAAAATTCCCATAGTTAAACTTTGAAGGAGATCCCTGGTAAGTCTGAATGTATGGAGACACCTGATACCCCTTGCGCTTGGTGCCTCTCTTATTCGTTTTTATGGCAGTTGCCCATGGTTGCACAAAACACGCAGGATTCCAAAAAAATAATAGATAAATAGGACCATCAACCGGTAACCACGAATCCTAACGGTGACACCCTTGCTTAAATTCTGCACCAATGGATAATACACATTATAATTTGATAATATTATACCGAGAAACCCTTTCGACAATATGCAGGTAAATTCTCTCGAGCCCCCAATGGCTTTGTAAAACGTTTTCACCGGATTAGTTTTCATTTCAATAATTTATTTCAAACGGAAAACCGTGATTGCCTTGTTCTAATCCCAAAGCAGGTCAAGCGATTGTAGCTCCCGCCTTCGGTCCTTTCTTCGTTATATCCCACCGAGTGAGAGAAGATTTTTTCTCTGCTTTATTTAGTTGCGGTTTACGTCGAAAATTGAAGTGCCTCTAAAGAGTGAGGATTTAAGTCCCTTTCAGCCACGGCAACTTTTCCTGCTTTCATCCCTACGGGCTTCAAGTCGACCAAAAAACTAGCAAACAAGGTGGTAAATATGAAAATGTTAATGTAATCTGCAATCTGTCCTAGGTTTTGGGGGAAAATGCTTAGAAGAAACAAGGCAAACCGTGTACAGCCTAAGCACACTGACGCTAGTTGAAAAAAAAAGTTTACTGTTTCTGTGTTTGCATTCAGGTGAAGTAAGAAGGAGGCTAATGACAAGATTTAGACTTTTCTTTGAGACTTGGGTGGTGTTCCCATCGTGTTTGGTCGCGATACTTGTCCGTGCTGGCCTGGATACAACGACCGTAAGGGCTAAAGTTGAAACAAACAGCAATTCTCCAGGAAGATTAAGAAATAGCTCGAATAGCCATGAAGAAATCTGGGTCGAAATTGAAGCAAAAAATAACTTAAATCGTAATACAATTTAACTCAATATCGCACCAATGTCGAATAAGATGTGTGGATGTTCAGTTCAGATGTGGGGATACTAGTGAGGAAACAGGACGTTATATAAACCCTAACAGAAAGGTTGTGGCTACTGGTGAATGGGCCAGTGAATCATACATTTTTGTTCAATGAATTCGAACTCCAGGTTTCCTCAAAGATACTTGAAACGGCAGGACAGAGAAAAATTCATTAAAATTGTGTTAATGGGTTGCTGTTAATTTCTATTTCAAGCAATAGTAGACGGCATTTTCAACTTTCTCGTGGACACAAACCCTGTCTAAAGTATGAGGGTTAGGGGTTGTTCCTCGATTTTTCCTCTGACTAACACGATTGATCCGATACATGATACATAACAATTCATGTCCCTCAAGAGTACTATTGCTGAGTGTTGCTGTTAGCTTACCTCGCGTTGTATCCGTGGCCCTTCCAACGAGCCAACCATGATAGCGTCAGACACTGGAATGTACATTCGTTCAAGAACTTTGTCAATACTGGGGATTTTAAGCGTTCGCATTTCTTTGACGAGGTCGAGTGTTTCGGAGAGGAAATTCGACCAGGGGAGATCAAGCTCCGTCACCCGCATCTGCGTGAGACATCCTCTCATGACGTTGAGACAATAGCCGTTGCAGGGCTTGAGGGTCGATTTCAAACCCTGGCATTTAGGACAGTAGTGGAGACGCAGAAGGGCTTCTCTGCAAGATTCCAGGCCGGAGGTGCGAGTTTCGATGATTTTACTCGAGCGGCTGATGCCTTCCATTCCGAGCGAAAGAGCTTCCAGCAGAACCTACGGAATCAAACAAATTAATTTCAAACGTTAGCCAACAACAGGTAGCCAAACCTTTAGAACGAGTTTAATTAGAACTCCAACTCACTTTAGTAGCCTCGAAAGAGGAAGCGACTTCTTTCGCCATTGTTTCAGGAATTTTCGCAAACGGTTTAATTTCCATCAAGTTGTTTTTGAGACAACTTTTGAAGTTGTCGTTGAAATCCTCCGCTTTTGGGTGGATTGCTTGGTGATATACGAGGGGAAACATCTCGCTGAAGAACTTGATGACCAAAGACTCCAAGTAAGGGCCGTCCGCCGATGGGACGGAAGACGGGATTTCGGGGGGATGTCGCAAGCCTCGCTGAAGATAAGACCACAACGAGGAGTAGAGTTCAGTGACTGGGCCGTCAGCGAAGCTACCCATTTTTTCGTACACTTCGAGGAAAATGTGCATAGTTTTGTTTCGACTCCTCTCAACCATGTCTTCCAATATATCTGAAACCAAGGTTGGGAGAACGGGGTCAATCAACCATCAAAATATTGAACAGAGCAAGAGAGTTTTCTATTTTATTAATATTATTATCATTTATTATTTTTTTCTTTAAAGGAAATCCGTTCGGTTTTCTCACAAAAAAATCGTCAGTAATGTGCACGTAGAGCCATCCGAAAGATAACATTCACGGTCGCACCTTATTTCCATAGTTTGAAAAATCATATCCAGAACCTTACATACGAATGGATGGAATTTTCATATTTTCTCACTTATTTAGATAACCAATCTCAGAGGAATGATTGTACAAGAGTGTCTTTATACCAACTGTTGGACCAAAACAAAAATAACCGATGAAAAATTCGGTCACGTCCTTGGCCATCAGACTACTTTTCTATGACTTTTTTTTTCTATAGAATAATTGTTGAATTCAGAACTGGCATGTATCTAAAATACACAACACATACGACACGCATAGCTCCGGTTCCTGAATAATCTATTGACACGGCTTTGCAAGGAAGATACTGTGATGGAATGCTAATACGTTCCCCGAGCGCCCTTCAGCCCATGATTTCGCAATCACCTCACACCAACCGGATCCCACCTTCATCTCAGATTTAGCTGCTGATGCAGGATATGAAATTCATATCGCACCGATCCCTTCAGAGACGGACACCTATTTGTACGGTAATACATACAACGATTCGTGAACCTTGAAACGGAGACCAAAGTAAATGCTATTGCTGTATAGTGATTCTTCTTTCTGTCACCTCCATCCCTGCCTACCCATCTGTTTATTCGGCACTTAACATTAGAATTGGATAATTTCATTATTTTCCCTCCATAAAACGCATAATTCCGTCACTGTTATCGAGCCAATGTTCGAATTACATTTCATTCCAGTACAGTGGATAAGAAGAGAGGGGCTCGTCCATAAGGCCACTGCGCCAGCACGAATACTAAATCACCAATCACATCATAGAAACCCTCGGGCTCCTTAGAATAGGAGCTAGTTGGGCAACCAGGAGAGTTAGTAAATTTCCAAAGAGAGCCCTAGTATAGTCAGGCAGATAACGAGTAATCAGAGCACATAATAGACTCGGTAAGCTTGATGAATCAATAAGCTCCATTGACAGAATTTGATTTGAAGTTTGGTAGACAGTCTTGATCTGACTACTCTTGATATTGACACGTTTGAATGTATGCAGCTTGAATTTTCTGAATGGGAACCATTCATCCTAGAGGAGGACTACCTATCTAGATCTATCTGGCTTGCAAATGCGGTTAACGAAGATCCACCGTCACAGAGTAAGCCCAGAAAGATTCCAGGTATTGTGGGCGTTTATCGAACTTTATTATATCTATATTTTAAAAAGTCTAATCTCTCTTATTAGATTACAAATATATACATACAATATGGTGACCTACCACTATCAGAGCTCAAGCACCACCACTGGACCCAATGCAAATGGAGCAGATAGAAATTTGTTGATAACGAGCGAGTCTCCGATTCGTTGACAACGTTCATCCCCCAAAACTCGTCAAGTTTCCGTAGAATTTCCACTAACAAACTTGAATGGTATCGAGGGCACCTTTTCGCTCTGTCTTCCTTTGAGCCCTGTATCGAAACGGCCTGAAGCTATGTCACTTGTTTCCGAAGGAACTTTGTCGGATCGACAAATGGTCGAAGCTAGCTGAGAGAGCAAAAGCTGGCTCCAACGGATCAGCGGTGTGCGATGAGGCTCAGAAAAGGAATGTACCCCGACATCAAAACTCCGGTCAGAAGTTCCGCCCTATTGTAAACCTTCCAAAGGTTTCCAAAGAGTTTCTATTTCTCTGTCCCATGAAGCAGTAGCGCTGGGGATCGACAAAACCTTCAATTTATTGTCGTTTTCCCCTCAAATACGATTTCGATCCAGACAACTATTCGAATCTACCTCCTATAAAAAATAAATGAATAAAAGCAGCGCATGGCGCTTAACCGTAGCCTCCAGAAACCATGACTGCAGGTAGTGGCTTGGGCTGCCATCCTTGATCTTCCTCCCTTGATGAACCATTCTTTGCATCTTTTTCTTCTTTATAGGATTATTGTATGTAGTATCCCATGTAACTATTGAAATTCATCAATCTCGGGTTGTCTACTAACATTTTCGCTCCCTTCTTTTCCACAAAAGCAAACCAGTCCACTCTCATCGTTGGCGTTGCATTTGCTTGAATTCAAATGATCTCTATGCCTTATTCTACATTTCTTTGATAGAAGTGAGAGTACGATTATCTCTGATGATTTCTCTACAACCAACCCTTTTTTGTGAAAGAATGCTCAACACACATAATAATAAGTTGCATAAGAGGAGTCAGGGGGGGTTGAGGTTGAGTTCGAGTAGAGATGACATCGCCATTTTGCTATCGTGTTATTACCAGGTGAATTTTTTTAGTTGAAAAGTCTAATACAACATCCTAAAGAACAGATTAGTGGAAAAAAAATCGAAATTTTTGCTGAGATTTTTAACTGAATTTTACTGAGTTGTTCGCCACGCCCTGGAGAGCCAGTATTCACAAAGCGGCATTTCACAGAGTCATTTTGTCTATTTTTAATAACTAGTCAACGTTTTGTCACCTAGAGGTGACTCTGGTACATAGAGTGTTAATTCGCAAATTTAACGTAGCCTTTGCTTGGAGGTCGACGTCCTACGCTCAGCTCTAAATACCGATGGCTCGGTGTAATCATTAGCGAATTATAGAAGAGAATCACGAGTTTTCAAGTCATCATAGGCAACTCACGTGCGAGGTATTCGGAGGAAGTGGAGAGCACGGTCTCCACGGAGCGGAAGTTATGGCCCAGCAGGTGACTGACGTCGCTCATCACAGTCTTATGGAGGATCGCCTCCTCCGAGGCTGAGCAACATCTGGAACTTTCCCCGCACACGCTTGCTCCTCCACCTGCGAAAAAAGTTGAAAAACTGGAGTTAATGACTTCGGTTTTACATGTCAAAAGTATCAACAACAGTAAACAACTCAGGTACAGCATATATCAAAGAGAACATTCGAACAGCTACCGACATGAGTAGGCATATAAAGGACGGTACGATTTAGAGTAATGATGGCCAGTGGAATTGGTTCATGCGAGCATATTCATCGGAACAAAGTTACTCATTTTAACGCATGCAATTCCGAAAACGTTGACATCTCCTCCACAATGGTTAATTATTCTAGGCAGCTCGTACATTTGAGTTCAAACAGAATAAATACCTACATGTTTAAAAGAAAAGAAAACCGTGGGGAAACAATTGTTTTCCAAAAAAGGTTCGGGACACTTTTGGTTCAATTCAACTTCCAAAATTAAGTGGAAAATGACACCTCACACGCCTGGATCTACAAAAATATCACAAATCCACTTTCAAGATACCCATTTTGACCACCATCAGAGGCCAATGAGGTCAAATTGGATATGGCCATTGGATAATATGCTCTTCAAAACGTACAAAATGAAAGGTGGGAGGGTACCTATTTGCTATCTCGAGGGGGGGGGGGGGGGGGGGGTTGTCAATGGAATTTAGCGTCAAACTTTACATGAAAAGACTATTTCTTTCCACTTTCCTCTAAACTACGGTGAACCCTATCCCAGTTGCCTGTACCCACATTGGAAATAATGTGATTTTGTCTATTTACATCGTTGTTGCGTGAAACTGTTGATGCACTGAAGAAGAGGATGACAGAAATGTGTGACAACAAATTACCGCTAAAACTCAACAATTAAAAAATGGTGTATAAATCCTCCAATTTACAGAGTAAAAGTTCAAATTTTAAAGGGAAAATCCCTGTATTAAATTGATAACTATATTAAATTTATTGATGCGCTATTCCAACTTCGAATGAGAAGTCCCGGATCCACGTGTGAAATCTCCATTTGTAAGACCTTCGATTTTAAATTTCATAAAGACTTTTTAACTGATGGGTTAAAACTAGAGTAAACCCTTCCATTTGGAGGGTAAACTCTCCAACTCGTTGTGCTCAACGTCCAAATCTCCAAATTGATGTTCAAAACCTCCAATTATAAATATAAAACTTCCATACTAATGTGTCGAAATTCCAATTTGATGTATACAACATCGAAGTGGAGCTTCAAAGTGCTACACATCTTGGAAGATGAGGGATTCTTTATGACAAGAATAATAGTAATGAATGTCTGATCTGAAACTAACAGCTCTGATCATGACCCAAACCTTCGAGAAGTATGATTGACATTAACAAACAAATGGCATGTTTCAGATGTGACAGAGAGATAACAAGAACAGGTACCGTTTTTCGGACTTTTCCCAGCGAGTTCCAGGAGCTCACAACATTTACGTCACGTTCCCAATCCCAATTTCAGCGTCGATACCTTGTACGTAATGTGATAAAGTTGAGCGAAGGGGAGTCTCGGAACATCCATTTATGAATAGAAGACCACCGAGACTGATTTCGAGGGTACACATACCTATTCCATGCATATATTTGCGTATCCATTATGCGCTCACCGAGTAGCGATGAACCAAACGTATCTACAGGGCGAAACGGACAGCCCAATCCCCTGGATATCGGAGTCATGTATGATTCCCATTAATCCGACTGAAACTGATTTGCATGCAAAAATGAATGAACTCCCGCACAACTGTCTATTTCATACTCTTGTGGAGAGAAAGGCAAAGGGAATCTGGTGGCCTTGGGACGAGAATTTCCGCGGTGTTTTCACGTTTGTGCAATTATTATTACGAGTATATGGCTATAACGTAGGCCCAGCTTTCATCGCAGAAACACTCAAGCCACAGTACTAAATTCAGTGATACAACGCTAACCCTCTCTTTCATTTATTTCAATTTTCAAATCATTCGGTTATAATCCTTCCGTTTGCATGATGACTTTAATCCCATTTGATAGAAGAAATTAATGTTACTACAATTATATTATAAATATTTGACAATCCGTTCAAGCACAAAAATTTGTGCTTTCAAGGATTGTCCAATCGGAGGATTTAGAAAATTTTACGTCCAGCCAATACATTTAGGAAGGTGGGTCAACAGCATATATGTTCTGAAGTCAAATAAAAATGTGAAACGACGATGACTTACAGCAGAGTTCGGATGGTCTGTCATGTTTAGTTATATTAAAAATTTTACTCAAATTTTGCAAACCACAGCCCGGCTACACCAAAATCTCTCTGGGAACTATTTTTCAGTTTTCCTGTCAACTGACCATATTGAGTTAGCGCAAGTGGAAGGCCCGCTGAGGGCAAATTACGCAGAAAAAAGCGAATTACATATTTTTCTGTGAGCTACGATGACTCATATTAGTGTTCCCTAGTTGGTAGTCAACAAATTGACATTAAAAACGCTGCAACTTCTTTCACAGAGTTGGTTATTCCACGAACCAGGAGCAAGGAGCATCATTCCAATCAATTCAGCGCCCAAAATTTAGAGGAAAATGTTACCCCACACGCTTTAATGCCAGCTCGAATACCCACTTTTGAAATAGGTAGATAGACACCCATTTTGACCATAACCTCTTCCAGTCGACCCCAATCTTTCTGGGGCCCGTCCGAAATGTAGTTAAAATGATACCCTACTCGCCTAAATCGCCAAAAATCTCCATTTTTGGGGCAAATCAGAGAGGTTGATTTTTTGCATGAAAACGTGGTTATTACTTGAGTAATCAATTACAAAGCGACATATATATGTCCGAAATGACCAATGAAGCTGACTGTCGGCCTATCTGGGTGCACAAGGCAATGCATCAGGTAGTGCAACACTGATGGGACGCCATTGTGATTGACGCTCATTAAATCGCCCCTCAAGCATATTGAGCGCATCTCAAGTTGTTTTTGGGGTTGATAACACCTCTGCCACCAGCAACATGTGTTCTCCCTAAAAACTTTACCCTCCACAAGGATTTCAGGTACACATATCTGAGTTGAGAAGGATTTTTTTGGAACAAGATAAATCCCTGGTGACGACTGACGACGGCACAAAGAAAATCGACCCATGCGGACGTGCTGCTCTGTGACAGACCGCCCAGAAATGCGATGTTAAGTGGTTGGTACAGGAAGAACGACTCTCTTTACGGTTTGAAGCACCCGAGCGCCTATCCGAAGAGGCTGAGGAGGGGATGGTTTCTGAGAGGCGGACAGGGACAGGTAATTCACTTCAACGAGAAAGGCGATCAACTATAAAAGTAAAACTGGCCCGGCCAAGCTTGTTTTCTGGCGGGGGTTTACTACTTCAAGTCTCCAACCACACAGGCCAGGTGGAGAGGGCACTATGCAAAAGACGGCCAGACAGGTCATTTAAATTAGCCAATATTTACAACTCGTGCCGCAACAGGCGACGGTGTTCCCAGCCAGACGCAAACACATGGTGTGTGATTTTTCTCCACGAAGGAGGGAGGGGGGATGGATTAAGAATGCAGCGAAATACAAGTAACGTCCTTGTGTCGGCAAAATAAATTTCCACCCAGTCATATGAGCAACTGCCACGATTGTAGAATGCGGTATGTACTTAAAATCGACAATAATTGGTGTAATTAAAGAACTCTTTTAACATTATTTAATTACAATAATGCACCCAAAGCAACGTGACTGTACGACAGCGAATAATTCATCGTCCAACATCTCGTTACATTACCTGTCAGCGAACATGAACGCGCAAATCAATATTAGGGAGGTGACAAGTGACAGTTGGCAGGACACACTGGCTGGAACGGGTTCACAATATGTAACGACCTCAACAATAGGGCCCCACTCATTATAATGAGCGATCGACCCAACTGGTTCGGGTTGGGGATGGTTTGGTTTGGTTCGCATAACCACTCATGTAAGAAACATTATTCAATGGGCGGTTGTGAGTATCTATTAGACACGATATTGTCAGAGAAGTCTTCATAAATACATTTACTGTATTGGCCAATATGAGAATGAAGAGATGGTTCATGAAAATCTATTGTAGCTATTTTTGAATTCATAATGGAATCTGTCAACGAAGTCATTTGGAATCAAGCCATCAACCACATTGCAAGTACAATGAGAACTGAGTAAGGTATTCTAGATCCACATAAATTCATATAAATTATCAGAATAATACTGCTTAAAAGGAGATTACTACTTGGTGCAATAAAAAGTTAAATTACATTTTGTTCAATTCCTCAAATATCTTAAAATTGTTCAACTATTCAGAAGTTCATGATTGAGTATACTACCCTTAATAGGTGGCTGATTGTGTGAGGTTATGCGTTCCGGTATTAACCCCGCTGAATGGATTTACAAAAGGGTTCTCAGCGATTTTTGAGCCATTTTCAATACAATCGCAGTTCTAGGAAAATTGCGAAATATATTAATAAAATGGAACGGAAGAGTGCAAAAACGTTGAGGTTCACCGACTGAAACGAGGTAGTTTAGAAAGAAGCTTGAATGGCATTTCGACACCAAAACTTTCCGATCAGCCAAACTGTGTCCCCAATCATAGGACAATGGGGATCTTTGCCCTCTTATCAGTGATGGAAACTAATGGTGTTCCTTCGCAGTAATATTGCACATCGTTCTGTTCGAGACAGGGGTCGAAAGCTAGATGGATTTGACGAGTTTGAAACTCGGTCCGCGAAGAAGATAATTTAAAGGCTAATAACTGGAGATGCTCGACGGGTCGATAACTACATCTATTGTCCTTTCCGATGACGGCGAACCGGCCAGTGCAGACAAAAATCTGAAATTTATTCTCTTCAAGATTATGATTCGAGTGGGAAAGAAGCAGCCCTCCTGTCCCAGCTCTAGTGTGCGGCAATCAGTCCTGGGACACTGAATCGATTTAGCGTCCTAAATATAGCTAGAAAATATACCCCGTACGCCTGGTTACGAAGCGCACCTCCCCTACAAGTTCAAAAAGTCTTTTGTTGAGCTTCGTATCTGAAATTCAATGTAGTAATAATGCGAAAAGAAAATACTTTTCCAAGTGTAACAACAATAATTTTTGTCGGAATTGGATCTGTAGGAACCGACATACTTAGGGACTGTAAGCTCGTGCAGCGAGGAGGTACCAACTTTTGACACCTCAGGGACATTTTCTTTCCAGATCAAAGAGATGTAAGATATTATTGTTCCGTAGCACGTCCCGATTTCATCGAAAACGTAACCGTATGATAACAAGTGGAGAGAATCTCTTCAAAGAAATCACACGTAGTCTATATAAAAGATGGCTCAACTCCCGACAGTAACAACCGAAAAGGACCTGCACTTCCCGTGTTACGGCTCAGCTGTGACAGAAATGGGTGAAACTGATGGGAAAAGAGGAGTTTTTTTTTGTTCCTTTACAACGAACCGTGTTAAGTGAGCTGGGGCCCCAGGTGGTTGAAGCTAATAGGGACCGATTGGTCTAATAAATTGGCCGAGCTCGTTCTCCCTCCTCTTCGCGCAACTCTTCAGGGCCGACATCTGTCAGCGCGTGGGTGCTAAAACCTCGATCCGAACGGTCAGAAAGCTCTAGCTGTGTCAAATCAAAATAGCGTTAAAAAAACAAGAATGAAAAAAAAGAAGGAGATTATTCCACAACGGTTTACCATTCTAGACGGACCCTATTTTGCGAGAAGGAAAACAATCATGTTTGTCCTACAAAAAGTACCCATTTTCTCATTTTCATGGTTTCCACATTGGCCATATGTTAACCCCTTTCATTGTACGGAAGTAATATGAGGTCCAGGTTTGATTCAGCATTCAAAGTATAATGGAAAATGCTAAGCCTCATATTCACTCATATCCTGCTCCGTGTAAGGCAAGAAGCACCCAAACGGGAAATGTGAGCAACATTTCAAACTTTTTGGATAATTTTAAAGACCTTTTTTTTGACCGGACAGCCGATGGACATTTCCATTTGGAACCTACACGCTTTGAAACGTAAACGGTGAAAGTTTGGGGGAAAAAACAGTTGTTTTGGTCTACAAAAATACAAAGAAGCGGTTGTGAAAACAAGATCTTCACCAATGCAGACGAACAAACATTCCCAGTGTCTATTCTGAACAAAGAGGAATCCTAATTCTCGGGAGATGAGACGGAAATAGAGTGGGAGAAAGATTGATCCGGCCAACGAAGGCGAATCCCAGTAACGCATTCGAATACATTTTAGAGATTTATTTATTTGTACAACTGGTGATATAGTGAGCATGTGGTCAGAAGATGATTCTATTTTCCCGGCCATTTATCCCCTCTTTTTAATTCTCTTTTAAGAGCAAAATCCGCTACTTCGGGCATCAGGAAATCTTCTGAAATGCTCAGCGCCAAGTTGTGAAATGTGCTTCCTTCCCCTTCTTACAATGTTCATGTGCAATTCTGTTCACTTCTTTTAAAATCGTTGAAAAACTCAAACTTTTTTAAATCAAACATTTCTTCCGTAAACTCCGAAATGATCCTTTGAAATAATTTAATACTTCATCTTCTTTACGAGGGTAAAGCGTAGTAACCGTGTAACCCAACATTCCATTGAGTTCTCTAACCTGGCTTGATCGACCCGCCTGTATTGTATTCTTTCTCAGTTAATATTTAAGTTAAAGGGAATGAGGTACAAAAAAAAACTACAAGAACATTCTGAAAATAATAATAAAATTATTCAGCATATAACGATTGATCAGCCGGGAAACCAGTCATTGGAACACACGATGATCATTACAGTAATTGTTATGAATATTTTATGTGATCAAATGGGTTCTTCCCGGTAATTTTTTACTGACTGTGTCTGAAAAGCTGTTTTGGCAGAATAAAAGTCTCCCTGAAGTATTTAATATTGAACAAAATTGAGAATAGCAATGACCCTTTTTACCTGAAGAAAAGACGAATGAGAGCTCACTGCTCATCAAGAACGCATGTATTATTTGAACGTTCAACCTTAACGATCTTCTCGTTTGTTATTGTTCGAATTCAACGAAACCTGGCTACCGAGAACGGGATATAAAATATTCCCGTTAATTCACTTATAAGCTAAAAATACCCCTTGGCGGAGGAATTCATCGGCAACTTAAGTGAGGTCAGAGACCCAGTTGAATTTATTATAGAGTGCGACCAATAAATCAACCTTGCGATTCGGATTGGACGAGGGTGGTGCCGGTAACGTTAGTTAACTTTTATTTGGGACTTAAATTGTACTCCTTGCACAGGGAACTAATCTCGAGAAATGGTATTCTTTAATTTTACTAGGATTCAGTCTACATACAAATGTCGTTTGGACGGCCCAACAACCACAATTAGTTATTATCAGTTACTACTCATGTTACGCAGCAGCACAAGCTCGATTGGCATGGGATTTAGGGGTGTGGTTGTCATATTTGTGCCAACCCGTTCAACGCACATCCGCCCTAGGGGAAGGTCATTCACGTGGATTGGCGCATAGCCTCAGCCTTAACTCAGCTCGAGTTAAGATAGATGTGGCTAATGAAGACAGCAACCTGGTGGATGCTGCTGGCCTTTTGCTGATCACTGCGCCACCAACGCGATTTGCCCTGCTATCAGCCGAGCCGTCGTGAACCAGCTGGAATGGAAATGTAGTCCAGTCGTTCCTCAGCTTAAGCTTCCAAAAAACAATAACAAGCCTTTTCTTATCTTCTGGTGAGATAATGCCATTTGGCGATTCCCCTAATCGCGGGAACTGTCGTAAGAACATACGAGAAATGATGAAAGGAAGGGACTGGACGTAAACGTACTGTCATGCTGAAAGAACACAGATACCAACCCTTCGATGTTGAAGACCGTGGACATCATGTTTTCTATTAATCATTTCGGTAACGTATCAAGTAAAGGATTTTAGTACGGTTTTAGCTCGAGTTTCCACAGTTGTGTCTATTCCTTTTCCTGTTTAAGGGGAGATGAGCGGATTCAATTGGATATGTCATGTCTCCGAGACACGAGAATATCATGTGATTTATTTCGAAATAGGATCCGAGAGTGCTGTATGGGTGTGTATATACAGTGTTCCATGTCAATGTTGTAAATCCGCAAAATATCGAATCGACATCACAACTTAATACCCAATTTGTAACAAAATTTGCTTTTTATACTTCCTTCTGAGGCTTTGTTTTAAATTAATTCAGATTAAGCCTCAGCCTATTTCTCTGACTGCTATTTTGCAGTTTGTTAAGGAAAAAGAAGTACGAGAACATGGAATTATGGTACAAGATTGGAATATAGAAGCAAAATGTTCGTCAGCGTCCAAGGTTGAAATATCATTACCTGAACTCAATATTATCTTCACCTTAACACTACTGCAAATATCTCGTTTCGCCAAGGCAACTCGTATTGTGTGTGTTGTGATACAGGAGAGAAAAGTTCAAAATGCGAACCAAAATCTGTCCGCCTTTGTTAGTCCCAGAACAGCGATCAGAAATGGAAGTCTCTTCATGGACCGCTCTACTAAAAACATTTCACGGAAAGAATTCTCTCAGAAGTTGCTGGGATTCAGGTATCAAATTTCACTTGAAAATAGCACCGCGCATTGCACAAAACAATTCCATTCGTTCACAAGGCATTCCTGTGAAAACCCACAATGGCCTTCGGGGCTTTGGAGCGAACTTTAGGCTAACCATTGTTGGAGATCGAGAAAGGGTATGTAGGGTGTTAGTGGGGGAAAAAAATTCCTCGGATTACCTTTGAGATCAGGTATGCGGAGTGCGGTCTATCTCAGGTGTTCAGAACCTGTTATCCACCTGGGACCACCGCCAAGGATCAACTTATCACCTCCGACCTCCTACTTTCAGCTTCTTGCGCCCCTTCAAGCCCACGGATTTTTCACGTTTTTCACACCCCCTCCCACTCACTTTACCTTTGGCCTCCTCCAAACCTGAACACCTACATTACCTGTCGTAGCCTGAGCGTATGTTTTCTCATTTTCGGCATAAGTTCCTTCCTACTCAAAGCAAAGTTAGGAGTTACCCGTAAGACTTTTGTACCATTTTGAGAGCAAACGAATGCAAGTATCATAATAGATAGACGAGGGATTTTGAATACCAACTAAAACCACGCAAATACGGCGATGATTCACAATATTATCGTACAGTGTTACAACGTTCTGTTATTGAAACAGTTCACACGATTATTAGTTCGCCCCTGTTTGAAGGTTCCATTCGGGTCATTGATTTCGAAATGGAATGCAAACATCGGTAATGTATGGCCTCAATTTGTGATTAGGTTTATATCCAGAGGCAAATTATATTTGACCGCAAGAGATGGGGAACGTGACGAGCGCGAACCCATAATTGATGGTGAATCTAACAGACAGATATGAAATGGTTAAACGCGACACGTAATATTCGGTGAATATTCATCAATTGTACGTATGGGTTCAATGGGCGCTCACCAATTTTGGTACTCCTCTTTCAAAAGCTTTTCCTACGCTGGGACAACAACAATAATCTTCTCAACAACCAACTAATTAGATGAGTGAATGAGTTTATTCAGAAATCTAAGACTAAAATACAATAGACTGGAAATTTTAATTGAATAATTTTGTATATTTAAGATAATATTACTTAATAATATTATTATATTTAATATTAAATAAAAATGTAATCTTTTATTTAATAATAAAAAAAGCTCAAAGCGTTGGGCAAGATAACAGTTATGAAGGAAATGGTTCACGATAAACGAAGGGCGATTCAAAAACATTATCACAATCATAAACATGCTCTAGAATAAACATGCTGTTGACGAAGGAACAACCGCTGCAAATTAATTAACAATGGTTTATTTTAAGTAATGGGTGAGTAAAAGTATCTTCCAAAAAATAAAATAAAATCGCAAAATAAAAAGTGGACAAACAACTTTTCCATGAAAGAACGGCCATTGAACTCCATTCCACTCAATTCAGTGTCCAAAATTTCGTGAATGTGATGGGATGCCTCACTCGGTTGTGTTCCAAAAAAACTCGAAAACTTATTCGTTTTTTCGTGGCAATTTTCGTAGTCGAAACGAAACAATGTTTACATTATTCAAATACGAACGATAAATCACAATCTGGGTTCATTCATATGGTCAGCTACTCCCGATACCCATTTCTGGTTTTATTATTATAGATTGAAGTATATTATTTTTATTTGCGCATCCAAAGGGGTACGTAAAGTAGCGATTACATGCATAATTGATTTTGGAGCAAGATTAGGAAGTGACATTTTTGATGTGTGTCCTGAAAGAAGTTTATTTGTGTGCTGGCTGAAACAGAACTCACAACGAATTAGCATTCGACACGACACCAAAAAACATTGCTCGGAAGCATTAGAGAGGCTCTAGGTATATACGCTCCAGCACACATAAGATTCTCACGGCTTAACTCGGTCAACCTCACCATGACGTGAGTTAGGAAAGGCTTTTATGTATTTTGAAGAGGAAATCTCTCACCCCTCTCCCAATATGGGTCAGGAACAACCGAGGCAGAACAAAAGAGAATAAATTGGTTTTTACCTCGGTCGCGAAGGGAGGAATAAAAGCTGCGAGGGTAAGGAAAGTGAGAGATGGCGAGGCGAAAGTGGATCCCCCCACAGGCTACGATCTCATTCTTCGTAGAATACCTATCCCCACGTAGGTTGTATATATCCGTCACGTCGGTGAGCGGCGAACCGAAACATTTTCCCCCCACCTCTTTTCACCAATAGAGAAGCCCACAAGACCGAAAAATACCGAAGAAACTCGATAAACCGGCCAAACAAACGTAATAAACCGTTCGTAACAAACTGCATTACGAGTCGGCATCGCTGTCAAGGTTGGGGCTGTAGTTATCAAAAAGGTTTTCTTGCCAGTTCAGTAGTGGATCATTGCTAAGCTCGAACGAAGTTGGGTTTCGTACAATCAGCCAACTTGAACAGCGAAGGTTCAATAGTAATGTAAGTTTCTCAGGAGCAAAACCATCCAACCAGCTTACGAAATCAAGCTTTACAGAAAAGTCCACTGATACAGTTCTCTCCAGTTCGTGATACGAATGGTGAAGTTGAAGGTAATAATTTGAATGAGGCTTGAGCCCGAGGCAAACTTTAACCCAAGTTCAAATATACGCAGTAGACAGCAAAGTACGAATGACGAGCACCCGATCAGCTGCTCGCAACTTTATCTCTGATTGAGAGTCGAACCGAGCAAAGATTGTGCTCATCCAAGCAAAACTTTCTCTTTGAAGTGGCGCTCCATGTTCAACCTCTTCACGTAAGTTTTGAAACGCAAGGAATGAAGTAATGGATTCTGACAACGCAGACTAGTAAGAATCTTGGTCATCAAAGGAATCCATGTTGAAATACTTGCATCAATGCACAAAAAAGTTGCAAAAGAAAATGTATACGTGAGTTTACAAAGACCTTAACTAAGTACCCTACTCAGTTTTCATTTTTCTCGCTATGTTCTCATTACATAGAGGAACTCACACTAACTTGATGAGCTCTTACGATTTGGTTCTCTCAAGTCGTACTGAGACGATCATCCGTGTCAAGAAGGCGGACAACCTTCTCGTTGGTGTGATGACATGCCTCACATTGTGGTTGATTTTGTAACTATCTATAGGCGTTAACGTAGCAACGCAAAACGTGGTTCTGGAAACTCTGGATAATTTTGCAATTGCTTTGAGCGGTGCATCCACAGAGTTGAGCACCAGGTCGGATCAGGACCTGTCTGTACAGAAGAGGTATTCTACCATTGAAGAACACGGGTTCATATATTATTATAATATTTGCTTGTTAGTGACGTCAACGTGAACGGACTCTACCTCATTCGTACGGGTTCTCCAGTTTGTTGTCTACATTTGATTGATTAAGTTTTAAAATTGTTTCAATGTTGGAATTGCCAGTGGCAAGAATAGCAGTGTCATCTGCGAAAGTTGCTAAGATATATTCTGGTCTATTTCTGAGGGGAAACATGCGTATTGGAGGTATTATACGGGGCCTTGGGTAACTCCAACCTGGATCCGTTTGGATGCTGAGAAAGTATATTCACGTTTTATCCAGAAGCAGTAGTCTGCTAGGAATGACTTAAAGAGAACTGAGTAGCTTGCAGACAGCATTATTCGGATTTTGGAGTATAATCCCTTAGGCCAAACCTTGACGATGTCGTGGACGACGTCAAGGCAGAGCATACCTTCATTTCCTCGAGGGATTTTTCTTGTTATTCTGTACTTGATCTATAGTAGTGCGCCTTTCTAAAACCCAAACTGGTGTTTTGGGAGCAGTATGCGCTCTTTACAACAAGGGAGTTTCTTGTCAAACAGATTCTGGGTATTACTTTAAGAGCACCACGAGCAAATGGTTAAAAAAACTGGTGAATGGTGTATGAGGGGCTGCTGAGACAGTAATGTTGCCACATTCAGTCCATTTAGCGCAGAACAGAAGGTTTTAAAGTGGTTTCAGGTCCGGCAAAAAACATTCGCCGTCTACAAGATTTGTGTTCTCTACGCCTATTTGGAAACAGTCTGCTCAAACATATTTTGATTTTTTCTAACAGCGCACAATAATCTTGAAGATACCATACTTCCAATCAACAATAAATAACCTACGCGTTTCAACCAACAGCTAACAGCTTCTGCATTAAAAAACAAAATCGAAATAAGATGTATGATTTGAATATTTTTTTTACAAATCTTTTCAATAATTTGTTTGGAAAAAGAAGGGTGGGAAAATATTAGGAAGGTCGAAATGGGAACATCCATCGGTCACTCCCACTCGGGATAAGTGGAATAGCCGCGAAAACAGGGGCAGAAGATAGCTCTAACCACCAACAAATTCGGGACGTTTGAAAACACACGCCACAGCTGATCCTAATCTGCGAGAGCCACGTCGTCATTTTCCCAGAGGTCGCCCGACGACAAATTGCCTGTGCAAAAAGGGGCGATTTTCCCGGACCGCAGCCCTCTGGACCCTCGGCTCTTCTCGGGCGGCTTAATTGAACGGTCATACGGGCAATTTCACCGTACACGTTTTAAAACTCGTTAGAAGACAACTCCCGCTTATAATCCCGACCATTCCAATGCGGGGTGTGTCACTCCACTGAAACTGCATCAAAAATTGAGAGCAACGATATATTCATGACGCGTGGAAAAAGTCAATAAAACTTTATTCGATCAGATTCTTGTGACGGAAATAATATTCATGTGAGAAGAAAAAAAGGGTTAAGAGATTTCCGTAGCGACCTATTCCAACAAAGTCCCCTCTCGCCGACTTCAACTAGTGATAATAGGTTCCTGCTTGAGTGAAAAGACTCGACAAAGAATTATATGAGGTATGATAGTGAGTTTGCATAGGAAAAACAAGTAAACAAGTAAAACACTGATGGCCGAGAAAACCATTGGTTTACTAGAGAAATTATGCTTTACACCTCAGCAATATTTTTTGCATTCTATCTTGCATTATATCGTTGTTTCTCCGCCACACAGAAGCTTTACAAGTTGGAAAGAAATGTAACTGCTTTACACAAGAAACAAAGGCTTCCGCGCTGCTAATTTGAATTGAACCAGACCGATAATAATTCATTAATACGGTTACTTTCCCACCGTTTATAGAAACATGAGCAGTTATTTAGATAATTATAAGGTTCCCAGGAGTCAGCACGGCATCGGATTTTTCAACGCTTGGGTTTCACGGGTATTTTACCGGCACAGTCCTTTCTTCGCACAACTCGTTGAGGCGTCAACAAGTTCAACTAGCGTGTAATATTTTCCTTGCGCTATGATTACACGTTCTCGGCAAAAAGATTCGAGAGTAAAACGCTACAAATTGTTTCATTATTTTAGGTGCAGCCTAAGTAGGTACCTAGGCAAATTACCCTGCAAATTCATTCATAGGGGTTGGTTATTCTTCGGACCAGGAGGGTGGAGCAAAAGGGGAAAACTGTGTGTGTGGAGTGTCCCGAACTAGTTCCAATCGATTCAGCGTCCAAAATTTGGTGGAAACTGATACCCCACACGCCTAGGTACCAGAAATCTTGAAACCCACTTTTGAAGTTTTACCTATTATGACCCTCGTTGGGGCGTCAGACAGTCCCTTGCAAAGTAATCCCAATTTATTGAAGCTCCTGTATGGAAATTCAAACTTTTTCTTTTTGCAATATGCTCGTAAGACTTGGTGAAATTTCTCGGGCCTATAAACAAATAAAATATTTCAAAATTTTAAATTTTAAATTTCGTAACTTTGAAGTTATGAGAAGTTGGCAGTTAAATCATAGTTCGAGACAATTTCACAAGTCTTAGAAAGATATTGCAAAAGAAAAAAGTACGAATTTTCATACAGGAGCTTCAAAAAATTTTTCAAATTTTTCTGGGTTTATTCATGGAGAAATGACCCTGTCTTGGTTTCCATATGGTTACGGGCTCAAAACACATTTGCTCAGTGTGAAAAGGTATCTCATTAACTTCCCGATAGGACCAAATTTGGGTGTAGATTGGGGGGGGGATCAAATGTGTTTTTGAAAATTGGATTTTTGGGGACTAGGAAACGGAGGGGATTCAACCGACTTTTGGTTGGCTATTCCTTGAATAATCAACCTATGTTTTCATGCAAAAAGTAAATCTCTCCGATTCGTCCCAAAAAAATTTTCTGGACGTTTCAAGGTGTCTAGATCAAAATTAACAAATGTCCGTACGCCGTCTATGCCGACTTTGGTAGTAGAAATTATTCTAATATCTAAATATATATATATAAATCTGAAATTTAGATAAGGTAGGGGTCAAAATCTGAATTTCGAAAAATGGATTTTTGAAATTTTTTGGAATCTAGGTGTGTGGGGTAACGTTTTGCACTAAATTCTGGATACATAACCCCTTTAGACGGGTTCTGAATCGTTCAGGGACCCCATTGGATTCAGTGTCCAAAATTTAGTGGAAAAATATATAGCATACACGACTAAATCGCCAAAAATCTCGAAAATCTATTCTCACCCTCCCTCTTCCCCATCTAATTGAGGACCAACAAGAGTCGGAAACGGGTCCCTGACTAAAATTTCAGATTTTTAGCAAATTGTCCTCTACCCAAAACGCCGAGGAAGGCGGACGGACATTTGCTTATTTTTGATCTAGATACCTTAAAAAGCCCAGAAAAAATGTTTGGGGCAAATCGGAGAAATTGCCTTCAGCATGAAAAATCAACGCGTGATCGGGTAATCGAGATATCTTATCATGACACGCCTATGCGGGATATTTCCGACGTACAATTTCCCCTGAAAACCGAAAATTTCTTTTTAAAGAAGGATGGTTAGATACATTTTTGACCATTAGTCATTGGACATTGCTTAAAATAATCCAGATTCCAACAACAGATACGTATTTCCTCACGACGTTGAAGTTGAACTTCTTTCAGTAGTGTAATAAATACCCGTTTCTATCGATTCAGGGAATACCAATTTTCAAACCACTTATTCTCACCTCCGTTTTGAGTGGTTGGGCTGAAATGTTTCTGGGACCGGAGAGAAATCACAGACCTAAATTTCTCTCGTTGCAAAATTGCTACAGCAAACAAAGGCTGTCATCTTGAAACGCAAAATGTCACATTTTCTGGCCAGAGAGATTGGCATGATGCATGAAAACATCGGTTCATTATTTAAAGAATAACAAACCAACACGGCACGAATTTATAAGAACAACAAGTAATAAAGACTTTTCGTTAGCCTCCCCTTGACTAGGATCGTAATGAAACTGTGGGTGGGGAGAAGGGGATTTGGCGGTCTCAAAAGTAAGATGTTAGGATCCAAGTTGTTCTTACGGAAGTTTTTCTTCGCTTGTTGAAGAAGTTTCTCCTCCTTCTTTCCCAAAGACCAAGCCATTGGATCCAGCGGTACCGACTCGTCTCAACTACCCCGTCTGCCCCGGCAATACGCTACTAACTTGAAATCAAACCCTTATCGTCCTCATCTTAGCTTTTCTCGATAGAAGGAGGTATAAAATAAGTTTTTCGTCTCCATCTTTGAGCCCGTTTTGGGGTTCTATCTAGGTTTGGTTTACATACACACCCATTACGCTAGTTGCAAATTCAATGGTTTCAAGAGCATTCGAGGATGTTATTATTACCAAAATCTCTTTCTCTCGAAATAGGTTTCCGTCGCCGTTTCCTTTCCTGTAGATTGATAACCTCTAATAATTTACGTGTCGCCGTTACGATCGCTATCTTGCTAGTAAGGAGCGTGGAAGAGAACCATTAGCACACGACGGGAGCGCAATAGTGTGGGAAACTGGCGCGAATACTCGCATCAACGAAACGTTGGAAAGAGTTTCAAAGGCCACACTTGGATCGCTGGCATGCGATAACTACTGCGGGGCGACAATCAACGACAGCGATCACATTAGCTATTAGTCGCAAAAATTTCATGTTTCCTACGAAGGTTTGGGGAAATGGATATTCTGTCAGTTCTGATTCACCAAGAACTTTACTCTCTTCTATGTTACTACACTGACTCTACCAGTCAACTAAGTTATTCTACTGTAGACGGACTACTTCCTAGACGAATTTCCTCTCAATGGATTGTATACAAGCGTAGTCAAAAAGTCCAAGATGTTCAGTGGAACCCCCTCTAGGGCGTGTATAATGAGTTTTGAACTGATCAGAACTCATTTTCATCCCCTATTAAGACGAGGTGGGTTGGGAAAAAAAAGTTTGAATACTAGATCTTTTGGTTGGCTATTCCTTGAATAATCAACCTATGCTTTCATGCAACTAGTCAATCTCTTCGATTCGGCCCAAAATTTTTTCCGGACGTTCAAGGTGTGTAGATCAAAACTAGCAAATGTCCGTCCTCCGTACTTCGTCTACGCCGATTTCGGTAGTAGACAATTTTCTAAAAATTTGAAATTTGGGTCCCGACTCTAGTTGGTCCTCAAAACTTCTCAGCCCAATCGGACCAAATGTAAGAGGGGGTGTGATGTGTGTTCTGAAAAATGGATTTTTGAGATTTTTTGGCGATCTGTGAGTGTGGGATACCGTTTTCGACTAAATTGAACGCTGAATCCAATGAGACGGGTCCTGGAACGATTGGAGCCCCCCGATTGAATGTGTTTTTGAGACTGATGGAACCTGGGTGTGTGCGGTATCATTTTTCACGAAATTTTGAACGGCGGGACACGCCACACCCCCTGTTTTTTTTTCATTTTCCCCATTTTTGATATTTACGACGATTTACGCTCGTGGGGTATCGTTTTCCACTAATTTTTGGACGTTGAATCGATTGGAATGAGTCTCCATGCTCCTGGTCCGAAGCAACCCCTGTGAAAGAATTTGCAGCGTTTTTTCCGTTAGTTATGCAGGTTTTGGGCTAGCCAACTTTGGCTAGCATGCCCATATTACCTATTGCTGCTGATCAGAGGGCACGAAGCAAGGAAAGAAATTCCCCGTCAGATCAGTGGGAGGGTAAAAAATCGATTGAAGTTCGTTGAACTTCTAGCAAAAACCATATATAACCAGTGATGCCATTCGGGAACAATCTAAAATAGGAACGTAGGCTTCTAATATATAAATTTAAACGGATATATTATAACGATGAAGTGGCAAACATAAGTCTAGGTAGAATCATACTTACAAAGGCATAACCATAGTAGAATACGTAAAACAGTAGTCCACTATTACAACTTTTTTAAAACTGCAACTTATTCAACAATGGTTTATTAATCTATGTGTAGTTATCACCCTTGTGTGGAAAGCATATCATTCCTAGAGGTCGCCAGAATAGGTATAAAATTGAAAAAGAAAAATTTTTCTCAAAAAGTACCTAATTATTTTTAAAACTCATCATCAAACTTGTCGAGGTTAGTGGCTACCACAATGACGTACCTGTTATGTAGGTACAGAAAATATTGTTAAGAATATGTTCCCTGTATTGGAATGGAACGACCCAAGGAGGAGGTCACCAGTCCTCGGGCCGAGAGGTACCTACGTATCATCCTTCTTGAGGACCTACCTACTCATCTTTTGTTCCACTTCCTCCTTAGCCTTGAATGACACCTCTGAAACTACTCTTTACAATTGTCGGTATGTTTGGGCTCTATTCAATAAGAGAAGAAGCTTTTTAAAAAAAACCTCTCTTCAATATACAACTTCCTCCGTTTAAATGCCTCTCCTTTTCAAACTCTAAGCTCTCCACCACCACTTTGCCCCTCTGGCAGAGTGCCTTTTGATTCAGCGTCTCTCACAACCTCTCTCGTTCCGTTCAGACGTTTCCAAGTTTTCCTCGAATAACACAAAGCAATATAACTTTCTCGCTCTTCACCATTCAAATTTGCTTACAAAATCGTCAAAACCAACAGTGTATTTAAATATTCGGTTATATTCTCCCGTAAAACATAATTACACGCTTTTGATGGACTGACATTCAAGTACAAAGAACTGGCAAATAATGATCTGACGTAAAGAGGTGTTGAGAAGCAATTGAACGAGTCAGCACCAGAAGCTGAGAATAAACTATGAACGAAGGAATGAACTATTCAACTGGCGAATTTTCTGAAAACGCGCCCTTATCAAGATTGTTGAATTCCTCCCTCTCCTTTCAAGGTAACATTGATCGAATTACCTCCGCTCATTGAATGTGTGTCCCCTATCAAAGGTCAAGCCGTGATATTTTGGCTGAAAAGTGACGCATGGAAACTGGAGGGTTCCGCCTCTGCACCCCGCCAATCTCATTCCAACCTATTGCGGTCTTTTGTCAACCCGTCTTCCCATCTCGTATACCCGTTCACAATCCAATTTGCCCTAGCTATTGACGTTGTCGATCCTGCGGCCTATCAAAACAATGAATGGAAGGCAAAATCAAACGCGATTCAACCTCCGGCTGATACGAAAGCCAAAACTTGGGACTTGATTCCGTTATGTTGGGGTTCACGTGGGAATGAGGCTTATTTCTATGCAATAGACGATATTCTCGACGAACACGAACAGAGCGCATGCGTCGGCGAGAGGTTACAGTTTGTACAAATCAAACTGTAACTCAACTGTAAATCAAACAATTCACTTTTGCGGCATTGCTTGCTTCTTGGTTGTGTCATCTTCAACATCTTCTATTTTCTGAGCGGCCTTTCTTGGTTTATTATTAACTAAATAATCTCATTCCGGCTCTACTTGGTCCTCAGAACTTTTCAGCCCGACCGGGCCCAAATTTGGGGAGGGTATAGAAAATGTGTTTCCTGAAACCCAATTTTCGGGATTTTTTGAGAACTAAGGATGGGACCTGGACACTCACAGTTTCCCGCAAACTCTATGAACTAATAAACAATTGTAAAAGAATTGTCAGTTTTTTTTTTAATTTTGCCAAAAATCTCAAGAATCTATATTTTAAAATACTCATTTTGACTTTCAAATGGAATAATAAACGTGGCAGAACGTGAGGGGTTGACTCTTATTCATATCAACTTCCAATTCCAAATGTGCATGTACCTACCTAATGGCGTTACTAATAAATATTCACATACTTTGGAATTTCTTCTAATAGATGACTTTTGAAATGCACTATGGAATGATAATTCTTATAATCAGCATAATAAATACAAATTAATTTTACTACAACAAAATGGAAAATGAAGAATTTTCAGGTGGTCCTTTATCCTCCCTCCAACCCATCTCCAAAACCATGATCCAACTGCAGTTGGAATGCTTTGTTCTGAGATTGGAAAAGATGGGCGATCCAGTCGATTCGGACGAAAGAAGTGCGTGAGAGGCTGGTAAAAAGGGGTCCATTGATAGTCGCATCGATTGAAAAGTAAACGGCTGTCAGAAAGTTAATGACAGATAGGGGGGATCCATTCTAACTCAAATGGACGGAACTTCGAGGGGAAAATTTGTCTCCAGTTTCCCAGCGAGAAATCCCCTTGTGAAAAAGTGGTTGTCAATAGAACCTTTTTTGTGTTTTTTTTTCTTTTTAAATGAAGCCTCGAGTGATATTAGCCAATGGGCAAACTTTCACTTTTTCGTTTTGATTGTGCGAACTGGCGGCGAACAATCTCATCCTCCAGGCTTCTCCATTCAACTTCGAACGGGTCATCCGATATTAACCCGACCTATAAAGTTCCATTGTTGAACGTCGTTCGCAAACACTGAACAAACTTTTTATATAACTAACCAAGAATACGTTTTGAGGGCTTTTTTGAATCTTGTGCCATCCATTTTCTCTTTAATGGATTTCTCGGGGAACATGAGGGACGCTCTGACAATGAATTTTTTTAAAAAACATGTTATAAATCTCTCAAAAGGATTTAGGATTCGTTCTGCAATGAACCAATAATAAACAATCCGTAAACCAAATAACTTTTCTTTTGGTACAAAATAATTGCTGGATTATCCTACGTTAGTTGCGATGTAATTGCAGTCTGGAGTTGATTCCCTAAATTTTGCATTATTTATAAATGTATTCTTTTCCAACACCATAGAAGGGGTGTCATTCTAGTAATTACTAGGACCATCATCCTCAAGATCAGGCGTGGGAGTTTTAGGGTAGAACGACACGTTAGCGCGGGATTGGAAGCCGCTAGGCGGAAATAAAGGTGTTCAATTTCCCTTAATGACCCCCCTCTCCTTTTTCGTGTTATCGAAGAGGGGGCAGGGATACCTCCGACTTGACCAACCACGGTAATAATGAAGTCTCATCTCTTCTCCACGGCCTTCTTTCTTCCAGGACCCCTCCAATCTTTCACTGCTGACCCATTACCGCGTCCGAGGGGGCCCATTCAGGAGGAGCATCCTGACATAAAATCTAGCTGACGTCCCTGGGGCCCCCTCAAGTGCAGGAAGTATCTGTCTCCATTAAAATCCCTCCACCTCGTCACTTCCCCCACCTATCCGCTATCTGTCTTAATTTCCATCAGCCGGGAATAAATGATCCCCTCCTCACCACTCACGCTGCTATATCCATACTGCCGTACACGTAGCAATATGGTTGGTTGGGGAGAAGAGGTGGCCAGTTAAATTTTAGATGACCTCACAACCTCTTGATGTACGAGCATTAACCAGCCTGAGCACCGCACCACGTTTCGTGTGAATGACGTAAATCACTTTTAACAAAGAACAATAAATTCATCCTTCCGGCTTCTACTAATGTGAAACCAACCATTCCATCCACATCCTCCCTGCCCACCAGTTCACTGCTCACTCTCGCGCTTCTCTGTCCCATCTTTGTTTCCTCGGAAACCTGATACTAATACAACGATAACACAATTCCGCCCCTGGAACACAACACCGGCAATTTCAATTCTGCAATAAGATGAGAACGTCAGCTCGACCTATAACAGTAGTCAACTAGCTACGAAAGGACTATGAGATCGAGCTATGAACTATCATGTAGTCTTCGGGTAATACGGATAAGCGCATTGATTTCGTTTCATTATATCTCTTTCCTGCAACAACTACAGAGAATTCACGACACGCAGTATAATTTCCCACGGCGAAATCCGTGGATTTGTTTAATCCATATAGAAGAAATGAATACATACTCAGCTTTAAGAAAACTTCAAAACAATCTTCATTCGATTTATTACTTTTATTCGAAAAATTATACTTTCATAACTTCAGGAGGGAATAATTGTACATCTTATAGGGGCGCTAGTTGTTATTTATTTTCTTCTCTAATTAGGAATTTACTCAGAAGATACAAAATACACGCCTCATATTTCCCACTTGAGTCAAAACTTGAATAATAATTATTGTGGAACAATTAGCAACTTATTTTACCTGTTTATCAAGTGGCAAAAGGATGCAGTAATCGGTTTCAAATTATTCCATGGAAATCGAATCATTAATTGCGGCAACTGATGAATATTATCGTTTATCCTGAGAACCTTTTTCATGAAAGCCAAATGTGAAAACCCTGTAGCGTCGTGCAAAAACTACAGTGCAAGATGATGCTGAGAGAATATCAATATTTCTCCTTCAGCCCTCGCTTTCGAAAACGATGACAAATATTCAACGCCTCGTTATCAATATTCAGGAGGTCAATAACGGCGGGGTCGGCAGATGAATTCATGCGAAGGGTTCCGCCAATGTTGAAGATACCTCAAGTACTCGTACCTTATATTATTCGACGAAAACAAAACCGCTTCAGGGCCGATATTTTCAACTCACCTGTAAATGAAAAAAAAAAGTGAGTTAGGAGGCTCAGTGACGTCACATTTGTCGTAAATAAGAGGAGTTTAGATTGTGTTGAAGAATTCAAAGACCTTGCAGTCCGCACGAGTGACATAATAAGGTAAACGCACAGATAGGATTTTTTTACAAGTTTATTTTTCTCAAATACAAATCGTCGAAGTACGCTCGTAACGGCACAACACAATAAACAAAAACAACAAAATGTATTAAATAAAATATAGTATCTCTTTCATAACAATGTTTAGTGCGCCTTGCCAAAAGTCTTTAGAACAAAAAAAGAAGTGAATTCAGAATATTTATTAAAGATTCCAGGACTTCCAACGAATACGTCACATAGCCAGGTAAGGCCTAGGATGATAATGGGCAAAATTTGAACTGCTATTGTGGACCTTTGTTTTATGATTATAAATGCGCAATTAACGCAGAAAATGAAAATATACTAATATTTAAACAAGATAATTTTACAAAGGAACAAGGAAGTATTTTAGATCAAATCGACGAGCTCTTCTAAAGAAGGAAAAACATAATCCAAAGTAAAGATAATGATTTAATTTCCTAAGAACTAAGAAATTATCTACATCTTGGAAATAGGGAAGGGTATTATCGTATTAATACAAGTATCTTGTGACCTCAGGCAAAGGTTGCACGAGCTGAAATTTATTCCATTGTAACCATCAAATACGACATTGTACACACTTGGGGAGAACGCAATATTTCTAATGATTTTCGCTCAAAACCAGATCGCAATAAAAGTGCATCATTGACCATATTCATTGATTCGTTGACGTTATTAGTGAATATTAAAATGATTTCTATTAAAATAAATATCACTGTTCGCCAAAAATTCATGAAAACTCGACCTGAGGCGAGGGTGAAAACTTCATTAAATGAATAATAAATTTTATTATCATTCAACTTTTTGAATGACAGGGCATTGAGAATACGAAATCAAAACCTTCGGCAGGTGATAAGACCTTGATGTATACCTTGATTTGATAAGAGGAGGAGTTATAAGATTCACCATTGAGGCGAGGCATAATTTTGGAACATGAACCGTACTTCTGCTCACGGCCTCTCGATAAAGGGTGGTTTCGTGAATATTGAAGGTACCTACCTACTTAATACGGTCAATAGTTTCAAAGTCCGACCGCACGCTCGCCGACATAAGCAGAATTCGAGACGAATAGTTAGAAACATTCTACGGTAGTTTCCAAGTAGTCAACTTAGGGTGATGATGGGTGGTTGAGAGGAGGAAGGGGAGTTCTTAGTTCAACCCTAATCGATTCCTTCCTAATACCTTCGAGGAAACAGCAGTCCCCTTCCTTCCCCACCGCTTCCAACAACGACGAAACCCTGGCGATAGGTAGGCACCTCAATTTCCAATTTAACATGCAGGGCATCCCTAAAGTTGGGTGGATACTTTGCATCACCGTGGGGACTAGTTTGGAGGCTACCTGATTTAATCGTCGCTGTTCCGCACTTGACACTACCAGAGAATACTACGATCCCCGAACCGCCCTAGCGAGGATTATTGTTCCGTTTCCATTAGGTCGCCTCTGAGGTGCTAGATTCTCATAATTGGCAAATCCTCCAACCTAATCTAATCCGCTTTTCACCTAACTCTCGTCCTCCCGTCAGAAGTTAATACGACTGTACTGAATGTATTCTGCAACTATGACACCCGTTCAGGAACGCCAGAGTTCATTATTTCGACGAAAAAACGGGAAAATCATGAAATTTCAAAGAGAAAACAGATACAATGAGAACATGTAAACCTAACAACTGACAGATCTCGGTTTGAAATCCCTGTGACTGGGGTTTCAACCCCCTCAGACTATCAGTAGTATTCTGAAGGATGGAGTTCCTTTTCACAATGTGCCTTATACAGGTTTTTGCTCTAGATGTGGATCCAGCTAAATAGCCAACCTATCTGATCGGATTTGAACGCGATCCAATCGCCTTCGTGTCCAAGTGCACCCGCTTGACGTTGACGAGGACATTGTAGTGGAGGCTTCTGATGGGTGGTTATCACGATTGCAGAGGCAGATGCCGGACCTACAGCAACAAGGTGCATTCAGGATGGCGGTGCGGTTGAAAATGTATCAATCTCATCAATCAGCTCCTCAGTGGCCAATTCGACGAGTTCATTTCAATGTTCAGGAGAAAATAATCAAATACTCCTTCAATAATGCCACTTTTGGTTCAACGCCCATATTAGAATAATGCACCCATCCAACTTCGATTATTTGATTTATTATTCCGTGAATAACCAATCTAAATAATTATGCAGAACATCAACCTCTCCAATTGGTCGAAAATTTGACATCCTCGCCGTATTTAGTAGTAGAGAATTTCCTAACCATCCGAAATTTCGGTCAGGCTATCTTTCCGGCTCAAGTTGGTCCTCAAAACAAGCCCAATGAGCTAATTTGAGGAGGGTTCGTGTAAAAATATGCTTTTCGAAAATCGATTTCGGGATTTTTTGGACACTAGGCATGTAGAGTGTCATTCTCCACTTTTTTTAAATATATACTCATTCAATTTAGATGGGACCCGGACCGATTGGTGCCCAGCGGATATGAGTATAGGTAGAAATGGGTGCCTGCCTATTTCGAAAGTCGGTTTTCAAGATTTTCGGGTTCCTAGGGGTGTGGGGTTCTTCCATAAAATGTTGGACGCTGACTCGATTGGAATGTGTCCGGGACACTCCACACTCACTGTTATTTCCATTCTATTGCACCAAGGAATAATCAACCATTAGAGAAATCATAATCAACCATTTGCAGCGTACTTCACACTGTTTACGATCAAAAATTATAAAAAAATTGATTATTTCGACGTGCTTGCACTGTATATTAGCATTCTAAATCACCCTTGAATAATTTGCAGAATTGTTTAGTGAAGTTTAAAATCATCGAAATGTGTGTCCAGCGCACTCAAAAAGACCTGAAATGATCCAAAAATTGGCACAAGGACTCCATTTGGTTCTTACTTGCTCCTGACTAATTTCCATTGCACTTTTGATCGTATTCACTCCAGGATATTGGTGAAATTGTGATTTGAAATGTAGTTTGTCGAGATTTTTGGGGACACTAGCGTGTGGGGGATTTCAACTTTCAATTTCAACATTTGCTAAATCGATTAAGATAAGTTTTAGTCCGATTGCCTCATAATGGAAATAGCTATTGATGTTTTTCAATATTTCAAAATTAAATAGTTTTAGATTATTTACGGTAAATACAACTCCATTACGAGCAAGATCTACCTTAATAAAATTACCACTTTGGAATACTTTGCCCGGTTTTGCGTTTCGGCGTGTAGATTCAACCCATAAGATAAACTAGCAGACTCCATTTGAGCAAAAGTTGTGCCTAACTTATTTTCGGCTCAATTTGAAATTCAGGTTTCGGGCAAAAATCAGTATTTTTTGGAATTCGAGTACCTAGATGTCGAGGTTTCATTCTGCATTACGTTTACGACCCTTAATCGATTTGAGATAGGTTTTCCAATACTTTCTACTGCACGGGTCGAGTGGATTTTCGAACAATAAACCCTAATAGATGAACGTAAAGCGTGATAATATGACGAGACAGCTATCCCCCAGATGAGACGTGGACTGAATAGAACGGAAATTGCGATTTTGGAGCAACGCATTCTCAGCCTGATTGAAAATCCAAGGTATTAACCCCTTTTCATGTAGAAAATCGTGCTCATCAAGTTGTGGTTTTGGGGGATTTTGACAATATATTGAAGCTCGCTGTACTTTACCGGGTATTCTCTGCATCAACCGTTGTTTTCCCCGTCTTGTTTGGCATTTCGTCACATCACAGTATTGATCTCCGCTGCAGACAAATCCGCTTGAACACTTAGGAAGCTTGATGTTGGGTATTCGGCCCATTCAACGGCAAAGGGCGCGGAATGATATAAAGACTGTCATGATTACCTTCATCAGAATTATAGTAGTTGTCGGCTTATGAATCACAGACGGTTTGATATTGATGACGGCAGTTGTACAATCGTGTGCGACGATAGAATATGAAAAAAAGCCTATTGTAAATGAGCAGGAGGTGAATTATGGTATAATTTTGGCTCCAGGTATTTCCCGCTGTAATATCCACAATGATAAAAGAGGCCACTTCTATTGTTCTTGTCAAGCCCCATTAGTGACTATCAGGAGAGGGGTGGGTAGGGGGATCGGCGTTGATTTTCGTTGTTACGGCCTGGCATCCCCACCCCACCCCTTCATCGTCATCTTCTTTCACGATCTCCGAGTCCTCCAACCAACCGCTTTTGTTCTGTTTCCCATCCACCGACTACCCGCTTATTCCCAAGTATTCACCCTTGTTAGCATATTCCTCGTTCTTAGCTTTCATTGTTCTGTTCCGTTCCAACCTCCTGCCTTCAACTGCATTCAATTCGAACGTCTCGCTCGATTATATGATTGAACGGGATTCTAGGCACGTTCACTTGTGGATCCTTTGACGATGTATTTACATCCTGTTCAGCTTTAGATCAGTTTGCAGAGTTGAGCTATACGCAACATTCACACCTCGTTGATTGGAATTTCAACGTGGCGCTTTGAATCCGCTTAGGAATCTGAAGTGACAATAATGCGATCCATCTTGATATACTCGTGTAGGTAGGTACCTGCTACATTCTTCCAAAAGTGGATCTTAATCAATGAAGAACCAGCATCAAACCTGAACAAAAACGAACTGATTCAGCTATTCACTCACTAAATTTCCCTATCCACGAAAGAAGAAAGAGTTGTGTTAGTCCCAAATTGTGCCATAATGTATTTAATATGAATGAAACTATAGTTGAAAAACACATGGCAAAGGTTATGGAATTTGAGCTTCCTTCCAAAAATTTCCCCAGGAGGCTCTGAAACGCAAAACGCGAATGAATGTTTGGATTTTGGAGCAAAAACGAAAGAAGCGTTATATTCAGAAAATGAAAATGCTGTACAGTCTCGGTAGCAAAACGCATGGAACATTTTGCCATTTTTGCTCACCGTCAGTGTTACATAAGGTATGTTCGCAGTAGCAGTTTCCAACGGTTTGCTGACCGGTTTCAAACTGGTTGGAGTTTGGGCAGTGCGCACGCGCGACCTCTACCAGCTTTCCAACTGGTTGGAAACTGGTTTGGGTGCTTGTGCGAACAAACCTATAGTTTCCACCACCTTTTAGCATCATTGACCCGCCACTGTCCACCGCAAACGAAAGCAGGGTGCGGGTGAGAATGTTTTCGAGATTTTTGGAAAATAATTTTTCACACAATTTCATCTGCTGAATCGATCAGCGCCACGGCATGAACTGTACACAGACATTTCGGTTGACTTTTCTATGATTAAAGAAGTGTTTTCACGCGTGAGGTTTTGCCCAAGAGTCGACATTTGCGTACGTCCTACGTTCATGCCAGGGAGATTTCTTTTTACGGGAATAAAAAAGAAGGGATTTTTACGCCATTTTTCAGCAAACTTATGGGCGCTGAGAAGATTGAGGTGGGTTTTGGTCCGACTGCCGCAAACGGAGGCAGGAAAGGATTCGAACTTTCCGGAACGTACGCGTATTAGATTTTTTTCCCACTAAATTTTAAACGTCGACTCAATTATTATGGGTCCGATTTAATTACCAAATCAAGAGTCAATTCGGAGAGATCGACTTTGTGAGACCGTAATAATTATAATAAAAGAAAAATAGAAACAAACAAACGTATTATAAGAAGGGGAAGGAAAAGATTTCGGGAGGCGGCAATATTCTGTTACATAATGAGAGTATAAAGCCATAGAGCGATTAACCGAAAGGTCTTTAGAAGTTCGACGATGTGGTTACCCTCATGTCCGCCGGTATTGTGCTAGCAGGGAGACCGCCACCATATCCTGTCCAACATCCCGCTGACCGCCCTCATTATCGTATTATCGCCCCTTCAGCCGCGCACCTACCTTCTATCCTCCTCAAGTCACCCGTTTCGAGCTTTTGTTGCGAATGAAGTTTTTTTTCTGTCGATTGAAAAAGAGCCGTGTCGTTGAGTCGCCCGTATCTCCGATCTTTTGTTGTGTGAATAAATGCCTTTTATTTTCGATATCCCGAACTCGGTCTAACAACCTCTCTCTGGTCCTTCGTGAGTAAGAATTCTCGATGCACTCTTTTTCAAATGCACTTGAACCGAACTATGCCAATCAAAGCAGGGGCTTTCTGCAGCTAGTCTCAAGCACAGAAGCCCACGGGTCACTGGGCACAAAAGGATCTCTCACTCGTTTCAGGCTCCTCTTGGATTTTACGGCAATATTTTTCAATCCCTGTATCCTTGTAGAAGATATAATAACCGGTGGATACATTTGGACGATACAGGAGGAGTTCATCAACTGATAAATGCGCCTCAGCAATATCAGAACGAAAAGGTTCAGGCACGGCCAGTATTTGAATTTCCCAAAATACCATAAAAATGTAACTGGGTTCCTATCAAGCATAGGATTGGACCAAAAACCCAAGTTGGGTGAAAAATGATCATTCCCCTTCAAAATTCAGTTGACCTATTCAAGAACAGTCCAACACACCCAAATTACAGTCTATAGCTTTTTACATCACATCGAAAGCTAAGATGGACACATTTATATTTAACTCTCATTCATAGTTCGCGATGTCTAGATCTAAAACGCTGCAAATTTTTTCACAGGGGTTTGTAATTCCTCGGACCAGGAACATGGAGACTCAAATTTAGTGGCCCTTTCAACACTTTTCAGCCCGATCGGACCAAATTATGAGGCGGGAGAGGGGGAGGGGAGGGGGGGTTCAAAATGTGTATCACGAAAAATGGATTTTGAGATTTTTGGCGATCTAGGCGCGTGGGGTATCATTTTCCACTAAATGCTGGATGCTGAATCCAAAGAGATGGGTCCCGGAACGATTGGCACCCATTGGAAGAGGTTATGGGTCATAATGGGTATCTTACCTACCCATTTCGAACGTGGGTTTTCATGATTTCTGGTACCTGGGCTTGTGGGATATCATTTTTCACTAATTTTGGGACTCTGAAAACAATGATATGGGTTCCGGAACGATCGACGCCCACCGGAAGAGGTTATGGGTCGAAATGGGTGTCTATATACCCATTTCGAATGTCTGTTTTCAAGATTTTTATTACCTAGGCGTCCTAAACCTGGGGTTTCATTTTCCACTCAATTTTGGGCGCTGAATCGATTCAAATGAGTCTCCATGCTGCTGGTCCGAGGAATAACCAACCCCTCTGAAAGAATTTGCAGCGTTCATTATCTAGGTTTTAATAAACAAACTTTTTTTTCTTTTTTTATTGGATGACTACTTCTCTCAATAGTGGCTTCAGTGCCATTAGTTAGGCTAGTCTACAGTTTAGAAATCTAGGAAAGATAAAACATGAAGTTGTTCACTTTCAGCGGTAAAGTGCCTTCTTTAAACAACCATCTTTGACCGAGCGAAGTCATATTGACCTGGCAATGGTTAGATCGATGATAACGACAGATGGAAAACTGAAGAGACAGACGAAGGACGATATCACCATTTTGGAGGTGAGATAGAATGGTTTACTTCTCAAGAGCCTTCTCGTTGTAGGGCGATCTCGCCCACGGGAGCCTTTTCGATAAGTTGGACGTCGTCGTATCTTTTGAAATTGTTTGAAGCAATTCCGTCAGGATTTTCTCAGGCAGTTGAAGTATCATACGTCGTAGCCCAGCCAACATTAATCCGAGACGGTTGTCGGACTGCGGGATAACACACAATTTTCTCGGTAGTACGCACTGGGGAGCTGAAGGTAAGAGATGTTCTGGGACAGGCCGATGACAGTGTCCTCGCTGAGAACAATGGAACTTGGAAGCTGCATGCGATGAGGGGACGAGGCCTCAGAGCCCTCTCGAGACATCATCGCCGTGTTATAAAATCCAGAGGCGTTTTCAACAACCTTTTTCACTGTCAACGAGCCCTCTGTTCTTATGACGTTCCCAAAGTTGAGGAAAGAAGAATAAATAATATTGAAAACTTAAATTTCACGCAAAACAAGTCAAATTATCAATTCAACGAAGAAAGAAAATGCCTAATTAAATTAATATTTTTGCTCACTTTGTTATTCCTTGAATGTGAACCTATGCTTTCATGCAAAAAGTCAACCAAAATGTTTTTCTGGGCGTTTCAAGATGTCTAGATAAAAACGTTGCAAATTCATTTACAGGGGTTGGTTATTCCGAACCAGGAGCATGGGGACTCATTCCAATCGATTCAGCGTCCAAAATTTAGTCGGAAATGATACCCCACACGCCTAGGTACCTAGAAATCTCGAAAACACACATTCGAAATGGGTAGATACATTCTGAAAATTACAATAATCGACATACGGTTATGAAGTTGAAATCTTGTCATCTTTCTTTAAAGGAAATATGATCTCATGAGAGTGGTCATATCATGAAAATGTGACGCGATTACATTTATCCAGACGTAGGTATCGAGTCAATGGAAGTGGGTATGATCGGAATCTGGCGATCATTCGCCACGATATTAATTTATTACGTCGGAGACACGCAATGGTGCCATCACCATAGATCTCAGAAAATGAACGATGACGCCAAATTTTCGAGATCAAAACGCCAATACGTTTTCGTCACCAACCAGCGGTTTCGTGATTTATTGTGTTTAGAATGAGGAAATCAATATTGAGTTTCTGGTTTTCCTAAAACCGAGTTGCCTAAAACTTCGGGAATCTGTGGTGCGCACAAAATCGAGCCAACGAGGATAAAAATCGCACATTGAACACTTCAAAGTGGTCTCAAGAAAATCGACAAGGCTTTGATTGGCGTTGATTGGCGCAACATCCGCGTTGGGCGTGACAGGTGTGGGCTGGCCGGTCGGTGGTGTTAACACTAAAATGCCAACCTTATAATCTCGGATGGAGGCAGTACGCAATTATGACGAACTCCCTTTGAATTGAGAGTCTACAATTAACTTGGGATTGGCCTTGTATATTTTTCACCTCGTTCGTTAACGTTCCGAAATAGCGATTAATTCTCGAGCTGATCCGAGATTTGGTCTTCTTTTTTCTTAAATGGATTAGTGTCTCGAGCGTCCTTCCTCATTATGCATACTTGAGGAGGTTCGAAAAACCTCTGCCGAGACCGTTTCTCGAAAGATATGATGTCGAGTAAGAGGTCTGCGTAGAACTCAAATCTGCAATAATAAGTTGGGGTTTTTAAAAACGCCTCAAACCCTTCTGTAATGAAGTTTAGTTTTTTTTTTTTTTTTTTTTTTTTTTTTTTTTTTTTTTTTTTACTTTCAAAGACTTTATGCCAAGAAAAAAATTCTGGATTTAGAATCTACAATGTGGACAGCAAAAAATAAAACGCAGCAAATTCTTTTATTCCTCGGACCAGGCGCACGGAGACTCATTTCAATCGATTCAGCGTCCAAAGTTTAGTGGAAAACGATACCCCACACGCCTAGTTACCAGAAATCTCGAAACTTTCGAAATGGGGAGATAGATACCCATTTTGACCCATAACCTCTTCGGGTGGGCGCCAATCGTCCCGGGACCCGTCTCTCCAGATTCATCATCTAAAATTTAGTCGAAAATGATACCCCACACGCCTTGATCGCCAAAAATCTCAAAAATCAATTTTTCGTGATACACATTTTGAACCCCCACCCCCTTAATAAATTATTATCTTGGAGTCTTGGACATGGGAATGTTCGGATGATCGTCTCCAGCACATAATAACCGCTGGTCATAGATTTGTACACTTGACACCCTCAGGGACGTAAATAGGGTGGGTTCTACTGCGGCAGCGGTATCTTTCCGTGATTTCACTGCCGTTTCCTGGAATTTTCACGATTGTCACCCAACTCCCTCGTTCTCACTCATTTACATTCTTCCTCACGAGCGAAAAGCCCTCTGAAAATTCCGTTGAAATCCCATAACTTGGCGCGCCTATAGCGTCCGCGTGTTTTATGTGTGTTTTATAGCCTTCGCTGAGCCTCGTGGCAGCTTAATTCAGCGAATAAATATCTCACTTCCCCAGAACCGTGGGGGGCCTTTCCGTTGAGTGGGTATTACCTCAGGGATTCAACCAGTTATTTCCCCCACTCCTAGAATCAATGGCGGATTGTCAATACCTCGTAGTTTGATGCTGACGATGAAACTGAAAATGTAGGTTTAAAGCCAATCGAACGGATCTAACGCGAATCCTATATCCGTTTCTCGTATTTCTGACGGGAGTTTTCACTTCATCCTAACATATTTCGGCAGATATTTCCACGCACGCACGAAGATATTTCCTCTGCTTACGGCGTTGAAGGGCTCTTATTCATTTGCGTTGCTTCAGGCCAGAAAGACCTTTGAAATGCTGCAAAAAATCCGGAATTTCGGGTTCTGGGGGCGGCAAACTCATTTTCACCCTAATCGTCCCAGACAGAGATAAAGTAAGGGTTAAAAAATCGAAATCCAATAATCACTTGCTACGATATTAATCACGTTGGAGTCGCGTGGCGGTATTTTTACACGGTGATTTCTCAAATAAACGTTAACTACCCATTTGTTCCTGAATATTCAAAACGAATAGACATAAATAAGTTCATTACTGACAACTGTAAAGATAGTGTACCCGAAGGTTTGTAAAAATTCGCTGTACGTGCGTTGTAGTGGTGCTTGGGAGTGACACATTAGTGATTGGAACCCCCCATCATTACTTCTTTTGTCGTGTAATTGAATCGCCTCCCAATTTAGCTTTCTAGGACGACCAATGAGGTCTCAACACGAACAAGAAGAAGAGAAAGTCATGCAATTTGTATGTGACCGCCATGACCTCGCCGGTGATTAAAAACGAAAATTTCCTTCGAATTAGTGTTCAATAACAATTTGAAAATTATTAGAAGAGATCATGGTGCTAATGTGGAGCGAACATGCACTCCCGCGGCGGCTCTGGTTTCGGGTCCCTTCAAACATGATGACTGCTCACAAATGATTAGAAATACAGAAATCTCGTCATTTTCCCCTGAAGGAACTCTGATCTCCTCAGAGTGCTGATATCATGAAAATTGATACCGTTGACGTGATTCCGTCTATTCAGATGTATCGAGTCTATTCGAGTCAGATTTGGTCACAATCTAACGATCATTAGCTATGATATTAATTTATTAAAACGCTGTTAATTCATTCACAGGGGTTAGTGGTTCCTCGGACTAGGAGCATGGAGACTCATTTCAGTCGATTCAGCGTCCAAAAATTAGTGAAAAATGGTACCACACTGGTGAAAATCCACACATTTGAAATGTGTGGATAGATACCCATTTTTACCGATAACTCTTCCAATGGGCACCAATCGTCCCGGGGCCAGTCTAATTGGATTCAGCGTCCAAAAATTTAGTCGAATAGATCGCCAAAAATCTCGAAAATCCATTTTTTGAAATACACACCCCCACATTTGAAAAGTTTCGAGGACCAACCAGAGCCAGAATCGGGGGTCTCTGATCTGAATTTCAGATTTTTAGAAATGTTTCTACTACCAACCGGACGGACATTTACTTGTTTTGATTTTGATATTTTGTATATTTTGAAAAAATGTTTGGGCCGAACCGGAGAGATCGACTTTTTCCATGAAAACAAGTTGATCTTTCAAGGAATAACCAACCAAAAACGTGCCGAGGCTTCATGTGTTAATAACTACCTTTTCGTCTCCTATGAAACAATCGATTTATCAAAGCATCGATGTTTCTTGTAGAAAAATGTTTTGTTCATCGATACCCATCCCCACGGAAGACGAGCTAGGTATTTGGAGTCAAGGGTCATTTTGTCCGATAAAATCGAATGCTGGGGTGGACAATCGTGACGGGATTAACTGGGTTTTGTAGTAGTCAGTTTGACGCAGTCAACCCTGCGTCAACCCTTCGTCTCTCACTCGAGACGAACTCCATTCGCTGTATCTTGGGCGTATTTGTTGAGCCGCGGTCCCTTTCCTTCGGCTTCTTATTTGCTGCTATCAGCTCCTTCAGCGCAATGTGTCACCCACCACTCGCCCTTTCCGCACAGGGAGGCGGGAAATCCGCTCTTCGTGCTTTTCCCAAGGAGTAGGTTCTCTTCCCGCTCCCGGTCGCCCCCATTCATAAACTATCAGCACAGGGCGACCCATCTCTTTCCACGGCCCTCTCAGCGGCTCCTCTTCGCCCTCGGGGTCACCTCCACCCCGTACCTTGTCCTTCACTATCTTATTGATTTTGCCCACCCCCTGCCACCCTGTACTCTTCTCGCAGCTCCTTCAGCGAGCACCACGACCCTCTCAATCAACCGTCCGCGACACGCTGTGCCTCTTCTTCCCGCCGCCGAAATATTCCATCCGTAATCCTTTCACATGCTTCACTCTCAGCCCGCTTCGTCGACTCACATTTCATCCCTTCACCTTACTCCGCCGTGCGTTTCCTCCGTCATAGTCCGTCATTCTTACTTTACATCGTATAGCAGTGACAGTCTCTTCCCAGACAAAATCATCACCTGAACACAACCATATTCCTTGAGGCGTCACGACAGCTCAATTTAGAATCAGACGTTCAAGAACAAACACGTTTCACGCCGGAACTTGCCTACTAACCCAAAGACATATTGCACGCAAAAATCGCACAAAATTTCAACATGATCCTGAATCGCTGGCCCATAATTGACGTCAATATGCGCATCAAACTCCTTCGAGGTTTGAGGCAACTCGACCCGTTTTGAAGTCTCAAATAAATGAGAAACTCGAATACCCACTCATTTCTTCGTTCTTAACACTATAAACCACAAAACCGCCGACTGGTGACAAAACGTCGCGTTTTTATGGCGACAATTGATGTCACGAGTCTCCATTTTGGCTGGTTATAACTTGAATAGTCAATCGATGATTTCATGCAAAAAGTCTGAAAATTTTCTGAAACCTAAAAAATGCAAAAAACTCTCCGATTCGGCCTAAGATTTTTTTCTGGGCGTTTCAAGGTGTCTAGATCATAATAAACTAATCTCCGACCGCCGATTTTGGTAGTAGAAAATTTTCTAAAAATCTGAAATTTGGGTCAGGGGTTCGTTTCCGGCTATAGTTGGTTCTCGAAACTTTTCAGTCCGTTTGGACCAAGCTTAGAGAGTAGGGGGGAGGGTCAAAAGGTGTTTTCAAAAAATGGATTTTTGACGATCTAGGCGTGTGGGGTATCATTTCCGACTAAATTTAGGACGCTGAATTCAATGAGACGGATCCTGGAACGATTAACACCCACCGGGAGAAATTATGGGTCAAAATGGGTGCCTATCCACCCATTTCGAACGTGTTTTCGAGTTTTCGGGTAACTAGGCGTGTGGGGTAAAATTTTCCACTAAACTTTGAACGCTAAACCGATTGGAATGACCCTCCATGCGCCCTGTCCGAGGAATAACCAACCCCAGTAAATGAATTTGCAGCATTTTTATGTCCCTTCATAGCTATATGTGCATTTTGAAGAACGTGTTGAGAGAAAATCCAGCGAAAACGCGAAAAAACCCGACGAATTTGAGGTGAAAGATAATGAAAACACCGGTAACTATTATACATTTTCTGTAAAGCCTACGATTCGAATCAAACACATTGATGGTTCTTGATTTTGCATACTGTTATTTGTACATACGACAACCGAGAAAGGATTTATAAAACAGGAATAACTATTGTTCATCCATAAAGCATTTTCATAGGAAAACCTACCCCTAAATTTCATCGTCGAGCTCAATTTCTTCCGATTTTCATGCTCGACGTCTGGTTCTATGGCATCCTCTTATGGCTGTGACGTATTGAATATTGACATTGTAGTGGTATGCTTTATCCAAAGCGGCTTATCACGAAAAGCTTTATATTTATATTCAAAATGAAAAATTGTAAGTCGCGTTTTAGAGCCTTCTGAATAAATTCGGTTAAGCGTCCATCTGTCTGCCTGCATTTCCTGGTACAGCGATAAGTACGTCGTAGGGGTGGATGAAAGCTTGTCAAAAACCTAACAGTGATTGACGAAAGCTTCGAAAATTTGAAATGTTTTACATCCTTCGATCGGGTACGAGTTGTGCCTCATTTTCATCTCAATAGCCTCAATCAGAGTCAGTTTATGGGGTATAAAGATACCCCACCATGCCGGGATATTCTAAAAATTCGAAAAACCGTCGAAATTATCATTTTTTTCCATTGACTTCCAAAATCAGTCGAGTAGGAGCTGTTTTCAAACATAACGCAGTTTTACTTTGACATTAAACAAATAAAGAAATTTACTAAAATTTACTACCTAAATACCTAATTACCTTGATAGCGTTATCACAGAATTCCTCACAATGGTTTTGTATAGATACTGACTGAGCTGAAGATTGTGGTTCTGTGGAGACCATCCCTGTCTGGTGAGGTGAATTATAACCACGAAAATGTTTCAATTTGCGTGGTTCTCCGCGAGTTTCACTTCAGAAATATGACAGTTTCTCACTCAGGTGCACCGCTATAATCTGGGAACCTTTTCAGTCGAATGTGTGAATAAAATTACACTAAAAACCATCATTGTCGCACAATGGAGTGAATTATCCGCCTTCGTACGATTTTTAGCTATTTTATTGGATTTGATATTATTTGGACAATCGCGATCCACTTTTCCCTGTCACTACTGACTTATTTCATTTTTAATTTAATTTATTTATTATTACTTCACCTTGAAATTATGTTTGCCTTTGATTGCATGTTGGCGGAAATGGGGAAACTTGATAAAATGCTTGATTCACTGAATGTGAAGCTCAACAACGCTGCTGATTCCATTAAAAACGATGACTAATTTGGATTTATGCCTGGAAATGTTTGGATCCTGAAATGATTCAACCACACCAGCTGTAATCTTGTCCGTCTCGACGAAGTAATCAACAGTCCCATAACCTTTAACGGGGAAACACGATGCCGTAGGAGAACAAGGCAAATAGTAAAATAATAGAAATTACAGAGATAATAATAATAACAAAGACCCAGTTTCACGAATAACATCTTTCAATACAGTTTCTTCTTTTGTCTTCTTTATCTACGTTTCTTTCAACACTGGTCGCTGCCCGTAAATTACAACAGTCCCTCCGTTGCGACAATATTCCTTATCTCAGACTCGAATTATCGCGATACCAGACCCCCTTCAAATTCATTCTGACCCGAAAAGGTAAACACAAAGACAACATGAGCGGAAGAAAGAGGATACGATAAGACTGATGATGCAGTAATAGGCGCGTGCATCGTATCTGCTGCGTCGGCTGGTGAAGATAAACACACGGCGCGACGTACAGTTTTGGAGTTGGATTGTGTCAGTGGTTTATTGACTCGTGTCAAGTACAAAATAGTATGTACGAGAAGGGGTAGGTAGGATGTAGGTGAGCGTCCTAATTATGAGTTTGTTTGTACAAGACGCTCATCCTCGTCTGTTTCGTTCTTCGTCGTAGACCGTGTATAATTCCGGCGGCGAAGAGCCTCGCGTGATAATAATTTTAGAATCGGTTCTATTTTAGAGCACTAGTCAAAAATGTCCACAAAATCACAGAAAGTAACCGATTGTACTTCCTTCTAAGCGCAACAAGGTCGAAGGTTTTCAACGGAAACGTCTTCAAAACTCAAGAAACCTCCTGCTTTTGCTGATTTCCATCATCAGTTGAAACTCCTTCTACAGCAACGAACACATTAATGTGCCATACACACGTTGAGAAGTATTTTAGGAAGAGACAGCGTCCTATTCTATGCAATTCAATGAGCTGTCTAAATGAAATCACAGTATTTCCAACAGTAACCGAAGTTAAGTCGACCTAATTTCCCGGTACATTGGAATTAATTATTTCCCTTTTTCTTAAACCATCGTTACAGTATGTTCTACGGCCAATCATTAGCAGGAAGTTCATTTTCTTTTCAACCAAATTTGAGGAGGGAGGGGGTGTCAAAATTTGTTTTTGAAAAATGGATTTTGAGATGTTTGACGATCTAGGCGTGTGGGGTATCATTTTCTACTAAATTTCGGACGCTGAATCCAGCAAAATGGGTCCAGGAACGATTGGCGCCCACTGGATGGGGTTATGGGTCAAAATGGGTATCTATCAACCCATTTCGAAAGTGTTTTTTCGAGATTTCTGGTACCTAGGCGCGTGGGGTATCGTTTTCCACAATATTTTGGACCCTTAATCGATTGGAATGGGTCCTGGACACGCCACACCAACTGTTTTCCATATTTTCCCCATGTTCGACATTTTCGACGACATAGGCGCGTGAGGTATCATTTTCCACTAAAGTTTGGACGCTTTATCGATTAGAATGAGCCTCCATGATCCTGGTCCGAGGAATAACCCCCGTGATTTTGATAATATTCGTGTACTTTTACTTTTGTTCAATCTTATTGGGCTAATAGTATCCGTGAAGAATAGAAGTATAGGACAATTATACGTAATTTTTACGCTTTGAACAAAATGTAAGTCCGGCGTAATCCCATTTAAAAACTTCGAAAATGATTGAATTTTGTACGCAGGTACAGTTACACCAAACATCTGTCTTCAGAAGCAATATGTCTGATCAATTTTCAATGTTTCAACAGCAATTGCGGGCATCTTTGTTTCGTTCATTAATTAAACGGAGAACTCACAAATATGATGAAATTTGGCCTCTGGCACGATTTAATAGGCTGATTATTGAAGGAATAATCCTCCAAAATAAAAATGCAGCAAATTCTTTCACAGGGGTTGGATATTCTTCGAACCAGGCGCATGGAGACTCATTTTCAATCGATTCAGCGTCCAAAATTTAGTAAAAAATAATACCCCTAAATCGCCAAAAATCCATTTTTCGAAAAAAACATTTTGACCCTCCCTTTTACCACAAAATCTGGAACAATCAGACTGAAAAGTTTGGAGGACCAACTAGAGCCGGAAATGTGTCCCTGACCGAAATTTCAGTTTCGTTTTTTTCATTCTTGAATTTCATTCATGGATCATCATTCGAAACAGATTACTTTAGGGAATGATCGGTGGGGTTTTAGTGCTTTTTTCAGCCAAGTTGTACCCACTTTGTCATTAAACTAATGTGCAAAATGGCTTCTCTTTTGATGGTAGAAAATTGTGGCAAAAAGACATGGGCTTCTTTTTGATTGAGTATAAAAGTAGAACATTTGTGTAGTCGAGGGACAATGGACTAACATGGTATGGATTTGACGGGCTCAAAGTGGGATGTTTAATTGGAAAGTGCTTATCGTTTTTCAATGTTTTAACGACAATATTTAAGTGGTTTCCGTTAATGATAAGATTCTCTCGCTTCTCCGTTCATGGGCCCAACAGGAAAGGCAATCTCAAAACGTACATCAAAAAAGCCCGAAGTGATGAATCCCAGAGGGCGCTAAATTGACAAACTGTGTAGGATCCGAAGACGCCTACACGCCGCTCAACGACCGCAGTTGGCATCACCGCACAAGGTCAGGAAAGAAATGCCAACTCGAGTCGTTTGCGCCTCCCAAGCAGAGAGTCCAATTATATTTTCAATCGGTATGATTATCATTGCCTTGACGGTAGTAGGTGATAATTGTTTCAAAAATAACGCGACGTCGATCGTAGAGACGCAGAGTTTGGAAGGGGCGAGCGCGCAAAAAGTTGTTCACCTTCGGTGCAGGAACACGACGTGGGCTCCCAACAGTTGATTATTTCGACACTGACAGACTATAAGGGTATTCATGAACCGAAAGCACCCTTCGTGACGTTGTATCGTTGTAAAATCATGTGGATCGGAGGGTCGTAACGTCGTCAACCATACCACTTGCAAGTTAAATGTTATCGTCAGCGCAGGTTATGTGATTCCTCTACTCACTGGCCCCAACAATGAAACCATTGTTTGACACATTTCCCTTCTTAACCAACGACTTGGTTGGTTCTTGCTTGAATAATCAACCCATGTTTTCATACCAGAAGTAAACCTCTCCAATTTCACAATATACGTTTTATGATGTCTGCAACACTGCAAATTCTCCCACATTGTATATAGTGGTTAAGGTTGTTTGTTTCCCTAAAAAAAAGTCGCAGTTTTATCTTCATTCACATTCTTTAATCCGACGTTTTGCCAGTACCAGGCCTGGCATCATCAAGGCACATATTGGTGTAAGCCCCCAGGCTTGCTGCCTCCAGAAGGCCAGAAGGGAGGGAGCATGCGCCAGGATGCGCGCGCAGCTCCTGCCTGGACGTCGCATTTGGAGAGAGCTCCAACTCACTCATTGCAAAAGCGTCCAACCAGGCAGTCGTTGTCGAGGCGCCCCTCGGGGCCAAGGCGCCCAACATGTTGGAGTCATATATTTTTGTAACCCTGTCGTGCAAGTGCATCTCACTCAGTCCATCCTGGCTTTGTCCTGTGCTCGCTCTGAAGTGAACTCTGCTACCGTGCTGAAGTCAACCGAAGCTGTAATATTGTGTTCCCCATGCCATGAGATGATAAAGGACTCAAGTTAATAAGCCTCGCTGTGTACCTGCGGGACAGCGTGCCCCCTCCTGTTTTTTCTTCGACGTCGACGCCGTTTTCGTCAGCCGGTATCGTTGCACTTGCTCATTAAATTGTATTTCATGTATATCATAATTTCATGTATCTTGTATTAATTGTATTTTATGCTCCACATGTTGTCTAATTTACTTTGTCGAATTACTTTGTCTTGTATCAATTCTAGCCCTGGTTGAGGCATATTCTCCTTTGCAACGTGTCCTTGTTTTCAATTATAATTCATTTTGTATCAATGTATTTTATGCTCATCCTTGGTATCCCTAGTTGCTCAGTCGTAAGTCTTGGACTTACATCCCGTATCCTCTCGCTAGGTCCCTTCCAAATTCTCCGAAGAAACCCGAATTAAATTATAGTAAATTCAAACACATTTTAATTCGAGAGAGGCTTACATTGGCTAACCAGACTCCAAATACCTTACGGCTCAAAAAGAGGTATGGTTTAAAATGAGTATTTGGAAAACGGGTTTACCAGCTTTTAGGGGGCATATTAGTGTGAAGTGGCTTTTTAAAGAACTTTGGACGCCAAATTAGTAAGAATTTTGAATATTAGTATTTACTTTTTCTTAAATTCTGCATATATTTGTCCGATGAAGTATCAAAAGTTACATTCAATAAGAAACAAGAGTTATACTTTATAAGCTAATAGCCTACATAGTTATTTTTATTGTAAATTTTGTTAATTACTGTAAAGAGCATATCGGCCCTTAGCTGCATCCTCCCCACCCCATGATGCCTCACGTGATAAGGGGTTGCATTGAGGGGTAAGACAAACGATGGCATTTTAACGGCAGTACGGATCTCATCCCTCTACAGATATGCGCTAGTTAACTGAGCCTCTTCACCAAAGTGTCCTTATGGATATCCAATTTCATTCGCTGGACTATTATAATAGAAACCTGCTTTTCTGCAACAACAAGAACTGCCTGGAATAGTGAACCCTCGAGGAATATTTTGCAGCGCTTTGATAGCGCCGTCATTGTGATTCTCCAAGTTCAGCTGCTACATGTGTCGACGAAATTCTCAACACAATTTTCGCTTCCATGAAAGTGACACAATAAAACAACCAACCAGCGACCGTTGAAAGGTTTATTCAAACGTCGGGTCGGCACCGTGGAAAAGCTGATCTCGTCGGGTGTCCGGACCCCTCGAGGTTAGCACCTGGACCTGTTTGAACCAACCTGAGGACCATGTGGGGCCAAGGTGACTAACCACCTTGGAATGTCTTCCCCACAGACGAAGATACCTCCACATGACCCGTCTTAACCTATAAAACCCTCGGTTTTACAACTTAACAATCGCGTTTTGTTGATGACTATCCCCTCCATTTTCAAGCCAGCCACAAGTAAACACGGAAAGAGCGAGTGGGTCATCCTAAACACGATCCCGTAATGGTTTGTACAGAAAGGAAGAAAGATAGGAATTTCACGATATAATGTCCGTGTCATAATCCCGGGAAATTCCACAGAAATAGGGAAATTAATGTAAAATAGGGGAGAAACATTAAACACTATTTCATTATTAAAAAATGTAAGTTAAATTTACATATTCACATCCCATTTACATCCTAGTTTTGACTAGGAACTTTTTTGTCTCTGGTCCTCCAAACTTGTCAGCCCGGTCGCACCAACTTTGCGGGAAGGTATGGGTAAACATATGTATTTAATTGAAATGGGTTCCGGGCCGATTCGTGCCCACTGGAGGTGGGTATGGGGTCTGATTAGAACCTACCAACCTATTTTGAAAGTGGATTTTCGGGTACCTAAGCGTGTGGGGTACCATTTTCCACTAAATTTTGAACGCTGAATCCATTGAAATGGGTTCCGGGCTGATTCGTGCCCACTGGGGGTGGGTATGGGGCCTAATGAGTACCTCCAACCTATTTTGAAAGTGGGTTTTTTGAGGTTTTTGGGTACCTAGGCATGTGGGGTACCATTTTCAACTAAATATTGATCAAGGAATAATCAAACAAAAGGGGAATACGTCTATTTTATTTACCTCTGCATCACGTTTTACACCTGAAAAAAGGACTTTTCCCCCCAAAGTTGACACACTGGTGATTGATCCTTCGATCGCCATGATAGATAATGTGGCAAAAGCTTGTATCACACAAATTTGCTTGAATTTGTGATTATTTCGCATTTGCTCGATTTCTACATTTAGGTAGGAAGGCAATTCCATTAGTTTTTTTTTTAGTCCTTGTCAACATCGATTACAATTCTGAACAATTCCTTTCACAACTCTTTTGACGTCCATGTCATGCGTCGTTCGCTCTGCTGTTCCTGCGAAGTAAAGAGCCAACGCGGACGAGTTATCGCAAACCTTTCAAAAGACCTGAATGTGAGTTTCCGAGGATGTGATGCTCTACAATACATCGTCGCGCTGACTCGGTGACGCGGTTCGTACACTTTTATAACGCGAAAGGTTTGACACAAATCGCAAACAAAACAAGAAAAAAAAAAAAAAAAAAAAAAAAAAAAAAAAAAAAAAAAAAAAACCCCTGAAGCGAGGGGAAAACTGGGAGTTTGAATGAGAGCTCCCGGTCGGTCACGAAAAAATCCCCTTTTCAACTGGAAAGAAGCCAAAATCCGATGGGTAAGTCAAACAGATAGCGCTCGCCATGCTAATACCCCGGGGGAGAGGGCCAGCCGGGGGTTGGAAGTGACGTTTCATCACAGTATCAGTTGAACGACTTCGCCGTCGAGTCGATATGAGGGGACCTTTCCCTGAGAGAACGGTTTCTAACTGAGTTACGAAAACTGTGACATTTTTGGGTCGAGTTTCGACAGTTCTTTCTTTAATTGAGTCGACAGAGGAGGAATTTTTCTCAAGTTTTTGGTTTCCATTCCGTTCGCTGCACCTACAGTCAACATGGATTGGACTGATGGTATTGAGTAACAGTACGCTAGAAAAAGGGGTAAAAAAGGAAATCACGTGTGTCAATATCAATATGCGGACCAGGAGCATGGGGACTTCAACATGGGGAAAATGAGGGAAACAGTGGGTGTGGCGGGTCCCGGACCCACTCCAATCGATTCAGCGTCCAAAATTAAGTGGAAAATTATACCCCACACGCCTAGGTACCAGAAATCATGAAAACACACATTCGAAATAGGTAGATAGGTACCCATTTGGACCCATAACCTCTTCCAGGGGGTGCCAATCGTTCTGTGACTTGATTTTTTTTTTTTTTTTTTTTTTTTTTTTCAACTCTGGTCTTAACTTATTTTTATTTTATTTTATTTTATTTTTTCTAAATCAAATTGCACGAGAACCTGCTCATTTAGCAAAATAACAAAATGAGTATCTCTGTAAGCCAATCAGGTCTCATTTTAAAAGCCAAGTTTCCCTCTGATTTGCGTTGGTTGTGATTTCATCAGGTGATCAACTGATGAACTGAATCCAATGAGATGGGTCCTGGAATGATTAGCGCCCACTGGAAGAGGTTGTATCATTTTTTTAGGTTGTGATGTTTATTCAATTTTTTTTTTTTTTTTTTTTTTAAATGAGTTTTTATTATTTTTTGGTTTATTTGGGTTCGAGGTTCTTTACCTCGATTTCGGTATGATAAATTGATATATTTAACTTGAAAAATATTTTTACCTCTTTCTTTAAATTATTTAATTTTTTTTATTGGACTTTATTACTATATAATTAATTTCATATAATTAAGTGAAGTTAATAAAGGATTTAACCTTTTTCTTATATTTTCAAAATATAAGCTTAAAGCGTATTTTCATATTTAAATTATAAGGAAAAAATCAAATTAAATATTCCACTAAATAAGATGAATATTTACCTTTAAAAATAAATTTTAATATAAACCAAAAAAATTGAATCTTCATAATTGTATAACCGCAACTGCTGGCACAATTTTTAGTTACGAATATTGAAACTCAAAATGGTCAAAATGGCTATCTATCAACCTATTTCGAACGGTGTTATAGACAAAATTTCTGGTACCTAGGCGTGTGAGAATCATTTTCCACTAAATTTTGGACGCTGGGTCGATTATAATCAGTCCTGGACGGCCACTATTTGCCTCATGCTTTTACTCTAAGGAATAATAAACCACCGTAAAACATTCTGCAGCGTTTTAAAAATATCATTTGTTATACCAGTTTCAATATTTTAACCCCTAATCTGACTCGCTTTATGATAATCGCTCCTCCGGGACCAACCTTAATCGATTCGCCGCCCTAAACTTGGTGTAAATGATGACACGCACGTAACTCATTTTCAAAACGCCTACATTCACCCTTATAGTGCCTCCGTTTGCGAAAATCAGTCTACGACCCGTTCCAGTGTATTTAGCAACCAATATTTAGTTGAAAATGATACCCCAAACGCCTAGGTACCAGAAATCTCGAAAACCCACGTTTGAAATAGGTAGAAAGATCTTCGAAGGCCCTCGAAATTTTTCAGATCAGACGAAATTTGGAGGAGTAGGGGTCAAAATGTGTTTCTCGAAAAATTGATTTTCGAGATTTTTGGCGACCTAGGCGTGTGGGGTATTGTTTTCGACTAAATTTTGGACGCTGAATCCAATGAGACGGGTCCCGGGACGATTGGTGCCACCAGAGGAGGTTATGGACGCTGAACCGACTTAAATTAGTCTCCATACGCCTGGTCCTCGGAATAACCAACCCCTGTGAAAGAATTTGCAGCATTTTACCGAACAAACGAGAGAAAAATGTATCGTTGCGTTCGAACTTGATGACATGAAATTGATGAGGAAGCGCACGTACCAATAGTATAATGAATTTGCAGCAGGTCTACGCTGTTTGATAGAAGTATCAGTTTCTAACGATATTTTAGTTTTTCTACGCTATCAATCAATGTCTTTGTTGTGACCGGTCAAGTTCATAGATGACAAAAAATACCTGAATCTCGATAATCCGAGAAGTTGTTTCGTGGAGATTATCACCAACCACTACAGGAACAGCATCGTTCCGACGGTTCGCAAAAAGCTGAATCATTGTTCTCCGAGTTATGACTCATTCGTCTCTTTACGCGAATTTTTTCCCATGGTTTCTAATGTCTGATCGCTCGACGAACTTAATATCCTGATCCGGAGAGGTTGAATTAATACAAATATTTCAGTACGCTAAGCGGAAGAGACGCGGGTTGTAATAGTAAGCGTTGAAGATGATCTGGCAATTTGAGACCGATAGTTCGCTGAGTATTCAGTCGACCGACTCGGGTGTCGTCCACATACCGAAAACAGGACAATACTAGATGAGAATGAAAGTAAAAGTTATTCCTTGACGAGTCTGATTCGTTGGGAGAACTATTTTTTAAGGGTTGCTTTCCTGCAGACTTATTACTTCTCATAAATGGAATAATTTCTGGTTTTAAAAGCAAGTCTCTCCTATTCGGCCCAAATTTTTTCTGGGCGTTTCAAGGTGTCTAGATCAAAATAAGCAAATGTCCGTTCGACTTGGGTAGTGGAAATAGGAAAAGGTTAAGGGTTAAAATGGGTATCCATCTACTATTTTGAACGTGGGTTCTTGAGATTTCTGGTACCTAGGTGTGTGAGGTATCACTTTCCACCTAATTTTGGACACTGAATCGATTGGAATAAGCCCGTAACACTTCACAAACTCACCCCCCCCCCCCCTCCCATTTCATACATGCTCTTGGCTCCGTTGAATGGACCAACCCCCGTGAATGAATTTGCAGCGTTTTGAAACTCAATTTCCAAGATTTTTTGAGGACCTAGACGTGTGGGGTGTTATATCCAACTAAAAATTGAACGCTGAATTCACTGAGGTGGTTGCCGAACCAATTGGTCGCCTAGTGGAGGTGGTTATGGGTCAAAATGGGTTTCTACGTACCTATTTTTGGAGTAGGTTTTCTAGGTTTTTGGGTACCTAGGCGTGTGGGGTATCATTTTCCACTAAATTGTGGGCGCTGAATTTATTGGAATGAGTCCGGGAAACACCATATATCCCCATAAATAACAAACCATCGTGGAGGAATTTGCAGCGTATTTCACTTGGCTTACGACCAGGAATTATGGAAAATTTGTTATTTCTACGCACTTAACTGTAATTCAGCTTTCATGGTAATAAGTATCTGTTTGGAAATCGGCTGAGATGTCATCATTAATGAAGGCGGACACACAATTTTGGTGTCTATTCCGAACAAAAAGAGATCTGATGTGCAGGGGATGAAACAGAAATAGAGAAACAAAGGCGAATGGCAGCAACACATTCAAATTTATTATTTGTACAACTGGCAATATACTGAGTTTCTGAGATCAAAAATGATTCTCTTTTCTCCGGGATTCATCCCTGAAAACCACAATTCAAGGGGGATGTTGCACGGAAGGAGAGGTTTTGTCCAATAAGACGATTTTGGTATAAAACGAGTCACTTGCAGACCTACCCCGATCCGGGTGAGCTAGATCGCACCCCAAACTGAGTAATGGGCGTTTCTGTGCCAATTGGCGCATTTGGCTTGTTTGGCCGTTGCAATGTCAACCTCCAACTGCTCACAAACCGATGTTAACATTAGGCGCGTGCCAAAATACCGCTCTCAGTTGCCTTTCTTAGTGGAATTAGAACGAGACCATTCGCCATTTGAACGAGACAACGTCAAATCTTCCGACTCGAAGGCGCCGTTACATGACCAAGTAAACATGGCTTGTTTGCGTAAGAATACCTAAACGCGCATGGATTTGATACGAGAAGCTTTCAACGACAATTTATTTAACCAGACGAAAGCGTCAGCGCCAAGTCGATGCGTGAGAACACTCGAAGGAGAAGCATAATCCGAGCAATTGCCTCGCAAGGCCGATAAATCCCCTCGTCTTTCAACACGGTTGGTTATCTCAAAGGAATAAAAGTAACGGCGTCCATCTTTGCTCGACTGATTGCCGCCGAGCGTGTCGCAATAAAAATTCCATTTCCTTCGCTAACAATGATGAAAATTAATGTCGCCTACCAATATATATTTAAAAAAAAAAAAAAAAAAATCACGAAACAAATAAAAATTGTGCCTACAGAAGCTAATATAACCAAAACCCGTCACATCTGAACGGTTTTCTCTCATAACTTAAAAAAAAAAAAAAAAAACAATGAAACAAATAAAAAAATGTGCCTAAGATAATATACCCGTCACATTGAAACGGTTTTCCATAACTTGTGAAACGAATAAATTCATAAATGTAAAAACAGCTAAGGTCATTTTAAAAAAGTAAAAACAAACTATGAGGAAATTAAATGAATAAATAGTGAAAAAAACTTGCAAATTCTTTCACGGGGGTTGGTTATTCATCAGACCAGGAGCATAGAGAAAATGGGGAAAACAGTGAATGTGGAGCTTCCCGGATTCAACGTCCAAAATTTAGTGGAAAATGATTCTCACACGCCTAGATACCAGAAATGTTGTATACCCACTTTCAAAATAGGTAGATAGATACCAATTTTGACCCGTAGCCTCTTCAAGTGGGCGGGCGCCAATCGTTCTAATACCCACCCGTCTTATTGAATTCAGCGTTCAAAATTTAATCGAAAATGATACCCCACACGACCTGAATCGCCAAAAATCTCAAAATTCCATTTTTGGAAATACACATTTTCCCTACTACCTACCCACCTACCCCAAATTTTCGAGTACCAACTAGAGCCGGACACGGGTCTCTCACCGAAATCACAGATTTTAAGAACATTTTTAGATAACGTCAAGTTCAAGGCTGTAAACAAGAAGATACTTGGGCGCATGCGCAGTTCTAGATGAAACAGGTCGGGGCCCGTTTAAATCCGCGCGATCCCCAAAAATTGTATCGCGATCGGATTATACAATTGTGGAGGTTATCATTGGACAGATAAGCACAAAACCATACATAATACGCACGCAAAATTTCAAAAAAATGCATTCAGGACGATTGAGGGTTCCTCAAACTAAATGGAGAATTTTTTTAATGATCGCTTTGGTTCGAAAGATTTGCTTTGTGTTCATCTCGAACCCTTGAAGTTGGATAAATTTTCACTTTGGTTTCAAAAAGTCGAATTATTTATGGAGAAATTTCCAAATTGACTTGGAAACGCTGTGGGATAAAGCGGCGGAGGGACCCATGAAGAGGAGTACATAAGGTGGGATTGTGTATTTTGCGTTGCTCTTAACTTTATCAGGCTTACATCTGCATAGGAGTGGGGGATGGGACAGTGCGGAACTTCCGGGACATGGGACGGTCAAGGGAAGTGCCACTTTCCCTGAAGGGCCTACAAGGTACCTACTTCGGGCGAGTGGGGGACTGTCGAGGGACGGTCAAAGTACACAGCGGCCGTCGGTTATTGTAAGTCGGCGGCTCAAGTAGGGACACGATTTGTGAGCCCTTCGCGCTACCTTCACGTCGGTTCTCCCTCGTCGGCAAAACCTCACAGATCCTTCGCGCCCACCCACAACATCATCCAGCCTCACTCGAGGCCTGTTCAGGCGGAGCGTAGTGGGTCCCCCTCCCACCGTCCGACACACCTTTGTACGGTGGCGTCAAAAGCAACGAACGGGTCGATCATACAGCCCCACACCTCCGCTATGCCATTCATTCCTTCCCTCATCCTCCCCCACTGCCCTTTCCTCCGTCATGCCATTACCACCCAGACACTCCGTCGTGGAGGAGGGTTTCCCGACGGTAGCGAAGATTTTCTCAAAAGGACTCACATCAACCTCAAAGCCCACTCAGCAACCCAACCATGGAAACATGAACAACTGCTGACCGCAGAATCACGTGGCATCGTATAAGTGCATCTCACCTTCACAGCAATACCTTAACACTAAGGTTCTCACTGCTTTGAAGGAAACTCAATACTTGATCAGAAGCTGCGCATAGATTGAACAACTACCTGCACACACGTCCTAACTTATCGGATTGACTATCATCAGATGTAATTATGGATATCATTCACGAATAAATAACCAGCCATTATCAGAATATTCCAGGACAATTCTTCAAGAATTGAAATTTCACATGGCGCAGCCATTGTCATTTTTCAATTTTACCCAAACAATTTTTCTCGATCATTTCAGAACTTTTAAAGATAAGTTATGTGATTTAAAATTTTGTTTCTCACTATTTATTAGAATTGCGCCAATTTAAACACTTATCGGCAATATTTTTGTGACTTAAGTTAACTAAGTTACATCTTCAGCTAAGGTTAGCTTATAATTATTCTAATAACTGATTTTTATTGTCTTTGCATTAGCGAACTAATTCATGAGGTTTCGTGCATTTAGGTCTTCTGAAGAGATCATGTGATTTAAAATGAATACTTATCAGAATTCTGGAAAATCTAATCGATCAAAATGTGTTATTCGAAATACGGATTTTCGAGATTTTTGGCGATCTAGGCGTGTGGGGTATCATTTTCCACTAAATTTTCGACGTTAAATCGATTGGAATGGGTCCGGGACCCACCACACCCACTGTTTCCCCCATTTTCCCCATTTTGAAGAAATGAATCTCCATGCGCTTGGTCCGAGGATTTTGATCTAGACAACTTGAAACGCCCAGAAAAGAATTTTAAGCCGCTATCGGAGAAATGGAAACATAGGTTTATTAGTCAAGGAATAACCAACCAATGAGCAAATGTCCGTCAACCATACGCCGTTTTTCTATTAGAAAAATTTCTAAAAATCTGACATTTTCGTCAGGGAACCGTTTCTGGCTTTAGTTGGTCCTCGAAACTTTTCAGCCCGATCAGACCAAATTTGAGAGAGGTAGAGGTTAAAATGTGTTTTTCGAAAAATGGGTTTTCACGTTTTTAGGCGATTCAGGCGTGCGTAGGTATCATTTTTTACTAAATGTTGGACGCTGAATCGATTGGAATGGGTCCAGGACACTCCACACAAACTGTTTTGCCCCATTTTCCCCATGCTCCTTGTCCGAGGATGTGTTCTAGATGTTATGAAACGCCGAGAAAAACCAATATGCCGTTAGTGCTCCTGCAAGGATAGCAATTAAAACGGGTGAACAACAAATGGTTGGTGGAGGGGAGAGGTGGAAAGAAAATGATGATGACTTTCCTTCAACAATCAGCGTTCATTTCAAATTCACTTAGTGGAGGACGCTCAGCCATGAAAGTGTTAAGACAGACTCAGCGGGTGAGATCGTTACGGTAACAGAAATTCTTTCTATTAAGAGAACTCATCGCAGACCGTAATTATTCAGATGAAGGAACGGTAAGTGGGGGTCATTACTGGAAGGAGCTTCGACCTCTTGGAGCGGATCGGACCAACCGGGAAAACAAATAAATCGCATCTCCCTTATGAAAGGGCGCGGCTCACAATAGACGTTGATCGAACGAGGCCGAGATAGACAAGAGGACTGGTGGCAGCGTGACGGCTGATTTCATCCAAGTTGGAGGCCCCTGAGCAGAAGGCGACCAACAATACCAAGAGGAAACCTGAGATGACTGTACTGGGAATACGACGTGAGGTTTCTACCGTTTGAAGTGTTTAGTAACAAATAAGCGGCTAAAGCTGCGCCTCCTCGAAAGGCAGGTACGTTGAGTAGGTAGAGGCTTCTTGACACAAGAGCCGACACCGGAAATCCCTCTAATTAGTTCAGAATTCGTGTTGAAGGTTGAATAAATCTCGGGACACTGATTTCCAAGATAATCTCGCTGGCGATGGACATGAAATAGTAGGAAAGGCGATCCCATGCTCAGGCCTCGAATTTGACTGCGTCAACCGAATTGAAAACGTTGCAATATTATCGATATTTCCTATTATCGTTCATTATTGGACAAGAAAGACAACAACGCTCCCCTAACAATCACCATTTACGTTGAAATGCCGGACTATCTGTCCGATTCCGAACCAAAAAACGCTGCAAATTCTTACACACGGGTTGGTTATTCCTCGGACCAGGCGCATGGAGGCTCATTTCTTCCACATGGGGAAAATGGAATTAATGGGTACGGTGGGTACCGGACCGATTCCAATCGATTCAGCGTTCAGAATTTAGTCGAAAATGATACCCCACACGCCTAGATTGCAAAAAATCTCAAAAATCCTTTTTTCGAAATCAACATTTTGACCGCTACCCCACCCAAATTTGGTCCGATCGGGCTGAAAACTTTTGAGGACCGACCTAGGCCGGGAACAGACCCTTTCCCCAAATTTCAGATTTTTATAAAATTTTCTATTACCAAAAAACCCCGGAAGGACATTTGACCGAATGTTAGGTTCGGACCGTTTTAGGTCCTAATTAAAAATGTAGTATCGGAGTAATGAGTTGCGATTTATTTTCTTCTCGGTTATGATCAGTTTTAGTAGCTTCCGATCATCCCTGTTCATGTCTGATGTAGTTACAAATTTATTAAGGTTCTTATAGAACACCAGTCGTCGGCCTAAAAGGATTCACTGAGGGAAGGATCGATTCTTGAGCTCATTACCGACAAATGCTGCCAGTTTTCCTCCGCGTGTTCGTATCAGTCAGAAAGTCCTTTGGTGAAATGGGTCTTTTGTAGTAAATCGATGTGATGAAACTACCGTCGTAACTGGGGTGAATATAATAAAACGCTGCCAAGGAAAACTGAGCAAGGACTCGCCTACTGGGTCCTTCAGGTTTTTTCCGTATTCATTGGACTGTTGAGGGTTGGGCTTCGTACAGGTCTCCTTGTTCCGATTATCATGTGCGTGTAGGTGTTGGGGCGAAAGGCTGTTGTTAGCACGCGTTTTCGAGTGCGGACGAAACAGTATGAGAGGGGCACGTCGTTTTTGAAAGGACCCACCACTCGTTCGAGGGGTGCTCTTCTTGGCCTACATTTTTAACGAGAGAAGAGCGGTCTTCTCTTTGACCCTCCATAGAATTGAAGAACCCTGCAGAGCCTCTTCCTATGAATGGCGCAGCTCCCAGGGTAATTATCCAACCGCTCCTCCAAAAATGACCATCGATTTATACAGAATGTGTGTAGAGAACTTGGCCGTGACGAGTTTTCTAGTCGCACTTAAGATTTAACAACGTGGCACAAACTCATCTAATGTTTGAGTCAGAAACACGATCGCAATCGTCATTACAAAGGACACTTTGGGGGTATTCAGTTGGTCAATTTTATGAGTTCTTCTGTACTTGTTCAGAATTTTATTTGCGTCAATTCGTATCGACACAGGAGAAAACTGAAAGGAATCCACAATGGTTTATTATTCCTTGGAGTAATTATTATTCGAGTGTCTCGGACCCATTCCAATCGATTCGGCGTTTAAAATATAGTAGAAAATGATACCCCACACGACTAGGTGCCCGAAAATCTCAAAAACCCATTATCAAAGTAAATAGGAATGTACCCATTTTTACCCATATCCACCTCCGGCGGGCGCCAATCGACCCTGAAATGTTTTGAGGAACAACTAACGTTAGAAGCAAGTCCCTGACTTTGGGTATTTAGGAAATGTATTTTTTCTAATTGTCTACCAAAAACGGCGGACGAAAATTTGTGGGAAAACCATCAGCTAGCGGCATTTGGACCAGGCCCCTAAATTCGACATAAAATGGTGCACCAGACTTTTTGGATCTTCAAAAGCGTATTATTGTCAAGGCTTCCGTCGGCAAGCTTCAATCGGTCTGAATAACGAGAAATTTTATATTTTTCGGAGCATTTTGAATAATGAACTTTTTTTGGTTCGGACTCGGTCAACGGACAGATATTCCGGATTCAGAATTTTTAACACACTTCAACGTAAAAGGTAAAAGTTACTGGGAAGCGAAAAAAGCGAATATTTGAACGTCAGTACCGACTAATAGGTATTAGCGGTTCGAAGCAATTTGAGAGCTATTTTAATGCCCTAAACCTGGCGGGAGGTCAAAGGTCAGTCGGTTATCATTCCGAACCCAATCGATTACGAGGGCGACCTACCCTCACCGTGTGGGCCTGCTATCTGTCGCGATCATGTGAACGAAGGAAAGAGCAAATGTCAGTATATACCAACGATGAAATCCTTCCGCAGCTGTTAAATATTTCGAGGGATTCGTTGGTTATGGGCGGAATCGTGTTGTTGATGTCATATAAGCAATAGTAATAAAATGAGAATGCTCTCGGATGATATACATGCTAGTCAGTTCATCGATCAATGTTAGCTATAGTGATTAAATCTCGTGAATTGGATGGAAATAAAATTTACAAGAAAGGAAAAAATCGTTCGAATCAATCGCAAATAACGCTGCAAACTCATTCACAAGGGTTGGTCATTCCTTGGACCAGGAGCATTGAGAAAATGGGGAAAACTGTGAGTTTGGAGAGTCCCGGACTCATTCCAGTCGATTTAGTGGAAAATGATACCCCACACGCCTAGGTACCTCAAGATTTTTAAACCCTACTTTCAAAATAGGCGGAAGGTACCCATTTTGACCCATATCCACCCCCAGTGGGCACCATTGGTACAAGACCAGTCATAATGGTTTCAGCGCCCACAATTCAAAGGATAATGATACCCCTCACTTCTAAATCACCAAAAATCTCAAAAATCCACTTTTCAAAAAAAAAATATTGTAACGATTTATGTTTTTAGTAAATAATTCATTACAATCGTTTACTTGAATACACTGTTCTCATTCACACACTTACACAATGACACAATCACAAGGCACAATACACAGTTGTCGCACTATTTATAACACGACACAATTTATAACACGCGTCTATATTCAGACTCCAAACTGAACAGAACTGCGCGGCAGTGTTCCTGGGTCCCTTTTATACTGGCTGCCTTGGCCGAGAACCTGCTCGAACCTTCCCTGGTTCTGGGAACTTGCCATGTTGTCTCGAGCCAACGGGAAGGTTCCAGCCAATTCAATACAACGCACAAATGTTCGAGAGCGACCCTTAGCCCTCCACAGGTCGTTGACCCTGCAACGCCGGCCGCCCAGGAGACCGGCGCAGGTGCCAGCTCGCAACAATATTTTCACCCATATCTTTCCCAAATTTGGTCCAACCGCCCTGAAAAGTTTCGAGGACCAGCGCCGGAATGAAGTTTCTGACCAAAACTTGAGATTTTTACTAAATTTCCTCTTTCATTCCCAAAATGGGGACATTTCGGTCACAATTTCGAACCAAAACTCAGTTTTTTGTCCACCATCCACGCCGTTTAAGGTAGTAGTACATCTAAAAATCTGAAAGTCTGATCAAAAACCTATTTTTCGGCTCTAGCGTCCTCAAATCTCTTCAGCCTTGTCGGCCTAAAATTAGGGGAGGGTATGGGTTGAAAATGTGATTTTGAAACTCGATTTTCTGGACCTAATGGAAATTAGGCATCTGGGATTTCATTTTCCACTTAGTTTTGGATGCTGAATCCATTGAGACAGTCCTCGACCGATTAGCGCCAACTGAGGGTGGGTATTGGTAAAAATGGCAACCCTACCTACCTATTTTGAAAGTGGGCTTTCATAGATTTTTCGGTACCTAGGTGTGGGGTGTAACTTCCCCTAAATGTTAGACGCTGAATCGATTGAAAAGAGTCCGGGACACTCCAAACTCGCTGTTTTCACCATACTCATGCTCTAAGGAATAATCAATCAACCATTGTGGAAGGTTTTGCAGCGTTTGTATTGAATGTTTCTACCGTGGTAAGCAGGTAAGCAGCGTGTTTGCCTTACGAATGGGAATATTAAGGCCTAAGGAACAGAGTGACGATCGTATAAGATCACAGAAACGAATATTATGGAGTAAATCGAGCTCTCTTGTAGGACAGTCGGGACTGTCGCCGATCACGTCTCGAAAGTCATCAAACGGGCGGTAAAGCAAACGACGCTGCATAAAGAGGCCGTTCAATATCGTTGTACTGCGTGCTGTTGACAAGGCCAGACGTCCCTTGATGTAAAATGTGTAGGCTACCGCGGGTCGTGGCACCACTTTTCCAATAAGCCAATCGGACCGAACAGACCCGAGGCGGAACATGCAACTCCAATCAAACTAGCGGGCTGGATGCCAGTTGTTGAGGCGCTTCGCAGTTTAAGCGCGGTCAAGGTAGCGGCGAGCGAGTTATTGGATGATGATAGGTCGACTTCGCAGTTCGTACGCCAGAATTTAGAATTGAGGTCACGATGAGTTTTTGCGCCTGGAGTCGAAGACGAACATTCAAAACCAAATTACCTCGAGGAAAATGAGACATTTCATCCCGTAAAGACCTAACTCTCGATTTCAGACGAAATGTGAGGACCGGAGAATCGCGTAAGTGGTAACTAAACGCCCAGCCTCTACTGTACACCATCGAATCCACTTTCGAATAGGGGTGAATATTGATTGAAGAATAACTTATTTTAAAACTGAAAGCAATTGCTGAAAATTCTTCCAACATGGTTTATTAGTACGTAGAGCAAGAGTACGGAAAAACACTTACGTGGAGTGTCCAGGATGCACTACAATAGGTACGTATGATTTTTACTCATACCCCCTACGCATTCCAATGAATTAAGCGTCAGAAATTTAGTGGAAAATGATGCCGAGGTATCCAAAAAACTCAAAAACCCACATTCAAAACAGGTAGGTAAGACCCATACCCACCCCCAATGGAAATGAATCGGTCAGGGACCCTTCTCCCCTTGGAAAACGAAACCCCATGCCTAGTTCCAAAAAAAATCCCAAAAATCGAGTATCAAAAACCCATTTTAACCATGAAACCCCCCACCCTTTCTAAATTTGGTCTGATCGGCTGAAAAGTTTCCAGGACCAACTAGAGCCGGAGAGATTTCTCAGACCAAAACGCCAAATTTGTAGAAAAATATTTACTACCGAAACTGCACAGCCGGTGGACGGGTTTTGATTTATTATTCCTTGAATAATCAACCTATGTTTCTAATCCAGAGGTCAACCTCTCCGATTTGCTCCAAAATTTGACTTGCTTTTGATGATGTCTAGATAAAAAAATCTGCAAATTCTTACACACGGGTTGGTTATTCCTCGAATGGGGGAAACAGTGGGTGTGGCGGGTCCCAGACCCATTCCAATCGATTCAGGGTCCAAAATTTAGTGGAATATGATACCCCACACGCCTAGGCACCAGAAATCCTGACACATACAAAGGGGTGGATACATACCCATTTGACCATGACTTCTTCGGTGGGTGCCAATCGTTCTGGACCCATTTTAGTGGATTCAGCGCCCAAAATTTAGTGGAAAACTATACCCCACACGCCTAGGTAGCAGAAAACCCCAAACACATATTCAAAAGGGGTAATATATATTATAACCCAATTGACCCATAACTTCTTCCACTGGGTGCCAATCGTTCTGGGACCCATTTTATTGGATTCAGCGTCCAAAATTTAGTGGAAAATGACACCCTACTCGCCTAGATCAGCCCAAAATCTCGAAAATCCCTTTTTCAAAAAACACATTTTGACCCCCCCCCCCCTCAAATTTGGTCCGATCGGGCTGAAAGTTCGAGGACCCGTCTCGGCCGGGAACAGACCCCTGACCCAAAGTTTCAGATTTTTATAGAAAATTTTTTTCTACTACCAAAAACGGCGCGACGATGGACGGACATCGACCTTTTTTGATCAGGACATCGGATGTCTCGATAAAAAAAACTTAGGTTGATTATGCAAGGAATAATAAACTGAAACTCTGCTAATTCGTCCATGATGGTTTCTTATTCCTCGTGCAAGTATATAAGGAAAAAAGTAAGTATCGAATAGAATCATTCCATTGGTAGGTGGTTGCCCATTTTGATCCATACCCACCACCAGTGGGCGCTGATCGATTCGGGACTCATAACAATAGATTCAGGGTCCGAAATTTAGTGAAAATGATACTGGCATGAAAACATCGGTTGACTATTTAAAAAATAATAATACATACCAAAATTTATTGAATTCTTCGATAAACGAGCTAATGATTTTTGGCTGATATCGTGACGAAAAATCACTCAGCAAAAACGCTACGAATTAGCCTGTAATGATCGTGGGGGTTGAAAAAGTGTCCAGAAATCTACAGATCTAATTAGAAAACAATTAAATTACAAGAAAATTCAGTAATACGAGTATATTAAGTTTGAAAAATTCAATAAATTACTAAATTACATGTTTAAAATACTAATTCTGCCTACAACCTGCCTCCGATGGGGGCAATCGTCCACAATTTAGCGGAAAATAATTCCCATGCACATGTCCATAGACCGGCACAGGGTTCTTCGTACCCAAAGTGAGAAAATTTCGTGAATGGTTCCACATTCATTAGGAACGTGAAATACATCGTTTTCCATCTCCGATTCATCAAAATTCAACACCCTTTAGGTTCGTACGCGGATAACGCCTGATTAATTTGTGAGATTTTGCAAAATGTACGTACTCGTACTTTTGACGTCACTGGCCCCGTGTTGCTAGAACAGCCTATCTCAATTCGGAATCGGCTTTTTAAAGAATTATTTCTGGAGAATTGACGGTTTCAAGAGGTTTTAAATCGAAATTTGGATCTCCTATTGCCAGACAGAGGATCAGCACGGCGCAACAAAGTCAAACACGCCTACTTTTCTCATTCATACAACCCACTTATCCCTGGAAAGGCTGGAGTAATACCAAGTGTCAAGGGCAAGTAATTAATCTGCCCTTCAACCCGGTTCAAGTAAGGTGAAGCAGGCCATACTGTGGGGAGAGAGCATCACCTCTAAATTCAAATTTACGTTTTATAGCAACACAATCGACCTCATCGCTCAAGACGTAAAATTATAATTCAACGTCGCTTTAGATGTCGATTTTGACTGTTTTGACTAAAAGTTAACGTCCAAGATGAAGTCGTTTAGGTTTTGAACCTTCAAACCCGGAGATTTGTCTCATGAAGGTTTGAAATGTGTTCGAAAGTTGGTGATTGAAACGAACCTATTGTGAGTCGTCTACTTCTTGTAAGCCTTCCGCACCCTCTAACCTGTCAGGACTTCTGTAACATACGTACTCCCCTCAAGAGAGCGTGGTTAATCCTTCCAGGTTTTTTCTCAAAAATCACAAGGCCCCATTACCAGCTACCTAGTGAGGTCCTACTAATCCGCATCCGCTCATAATCCCGCTACTGTCGCAATCACAGTTTTCTGCGGAGATGGCTTACACGTGGTAAAACTTTAATGGGGCCGAACGAACCCTCTTCAACTCCGCGGAATGAAGCCCTATAACGGGCGTATGAATTAGTTATGGTGGCCTGGGAAACCTGAAGCAGACGTACGCAGAGTCTGAGAGCAGAAAGATAGGAGTCAAGGGAGGACTTTAGTAGAATAATACACGTCGACAGGCGATCGTTCGCTATAGTGCGAAAGGATCAAACGACCAGTAGGGCATTATTCACGTGTGCTTTCTTTTTGAATTTTACTTCCAACACACAAATACTCAGAACTAATCTGGTTTCATCTTCTGCAGATTGATTAAGCACTCGAAAATACGTAGGGACAGAGCCATCTTTCCAGCCCCGAAATTGTGGCGAGCGTTGTGCTTTGATACCAACGATCATCGATGGATTCCCTCATTTTTCAAAGAACGATCAAAATCTGCATAACGTGGGCTTTGAGACGTGAGAAACTCAATTAATGCGAAAACGGCCTACGATGGTGAGGTAGGACAAAAGAAAGACTACAAAAAAATCTGCAAATTCTTACACACGGGTTGGTTATTCCTCGAATGGGGGAAACGGTGGATGTGGCGGGTCCCGGACCCATTCCAATCGATTCAGGGTCCAAAATTTAGTGGCAATGATATCCCACACGCTATTCGCCCTAGTCTAGGTTACACCATGGCGCAAGTGGCTAGCGCGTTCGGCAATAACCGGAAGGTACTCAGTTCGAACCCAGGTGGGGTTTAGTTTTTTTTTTTACCCATAAATTGACCAATTACTTCTTCCAGTGGGTGCCAATCGTTCTGGGACCAATTTATTTGGATTCAGCGTCCAAAATTTAGTGGAAAATGACACCCTACTCGCCTAGATCGCCCAAAATCTCGAAAATCCATTTTTCAAAAAACACATTTGACCCCTACCCCCGCCAAATTTGGTCGATCGGCTGAAAGTTTCGAGACCCGTCCTGGGAACATGACCAAATTTCAGATTTTTAGAAATTTTCTCTACCAAAAGGCGCGGACGATGGACGCGTACGCGTACCTCGGCGACGGCGTACGCGTACGGGGTACGGCGACCGGCACGGCGGACGGACATTGACCTTTTTTGATCAGACATCATGAACGTCCAAAAAAACTGTTGAGCCGATCGGAAGGTTACCATTATCAATGAAAACATAGGTTAATTATTCAAGGAATAACCAACCAAAATCGTTCGATAGATAAATGACTGGAACGACACCCTAGGTGACAACCCCAGGTGACGTTATCCTCCATCAATCACGCGCGAGACGAGTTCCTTCGTAATTCAACTCCCTCTATAATAGAATAACTTGGGCCAAAGAAGTCTTTCCTCGTCGCTCGAAACTCCTATGAAAAGGAATTCCCTTGAGAAAATGGTCATTTTGACCACCGTGCTTGCACATTCATTCAAAAGAAGGAGAACTTCCTTTAAGCAGACCTGGCGAATGAAAGGAAAACTCGACATCTCATTAAGGACCAGCTGATTAATCAGACTGAATTGAGAATCGATCTTCCGATTTAAAGGGCAGTGATTGCGTCATTTCGAAATCAGGCCAAATAAAGCTTTCGAAGCGGGAGGAAGGCGGCGGTGAAATCACAAACTTTCAATCAACGATAGCTGAGAGAAATGAGCCGAAAAATGAGAAAATAATTGAGGTAATGAGGGCAAGAGAAAAGAACTGGCAATGAATAACTCTTCCATTAAATGTTAGATGGGAATAAAAGTGGAGTAATAGTAATTCTCTTCGAGGGTTTCAGCTGGAAGGACACCGTTATCATTAGCTAATGAGAAGAAAAGCTATTTCAGCTGTTTCAAATCAAACTTAAATCATGCGATTAACGTAAGGAAGTGGCTCCAAAAAGTCTTCTTTCAAAACGGCTTTATTTTTCTCAAAATATTCTTGGCTCTCCGCATCCTCGTTCAACTTCTCTGTCTGTCTACGGAATTTTCCTGCCTTAGGAGAGCTACTGATCATTAATAGAATTGTTGTCATGGCAATATTCATCGAGTACGCGCGGAGTCAATGCCTGGATATTGTGGATATATTACCAATCAACATCAGCTTAGAAGCGTGAGGGCAAAAATGTGTATTTAAATGTGTATTTTTGGCGTTCCTGGGTCCCTTTTATACTGGCTGCCTTGGTCGAGTACCTTCTCGAACCTTCCCTGGTTCTGGGAACTCGACATGTTGTCTTGAGCAAACGGGAAGGTTCCAGCCAATTCGATACTGCCAATGTTCGAGAACGGCCCTTAGCCCTCCACAGGTCATTGACCCTGCGATGCCGGCAGCCCATTTGATGGGCGCAGGTGCCAGCTCGCAACAATATTATGTATTATGTGAGTAAAAATTCTGATTTTGGAGCAAACAGTTGATTGTTGACAGCTAAAAGGTTGAAAGAAAGGAAAAAGGATTGTACAAATTTAAATGGACTAATCCTATATTGTCACAGACGCGCGCGAAACGTCGCAAAATCGCGTCGTAATCGTATATTTGTATGCTAAATAAACAAAGAATGTAATTTTTTCCCCATTTGAACTGAAGGCAATTGAAGGGTTCGACGGGAGGATTTGGTCGACAAACCAACGAGTTTGGAAAGGGATCTTGATTCTCTCTCGTATTTACACGAGAGGAGAAACTTGCGATGATAAAAGGAAGGTTCATTGTTCGCTCCCATTAATAGAATCCTTGTGAATATGCATAGGACGCTGGGTATGTTGTACGTGGGAGGATGAATGTATGTATAAGGTGTTTGTATATTTGCGTATATCATCATCCAATCCGAGCCCTAATCGTATTTTCCTTTTTTGTTTATTAGCAGAGGTTCTTCACGGAAAACTCTCCCGATCAATATAACGAGGTTTCGTGGATGAGAGGGAGCGCGGGGACCTTTAGACGAGAAGGCGCCGCGCTGCCTAACATGCTATCAGAGCCGGGAGAGTGTACCGGCGTGTTGCCACACGAAACTAGGGGTTATTTGTCTGTTTTAATTTTCCCAACCCTCTCCACCCCCAACCCAGCTCTTCAGCTGCCAACTATTTCCAACCACCTCTCCCCTCATGGCCTGTTTTCAACTGCTAACCGGCCGTACTTTCCTTACGCTGCAATTCTTTATCGTTTACCGCAGCGCTTCATTCTTTTTGGCTCCCATCGCGTTACGAACAGCCATCAAAACGAAGGAAATTATTTCCACTAAACAGTCTGATTCACTAAATACCCATTCGGTGAATATCTTTAAACGTTGTGCGCATGGTTGATGGATCACAACTCAATTCCTACGTCATCAATAACCTGCAGAGCATCAATCATCTGCGATACTCGGATTCAAAATTTCGCTTGTTCAATTTCCTTTTTGTGCAAACATACCTGTGCGCAGGCTCCATATTTTTGTACGAACGAACAACTTCTCACCAAAGAAATAGCGGACAGCGATAAGCTTACCTGCAAAAAAAAGTTCATTTTGTCATCAATGTTCAATCAAGTTTACAAGTTTGATACAGATTATTGTACACAGCAGCGGTATTCATTAATTTCTACCAAGTATTTAGGGGTAGGGGTAGGGGTCCAAATGTGTTTTTAAAAAATGGATTTTCGAGATTTTTGGCGATCTAGAAGTGTAGGGTACCGTTTTCCACTAAATTTTAAACGCGGAATCCAATGGAATAGGTAACCACGAGAGGTTATGGATCAAATTAGGTATCTATCTACCCATTTCAAATGTGTGTTTTTCGATATTTCTGGAACCTAGGCGTGTGGGGTATCATTTTCCACTAAATTTTGGACCCTAAATCGATTGGAATGGGCCCGGGACCCGCCACACCCACTGTTTCCCCCATTTTCCCCATGTTGAAGAAATGAGTCTCCATGCGCCCGGTCCGAGGAACAATCAACCCCTGTAAAGCAATTTGCTGCGTTTTTTTTCAGCTTTCGACAGAATGCTAGAATTATTTAGAATAATAACCATCGTGGAATGATAAGTATCGTTTTGGTCCGGTATAGGGCGTACTCGTAGTGCCATGATGCCAGATAGATCAGATAGCACATAGAATTTCATGTGGATTGCTGGGCACGTATTTTACGAACGCCCAAAAATATCGCAAATATTTCACAGGCTCGCAGCTAACGGCACAGCAAATTGTGGATTCCAGAAGGTAAAGAAGCGAGGAAATCAATATGGTTGAAACTTGAAGAGGTAGAACACGGACAAGACAGCGTGAATATTTTGACGGTTCCTCCAGGGAGTCGAGTTCGCCCGAGTGGCTTCAAAACTGTGGAATAACAAATGAGATTCCCAAACCCGGAGCCTGCATAGGGGGACAGGGGTTTGCCACTCAAGCAGAGGAAAACCTTCAGACTTCCAAGGAGTCGACTCATTCCTTAAAATGAGACGCGCGTGCTAGTAACAGAGGCATTTAGGGCGAATAGAGTGAGCATATAAATCTGCACATTTACTACCAGCACTAAATTAATGAAAATAAAAAAAATAAGGAAACAAGAAAATAACAATGCTTGGTAATTTATTACTCAAACGGCAGTTTATTTCCTTCCACACACAAAAATAAAAAAAAAAAATAATTGTATTATTCCACATTCTTGACGGACGAATGTACAGTCATATTCATCAGGTCATTGTTCAGATTTTTATCATACAAATCCAGATTAATTGGAAAATTATATAATCCCTATTTGGCTACCTCTACTTGCGGCAAGTGGTTCAAAACCCATCCTATTCAGTGTTCAGGATGTGGTAGAAAATAATCCCTGGTCCCCCGTGCCTGGGACCTCCACAACTCCAAAAACGATTTTCAGAGGACTCATTGCGAACGGACATTCTGGTTTTTGGATTCACAGTCTTTGACATGTTGAAAATTCATGTTTGGGGAGGATAAAGTCTTTATTTCACAATCCATCGAACATTAACAACCAGTTCATCGAGTAAGGAAGCTCACCTACCTATAACGTCACTTCATGGATCATGTAAACGTCGTGGAGTTAAGTATAGGGTTGGTCTGATGCCTTGTTGGGTGGCTCGATCAGAGATCAGGACCACCCTCGAGGAGGCCCAGATATCCGTAACTGGGATGTTATGAGATAAAGGAGTCACGAAGAACCCACACGTGGAAAACAACGAGATGAGTGATGAAATGACAGCATTCATCGGTTGGGCATTACTCTAGAAGTTTGATACGTTGGCAGTACGTTCTTTTGTTCCAGCGACGGCGACAAGAAATAGGACAAAGCAAGTTTCAGACAGCTGTCAAGAAAAAGTTTTCCGTGGCCCACTTCGAACGTGATTGTGGTCAACGTGAGGGGGTGTCGAACGGGATCAGTGTTTCCTCATGCGAAACAACATCTCTGTAAACTCCTATGGATTGAGCCTCGAGGAGTGTGGGATTTTCGAACGCGTCAAAAGTTCGGCAAAACTAGGTGGGACTAGAGCATCCCATGTGACACTCGGACCACCACTTCCGAATCGGGCAGCTGCCTAGCCTCGCAGTCTCATATCGCATCCAACTCCACAAATAGTCTTTTAGGAGATCAAGAAGACAGCTTAGAGAACTCTGAGAGCAAACTAGGCAACGTTCCAGGCAACTACACTAAGGCCACTGCCTACGTTCCTATTTATATAAGACGTTAGGTGGAAAATTATTTGTCGAAGCTCGAGCTGCGGGAGAGGGTGTTCGTCTGACCGTTGACCTCCTCTCGACCGGTGGGTATTCGGTCGCTTGAAGTGGTTCTAATAAAAATAAACACTTGGGTACCTACTGCAAAACCTCTTTCCGCCCTGACGGGTTGCCAATCCATGAACCTCCAAGGAATAATGAAATAAAGTAATATTTAAAAGAGGGGAATAGAACAGACATGGGGCAAATTGAAATGGTAAGTGAGTTGGATTAAATTTACACGATATTTTTCCATGGCCGATGTACAGAGTGCACCGAATTTAGGGGCAGAGTCTACCTTGCAGAGTCGCATACCAATCGAAATCGGTCGCAAAAGACCAGTTTTTAGCATTCCAGAGGTGGCGGTTGGTGGGGTTCTTCAGCTGGCGTTCCCATGCTCCCTCCCGTCCTCGTCCATTCCGTTCCTCTCCAATGCGTCGCACCGCGTACGGCTGAGAACGAAGGAGGCGGACGAACGGGAAGCGAGGGTGGGAGAGGTATCCGGGATAACAGAAGAATGAGTTATACGAGGAGAGAAAGACCAACAAAAAAATTGAAACACATCACAAAAAGTAATAATAACCATTATAACAAGAAATCGCCTATTATAGGTTTGAGGTGGTATGCAGCGGTAGGCCCTTGTGAAGCACGAAGGTGTGGGAGTGGGGATGGGAGGAGGGCTATTAATCATTGGGAAGGGATGTGCCCTCCTTGGGCCAGAAATGCCGCAGAGTGCATACCTTCCCAGTGAAGGTGCACCGTCCCATGGCCGATGACCTTGAAAGCGCGTCTGAAGCCGAGCTCGCTCCCTCTTTCTTCTACACCATTCTTCGCTTCTAGGTGCCCGCACTAACCCGGAGTCTCGTTCATCGAGCTCTTGCAGAGGAGATTCCACCTTGTGAGAAAACCTGATGTTTACACGGAACCTCTTCCCCCTTCTTCTCTGCTGGACTTCATCCCTTAGCGCTGGTCCAGGTCCCCACCTCAATGCAACGCTTCCATCTCCTCTCCCAACTCGAGGCTTCTCATCTCGCCTCTGCTCACATTACGTGGCAACGAGCACTGTCTCGAGTGCAACCTTCAGCCAGGCTTCCAAACCGCTCCGATCGTGTGACCCACGGATTTGAGAAAGGTCATGATTACAGTTACCGAACCAACTTCGAAGCCGAATCGTCTACAGACGAGCTCCAGTCACAGACCGGTTCGAAGCAAATTGGTCAGAAATGGCACGAGGCGGCCACTCCACTTACCGACTGATTCACGAGCCTGCTCGATAATAACAATTTCGTTCAACAATAACTGACTACTGAACTTACTACGCCAAACACCCATAAACGCTCATCGGAACACATTTAATCTACTGATGAATCTGTCAAATACGTTACAGTAAAAAATGAAGCTAATTAGCATTCAAAGAGGTTCCACTTTTTGTCAATCCTAGCATCACATTTCTCGAACAGAAAAGAGCTCGTTGATCGAGAAGTTGACAGACGTTCGCGAAGTGTTACGTAACGGTGTCAGTGACCGAGACATTTCAAGCCTTATTTGGAGGATGGGGAACTTAGATGCATATATGAGGCCCTGAGAGCACTGGAAGCTTTGAAAAACTCTAGCCAATTCTGCATCAGTCCTCAAAATTACAATTATTTAACAAATTTAGCCTTTTTATGGTTTATTATTCTACATTAGGCGTCGCGTAGAAAAGTGCACCTTAAAAGTCGTCAAAGTTTTTCCCAAAAAAGTAGTTATTATCCAACTGTTCTTGAACCATGGTAGCCCACTTTTTGTGTGGGGTATCGGTTCGGGACTCATCATCAAAATTCAGTAAAAAAATATACCACCATGCGGCTTTTACCCCAAAATGTTGGAAAACCCATCATTAACTAACCCATTTTTACCCTTACCTTGCCTTTGTTTGCAGCAATCGGTCCAATCCTCATTTTAATCGATTCGGTGTCCCGAACCCTGTCCTTATTCTAAATACTCGTTCTCATCTCAAGTTCATCGACCTGGCCTAGAGAATGAAAACTTCTTTAAATGACTGTCAAAAGGCAATTTGTTTTAAATGGGGAAATCACACGAGACGAAAGACTGTGTCATCCTATTTACACCCCTGAATTGAGGCAATCTTCTTGGGCATAAAGGTGGTTTTAGTATCGCGGAATAAAATATAGTAGATGATGAATTTAGTAGTAGTTGGTAGATACTACAATAGGATCCTTAGTCTTCGGCGCAGAGAATGAAAGAAATGAAAAATTCCATTGAAGTACCTATACAAACAGGAAGGAGAAGAGGAAGGTAGTAAAAGACCGAGATGCGACAGCCTTAATAAAATTTTATAGGGATTTTTTCTCTCCACTCCAGATGTAGTGGGGCGGTGATGCAGACTAGCCCTGCACTGCCATCACATCGGGAGGTTCTTTCTGAAGAAGGCAGATACCCGCTTACCTATGGGGGGCCTTCTCCCGCAGGTTCCTTTTGTTTTCTTGCGAGAGCGGCATTTTCTCCCGAAGGACCTCGTTCCTGTTCCATCCTGAACGGCCCACCGGGTCGGATGCCATTCCGATGAAACGTCTGACCACCACCTGACAGAGTGAATTCAAGCGCCGCATCATTCTCCTTATAAATGCTCACCTAATTCTACACTCGATTGGTCGAGGAAACGAGGATTCTGTATTATGTATCATTGCCAGTAAATAATTCTTTGTCTTGCTCGTCGCCCATCTCAATACGAACGAGGAACGCAGTGCGTATCCAGATTGCCATTAATTGAAGTTGGACGTTCTGACTAAAACACTAACGAGCTAAAAATATAAGGATTGTCGCACACTCGAGGTCAGATTCTTCATTTACTCAAAGATGATGAGTGCTAGAACGTCAACAATCATTGGCATTTCGATTCAGCTACAATGGCGGGCATAGAGCGAATCCCGTAGCCTAGAAATAAGCCCAAAGCCTTCTTTTAACTGCTTGTAAGTTTTCTACTTAGTCCACTTTAGCCGTAGTTGGATTTTGTATAGTTATTTTTAATACTTCTTAGTCACACAACATTTCATTTACCCTCCCCCTTCCAGGCACGACTCATACGACAAGTTTCTAGCCTCTCAACGTACTGAATTCAATTCGCCCTGCGATCGATGAAGGCTGAAAGCTGATTGTCACACAGCCACGGCTGCCAGAGTTTGAGGTAAAGCACGTAGGTATCGATTCCCGTGAGATTCAGAATGAAGAGTTGATCATCACCGGAGGGGATTCAACCGACTTTTGGTTGGTTATTCCTTGAATAATCAACCTATGTTTTCATGCAAACGGTCAAACTCTCTGATTCGGCTCAAAATTTTTTTCTGGACGTTTCATGGTGTCTAGATCAAAAAAGGTCAATGTCCGGTGCCGTTTTTGGTAGTAGAAAAATTTCTAAAAATCTGAAATTTGGGTCAGGGGTCTGTTCCTGGTCGAGACGGGTCCTCGAAACCTTTCAGCCCGATCGGACCAAATTTGGGGGGGTAGGGGTCAAAATGTGATTTTTGAAAAAAGGATTTTCGAGATTTTGGGCGATCTAGGCGAGTAGAGTGTCATTTTCCACTAAATTTTGGACGCTGAATTCAATAATGTGTGTCCCAGATCGATTGGCACCCACCGGTAGAAGTTATGGGTCAAATTTGGTATATATTACCCATTTTGAATATGTGTTTTCGGGATTTCTGGTGCCTAGGCGTGTGGGGTATCATATCCCACTAAATTTTGGACCCTGAATCGATTGGATTGGGTCTGGGACCCGCCACACTCACTGTTTCCCCCATTCGAGGAATAACCAACCCGTGTGTAAGAATTTGCAGATTTTTTAGACTTACTGAAGGAAGCCTTCCAAAGGACCCGACTGTTCAGTGATCATGCAGCGGCGTTGTGTTCACTATTTTTCCAAGACTACCTGGGTAGAGGAGAGTCACGAATTTCGAACATGTCCAAATCTTATACGCTAAACGGAGTGGAGCTTTTGAGGTTTCAGGGTAAATTCGTGGGGCTGATTTCATCGATAACTGGAGGCAGGTACAAGTAAGATTTAACCGTTTATCGTTTGGTGATTTTGTTTCTGAGGCCAATAGTTACTTCATTTTTACCATCAACATATGCCCAAAGTGTGTGGCAACATTTTTAAATCAAGAAACAGGTTCAATGCGTATTGTACGCCTGTTGCTGCCGGGTTGGTAAATGCGAACGTAGCCCCCCCCCCCCCCCTCACTTTTCGCCATTTGACGTTGAATGAATAGAGAGCAGTTAGATATTTGCTGAAGGCTGTATGATGCTGATAGAAAAATCGGGGTAAATCACATGGTCAAAATTAACCGTACAAACCACGTTTCAACTGATGTGCGTCAGAAAGATAATTTTTGTCTTCGACTCGATCAGTCGAGGGTACACAGGTACTAAGTTCAACCGGCAACCACGTCATTCAAAGTATGAAATCAGTTAAGTATGGCTAAGTCAGCCGATATTTTCTAAATAGATAATCACACTTCAACAGTACACTCATATCGTCTGTAAGTCAATCATTATCGCGAGATTTCTCTCCCCTTCTGTTTCTTATCGTTTCGCGTCGAAACCTTGTCTGCAAAACTGCAGGAGGTTTCAGTTTCCCGGCTAGGAGCGTTCACCTTTCTCGGACAACACACGTGTCAAGGACAAGCACTTCAGATGGCCAGTCACAGCTCAGAGCTGATAAAAGAATTTTATCGGAAAGTTCTAATCTCCGTTACAATATGAGACTAGCGAAAGTTGAATTAGGAATGTGTTTCCGTTGCGACTCATTCTAACTTGACCAACAACGAAGGTAGGAAGGTAGTTGAAGTTAGTAACAACTTTAGGTGGCGCACCACCGCGTCTGGGTTCATTGTGAAAGAAGACATCCCTTAGTTGGTGTAGTATAGGGGATGTTGTCGGGGTGTTATCTTTGAGGAAAACATTTCTACCGACGGCTCCGCTCTTTACGGCAACTTGTTTCGCCTATTTGTTCGCATATTGAACCTCACGCCCATTTGACCATCGCCAGGTAGCGTACAGCGTACCTAGGACTCATCCTACCGGCAAAATGAGCTGTCGAGGAAAATGGCCCTCGTTATTTCCAAAAATCCTACACAGTGGCTTTTAAGAGGATCGATTGAATAATCTAGAAAACAAAGACATTCTGATGCAAGACCGAATATGTCTTATCCAAGTCAGATTCAAAATTTTCCAAACAGATTCTCATGTCCTGCTTCATACTCGTTAAGAAAAGAAAGGAAAAATTAAGTGAAATTAGAATAAAAGTGGAATAGAACCCCACATTCCCACCTTTCTCATTCAAACGAAATATGATCTTGTTTATTTTCAATTAAAAAACCGTTAAATTAAAAAAACTCAACTAATTTTGGTTGGTTATCCTTTGAATAATCAACCTATCTTTTCATGCAAAAATTCAATCCCTCCTTCGACGCAAAAATTCTTTTCAAGGTGTCTAGATCAAAATTCGCAAACGTCCGTCTGACGTCCGCCGTCTATGCTGATTTTGGTAGTAGAAAGTTTTCTAAAAATCTGTAGTTTTGGTCAGGGACCTGTTTCTGACTCTAGTTGGGCCTCAAAACTTTTCAGCCCGATCTGACCAAATCAGGGGGGGATCAAAATGTGTTTATTGAAAAATGGATTTTCGAGATTTTCGGCGGTCTATGTAGGGTATCAGTTGCCACTTTTCCACGTGTCTATAAGGATTTGTGTACATTTTAAGATTTTCTTATCGTAAAAGTAGTTTAGAACACTTAATTCTTTTCGGATATGCAATCATTGATCAGCTTTTGCGGGCCTCATTAGTGCGTTTATTATTCGAAATTTTAATTCGTCGTTAAGGAACTTTAAACCCAAAAATATGGTCAAAAGTAGAAAAACGTTGTTTTGAACTGAAGTGTCGTAATCAGTTCAGGAAATTCACAGACCTACTGGAAAAATTATACATTTTGTAACAAAATCCACGAATAACGCATTGCGATTTCAGATTATTAATTTCCTTGAAAAGAATTGGGTAAGATACAGGTCAACACAGAGCCTGAGTTTACGGCAGTTTTCACCCAGTGAAACTGAAAATTGAGCACAATCCAAAGAGAACAATCAGATTTGCTTTCATGTTGCACATTGTACTTCTCGGACTCGTCAATAATACAAATAAGATAATAGGAATTACGTCAAGAGTCGCCGAAACTGAACTTGAATGCTAGGTGAAGACATGTTGATAAAGTCCAATAATAACAAAATCGGCTAAAACTCCTCTTAACCTCAACCTGAGACAAAAGAGGAAATAAAATTCGGTTGTGAAACCGCTAGATTCAACGGGGGCCTTAGCTGGGCTTCGGAGAGATATTTTCTTCATTCTTATCTATTAAAAAGACAACTAATTTTAGATCAGCCGGTATTCGCTTGCGCCTGATCCCACCCTCTCTCAATTCATCTCCACCCGTTCACTCGAAGTTGCAAAATAATATTGAATGGTTGGGATGACATAAAGTTGAGAAGGCAGGTTCATGAATACGTTGCTGTTACAACGCAAGGCTTCTCCCCAATTTGTATATTTTGTGTGTCATCATCACCATACTCTTATTCACATTAGAGGAAAGTAGCCCTTAAAATATAAACGCTGCAAATTCTTTCGGAGGGCTGGTTATTCCTCGGAGCATGGAGAAAATGGGGAGAAACATTGAGTCTGGAGAATCCCGGACGTATTCCAATCAATTCCGCGTCCAAAATTTAGTGGAAAATTATACGCCACACGCCTAGGTTGCCAAAAATCACGAAAATCAATTTTTCGTAAAACACATTTTGACCCCTTTCACCCCCCCCTCCCGCCCCCAACCAATTTGCCTTGATCAGGCTGAGTTACGAGGATCAACTAGAGCCGGAAACGGGGTCCCTGACAAAAACTTCGGATTACGGAAAAACAACGTGGAAGGCGTACGGACATTTGCTCATTTTGATCTAGACACCGATAAACGCCGAGGCGAATTTGGCGCAAATTGGAGAAGTCGACTTTTTGCATGAAAACATAGGTTCATTATTCAAGGAATAACCAACGATACGCCTTACACATAATTGTGGTAAATAAAATCGTCTGGTGGAAAGAGGCTCCCCCACTTATACGAGATAATCAATCAAATCCACCGAATTGAAGAACGATGAACATACAAACAAAGGTGTTGATAACGTTCACGAACTGAAGTGAAAAGAAAAGTTTACAAAATGCGCAGAAGAGCATCCGTGAAGCGCACATAAATTTTACTCGGGTTTCAAGCCAGAGAAATTAGTCTCGCACACGGTTTATATCAAGATCAGAGCGAAGAGATTCCCAGGTTCTATTAAAAATACAACTCCACTGAGAAGAAAAAGCGTTGGGCGGTAGAAGGCATGTTTACTTCCTCGAAAGCTAGTAAACTCCTAGTAAACAAAGGGTTTTGAATATTTTCCTTTCACTCCTTTTTGAACTGACAATGCGGGGGAGGCTAGGAAGGAAGTGACTTTGTTAGACGCAATTTAAGGTACGGGTAAATATCAACTTGTGGAATTATGGAATGAGACACGGAGAAAAGTGGTAGACCCTAGAATGTACTGAGCTCAATTTTCAACCAATCTAGAAGGTGGCAATGTTTGACTAATGAGCGCCGAACCTCTCTCGTATGTATCCCTACATTCAATTTAGCCTCACGTACGCATTGCTTCAATTTCCAGGAGTCATGCTTGGAGCGCTAAACTCTTGAGTGGAAGATTCTCGAGGGATATCAAGCGTAGACGTCAAGGCGCTTATGATCTCGTGCTTCAAGACGATATTTAGACGAGGAGGTGTGGCTTGTCAACATCGGAATCCCGTTCCCTGATAAACAACGCAACGTTGAAGTTGACAAGAAATACTCCACAGCGTTGCGCTCCAACTTGACAACGGGATTTCGATTTAAAGAAATGGCACTTATCCTTAACTCGTTCAACAAATAATGAAAGTGAGGCGCCGAACTCGATTACGAGCCTGCACTCTGTTCCAATCACGTGGCTGTTCCAATATAAAATGAGTAGGCTTAGTATACAAGTTCCATCATACATCGTCGTAAACATCAAATAAAGTGTACATTCAAGCTAACGGAAGTTTGCAGGTTGCTTTTAAGCAAAATAAAGCCTCCCTATACAATTCAATAAGTCTCAAGAAAAAACGAAATTGTACCTCTCAACGATTTCAATTGAAAAATAAATTAAATAAAAATAATAAAACCGTATTTCCTTCATTCTTCCACGCATTGCCAACGTCCAATTCTAATAGCTCCGGGCTTTATTACCTTTGCCGACCCGAGAGAGGAAATGAAAATTCTTCAAAGGTAATCAGAGAGCGATGTATCTACAGCAAAGGAAATGAAGACAAGAGAGAGACGGCGAAGTATGGAAAAATCAAATCGAAAAGACTTCACGAAGATGAACATTTTACTTCAATGAATGTTGAGTAATTTTGCAAGAAAGAAAAAAAAAATACAGTGGAAATTCAATGAAATTATAAATAGAAGGCAGGTGGTATAAAAAAACCGCATGAATTCCTTAGTTGGGAAAAATATATTTTTAGCGCTTTTTATTGCTTGGTCGTCTCTGCGTGGGTATTATAACTCGAGGAGTCTCAAGTTGCTTCAGCATCTACTTCACGTGTGATCCCTAACTGGCTAACGGGTCTCTTTAATTGTCTCGGACGGAAACATTGAAGGGTATGGGACATTGTCAGTAATTCAAGAAGTAAAGTGGAATTTCCTGCTTCAAAAACGGTCCTTAGGGAGTCGATTGTTCAACGAACGGTCATACCCAGGCGGGAACTATAAAATCATTAAATAAACTAAACTTTGACATAAAATGATCATGGTTAACAAATATTTCTCAAATGAGATTACTGGTATTGCCAGTTTAGGAGGAGGAGCTCTGAATTTAGTATTCGTAGTATTGGTGTTCGCTGTAGGATTTTAAGGCCCAAAATTTTCAAAAAATCTGAAATTTTGGTCGGAGACCCGTTTTGGGCTCTACATGGTCTTCGAATATTTTCAGCCCGATCGGACCAGATTTGGGGGTTGTGGGAGGGGGTAGGGGTTAAAATGTGTATTCCGAAAAAAAATGATTTCGAGATTTTCGGCGATCTAGGCGTGTGGGGTATCATTTTCGATTAATGTTTGGACGCCGAATCCAATATGACAGGTCCTGGAACGATTGGCGCCTACCGAAAGAGGTTATGGGTGAAAATGTGTATCTATCGACGTCCAAAACGAAATTAGTATCGATTTTATATGACTTATAAGAAAAACAATAAAGTTTGAAATAACATTTTTCAAGCTGACGATTTTAACAACTCGTTGGACACCCAGTCCAATTTATTTCTTGTTTTAGATGTTACTTCGGTCTAGCAATTGAGCCTCTAAAAATATGATGGAAAAAAACTCGAAGTGAAGTGAAGGGCCTGGACGAGTAGTACATAGACCTTATATGCCCATACCTAAATGTTCGGAATTGTAATGAATGATTCGTCGGATATCACCTAAAATGTATTTGGTAATGAATATTATTAAGGAGGAAGGTTACATTTGGATCGCTGACACTAACAACACCTCACGTCAATCTGCGATGGGTAAATACCCCCAGAAACGCTATAGTAAGTAACCAAAGATCTCGAATTACAAACAACGATACAAATTTTTAATAGGGATAAAACATTTTAGCATTTCCTCAAGCGAAAATACAACACATAAAACATGTTTGTGGTATTCGCACGCTGCTTGAAATCCCCTAGAAAGCTGATTAATTCAAGTCTCGCAAGGAAAAATTATTGGTAACACTATCTAATGGCCAAAACGGGAATAGAATATTGAGCATGTAGAAAAGGGCATGGAAAAAACCATTTTTAAGGCTCTAAGAAGCTTATCTGGAGAATTACCCTTATTTCGAAGGAGAAAGGAGCACAGCAATCCCCTTCCTCCACCGTCGTTCGTATACTTGAATATTAGCGAGATGGCGGAGCGTCGGGATAGGGAAGTAGAGGATAAGAGTTTAATTTTAGTTCATCCTCATCCTTATGCCTCTACGTTCTGGTTTTTCCACCCATGAAAGCTTATTCGTACAAAGCTTATTGGCCCGTAAGGTCGGCCCTTTTTCATCCAGTGGGGTTGTTTAGCGGGAGCTTTGCACCCTTATTCACCAACCTTCGAATTCTCGTATATTTCCAACGTTTCAGGAGAAAAGCGCACATCGTGAGTGGCCTCAAAGAATAAAAAGATGTTCTTTTTTGTTGACCCTTCACCCTTCGTTTATTCATATACCTATAATCTTCTGATAACCCGAGAAGAACAGGTCCGAATCCGATTACGAACTAAACTCACTTGAATAGCCACCGCGTAGGTGTAAGTACTTTCCGGTCGGAAGCCATCATCGTATCAACTCAAGAGGCTTAGTTGGGTGAATTCCGTGACTTTTCACTCGAGTAGAGATCAGTACGTAGGTACGCTAAGAGGATTTCACCAGACATCACTCAGATCGACGGGACTTCGGTTGCTGAATCAAACATTTGAGCTCAACCCGAAGAAGCCAAAGCCGACAAATTCAATCACAACGCTAGGCCATTGGGAAGACCGTGAAAGACATCCGAAGCTTTCACCTGCTCATTTTTGTGAAGTATTTAACTGTCAAGAACTAATTTTGATTGACCTACAATTTATGAATAACCTACAATTTTTGAGGAATTTGCAGTGTTTTATTTGTGACTAAATCTCCCAACAAACATTTCAGAGCCAGCCGTCAACCTTCTCTCAAAATTGACCCGGGTATCTCATCAACTGACCCATAAGCCTATTAATATCCATAAATTTGAATAAAACAAAATTCAAAAATCAGAAAATATTAATATAAATATCAACACAAATAGAGCAAAAAAGGGCATCTAATATACATAGATGAATTTTGCCAGCTATCCTCCATTTCGCGGTATAAATGTACTCAAATATAAATATTTACAAGAAACAAGAGGGAGTTTTTGAAAATTTTACCAAAAAAAAAAAAAAAAAAACAAAAATGGCGACATTTTGGTGAAAATTTGATTTAGTTGTGTTCATATTCATAAATATATTTTTATTAGTGAATGCTTTATTATTCATAGTTACGTGTACGATCGTACACGCCAACAGGTATCATTAACCCACTTGTTCCTTTTCAGTTCACAGACAACCCCAAATGAAACGAATTGTATCATCGATGAACGTAAACACTTTCCAAAAGATTTACCTACGCATTCTTCTGTTTTGAAATCGGTCGTCCCACCGGAGGGGCCACATTCGTGCATGGACCATTCATGAACGCTTCTGAGGGATTGACTGGTGGGAAATAGGCCTTCTCCTCAAGATACTTGCGTCTCAACTGACCTTATAGTAGCCGCTAAGAAATAAACGGTGAGATAAGTAAAAGGGACCACAATTAAAAGTGCGTGAAGATTTTTTATACGTGAGAAATCTTCTGTTGAGAATAACCACGCGGTATTCTCATAAGCAAACAACACGAGGGCAGATATTCATTAGTGGGAGAAGAGGTCTGTGAGAGAACATTCCTGTCGAGCCCACCTAAGGAGTGAGACATCGATTTCATGGGTCCTTCTGTTGATATCCACAGCCTCCAAATAACTAAGTTCGGTCCTGAACTGATACCTGAGCCGAAAACAGTTTGCCGCAAAGAGACAAGCAAAGAGAATCACCGGCCTAAAACAGATTCTATCTTGATGAAACCGTTCTCTACCTGTGAAGGAGGGTTCTTCTCACTCTTTACTGACAGATTTTTTTTTCTTCGCTCTCACACGTTCCAGACTTTTTTTTTGACCGAGTTTTTGTTATCAACAATACCCAAGTCCTGGACTTCTAGATGAATGATGAGGCATCCTACGAAACTCGATCCAATCTACCTGGAACTCAAGGAGCTGGCCGCATTGATCGCCATTGAAAAACTAACAACATGGGTGGATAAAAGCCAAACATTAGAGGAATGATGATGGTTATTCACCAAATCAAGGGGAAAGAAAGAGGGTAATCGTAAGGTCTTCAATGCGACCATTCAAGTTGAACGAGGAAATATTAATTCATTACAAAATGGTTAATTATCATGATGACAATAAATTCTCAAAATTGATTGCTCTTGACGGTCATTCAACGGAAATTCGGCGTTCTATTGTGGGTTTAATTTGCATCGTTTCAATATTGTATTGATTAGAAATTCCTATGAAATCATGTCAGAGGTCAACCTCTCTGATTGGCCCAAAACTTTGTATTTGTGTACGTTTCATGATGTCTACATCAGAAAACATAGGTTGATTACTCTAATCAATTTGAAATTTCGGTCAATGGCCTCTTTTCGGCTCTAGTCGGTCCTCGAAACTTTTCAGCCCGATCGGCCCAAAGTTGGGGAGAATATGGGTAAAAATGTGTTTTTTCAAATTCGATTTTCGAGACATTTTTGGAATAAGGCATTTGGGGTATCATTTCCCACTTAATCTTGGACGCTGAATCGATTGGAATGAGTCACTATGCACCTGGTCCGAGGAATAACCAACCCCTGTGAAAGAATTTGCAGCGTTTTTCTGTTTGGAACTGCATTTACGATTTTTTCATTGATGAGAATATCCTGATTTCCCGAACCAATTGGTACCTACCTATTTCAAAAAAGGGTTTTTGAGATTTTGGGGTGCCTAGGCGTGTGGGGTATCATTTTTTGCTAGGTGAATGTTTGACACTGAATCGATTGGAATGAGACCGGGACACTCCACACTCGCTATTTTCTCCTTATTTGACGTAGTTTAAAAAAGAAACCTTCACGCCCACAAGGAGAATTATCGCGGAAACTTCTCGGAGACGGGTAAAAAATAACAAATGGGAAAAGCGCACAAAGTAACCTGAGAATTCTGAAGGAACAATTGGTGTTGTTATGTCAGGTTTACTCAGACGATCGGGGGAAAACAAAATCGGTGGTACGCAATTGGTTTTTCTGAATTTAAAAACCATTTCAATACCTTCGAAATACCACTTTACGAGCGAAATGATTCCGATTTTTTCAATCGGAGGAAAACTTGATCGCGTCCTGTACCGGATTTTGCGAGATTTGAAGATCTGAATTTGGCATCAAAATATTGTGTATTCAACCGTCAGTTTATAACCCCCCTTCACTTCAAGAAGGGCGTTCTATTGGGGGAGACACGAGATGTCGCTGAGGCAGAAGTTAGAGAAAAACAGTCAAGGTCAGGCAAGAAATCATAAGAACGTTAAGTAGGTACTTAAGGCACCAATACCAATAACCCCTTCGATGACTATCAGGAGGAGAATACTTGGAGTTTACCTGACGGTTATTTACCTATTCGTGATCCGAAACCGATACGTGGTATGCAATATCAGTATGCAAATGGGGGTCTCCATGGGCATCCATTTGGTGTGGGATTGACGAGAGAGGATTGGACGTTTGAAGCAAAACCTTAATTGGGATTAACAGAACAGTTGACGTCATAGAGCTAAAATAAATAATTCTATTCAAAATGTCGGTCACATTTGTATAACTTGGGGTACTCAAGTTGAATGCACGCCTTGTGCACAAAACCAAATTTTTATTTTTGTTATTTTTATTTTTATTTGCTGAGATTTCTCTAACTCAAGAGTAATAAAGAGAAAAATGAACTTCTTTGAAATCTGGATACAAACAAATTTCGTATTCCAATAAATATGCAGTTACACGTCCTCTGGCTCATATTCAAATTTTTGCACTCAAATTGCATGTAATTCTCTTGGATAAATGGTTTTGCGTACATTTTTTCCACATTCCTATATGTATTGACTCCAAGTACAGTCGAATTTGAATTTCTCCCAGTTCAGAAACAACATTGGTAAAATATATGTAGATAAAATGGGGTCGATGGAAATTTTGTTATTGCGCTAACACGTGTTCATTTCGACGTGGAATGCTGAAGTCTTCTGAAAACGAGGTTGTATTTTTATTGTTCCACATTCCCAGCTCATGCATTTCCCCTCAGAAGGTAGGTTGGTCAAGTCAGCTTCAAATCAATTCCCAATACTGGGTGAACAGACGTAATTTGATGCCAATTAAACTTATTAATGTTCCATGTACCTATTTTTCAGCCCTCATGAAACAGAAACCTTAATCCCTAGATTAACAACCTTTTTCGAAATTCGATTTTGATAACTTGGGAAGAAATGAGACAATAGGTATTGATTCATTATTACAGGTGAGTGATCTCTTCTCAACGTAGACGGTAGTTTGGAAGAAAACGGCCAACAATTCCCCGCCCCACAATGGTCGGAACTTAAATTTTTTCGTTGGGCTTTCAGAATTTTGGAATCCTCTTTGTCTTTGAGATATCCAGGCTTTTTCACGCACAGTGTACACGCTAATAAGGACTGAAAACGAGTTGGTCGCACGGTGCAAGTGGGCATTATTGGCCACCTGTTGGAATTGAAAATTAATTAAAAATAGGAATAATTTTTATGAACGAGTTGGGTATCTTATGCGACTAATTCTAAATGAAATCGGCAAGAATAAATTATTGTGGCATAATGGTATTGCCGAGAAACACCAAGGATGTCTTCAGAGACGGCGCTCGTCTTCGATGCAAAAAGTGGTAGTCCTTCCACCAGTGGCGGGTAAATCGGTCGTAAAGGTATGCAATTAGATGAGAAGAGGGGCAAGGGTTGTACTCACCATGTACGGGAAGATCGGTAGGAATTGCCGAGTGGTTTTTCTGCGAGAGAATGCCGCTGATATGAGAGCAGTCTGCGTGAGGACCGACTGACATGCCGGTCACCGCTGAGCCCGCGACAGTCATCACAAGGAACACCATCAACCGAATCATTGTCATGCGGTTGAAAAGAAGCGGAGGAGATGTGACAGTGACAATTTCGCGAAAGTATTGAAATAATTAACGACGGTATGAGCTCAAAAACGCGAAAAGCCCTGTCAGCGGCGGTGGTCGGTCACCCACAGAGGGACAACACAGGACGACGTTCTGACGAGGGGGAGGACTCGGTTCGCACGAAGGAAAACCGGAGTCTTGGGCCAAACTGCGCAAATTCTCCGCGGAAACACGACACACACGCCCGCGGGTGATTCACTGACCTGGCGGACGAGACGGCCCTTCTTGCAGGAGACTGCCCAGTGTTGCCAACGTGACGAGTCGAAAAATCCTCAACGAACTCCGGAATAACTGTAGACTCTTAGCAAATCCCTCGAGTGGCATCATATCAGCCAATCCCTTCAATTGAAGCGATTCCACTGTTACGGGTAGATTTCATTTTGGTCACTGTTTCCTGAAATTCTAGGCAACTAGTTCACTAAAATGTTCTCTCTTCAATCAAAGCTTTCCTAACCATCAATCTCCACTCTCCAATTGCCATCTCACATAAATTATTCTTCCTTCGCTTATATGAACCACACTACCGGATACCAACAATATCCGTGATATGCGGACGGTAGGGTCGTAAAAGTCTACAGGGTCTGAAGTGTCAAAAGTTTTACGATCATCAAACAATTATGCGCAATTAATTAGTGATTATACGCGTCTTAGGGGATCGAATAGGTGACCAGTATTACGAAGATATTTACTGAACTTTTTCTTTCATTACAATGTAAAGTACACGGTACACATATTGAATTTATTACTCTTCTCTTCGTATCGAAAACGCTGCAAATTCTTACACACGAGTTGGTTATTCTTCGAACCAGGCGCATGGAGACTAATTTAAACCTCGGACCAGGCAAAACAGACATTCGAAATGGGTAGATAGGTACCCATTTTGATTCGTAACCCCATCCAGAGGGCACCTATTGTTTAGGGATACATTTAATTGGATTCAGCGTCCAAAATTTAGTGGAAAATTATACCCGACACACCTAGATTGTAAAAAATCTCAAAAATACAATTTTTGAAATAAACAACCTACGCCACCCAAATTTGGTCCGATTGGGTTGAAAAGTTTTGAGGACCAACTAAAACCATGAACGGACCAAAATTTCAGATTTTCAGAAAAATTTCCACTACCAAAGTCGGCGTGGACAGCGGACGGGCATTTGCTAATTTTGATGTCTAGACACCTTGAAACGTCTAGAAAAAAAAATTTTTGGGGCGAATCGGAGAGATTGACTTTTTGCATGAAAACATAGGTTGATTATTCAAGGAATACCCAACCAAAACCCCAAAATGTTATTTTCATATTTCAATGAGTGAATAAGTCGCAATTCAAAATGTCCGTCGACCGTAAAAGGCCTTTAAAATGCTTCAAAAATCTGCAATTTTTTCATGTAGGTACTTTGTTTGGGTCTTATTTGTGCCTAATTAATTTTTTTAGCCTCATTATCCCAAATGGTTATTTTGAAATAGATTTTCGGCTACCCAGGCGAGTAGTGGTATGATTTTCCAACAGAATTTTGGACGCTGAATTGATCGAAACACGTTACTGAAATTATTGCCACGCAAGAGGCCGGAAAAAACCTGTTTTCATGAAAAAGTCAATTTGTCCGATTCGGCCCAAAAATTTTTTCTGGGCGTTTCAAGGTGTCTCGATCAAGAAAGTCAAATGTCCGTCCGCCGTTCGCCGTCCACGCCGACTTTGGTAGTAAAATTTTTCTAAAAATCTGAAATTTGGAGTCGTCCCGGCTTTGTGTTTCCCCGAACTTTCAGCCCGATCGGACCAAATTTGGGCGAGGTAGGGGTCAAAATGTGTATCACGAAAAAAATATATTTTCGAGATATTTGGCGATCTGGGTGTGTAGGGTATCATTTTCCACTACATTTTGGACGCTGAATCCAATGAAAGGTCCAGAACGTGGCCCCACGGAACGAATTGGTCACCATGGGAAAGGATTATTACCCATTTGAATTGTGTTTGGTTTCTGCTACATAGGCGTGTGGGTATTGATATTCCATAAATTTGGACCTGAATCCATGGGAAAGGTTTGGAGGCGAATGATGAAACAACTTCAGCCGGTCTGAGGAATAACAACGCACAGCGGAATGAATTTGCAGCGTTCATGACCCAATGACAGATTACGATCCTGTTGTCAAAGCCCTATTTTACTATTACAGATTTAATGTACGTGTCTTACTATTGAAAATTGAATCAGGCATAAATGTTATTTAGAAATATATTCCTCTAAATCGTTCTCTAAATGTACCCGTGTTGTTACTATGTGGGTACAGGGCATACTCGTCGGGCGTCCAGGCGGTTTTCTATTGCTCGTGAGCCCGAAGGAAATATAATATATTTCCTATATTATAGGTGTGGAATAGGAACTGTATGTAATATGTAATGCAGCTGTAAAATCGGCTTAGGTGAATCCACACGGTTTGGTCAAAGTAGGCGGCAATCACCTCAATATGCGACTGTAAAACTCACTGAATCCGTTAAAATCTTTTTTCCGTACGCCTACAGAACTTTACAGAAACTGGAAAAACTGTTATAACCACCCACCGTGGAATTCATCGCCTAATGGATCTCGCCTAACTATTTTACAATGATTGATTGTTCTACAGTAGGTTATTCATTATGAAAAGGTATATTTTTCTTCTTGCCACCCTTTTGTATTGATGAAACTACGAGTGAAAGCGTTACGATAAAATGATACCGATTGATCGATGAAACATTTAAAATCACAAAAAAAGCTTGTTTCAAAAATTATTCAAATTTAACTAATTTACTGGGTTTTTGTAAGTTTATCTCAGATTGAAAGACGAGGGATATTATTCCCATGATAACCGACCTTTGTTAATGAGTCAATGCTGATATTTATGTTGAGAAGTAAAGTAAATACTACTCTAGGCCTTATTTTTGTGAATAGCCGAATGTAAAACTAACAATATTAACTCCTAAAGTAGGAATCAGTAGGTATATTTACTATATATACTTTTGGTTTATATATTTACTATATATTTACTACTTTATTATTTGGTTTTTGTTATAACTAACCAAAAGATTCCGCTCAAACTCGGGTCCTAGTTGTGCCGATTTTAATTTTGGTTGGTTATTCCTCGAATAATCAACCTATGTTTTCATTGTGCTCAAATCTGAAATATTGGTCAGGGCTCCGTTCATGGCTCTAGTTGGTCCTCGAAACTTTTCAACCAGATCGGACCTAATTTGGGTGGGATAGGGGTCAAAATGGGTATTTCGAAAAATAGATTTTTGAGATTTTTAGCAATCTAGGTGTGTGGGGTATCATTTTCCATTAAATTTTGGACGCTGAATCCAATGAGACGGGTCCCGGAACGATTGGTGCCCTCTGGATGAGGCTATGATCAATAGGGTCAAAATGCGAGCCTATTTACCCATTTCGAATGAGTGTTTTCCAGATCTCTGGTACCTAGGCGTGTGGGGTATTATTTTCCATTAAATTTTGGACCCTGAATCGATTGGAATGGGTCCGGGACCCGCCACACCCACTGTTTTCCCCATGTTGAAGAAATGAATCTCCATGCGCCTGGTTCGAGGAATAACCAACCCGTGTGTAAGAATTTGCAGCGTTTATATATATGAAACAAAGGCAGGATGTGGTTAAAAATGTTTTCGAGATTGACGTTGACCTAAGGCGTGTGGAGTGGATGGCCGCCCACCGAAGAAGGGTATCTATTGGTCAAAAGGGAGTTTTCATTAAAAACAAAAACTTCCAATTAATATAATTACATTTTTTGAAGAATCACGAAAATGCGTTTTCTCCTCACATGTAAGATCCCACTAAAATAACTAATGTAAAACAACTTTTTTCAGAAATACTCAGGAATATTATCTAACTGAAATTCAAAATATTCAATTCAAACATTCAAAATATTAAAAAGTGAACCCATAGAGACGCTTGAATCGGTTAAAATAGTATGCTTGTACTATGTCCACAAGCGCTTGAATCGGTTAAAATAGTATGCTTGTACTATGTCCACAAGCGCCCCTAAAAACAGTTGAGTTTATCCGGTCTTTCTGAAATTCTTATTTAAATAAAATTTAAAGATTAATTTAAAAATTAAAGAGTTTTTGTGGTTTGTCAGTTGGCACAATCGTACCTCTGCTTTCTTCGTTCAACCACTTCAATGGTCGCCTGATTGAAGAGTATCACCTACCTAAAATAGGTGGTTTTCGAGCGAACAGCGCCTGTCGTCCTTGCACTTGATGGTTTTCACGTCATAATCTCGCATTCAAAATGAAGAATGATTACGTTTACCACCATTCAAGTACCTACCTATTCATCTAGGTAGCAAGTAGTAATGGGAAGGAGGCTAAGTATCGGCTTGGCCATCCCTCTCTGTCAACCTGAACATCGACCATCAGCTTCGCATAGGCTATTTAGGATAATGCGAAGAGTATTACTGACAAAAGTATCTATCTAATGGGCATTTCTAACCCACGGAGGCTGCCTATTCTTCCTAGTGGCACATCGTTAAGTATTGATATTTTGATCAAACATTGGGAAACCGATGACCGTGCTACAATCGGTCAGCGACCACCCATTCTAAACGCAGCTATTTTGAAATAAGCTCGCGGACATTTTGGAATCTCCTCACTTTAGTGTTTTTTCCTTTACAAAAGTCTCTTTTATCTAATATAAATATAAATAAAAAGAGAAACGTCGGAATTCTACGAAAGGAAGAACCCTCGAAAGCCATCATAGTTTGAGGAAAAAATTAATTTTCTAACGATGGAGACCGCATTTCTATTACGGAGGGTTATAACAAATAAGCGGATGAACAAATTAGTATATTTTTATTTCTCAAACTCTAGTAAATGACGAAATGTATACTCCAACATTCACTCGTCGCATTTAGAAAAATAACATCAATACGTACGAAATATAATTACAATTTGGAAATTTATTCAGAAGCTGTACCACTAGGTGAGGCGTGATGGGTTCCGGCTTCCTCTCAAAATAATAGCTTTAGCCTTAATAGTTTGAGAAATCTACGATACTTACAACTTGGAAAATAATGATCCACGAATATGGATTCGAGCAGTGTGTTTGAAAAGCACCTTATCAAAATACGTCTATTTCATAGGAAGGAGAATACGTGAATTTTGTCAGGTTGACACAACACGAAGACGAGAAAGTATAAGTACTTAACAGTACATTGTGGGTATGTTTCATCTTATGCAACACAGAGTTAGGTACATCATCCCATAAGTAGTTTCGTTCCGACGGAATTAAGGAAATTTACATATCGATACAGTTTTACCAAATAAGTATTAAGTATTTGGCGTCTAATTACAAAAAGTAACTCACTAACGCCATGATCAGTGTCGTATGATTACGAGTTTTTCTGGGGCCTTCAGTTATTCTGGTTCAAATAAATATATTAAAAAGATGGAGTGTTTAATAACAAAAGTGATTGAGGAATAATAACGCATGAATGTGTTGACTCACATATGGCAAAATATGGATGATAGTGATGAGCCCTCAATGTTCTATACTGATAAGGATAGGCGCAAGTGCCCTTGGCAGTTCATCAGACTTGATATGGTATCCACCGAAAAAGGAACTTCAAAATTAGAACATTGAAGATAGGAGGTGTAGCGCAAAATAAGCACCTAATGGATTTTGTCGATCATACGGTTCCAATTAAGTAGACATGAGATACACAATTACTTTCATTTTACGATACACAATATGTGACGAGGAATCATGGCCAGTTCAAAGGGAAGCTGGGACACATGATGGACAAGTAGGATATGAAATGTGAGAGTTTGTCTGTTCTAGCTGGCCATACACGGATGTTCTTTTATCTCTGGAACCGAGGCGTCTCGTTACGTAAGTCATTTCAAAAAGCACGAATGTCTGTGGGCTTCGCCATTGATTACTAATCGGAAAACCTCCTATATCTCGAGATCCAAGGACAAATCAATCTGGAACCGGTTTCATACGATTCAGGTTGAAAATCGTCACCTAGTCTCACTTTTTGTAAAGAGACTTAAGCGGCCCGATTTATTGTCTAACCTGCGAAGTAGGATCACAAATCGGGCCGTGAATGGGCTTGTTAATCATATAAAATCGAGTTGGACAAGTCGGAAAATTTTGAGGGACAGCACGAAGAGTTGGAGCGTGAGGGGCGATGTCGGATCAATTTCCTCCAACTTTCAGTCTTTTATTGACATTTGGCGCAGTTCGGCCATTCCTCCTCTGCATCCGTGTGTCCACGTCACGTTTTTTATTCAATATGCTCGAGTTTCAAGTATACTTTGTTGTAGCTGCAAGTAAAATGAATAAGGATGGAACTTCTGAGTTCATAGAGTCAAACAGAGAAAGTGAATGTTTGTGGGACTCAAGTTGTACTTTGAATGCCAACAGAAATGCGCGGAAATCAGCGCACAGTACAACAGTGCTTAACTGCTAACACAGCTTCAGTTCTTTAAAAAAATTGACTCTTCCGTTCTACGTTTTCTGAGGAACATAGAACGTGCACTGTGTTCGCACTGGTTGCACGACTGGGGCTGAAGTTGGACCTCCAGTCGGATAACAAGATGGAACAAGTAGTCGTACTAAGTTGGGCAACGGATCAGACCTTGAATGGCCCGCTTTAGAAAAGGACTGCTATTTGAGAAAAAATTACGTTTTGTATGAACAGAGTGGCCGATATTTAGGGACCAGGGATTGGAATCCTAGGATATTTGTACAACAGTAAGTTTTCATCTTCATCTGAGAGTTAGTCTCCAGCACAGGTCACAAGCATGAACAATCCCGTTCTTCCCCCTCGTGAATCCTCTTAGGTTTCTACGCAGCACGATTTTGAAAATGAAAGAATATATGCGTATGACCAACCAAACTCGGAAATTCGTCAGCAGACACTTCCTTCAAAACGCTAATTCCTAGTATTTCCACACGCAGTTACTGCGAGAAAGTAAAAACGTAGTAAACTTACGATTAATTGAGACTCAAAACATTAATTATACACAACTACGTAACTATTTTCTGAACAAAAGTCAAATTAAATTAAACCAAGTTAAACACAAAAATGGTTATAATGCTCAAGATCAGTCAGCAACACTAGAGAAAAGCAACGATTTCTTCTGAGAAACACGATACAAACCAGAAAAAGTAATGGCCCTTCAAGATCAGACGTAACACTAGTTAACACGTACACAATATTCAAAGAAAATCCACTCGTTTACCACTAATATTAGGGTTTCTCAATTATTCAAAAAATTAATTACGAACCTACATAACGAAATAAGCAGTAAATTAACAGCTAGGATTAAGTAAGCGTTGTTTAAGTCGTCAATTTCATTCTCGTTTTTGAGGGTGCTCCAGGGAGACGCTCTAGCACCAAACAACAAATGACTATCATTACCCATACAATACGGTTAGGTATGCATCATAGTGGCGGAAACCGATAAGTACATCATTCGGTTACCAAACTATAAAAAATCCAAGGTACTATAGATGACTGGGGTCGAACCAGAGGTGTACAAGTGAGTAAAATGGTATAAAAACACTTACAATGTTCAGTTCACCGGTTCAGGAGTTGAAGTGTATTATCGCCCCTCTGAATAGTTTTGGTGATGGAAAACTATTAACATCTATACACACCTAACGAGTATAAAGATTTTGTTAGTTTTATAAAGAGTTTTGGAATACAGCCATGAGATCGTGTTCGTACAGGGCAATAACAAGCATAATGCCGACGCCGCTAAGAAGCCCCAGCAGCTGAAGGAGGCACTGGCAACAGGCAGAACTTCCATCGCTCGCGTGACTGCTCGTCAATTCTGGAATCTGCAAGACGAGCGAAACCGATCGAGCGTAAAATAAAATAAAACAGGCAATTATTGAAAATTTAATCACCGAAATGTCAAAATGTTAGCAACGGAAGGTCCCTCACCATGTCGACCAAAGCAATGTACAAAAACATGCCGGCGGCTGCAGCGAAGACCCAAAGTTTAACGTGATCGTTTTGTCCGAGGAAAACGCCAAGAAACATACCGATGAAGCATAGAACGGAAGATATCAAGTTGTACACGACTGCCTCTTTCGTCGACATTCCGGCTTTCAGGAGAACAGCAAAGTCACCTGGTGACAGTCCAAGGTGAGTTACACATTACAGGGACAACGTTTCAATATTTAACCATTAAAACTGTTAAATTAAACTACTAACAAAAGAGAAAATATTTACGTTTAATATGGAGCAGGCAATGAAGCGGTAAATGGTTAGAAATTGAATGGAACTCTCAAAAACTGAAAACACACATGATTCATTTTCAAAATGTAGGAAAACGCTGCAAATTACTCCCCAACGGTTAATTATTCTCAGAAGAACTCACTTTTATGGGAAAGCGCATCATAGAGGACTCGAGAGTTTGTAATTAAGGGAGAAAGTGAGCAGAACATTTTTATCAAAAATGTATCATTTTTAAAATGCCCTTCTCGACCCTCCGGTGTGCGGCGATCAGATGGATCCATAAGCCACATAAGCCAGTGTCCCCAAAACTATCAAAACCCAATTTTTACTATACTTTATAGTATATAGCTTAGAGTCAAAATGAAGTCATCCTGCTAAATTTTATAATTTTTGGAAACATTTTAAGTCTTTTTGGCTCGGGTTATCAACGGACGTGTCATGTTTTGAATCTCCACACTTGAAAATGTAAAAAGTAAAGTTTTAGCGGACTTGTGTCTTTTGGTTGGTTATTGCTTGAATAATCAACCTATGTTTTCATGATAATGGTCAACCTCTCCGATTCGGCTCAAAATTTTTTTCTGGACGTTTCATGATGTCCTGATCAAAAAAGGTCAATGTCCGTCCGCCGTCCATTGTCCGCGCCGTTTTGGGTAGTAGAAAATGTTCTAAAAATCTGAAATTTGGGTCAGCGGTCTGTTTCCAGCCGAGATGGGTCCTCGAAACTTTTCAGCCCGATCGGACCAAATTTGGGGGGGGGGGGGGTCAAAATGTGTTTTTTGAAAAATGGATTTTCAAGATTTTGGGCGATTTGGGTGTCATTTTCCACTAAATTTTGGACGCTGAATCCAATGAAACCGGTCCCAGAACGATTGGCACCCACTGGCCGAAGTAATGGGTCAAATTGGGTATTTATTACCCATTTTGATTATTTGTTTTCGGGATTTCTGCTACCTAGGCGTGTGGGGTATAGTTTTTCACTAAAGTTTGGACGTGATTCAATAAAATGGTCCCAGAAGATTGCACCACCGGAAGAAGTTGGTCAATGGGATGTAACCCATTTTTATGTGTCGATTCAGGGCCTAGGCTTGGGGTATCATATTCCACTATTTGACCCTGAATCGATGAATGGACCCCACCATGTTTCCCCTTATAGGAATAACCAAATAAGAATTTAGATTTTTCCAGTTTAAACTCGAGGGTTTGAATACACAACAATAAATATAATAATACCAAATAAGTAAACAATTAATAAATACAAATCGAAAACTTGATGACAATAATCCCAACATACTAAAAATATTTATTTCCGATAAATTCCGGTAAATATTTACTCTGAGGGTTTGAATTGTACCGTGTAAAATAATATGGTGTTGTTATTTACCGGATTCAGTGGCAATCGACCCACAGGTGTGGAACTCGTCAGTTGATGGGGTTTGGAACTCGATAAGAAACTTTTCTTTTATCGTACTTCAAAAAACTCGTCATTAGATTTTCTCTTCGTTTCTTGTAATTTCTCGTGCTCTCTCTGAGTTCCTTGAGCGAATTCTGGTCGGAAAATCCACTTACTTGCTGATATTCTAACTGCGACTCACCCTCCGCTTAATCAATAAGACACAGACGAAGTCGCAAAGGACTGACACTGACTGACTGACACTGAGGTTGAAGCAGACATTTTCGTCATTGAAATGGTCTCAATTGTTAACTGAGAAAAAGTGTACTCTAAAAATGTACGTACGCACTGTATTTCTAAAGTACAAAAACGGGAGGTTTTATGGAACAAAATGAGTCCTCAATATAAAAATCTTGTAGGCTCGTAATGGGCAATTATTCACTTTTTATACTAGTATTAGTTATACTTTTATATTAGTTTAGCATATGGGTGGAGAAACTCTCCGAGTTTGCTACGTATACGATATATTTCGTTACCTCTCTTCCCTCTATTTATGCTCGCTAAATAATTAATTAATGTTGTATAGAGAAGTAGTAGAGACAGGGAGTAGGAGGGCCTAAGGAAAGTCCCCGATCGTCAGCGGCATACGGAGTTACAACTTAACCCATCAAAAACCAATTTCCAGGGAGTTCACCAGTACCACTGCCCTCGTTGCCCTCTATCGGGCTATTGTCCAGCCTCACCTGGCGTATGCTTCCGTCGTCTGGAGTCCCTCATACGAGTGCCATGTGGATCAGCTGAACAGGGTGTACCGTGCGTTCCTACGTTACCTGGCCTTCAAGCTTGGGGTTCGTCGGGAGGACATGGACTACAGTGCCCTGGGCCGGCAGTTTCATCTGCTCAGCCCCTCTGCCCGCCGGGCTCTCGCGGACATGTCCTTCATGCACGGCATCTTCTCTGGGCGCATTGATGTCCAATCTTTGCTAGCCCAGTTTGGACTGCGGGTGCCCCGAGTAGGCCTGCGCTCCTGCGATCTCTTTGCTGTGCCATTCTCACCTACCAACTACATGCGTTCCCAGAATGGCTGACATCGACACGCTCTCGATCTCCCTTCGCTCTCTTCGATCCTGTCTCGCCGAAGTCTTCTCACTCCACTGACTATCTTTGGTGCATTTACTGTCAGTAATCTCATTACTGTCTCTGATTCATGGCATGCGTGCGAATGCATTTTATTTTTCTATTTTCTGTAATTGGGCTTGTCCCGTTCTTGTGTAATAAATAAATAAATAAATTTCCTGGCATTTTCGTCTGTCATCAGGAGTACCCAAAATCACGGAGTTGAGATACCATGAAGCTGTCTGCAGCCATCTAACCCTTGTAAATGCCCAGGAATTCAGCAAGCGCGATCTACGAAGTATCTAGAAGTGGATATGGACCAATGAATGAAATGGGACATTCACGTGGACACATTGGTGAAGAGGCTCAAAAAACTAGCGCACGTCTGTAGAGAGATGAGATTCGTGCTACCATTAAAATGCCGTCGTTAGTTTTACCATGCCTCATCATCTACGGCATCGTGGGATGGGGAGGATGCAGTAATGAACTGATTATTGATTACTTGAATTAGATAGGATTGTACCCTTACCGATTTCATGAGGAAGCTCGTGGCAAAACACAGCAACAGCTGTAGACAGGCCTCCTCCAATATTGGCGGCAAATGCTGCACCAATAGCCAAACCATCTGTAAGGTTGTGAATCCCATCTCCCATAATGACCATCCAGGCGACAGACTTGATAGAACCAGGCGCAGAGTGCACGTGTCCATGCGTGTGTGAGTGTCCATGATGTACAGTCTCATGCTCTCTGCAAGATATCTCATAACAGTCAACATGAACGAAGAATAGCCGCTAAGAATTCTTATACACATATGAATCAAATAACTAGCTGTTCATGACAAAAATAAATCAATGGATTGTGTAATTATCCCACGCCATGAGTCAAACTTAAAGCAGATAGATGAACCAATGAAGAGAGAATTGTGCGGGTTCATGAGCTTTTAAATGCAACTTCGCTTTCAAATATCAAACAAGGAAGCAACGATAATGATGTATAGTAATGTTTATGAGGTTTGTGGTCATCCCATGTCCTTCAAAAGTCAATTGTTTCGTAATTTGAAAACAAAAACTTGAACGTAGCACTACGGAACCGTGTATCTGTGCCTTGAATGCCCAAAAACGATTTCTCAAAATTCGTTAAGAACCCTTCGGATAACTTTTCGGCGTTAATGGTAAAACAAATTGGTCCCAATGTTGCAAAAACAAGTGCAAAATTAAGAGAGGGATTGCAACACAACCACTCATGACACGAAAATATCATTCACCCAGCTACGAGGGCTACTCGTACATGAAATAATTAGACGGTTGAGCCTCAAAATATTAAACATTTCATTTTTGTATTGTGTGAACACAATTTGAATAAAATTCTAAAATGCTATTATTAGCTAGTTATTTTCCACGAAGTATTGGCAGGTTGAATGCAACGACCCAATCAATGCCCATCAATTTGCGCAAGCGCATCAACCTCATAAGGCATTGCAAAAATCCATTCCTCAGCAACCTAAAGGTCGGTTTTGGTGGGATTTGGCACGGCCGCATGGTCCTCCAATTCGTGGGATTGCCTCAGTGAGAATAAGGGTTCATGAGTTCGCCTATGACGTCATCAAAATCGTGGTAAATTCACGACCGCTCACTCTCGGGATCAAACGGGTTTGATTTTCAGGCGAAGTCACGCCTAGTTGAGAGGCCACGGCTCAGTCTGTTGGTTGTGCTCAGTTTGATTATGTCGGGAGAAGTGGAAAATCGTATAATTAAACTTCAAGACGATGAAACGGTCAAGTTCATCGAATTGTACACTGGTGAGCGGTTACTCTACGAAAATTTTCTTTAAAATATTCTGAGTAATCTTTCAGCGTCTGCTATGATGATGTGCTTTTTAATTTCTTCATTTGAGGATCAACTTCTTAACCCAATAACGCTTCTTCTTCCGTTTCTTCATCATATTCAATTCCTCTGATAATATACCACAACTGTCAACAAGTAGCCCGCCCATTTTCAACATCAAGGGATGATTGAATCGTGGTCCTGTGAACGGTCCACGACCCACGGCTGGTTCAATTTCAACCCCCACTCAAGGCAAGGCGTGCCACGCTTTCGATGCCCCCGTGAGAACCCCGCTTCATTTAACAGATAGGCTTCGATGAAGGAAGGGTTTTTGAATATTCTACCTCCTCCCAAGACATTCTCTGGAATTTGCTGATCACGATGGGGAAAACCGCATCAAAATGTGTTAGGCTCGCCGCTGCATCTGATAATCTACACCAGTAGTTCTCAAACTCGCACAGGTACCAGTCATCAATACTAAATATCTACTCTTGATATGTAAAGCATAAGAAACTCTTAGCAGGCATGAGGTTTATTTGAGAATCTCTGAGGATCGTCAACATTTTTTTTTTTTTTTACGGAATTAGTAGTATTGACGAGTTTTTCTTACCTCAAAATGATCGTTGTGTATTCATTTTGAGCTTCAGACGATTCGAGAAGTTGCTTCTCTGAACTCGGCACCTCTTCTTTTTGCTCCGATTCATTCTGAAAATGGGAAAGGTGCAGATCATAAGCCTTAGAAGACAAATCCCACATTAATCATTGAACAATCAAAATTGAACGGTCCGGGGAAAAAATGTAACGGTTGCTCCAAGTTTTTGCATACAGGGAAAGGGGAAAGTCAGCTTAAGTACAGAGGGCTCTCTGCTTGAAATAACTTGTACCTTGTACCGGTATCACTAGTTTATCAGTCATTTTTGTTCGTTTTCTGAGTGTGTATATTCCTCAAGTTATCCTGTCAGTTCTAAAGTAACAGTCGATGATAATAAGTTCCTAAAAGAATAAAATGGCGATTACATAGCCAACTTCTATCTTATGCAGGAAAAAAAGGTAAGTTAGCTGAAACAGAAAGGTAAGAACCAGGAGTGCCTCAAATTGTATTTATTTCTATAAATGATATTTGTTGTATAAAAGGATTTTCATGTATCAAATGTAAATCACTGTTAGATATTATTAATACTGAAATTTTTCAACCAAAATGGAGACATCTTCTATAAATAATAAATATTCTCTACTATGGTAAAAAAATTTTGGTTATAATAATATCTAACAGTGATCAACACTAACAAAATTTGAGAAATTCATGGTTCCTAACATTCTGGTAACGTCTGATGTAACCGTTTTTTTGTTTTTAATTTTAAAGGAATTTTTTGGCATTAACAGTTACTTCATTAGGCTGCCTATTACCAAACCTTGTAATTTAGTATTATTCTCATAGTATACACGGTATACTCGTACAACTAGATATGGGAGGATTGTAACAAAGCCAGACCTAAATTGTACCAGACTGACCATGGCTGACACAATTCCTTGAGAGGGGTGATGAGGAGTCCGCCTGAAGGCCGCCACCTTTGGCCACAAGAGGACTGAGACGACCTTTGCGTCTTATCATATGAGAAAAGATTCCTTTCGTTTATGATAAACGAAGAATAAATAATAAAGAAACGAAACGTTTCTGAAAGTTGGTGTTTTTCAAATGATTTGCCACTAGTCACCCAAATTGTTCTTAAAACACCAATTTTGTATTTGTTACTGCGTTTTCAACTTTAAAACCAATATTTCAATTTCCCCTTTCTTCCATATACCCCTCAATTGTTCAGTAGCTTCCTGAGCATTCTATGAAGTTGAACGGGCAACGAAAGTTGCCTACGATCTTCTGAAACCCTGACAAAGTAATCTCAAACCCTAAAAGAAGGGTGAATTATTTCGGTTGTACTCCCGGTAAAGTTGGCTGAGTGGAGTATTAGAGGTCGATCACACAATGGTTCAAGCGGGTGTTCCAAAAGAATTCACGGATGTACTCACCTCTGGCGCTTTGGAGTTATTGGCTTCTTTGTTTTTACTTTCTGACTCAGGAGCAGCGGATGGATTCTCTGCAAACAAACGCGGTTTAGTTCCTAAGTTCTTCGGTCAACAATTCTCACCCGAGGCGTACTCGTAGTAACAAGCCTAACCATGACGCAATACACGAGTCCCTACCTGCGTTGTCTGCGATCTCTCCGTAACAGTAGGGGTAAGAGCTGTATTTATGCTTGCACAATTTTTCACCGACACGCGCCTCCTCGTGGCTGGACAGGTCTTCTCTCATCACTCGCACTTTGGTCATCGCCTGTAACGGGAAATTCTAACTGTAACAGACAATTTTGAAAAAGGAAAAAAAATTCCCAGCAAAAAATCCCAAAGCCTCACTTTGCTCTTCCGCTGGTGCCGTTTTTTCCAGTCCGTAAGAAGAGATAAGCCTTTTTCAGTGAAATAGAAAAATATAGCGGATAACGCTGCGACGAGTCCCTTAAATAAATTTGTCGTGTGTTGAGATTCATCGGACGCTGAATGCGATACAGTGGACGAATGCGCGTGGTCCGCGTGCGCTGACATCATCGCCTAAAATGAAGGAACAATCAGCTAAACGGGTTAGAATGAATAGGGGCAAATCAACTTTGTGATTGTTATCGATCAGAAGATACTCTAACCTACGCACAGTTGAAAATCTATCAGTCAAGGACACTTGAAAGAACACGAACACATTTTCGAACCTCGACAGCTTTTCTTTGCAAGCGACTAAACCACTTGTGTTTGACTTCGAATAATATTCAAATTATATTATAATTTATACTTTTCTTCATTGGCGTTCCGCCGCGTTTCTTCAGCTTTATAGATATAATTCACATATGACCTAATCTGGAACCGTTATGGACTAGTTTGTATGCACTGCTCATTTCCAGAACAGAGGGATCTTTTTCACGTCAGTCTTATACTTGAACTTCAATATAGTACGAATCGATGATGCTTACATGAGGTAAAAGGTGGAGAAGCGCGTCTCCGACTAAAGTGCCGACAGCGAGGGCGACGAGAAACTGCAGAAGGCCATGGTAAATTTGCTTCTGCATGATTGGGATGATTGCGACAGCGAGTAATCCGCATAAACTGATCAAAACGACGCTGAGAGTAGCGTAAAACCAAACTGAAAACCCGACAATATATGAGATTAGTTCGTAGTCAAACAAAATCAATAAAACGAAAAACTCAAAGAATCGACTTTACCGGCGCCTTGCGAAACTGGTCCGTCATCATGGTCATGGTCATGGTGGTCATCTTCAGGGTGAGATGGGGATGTGAGATTTTTCGTACAGCTGGATCTAACCTCGGGCATGAGTTGGTACATGATTTGAGGACATAACTCCTGGTAGTCTCCTCGTTGTAAACCGGATTCTGGGATTTTCACGCTGGAAATCCCGCACTGCAAAGATTCATCCATTTATTTAAACGGAAGAGCCTAATACCGAATGGCAGTGAAAGAACGGACAGTTGTTATAAGAAGGCTTAATGCATAGCGCGAATAAATATTTTGGGTATGTAGTTGATAAAAGAGAAGTGAAAGCACAGCAGCCACTGGAGGCCAATTGGGTTAAGCAGAGCGGGGGAGGCAACGCGGGAAGCCAGCAATTGGAAGGGCAAAACAACCCATTAATTACTCTCTATAGCCGGGTTCATAATCTAGCAACCTACAGCACAAGTTGCATGAGTATGACCCGGCATGTGGGCGACCTAGTCGATGTCCACAAGTTAATGTCAAACTTGAAGGCTACGTATGGCAAAGCCCCAATCCAAAGTTCCCAAGTCGCTCAGGGGTAGCTACAACAAATGCCAGTGCCGCGCCCTGAAGCTTTTGTCATCCAATACCTACTATGTATCACAAAAAATAACAGTTACTAAACCAACAATTCTTTCACACTTCTATCTTGTTTTTCTTGAGAGACCCTAGAGCATATGAGACAAGCCTAGTGGTTGATAAGATGGAGAAAGCAGTCCAACATAAAGCGACATTTTAGGATAGACCTGTCAGACAGTACAGCTGTATTCAACAATATCATAAACATGGAAAACAACAGTTTTCAAAATCAAATCTCAGTTCAAACGTCGAACACCAAAGAGTAAAATTACCTTTTCAGAAGACCTAGGACTGCTGAGGTTGACCTTATCGCTATCAGTATGACCTGCAAATCATAGACGCATCATGAAACAAAAGATACAAAAAGAAATTTCCATACTGATGCTTAACAACAAAATAATATGTGCAGGATGAGACATGAGCGCCTCCTAATATCTCCTTCCTCCAGTACAACTGCTAATCTAGGCACATCTGTTCACAACTGACTCACAATGGTCTTTCTTTACTGTAGGAAATAGTATCATGTTTTAATATTCATTTATAGTACAGTTATTTTATGCTTTTAAAGGTTTTTTATTGTACAGTCATTTTACTGTAAAAATGGATAAAATGGGGTCTTTATACTGTAAAAATGGGGAAAATGATAGCTTTCTAAATTTGCTTCACTTATACTGAATAAAACGCTAAAAAATTGTATAATATTTCAATCATTCAAAAAGATTGTAATTTTATTACGAGAAAATTTTCATCTAACCGATTTATTTAACAATGAAGAAGCCAATGCTACCCATCAAGAAAGATGCGTATTATACGCTCAAGATGGATTTTCATGACAAGTTCATACTCATGAAACCACTGCAGCACGTTATGTTACGTCAACCTTTGCAAGTGGGACGGGCCAAGCAACGGCCAATAAGAATCAAGTTGAGAATGCTCCAGGTTGGCAGGGGTCGCTTGACAGTGGGATTCGACATTTTGTATTGAATGCAAAACCCTCTCACCCCAATCCCTCAACAAACTGGACGACTGTACGATTTACGGCCGTAGATGAACGCAGAGACGTCTACACTACGACTTCATCATCAAAAGGCGATTAAGAAACCAGTGGAACAACTTGCAGGTAAGGGAAATTATAAAATAGACTATGCGAGACAACTCACTTATAGTAGAGACATCGAGTGAAAGACCAAGCGCGTTGAGCATTTTGACGAATCCGGCTTTGGATAGAATTTCACCGTTTCCGTACATTTCGAAAAGTAACCTCACGTGATCTGATTCTTCACTAGACGGCGTTGACTCTCTAGCGAACCGCTTTCTGAAATTGAATCATCACATAATCACTTCACTACATTGGTTAAACGGGAAGGGGGCGGGACGCAATTATTAATAAATGTTACTCAAACACTAATGTTGAGGTTTTGATGCACCAACTCATTTTGGTTGGATATTCCTTGAATAATCAACTTATGTTTTCATGCAAAAATGTTGACGTTGACTCTCCGATTCGGCCCAAATTTTTTTTCTGGACGTTTCAAGGTGTCCAAAATTGTGTTCAGAATTAGAAAATGTCCGTCCGCCGTAAGCCGTCCTCGCCGATTTATTGGTAGTACACAATTTTCTAAAAATCTGAAATTTGTGTCAGGGACCCGTTTCTGGCTTTTGTTGGTCCTCGAAACTTTTCAGCCCGATCGGACCAAATTTGGGTGGGGTAGAGGTCAAAATGCGCTTTTCAAAAAATGGATTTTCGTCGATCTAGGCGTAAGGGGGATCATATTCCACTAAATTTTGGACGCTGAATTCAATGAGACGGGTCGCGGAACGATTGGTGCCCACCGGAAGAAGTTATGGGTGAAATGTGCCAATTTTGAATGTGTGTTTTCAATATTTCTGGTACCTAGGCGTGTGGGGTACCATTTTCCACTAAATTTTAACCCCTGACGACGATTGGAATAGGTCCGGGACACGGAATGACCTGAAATGACAGGAATGAGTTTCTATGCTCCTGGTCCGAGGAATAACTAACCCCTGAGATTTATTATTATTTTTTTAAACAGGGATCTAAGGGCGCCCCAACATCAACCCCGCTACACTGAAGTCTTCCACGTATTTGCAAGTGAATACATAGACGGATATATGATTGTTTATTTGTAAAGCGCCTTAGGTCGTTGCAAGGTTCTAAACTAATGGTTTTTTTTAAATAAGATAATTTTTTATAAATAACTTATCGGCAAAAAGCAGCCCTGAAATAGCCCCCGACCGAAATATGGTCCCAAAGATACTGTGGCGATTCATGCCTGTCATGTCAGCCTCACTCGCTGACTGTTTATTTCAATGACTCTTTGGCATGAGGAGGACACGAATCGTGGCCTCACGATGCTTTACCAGAAACGGGTATTGTCTAGGGTCTACCCAGATCGCCCCTTGAGGTACTCATAGCACACAGCTTGGCTTTGCTGCGTTGCTGGTCTAGCCAGTTCATCCCCAGCTACAAAACTCGAGACCCAGCCCAAGATAACCATGATCCTCATACCCCAGAGCTTCAGGGGCTCAGCATCTCTTGGCACACAGGATCACACCGTCTCGTCAAGGCGCACCTTCATGGCCCTCTTCAATTCAAATACCGGTACTGTAATGGGAACACAAGAAGACAGTCCATCTCAAGTTCGTCACCCTCTCATGGCGTTATCCTCGAATGGTAGTACCTACCACAACTCAGCAAAGCAATAGCCTATAGGGGAAAATACTGCCTTAATCGCTCATCCTAGAGGCTCCTCCAGAAACTTAGAATTCCCCGTCCAACCTTTTTCGTTAGGGAATGATGTATTTTTGACGATTATCATCTCGTAATGTAATGTATCCTTGTACTAAATCTCAAGACACGTATTTTTCTAGTCTGAAGGGGTCTTTCGGAAATTAATGATTGTTCCAAGTGCCGTCAATGCATCGATTTACCAATTTGTTTGCCATCCCTAGAAGAAGCGGAGGCAAGAAATTAAGCCTAATTAATTGTACACTCCTATAATATTTTGATACATAGCTATTCGAAGTATATAGCTTCAAACAACATAGGTCCCGTCAACGCTCAGTGAATATTTTAAAAGGAACGGCGAGATAACAAATGAAGTAAGGTTTCGCAAGAATAAGCTACGATGGGCACTGAGGGTTGGAGCCAACTCATGCTCAACTCAGAACTTTTGAATCTAATTCATTCCTGAAAAGGTCGTCGTTTCCGAATAAAGAAGCCGCGAGCTTTTCAACTCAAAACGCTTTTCAGTTAGTTGAATATTATTATTAAGTCTCCTTCTTGTCGCGGCGGAGGGAAAATGCGATTTTTCACATCTTTGCCACAATACTCAAGAAATCTGAGGAAAAATGTTTCGACAGAAAAAAAAGAAGAAGCAAATCTAGCTTATGCTCTCAAATGGTTCGTGTTGAAGTAATCGACAGTAATCAAAATGAAGATGTGTAATAAAGTCAGTCAATTGATACGTTAATAAAGAAAGTTTGGAGTTAGGACGTTCTGCGCCTACTGAGCCCAATATTCCAGATCGAGTTTGGTTGCGTAGAGATCGAAATTGAGTTGACATGGAACGTTAGCAAGGGCTCAATTATACGAGCGATACAGAAATTCAATCTAGTCAATCATTGCGGGGAGCCCAGCCGTCATCAGTTTATTTATCACAAGATAAGGAGCAGCTATCTACACGAGACCGGTTCTTGCTGATGAATATTTGTCGGGCGCCAGATCAAATTCTCCTTCCATTCTTCTATTCACGAGAAGAGAAACTCTCCCTTTCATCACAAAGGGATCTATGTATATGCTTGAGTCCTGTGCAGAGCGTTCCTTCAAATGAACGTATTGATGACGAGAAATTTGGAAGGCAAAATTGATCAAGAAAGTATGCAATGTTCTAAACTGTGATGACAATGCAGGAAATAAAACGAAATGTAACAAACAGCAATAACTTGCTAATTCGTGATTTGCTGGACGCAGTTTACCACAATTCATGAAATCCCAAAATAAGTTTAATTTTAAACAGCCTCGACCTTACTTCACGATAGATGTCTTCAGCAAAAGTAAGTAGGCCGACTTGTTGACTCTGATGACAAGACTATAATAACACGATGGATTACAGAATAATAGCCAACTAATTTGTATTCACGGCATATTTAATGATTTAGGAATGGTTGATTGAGCTTTAGAGGCAACTCGTGCGAGCAGTATAATCCAAGGTATTGGATGGACTACATGGGGGGAAAACATTGATATATATCATCAAATTGACCTTATTGATGGTTGTTATTGAATCATATTTGTTCGCTGTAAATGGACTTAGAGAGACCAATGCTCTGCTGAGGGAAGCAACGAGCACATCAAACGTTTAAAGAACAATTTAAAGGCATTTTCTGCTCTGCGTTCAGATTCTGATTCTATGCTCGTTGAAAAGTCAAACTCGGACCAGAAGCATGGAGACATTGGGGAAAACAGTAAAAATGGAGAGTAACAGACTCATTCCAATCGATTCAGCGTCCAAAATTGAGTGGAAAATAATACCCAACAGGCCTAGGTACTAGAAATATTGAAAATCCACTTTCGTAATAGGTGGATAGATACCCATTTTGACCCATAACCTCTTCCAAGTACTTTCAAGTTTCAAGGACTAACTAGGGCCGGAAACGGGTCCCTGACTTTCTGCATTAAGACATAGGTGGATTGATTATTCAAGGAATAACCAACCAAAACAAAACCTCTAACTTAGAGGGTTATTCTATTACAGTCTGTACGAATAATACAAGTAGAAAAATATAATAGAAAATAGAAAAAATTAATTTAGAAAATAGAAAATAGAATTTATCATTCCAATATGAAACAAGTTGTCTATTATAACTCCTGTTTTACCGAAAAGCACCCTGTAAAACTTTTGGATAAATTGAATATAACAGTATATTTGAGAAATGTTTAAAAGCGATTGAAGTGCTTTTCATCTTGTTTCTAACTGTGGATGAATGTGTAACGTTTTCAATACGTATTCTTGACAAATGTTTTTCGTAGTTAGAGTCAATGCCGAGCGTTCCCTGACGTCGATTCTAGTGTCAATAAACGATCACGAGTAGTCCCCTCCTTCTCTGTAGCCTGCATCACCTAATTAACGACAACTCATTTTATGCGGATCCTAATTTAATTGGAAAAGAAGATAAGGTTGGGGTGGGATGGGGTAGAGCTAGTCATAACCATGACATACGTATGGATGTAATAATATAATTTAATAACTCTGCGACATACCTGGGTAAAGATTGAATCTCGCTCAATGATGGTTTTCCGCCGCCTTCGTCGTAAAAATTGATTCGCCCCATGTTTCCTTTCAGCGGTTCAAGACTCGCATGATGGGAAGCACAGTGCGTATGGGTTGAGCATAGCAGACAGAACATACAGGCAGTGACGAATTGGCGCCCCATGGCAAGATCTACGAACAAAACGACAATACAAAACAGATGAGCGGTATGGTCCTCGAGAAATTAGTTGGTTCTCACGTAATTCTAATATATAAATGCTACCATGCACTTTATTCTGCTAGTAAAATGTTTCCGATCAGATTTAAGAAACCCCTGAACGATAAGATACCCTTGGATAAAATAGTCCTCGAAAGGGAGGTTACGACACACAATACTGACTCCTTGTTTTGACACTTCTCGTACCAATGTGGGTTTCAGAATGAGAGCTCTTGCTGTTGGAATGTAGCCAAGAACGACGGTGTCACAACTCTTCATGCCACACAACTTCTCATAAACGGGAACTGCCTAAAGCCGGACGAATCGTTTCGCAGCTTGCGTCATATTGTAGTGATAAGAAAGTACTTAAGTGGAGATTTTCGGATGTAGCTATTTATCGGTCGATGGACGAAGTATGAGAACTGTCTATCCTCTTGAAGAAACACTATCCCGATAGAACAGCGTTCGCACTGATCCTAAAATAAACTGAGGATAAAACAAATTTTCAAAGAAGAATGAAAGAAAGGTCGTCTCAACAATGGAACACGTTGGTTGGCAGCTCCTTGAAAGGACTTATTCTCTGGGATAACAACCGCCTATACACCTACATCATTAAGATCGAGGGGATTTTGATTGACAAGTGATACAAAAACCCGCCATTTTCGGAGGGGAGGTGGTGCAAAAATCTCTCAACTCAGAGCTCAACTCGTATTTATACAAGTTAATGCAAAATGAATGCAGGAAAACGCTCAAAACCAACAATTCAGTCGACCTTATTTCGATTACATAACATTTAATCCCTGACTCCAAAAACGGTTATTGTTATTATTCCACTAGAGAATATTCTTTAGAGAATTTAGGTTTATCACTCCTCATATTAATTTACGGGAAAAACAGTAAGTGTAGAGTCCCGGATTCATTCCGATCGATTCATCGTCCAACATTTATTGGAAAATGATACCTCCACGCTTAGGAACCAGAAATATCGAAAACCCACTTTCACAATAGGTAGGAACCCATACCCACCTCCAGCGTGCACTAATAGGTTCGGGACCCATCTCAATGAATTCTACGTTCAGAATGAAGTAGAAAATGATACCCTACATTCGAAGTTCCCCAAAGGGCCCAAAACAGAGCTCATTTTCACCCATACTCTTTCCAAATTAGGGCCGATCGTGCTGACAATTTTCAAGAACCAACTAAAGCCAGAAAGAAGTCCCTGACCAAAATTTCCGATTTTGAAAAAAAAAAATCTACAACGAAAAAAGGCATGGAAGGCGGACGGACATTTTGGTATTTTGAACTAGACATCTTGAGACGTAAACTGTCAAATTTTGGCACCAATAGGAGAGGTTGACCTCAGATGATTACACGGGTTGACTGTTCAAGGAATAATAGAACAAAAATGGCTAATTTGACCAAAAACAAAGTCTAATTAACTTAATGAGGCGTTTTAATTATCATGCGTGATTCAATAAAACCTTCGGTCGAATTGACCGTTTTTGTTCATGAGTGTGGCGACGTTCTTATTTTATGAATTGAAAAGTCAAACCTTTAAGGATGTAGGTTGTTTGAATTTTGAACCAAACTTCCGCTCTGGTGTCCAGAAGGATCAGAATGGTCAGAAAGAATAGGGTGCCTCCTTTATAGGTAAAGCATCTTTAATGGACCAAACCTCAGGGGGCATCAAAAATTCTCCTTGCGGGGTAGGAAGAGTTTTCAGATTATAGATATTGAAGACCACTCTTGATTAATGGACCCCTTACGTATTAATGTACCCCTTCTGGAATAATACTGCCTTGTATCGAATCACATTTTTAGTAAGTCTCCACTGCTAAGAGAAAAAAAGAGAAGAAAATGAAAAAAATGTTACTACCGAAATCGGCGTACGGCTATTCGCTAATTTTGATCTAGACACCTTGAAACGTTCAGAAAAAAAATTTGGGCCGACTCAGAGAGATCGAATTTTTGCATAAATACATAGGTTGATTCAAGGAATAACCAACCAAAACGGCGTGGACGGCGGACGGACGATTTGAATTTTATTTTTTAATCTAATTAGCACCAAACATCAATGTATTCATTTTGAAACAAGTGTAGTCTTCGCAAGATTTCAAGAAAATGTACACTATCACTCGGTTTTTTGTGTATTCAACTTTCACACCTATTTTCAATGCTGATTCACGAAGTTGGATTCTCATCAGCATGAAGAGAATAGAAATGCGCAGTAATGATCTAATCATCTATGATAAACCTTAACGTTAATAGTAACGTAGCCAATATTGTAACGACGAAACCATGCTTGGTGCCTGGGGAAGCGTAAGTTGACTTTTTTCCTGGTAGGATCGTTTTGCCCTTGAAAAAATACTTTCTCCTTATTATAAAATTTTAATTTTTCGTTGGTAAGTATACAACATTAAACTTTAATTTTTGAACATAAAAATTAAATATTGAAGCTTTTTCTCGCGTTATAAATAGTGCGAATTCCCAAACCGACTTGTCCGTCCGCTCTCCAGTCCTTGAAGTGCCTTTTGATTGGGTAGGGAATTCAATGCCAGCGCAATTTCCACCCACTCAAGTAAAATAGGGGAACGTAATGGGTTATTTGTAATGTTGATTATTGCGAGTTTTTGGGTCTAGGCGTCTGGGGTGAATCATGGTTGAATACTACTGTTGGAGAATCGACCAAACAGGAGTACGGATCATGGTTCTCCTAATATGAAGGAGACCCGGAATTCGGTATTTCGTATTCAATGCTTTATTTGTAGGTCTGGATCTACACCGCGATAGTAAGGCCCATAATATCGTACTGCTGTGCTGTGTGGTGGCCTAAGGTTAATCAGGTGGGGGCCTATCGCTCCCTCACCAGTGTGCAGAGACTAGCCTGCCTAACCATCACAGGAGCCATGCATGGTACTCCTACAGCCACCATGGAGGTACTGCTGGGCCTGCCCCCTATAGATATCTTCATCAAGGGAGAGGCTGCAATGGCCTCCCTGAGGCTGAAATGGAATGGAACTTGGCGGGAATCAACCCATCAGGGCCATACTACAATTCTGAGAGAGATAAACACACCACTACTAGATATGGTGGCTGATGTCATGCCCAGAACTCCCTCCAAACCCCACCAATATAAGTCATCAATGACTTCTGCGGGGCGAAGGGTCATACAGTGCTGTCCCAGTGACCTGATCTGGTACACTGATGGGTCCAGAATGGTAACAGGGACAGGTGCTGGGGTGTATGGAGCCAAACCTAGGTCGGCAATACTCTACACCACTAGGGAAATACACCTTCCGTTTTCCAGGCCGAAATTCTGGCAATCAATGCATGTGCCCTGGAGAGTCTGAGGAGAGGACATACTAATGCACACCTCCGCATTCTCTCCGACAGCCAGGCGTCGATTAAAGCACTCACAGCACCCAACATCTCATCAAAGGTGGTGAAGGACTGTGAACAGACTCTCTGTGCTCTAGCGGCCCGCAATACAGTGTCCCTTGAGTGGGGCACAGGGGAATTGAGGGCAACGAAAAAGCCGATGAGCTGGCCAGGAGGGGCTCTAAAACCCCCTTTGTGGGCCCAGAGCCGGCTGTAGGTTTGCCCAAAAGCTCCTTCAGAGCTGCCATCAAGGAGTGGACGCACAAGAAACACACCGACAGATGGCGAAATATTGAGGGACATGTCCACAGTAAGCATGGTAACAAACCCCATCCATCACTCACCAAGGACCTACTCAGACTTAAACGCGGCAACCTAAGAGCGATAGTTGGCCTACTAACCGGCTTCGCTCCTCTGCGTTTTCATCTGAACCGCATAGGGGTAACACAACCAACAACTCTATGCAGATTCTGTGAGGAAGCAGACGAAACTGCAACTCACATAATCTTTGAGTGCCCAGCACTCACATCCCGCAGATACACCCTTTTTGGGACACAAACCCCAATGAGAACCGTACCCTGCAATACGTTAGTCCACAACCTAACAACCCTCATCAGGGGACTAGGGCTGTTTGTGGACTAAAGAATGAGACACCTAGAGAAGCACAACAAGCCACTAGGCTTCCGCGCTTGGGGCCCCCCATAACCCCTCCTCTAGGTGCCTTTTTACCATTTACCATTTATTTTTAGGTTCCAACTTCATTCCTGAAATATTCTATGGGGAGGTTGGATTATCTGTTTCACATCATGAGAAGGAGAAGACGAGGTTTAAACGAGTCGGTACGCTCGCCAACTTCCTAATACTCATTGTTAGAGCCTTGTATAATATTTGAGCGGCAACGAAAAAGACCCAACCCACCGGAACAGGTACCTGAGCTCAACTAATTAGGCTCTAAAGTGCCTATTTTTCCAAACCGTTACAATATTCAGAAATTGACCTGTGTGAGAAGCAAGTTGGACGTGGAAGCGTAAATCAGGTCCAAGCAACAAGGCCAGTACATTGTACAACGTACAACTGTTGTGAACTAGTGGAATCAAAAAGCTACAGAATTCACAAGTGCCGTCCTAATTACTATGCTTTCAATTTATCATTATTACTATTATTTTTTTATGTTAAAAATTATTCTACAGTAGTGGATCATTCCGGGGAGCAAGAGTATGGGGGGAAAAAGCGAGTGTGGAGTGTCCCGGACTCATTTCAATTGATTCAGAGCCCACATTTAGTTGAATACCCCACACGCTTAGGTACCCAAAAATCTCGAAAACACCTCATTCGAAATAGCCCCCGCTATGTACCAATGGATCAGGGGCCCATCTCAATGGATTCAGCGTCCAAAATCTAGTGGAAGATAATACCCCACTTGCGTTGTTCCCAAAAAGGCCCGAAAATCGAGTATCAAAAAACTCATTTTTACCTGAACCCTTAAATTTTTTACGGCTAAAAAAGGGGTAAACGGCGTATGAACATTTCGGGTTTTTTCAAAATTTTTAATCTTGACATCATGAAACGTATACTGTTAATCATTGGCATCAATAGAGAGGCCGACCTCTGACAAGTTCAAAGAATTATCAACCAAAAGCGCATCTACGGTACATTCATAGGGTTGTATTTAATAATAACTTCAATATCATTATCAATATCAACACTATTCAATCGCCCCTTTCGGTATTTTCCGCATGAGTTTTTTTTTCTTGTATTTTGGCAAATTGCACCGGTCAGTTGGCAAGCCCGATCTGAACGCCGATGGGCCTTGGCGCAGAAAAGTCTTTGACACAACACGACGTAGTGCATTACCGTACATTTACAATAATTACATGCACAAAGAAGTAGCGAGGAGGACATTGGCCAGCTTTCCTTCAACGGAGGTTCTTTGGCCAAGGCAGTCATGAGCCAATCATTTCAGGGCCGCGCTGCCTTGACATGAGCAGTTGAGGCAGTGGGTGGACTCGGCCAGATTTCTAAAAGAATATTCTTCTGTTACGTCTAAACAATCGTGAGAAGATTATTCTATAAATATATTCTACTGATGTCCGCGTAATCAATCACTTTTAGTTTTAGCCAGATATGGGCCGGTCGCCCATGACATTTTTTGCTAAGCCTATCCCAAAGGCGCGAAATGCTAAAATGAGTCCCGATCCTCCTTCGGAAGACATCTGGCCACGACCACGACACTACATGATATATAATGACGTAGTTGACGTGACGCCCTAGGCTGAAATGCCTGATTACTCCAGTTTACTTCAATTACATTATTGTCCTGCGGGAACGTTAGTTGGTTATACTCTTCCATAAGAGGTGTTTCCAAGCTATCAAGTTACCTTACAGGTTTTATTCACGAAATTCTTAATTTAATAATGATATGATTTAATTTGGTTTAGCGAGATAATCCAATTTAATTATTCATAACTAGATATAAAAAAAATAGCGAAACGAGTAACCAGGCGAGGAGGGACCCACTAACAAAATGTATGGCTAATACTAACAATAATGGCGAAGGTACAGTTTGCGCTGCAAACCTGTACTGAAAGTACTCAAGTGTGGGTTGGACCAGAGTCGTTCAAAATGAAAATGGCCTTCCACGAAATGCGTCTCGTTACAGCCACCAAGTCATCAAGGATCCAGAGTTTGTAAGTTGCACATTCCAAACAGAAACGGAGGTACAACAAAAAAAGCGGAAAGAGCGTGGGAAAGTGATAAGGTACACAATACCTACCTGTTGGTAATACTCAAAAGAGAATGAGTGGGAGACGGTTGTGTTTGAGATGATATGAAGACGATCCCTTCGTCGAGAACAGCCTCAATAGAAGGTGGTGATGACAATTCGATGAAACGTTGGAGGAACGCCCGGCAACCCGTTAGCTCTCGGAGAGAGCTTGGATCCCCAAGGAAGAACTTGCGGTGGGCTAAGAGCCACAGACGGTTAGACCGAGGGGGGCATAGTGTCACACAACAGGATCAACAGAATCAGAACCCGACAAACGTCCTGCAAAACGGGTACGGATTGGTACGGCCCCAAACGGGATTCAGTTGAGAAATGCACTAGAAAAATCCCACTATCGAAGAAGAAGTTAAAAAAGAAGAAGGGGAATAGCGAAGACAAAACCTGAATCGATGTAGGCAACAAGCATCACATATACACGAATCTGAAGAGAGCTCTAGACAGCTAACCATCCCCCTAGTTGATTACTCGATTTAATTTTGGAATCGCGGACCATCCAACGACTTCTTCAGTTAGGTCTCCGTATTAAACTAGGAGTCCTTTGCTTCTCTCTGGGTACCTAATATTAGTTTGTCACGCTTCTTCATCACTTATAATGTCGCCATTAGGGTCGCTTGTTCTCTCGCTTCACTTCTTCGCAGTGTGAACGCTGAGAACTGACGACCACGTGCGAACTCGCGCAAAATCGCGTTCCAGTGGATATTAGCCGTATACAGTCCACTCTAGTCATCCCATCAAAGATTTAACACCAATCTGCTCGCAACTGAAGATGCATAATCCTGCTTGAAGCTTTTTATTTTCCGTAAGATAGAGTAGGCAACCCAATGACCAAATCCTCATTCAACGTTCGACACCGTTAACAATTGTTTGGTTTAGTAGTGGATAGAAATGTGGTAGATGCGCTCCATGTGCTTTTTAAACTCCGTTTTGGTTGGTTATTCCTTGAATAATCAACCTATGTTTTCATGCAAATGGTCAACCTCTCCGATTCGGCTCAAATTTTTTTTTCTGGACGTTTCATGATGTCTAGATCAAAAAAGGTCAATGTCCGTCCGCCGTACGCCGTCCGCCGTCCGCCGTACGCCGTCCGCCGTCCACGCCGTTTTTGGTAGTAGAAAAATTTCTAAAAATCTGAAATTTGGGTCAGGGGTTTGTTCCCGGCCTAGGACGGTCCTCCAAGCTTTTCAGCCCAATCGGACCAAATTTGGGCGGGGTAGGGGTCAAAATGTGTTTTTTGAAAATTGGATTTTCGAGATTTTGGGCGATCTAGGCGAGTGGGGTATCATTTTCCACTAAATTTTGGACGCTGAATCCAATGAAATAGGTCCCAGAACGATCGGCACCCACTGGAAGAGGTTATGGGTGAAAATGGGTATCAATTGCCCATCTTGAATATGCGTTTTCGAGATTTCCGGTATCTGGGCGTGTGGGGTATCATTTTCCACTAAATTTTGGATCCTGAATCGATTGGAATGGGTCTGGGACCCGCCGCACCCACTGTTTTCCCCATTTCCCCCATGTTTATGAAATGAGTCTCCATGCGCCTGGTCCGAGGAATAACCAACCCCTGTGTAAGAATTTGCAGCGTTTTCATTACCTTCTAAGCCCACTACTTGATACAAACATGACTAACCAGTTGATTACTTGATTTATATTTGGATCTGTGGAGGAAACTAACATACCTATCCTGCCTACAGTATAGTCTTCGTATATTTAAACTAAGTCTTTTATTTCTATCTAGGTGCATAATCCTGGTTACACTACGAGCTTCTTCATCTGTTGTAATATATACTTACGCGCAAAGCCTGTTGACTATGAAGTTGAATTGTGTTATTAGGGTCGCTTGATCTAGTTCTCCAAGATGAATTTTTCTCTTCTCTTTTTTGATTTCATTGGTTCACACAAAATATAAATATATTGAACCACACGTTACGGTCAATCCTCGGGGATATACGGTGATCTAAGCCCGATTTGCACGCAACTTAACCAACATCCTAATTTTCTACCTGAAGATTTTTACTGTCCGTAAAGTAGCAACCTAGAGACCAAATAATTAATTCTCATTCAACTATCGTAGGTTTTGCAATAGGTAGAAGTGAAAAGATGCGATCCTAGTGCATCAGACTCTGCAGTTTGCTACCTACTGAATTTAAAATTTCCTACAAACATCAGGAAGTAAGGGAACAGAGGGAATGTTATACTTCGGAATAAATACCTAATATAAATATTGAGATCAGTTTGCCCATCAGGTGCGCTGATCAGTAAATTGTTTAACTGATAAATTAAAGACCGGCTTATCTCATGGTCGAGGATTATTGCGAAGGTTACATAGGTGTTTTTTGAATAAATAAATTTCATCATGTACAGTTGGAGTATAATTTTGAAGACCGATATGTTATCACTAGCAACTAACTTGAAAAAAAAATTAATTTTTCAACAACGTTGATTACAGCAATTGTCGGCACAGAAAGATGACATAAGGGCCAATTTTCTTTAGTCCACTTTGGAACCAGATCAAACTACGTATCCTTTTTCTTTGTCCCCCCCAAAAATGTCCCACATTAAACCACCAATGAATTTTTGAGCCATTTTTGAAGATCTTTAAAAAAACATGAACGCGGATAGGTATTGTAACCCGCCGTTTCACCTAACGGGCTAGGGATCCAGAAATAGACCTAGGCGAATAAATTAGTGGGAGACTAAAGACTTTCACTTACCGTCCGGAATGTCGGAGATGGTCGGTCATAGACTCCAAGTACACCTGAATTTACTAAGCTCTGAGGAATGGGGTTTCGTGAGTGAAAGACAAGGGTTCAGTATTGGCTTATAATAACGCAATTGTCAGAAATATGAAATACAGAATGTCTCGGCCGAGAAGGATACTGACTATTGCTTAATCTAATTATGGGTAGGTAGAAGTGAAGGGCTGAAGGCCAATGAATTTACGAGGTAGCTGAAGGCTCAGGAGTGTTTGATTTGGAATAACGGAAAAATACAAGTGATTTACTAATGTCCTCCCCTAATTCCCTTTGCTTTTCCTACGACAGACAAAATACTAAATACTACGGTTACAAGTTACAATTCTCTGATCAGCTTTCTGGTGACTAAACGTCAGGGCTTGGGCCAGATTTAAAGAGTCGACTTTCGCGTTGCTAGGGTACGAGACAGAGTTATTTCGCCACTTACGTGCACCAACTCCTTCGGATGGAGACAACAGGGTGATGTGCTCTTCGCTGCTCGGCTTCGGTCAGGGGAACGCCGTTCAGGCCGGAGGAGGCGAGGCTCTTTCCGACGGAGGTCCGACGACTGGCGGTGCGTGGAAAACCTGGACTATTGGCCGTCGAATCGGGCGCGAACGGATCAACACTCGGGTTCGACGGGGGATTTTCAGTTCGTATAAGGGTCCACTGTTACGGGATAGGAATTGGCTGATCTCCCAATTCCCGAGTTCTCACCCTGAAGGAACCACGATACACTCGTTCCTTCAGGTCACTTTCACAACACCGGGTCACAAGGGGTTGACTTGCTACGCGTCGGGTGTTCCGCTTCGATGTTCCGGTTCACTTCGCGTCGATGTCCCGGTTCACTTCGCTTCGATGTCCCGGTTCACTTCGCTTCGATGTCCCGGTTCACTTCACTTCGTTCCGCCTCGTCGGCGAACGGGGATTCCAACTTTCCTTCTCTTGAGTTCGGATACGACTGCCTGATGTTCGTTCTCTCAGTCCGCTCGTCAAGTCGCCTTCCCCTTCTACTCCTCCTTGGGTGTCTTGCGCCGCCCATCGCCTACCCAATCCAATGGGGACACGCCTTCCGCCCAGCTGGGGTTAGGCGTTTGGAGGGGAGAGGGGTCGTTCCGTCCCCCGCCGCCGAAGTTTCTTGACGGGGCGCTTGAAATCTGCCGCCCCGTTACACCCCTCCGATCTTCGGAGGCCGAGGTCTACCTCGGCAATTTTCCTTCCGGTGGGGGTGACTGGTGCGATGGGCATTGCGTCAGGTCGTTTGGCTGCTATCCACGCTTGCTCGTACCGCCAGCGTCTGCAAGCGGCACAGGTTGGTGGGCGGTCCTTCTCGTGTTCGGCGATGGAGCAGGGCTTCGGGTAGGCGGGATCCGTGGGTCGTAGGTTCCGGCACTTTCTCACCAGCCGATTCCACATCACTTTACAGCCACCGCAGCGGTAGGTTGTCGGTGGGTGTTGTCGTTTCGTGCAGATGCAGCACAGGACGCTCCCATTCGTCGAAGGTACGCTGGCGCGGATGTTCCAAGGTGGTATGTTGGATGGGTCGGCAGGGGCCACGGGTGAACTAGCGCCAGCATCCCCATCAGCTAGGACGACCTTCACCGGCCGAGGGGTGGAGGCCCGGGAGGAGCCGGAACGCGGTTGCCCTGGGGTGGCGTCTGATCCCCGTGCGGTTTCTTCAGATGACGAGGAGTCCGAGGACGAAGTTGACGAGTCGGCAATACTCGGCTCGGCCGCGGCGGGCGCTGTGAATGCAGGGGCGGGGTATTCTTCCACGTTGTTGTCAGGTCGTGGTGTCGACGATCCTCGAGGGGTGGCGCGATGCGTGCTCGACCCGAATGAGTCGTTGAGGTGGGTCATGGCTTGCAGCCGCTGTTCCATCATGATCACTCGGCAACGCAGGGACTCGACCTCCACCGACCCACCACTCGATCTTGATCTCATGTCCACCCCCGAGTCGCCGACGTTCAAGCTTTCCCCAAGCTCGTCTAGGCAGCGCAGCAGAATTCCGCCTCTGTGTTGGCATCCTGTCGCAGGACGCGACCAGCTTGCCCAGCCCCATGATGACCGTGGAGGTGACGGCCAGCCACTCCGTACTTCCGGGCTCCAAGTCCGTGCTGCCCACCGACGACGGTACCCGCGGCCGAGGTAGCGCCATAGTCTTTGGTGTCGTTCGCTGATCTCCTATTTTCCCACTATACCCTGAAACATACAAACCGGCCCTTCTGTTAGTCTCCTCTCACGCTCCGACTCACCCGTTGTACATCAGTCAATGGCTCATTTATCATGCAGACAACCTCCCTCTCTGCACAGAGCCAGACGCTGAACAACAATCCTAGATTTTAGCTACCATTACAAGGGAAAACAAAGGAAAAGAGGGGGGTGGCAAGGCAGTCCTGTCCCGACCCATGAGGCACGGTCATTAATCAAACAAGGTAAGTACTTGTGTTGTGCATTTTATTCTACAGGTAAGACATTCCCTATTCTATTTCACAAACTACGCGTATACCACAAAACTTGAAAAATTATTATTTTTTTTTTTTTTTTTTTTTTTTTTTTTTTTTTTTTCAATCGCTTCATCCCGTTCTAGGTGTTGACATCTTCCCCGCGTGGAGCTGCGCGTAGTCGATCGTTTTGCGCCTTGGTCTTAGCCCGTATGGACTGGACGCCGTCCTAATCGGAATCGGGATTCGGCTGGAGGATCTTCCGGGGCCCTGGGCCCCAGGTTCAGGATTTTCTTCGGTCCGTACTGGTTCCGGCCATTCCAGGGGGTCCAACAACCACGTCCCTCCACTATCTTCGCTAGGTGGAGGGGCAGGGCTCTCGGGTGGGCGCGACTCCTCTGCTACGTCGGGGGTGACGGCGTCGTCTGGCACGCTGTTGATAAACGCTGGCTTGAGCCTGCTGAGGTGGTAACGCGTGGTCTTCCCTAGGACATCCTGGACCTCGTAATTGACATCGGTCAATTTGCGGGTCACACGGAGCGGTCCTTTCCAGGGGCTCCAGAACTTCTTCACTGTGCCTGGTGGGGCGACGAGCTGCTGGGCATACACTTGTTGGCCTATCTGGAACTCCCGAGAGTGGCGTCGCTTGTTGATTGCCTGCTCACGGGTGTGCCAAGCGCGCCTCAACTGTCGCTCGGCTTCCAAACGGACCCGCACCATTTCCTGGTGTTGATCCTTCAAGGGCGATGTTGCTTCCCGTTTCATGCTGATTTCGGTTAGGTGCGGCATTCTCAGCTCTCGTCCGAAAACCAGGTGATTTGGCGAATAGCCCGTACTACAGTGGGGAAGGCTGCGGTAGGCAGCTAGTGCCAAAGGCAAGGCGGCTTCCCAGTCCCGGGTTTTGCGTCTCAGTTTCGCCACCAGGTTTGCCAGGGTGCGATGGAATCGCTCACATACTCCGTTGGCCTGTGGGTGGTAAGCGGAGGTGTGGACGTGGCGTATCTCCCAGGTATCGCAGAGCTCCTTGACGACCCCAGAAACGAAGGCGGCGCCTCGGTCAGAGACGAGCCTCTCAGGTGCACCATGGGTTGGTAAGTACTTTGTGGTCAATACGCGAGCGGTTGTTACTGCTGTGCAATCCGTGGTGACATAAGCCTCTGCGTACTTGGAGAACTGATCGATTACCGTCAGGATGTATTTGGTACCCCCTCGACCAGGTAGAGGCCCAACAAAGTCAATACCGACAATTTGACCAATTCGGGTCGGTATATCGGGTTTCTGGATTGGTGGTGTCAAATTTGGGGGAGTGTTCCTCTCCTGGCACTCCTGGCATTTCTGGACGAACTCCCGGACGTCCCGTACCATCTTCTTCCAGTACCCGTACCGCCTTGCGACACGGGTGGTTGTTTCTATGCCAGGGTGCCCGGCCCACTGATGTTGATGACAATTGGTCAGGAACCAGCGCCGCATGGTGGATGGGATCAGTGGCACCGTGATCCGCTGGCCATCCACATCGACCTCCTTCCTCCAGACTCCTTCCTCCTCCTTTAGTCGATACTTCTCTGGATCAGCAGTCAGGGTGGAGATCCAGGGGTCCAAGGATTGGGCTGCCATCAGAAGTTCCTTTGGCAAACTTAATATGATGGCGCCAACAGGAACACGGCTCAGGCCGTCTTTGACCAATTGGTAGTCGGGTCCTGCCAGATGAGTCAGATGCTGATGCACCTGGTGCTTCAATTCAGAGGTTGAAGGGGGATTGTCCCGGATCTCAATTGGGAACTCTGCTACATCGGACATCGGAGGGTGTACCACCGGCTGCTTTCTGGGTGGTGTTGGTTCGGTGGTCAGTTGGCCTTGGTGGTTGTTGTCGACGCTAGGTTCAGAGGCTTTGGCAGATGTTGAAGCGACTGTTGGCCCGCCCTGGTAGTTGTTGTCGGTGTCGGGTTTCGTGGCTTGAGCGGTTTTCTGGGCTTTTCGCGCCATCCCGTCGCCCTTCAGTTGACGGATGTGCCTGAGGAGGTCCGGGTCAGTGGCGACCACGCCGATGGAGATCATCTTCCCAGTGGTGGGTTCCTTCATCTCCACTACGCCGATATCCGGGCGTATGCCAAGGGGTAATTTCCTCAGGAGGTCCAGTCCGATCAGATCCAAGCCGGAGTCAGGTCGTCGGAAGACATAGAATGCGTGCGTAATCGTAACCAGACCGATGGTGGTACGTACCTCCTGGATCCCCAGCACGGGCAGTGGTTGTCCGTCGGCACCCCATAGCTTCAACGTTGTTGGGCGGATGTCAATGCCAGGCACAGGTCTTGATAGGACAGACACTGCAGCGCCAGTATCCACGACCATTCGCCGGGATTCCTTCCCCAAGCCGGCGGTGATCAGTATCATGGGCCTCATGACACAATTCACAGCGGTCTGGTAGGCCACCAGCTCGTCTCCGCAGACTTCAATGGTTGGCTCGTCCTCATTATTTGTCGTGAGATTGGCTTGGGTTTCCTGGGTCGTGCTGATGTTTCTGACCTGGTGCATTCGCGGATTTGAGATGGGCAGGGTCTTCTTCTTCTTCAGGCAATCAGCCTCCAGATGGTCACGGGATCCACAGAAATTGCAGAACAAGGCCGCGTAGAGTCCGTGGGGGCAACTCACTGGAAAGTGGGAAAGATCACCACAGTACATACAGGGCAGCACTGGGACGGTCGGTGGTAACTTCGTCGGCACCGGTATCAACTGGTGATCGCCGAACGTGGCCGGTTTGTTTGGGTAACGAAGCGGGCTTCTGGGTTTTTGCAGGCAGTTTGCTGCAAAATGCCCTGGTTCTCCGCAAGAGTAGCATTTCTTGGGCTCCGAAGGTCTTGATCCGCTGACAGCGGTTATGTCCCATCGAGCATCGTAGTCCTGCTTCGCTCTCATTACGTCCTCCCATCCCTCAGCCCGCTCCACTGCATCCTCCAAGGTGTCCGGAGGGTTACCCTGCAAGTAGAGATGGAGTTCTTTCGGTTGCCCGCGGACAAAAGCGCTGAGTGCCTTTCGTCTTGTCCATTCCCGACGTTGGGCATCGTTCAGGTTGGGTTCAGTTCGGACAGCCGATCGTGCCGTGGCCAGAAGTCGTTCTGCGAACCGTCGGATGGACTCGTCGGGGTCTCTCTGGGCTGTCCAGAGTCGTATGGTCGCCTTCTCGGGACTTTCCTCGCCATACCATGCCAGTATGGCCTTCTTCACTGTCGTGTATGGGGTTTCGCCAAGACCATCCTGGAGGAATCGCTTGGCTCCACCTTTTAGGCGGGTACGAAGGAATCGCAGTCTCTTGTGTTCGTCAAGCTCTTGGGTTGCTTGCTCCACTTCCTGGAAGAACACGGATGCCGTGATAGCATCCGGCTCATCAGGGTTCCATGTGTCGACTTCCATGAACAACGACCGCGGAATGCCGGAGGCCGCAGGCTCACGGAAGAAGGCGCCCAGTTTGTTCATTGCTTCCGTCACGGCGTTCATCATGGCTTCGCCCTCGACTGATGGGCTGCTGTTTCGTTGCATGGTCGCGAACTCACTTGTTGAACAAGAGAACTAAATAAAAAGAATTACAGAACCGAAAGATCACTTTCTTGCGCACCAAGGACCGATAATTTCCCCACGAATCGAGAAAGGACTTCCCAGTTGGTAAGAGCTATGACGGGTCTGGAATCGGGATGTCAATTGGAGCTGAAGGCTCGTCGGAACAGTCCCGGAACAGAGGGCCTCGGGACAAGTGTCGGAACAGTCCCGGAACAGAGGGCCTCGGGACAAGTCTCGGAACAGTCCCGGAACAGACCCGGAACAGACCCGGAACAGGGGGCCTCGGGACAAGTGTCGGAACAGTCCCGGAACAGACCCGGAACAGTCTCGGAACAGAGGCCTCGGAACAAGCCTCGGAACAGTCCCGGAACAGACCCGGGACAGTCTCGGAACAGAGGCCTCGGAACAAGCCTCGGAACAGTCCCGGAACAGACCCGGGACAGTCTCGGAACAGAGGGCCTCGGAACAAGCCTCGGAACAGTCCCGGAACAGACCCGGAACAGTCTCGGAACAGAGGGCCTCGGAACAAGCCCCGGAACAGTGAGAGTGATGCTACTAAATAAATGAGCCAGTATCTAAATTTCGATTTGTGGAAAGAAAGAAAAATCCTAGACACGGATTTGAAGTCAATTTCCTCCTCACTCGCTTCCTCACACTCGGGCCGATTTGTTTGTTTCTTACAATTTTAAATTTCGGAATCTACAACTAGCACAATTTGAATTTCAAGATTATAGAACGCGACCCAATTCCTTCAGAGCTTTTTCTCACCAATATTCGCCTGGTCAAGATCACTTGTTGTGGATACGACAGAAATCGAGATTTCTGAAATATCCCACCGCTTGCCACCAAAAGATGTAACCCGCCGTTTCACCTAACGGGCTAGGGATCCAGAAATAGACCTAGGCGAATAAATTAGTGGGAGACTAAAGACTTTCACTTACCGTCCGGAATGTCGGAGATGGTCGGTCATAGACTCCAAGTACACCTGAATTTACTAAGCTCTGAGGAATGGGGTTTCGTGAGTGAAAGACAAGGGTTCAGTATTGGCTTATAATAACGCAATTGTCAGAAATATGAAATACAGAATGTCTCGGCCGAGAAGGATACTGACTATTACTTAATCTAATTATGGGTAGGTAGAAGTGAAGGGCTGAAGGCCAATGAATTTACGAGGTAGCTGAAGGCTCAGGAGTGTTTGATTTGGAATAACGGAAAAATACAAGTGATTTACTAATGTCCTCCCCTAATTCCCTTTGCTTTTCCTACGACAGACAAAATACTAAATACTACGGTTACAAGTTACAATTCTCTGATCAGCTTTCTGGTGACTAAACGTCAGGGCTTGGGCCAGATTTAAAGAGTCGACTTTCGCGTTGCTAGGGTACGAGACAGAGTTATTTCGCCACTTACGTGCACCAACTCCTTCGGATGGAGACAACAGGGTGATGTGCTCTTCGCTGCTCGGCTTCGGTCAGGGGAACGCCGTCCAGGCCGGAGGAGGCGAGGCTCTTTCCGACGGAGGTCCGACGACTGGCGGTGCGTGGAAAACCTGGACTATTGGCCGTCGAATCGGGCGCGAACGGATCAACACTCGGGTTCGACGGGGGATTTTCAGTTCGTATAAGGGTCCACTGTTACGGGATAGGAATTGGCTGATCTCCCAATTCCCGAGTTCTCACCCTGAAGGAACCACGATACACTCGTTCCTTCAGGTCACTTTCACAACACCGGGTCACAAGGGGTTGACTTGCTACGCGTCGGGTGTTCCGCTTCGATGTTCCGGTTCACTTCGCGTCGATGTCCCGGTTCACTTCGCTTCGATGTCCCGGTTCACTTCGCTTCGATGTCCCGGTTCACTTCACTTCGTTCCGCCTCGTCGGCGAACGGGGATTCCAACTTTCCTTCTCTTGAGTTCGGATACGACTGCCTGATGTTCGTTCTCTCAGTCCGCTCGTCAAGTCGCCTTCCCCTTCTACTCCTCCTTGGGTGTCTTGCGCCGCCCATCGCCTACCCAATCCAATGGGGACACGCCTTCCGCCCAGCTGGGGTTAGGCGTTTGGAGGGGAGAGGGGTCGTTCCGTCCCCCGCCGCCGAAGTTTCTTGACGGGGCGCTTGAAATCTGCCGCCCCGTTACAGTATTACACCGATATTAAACCCGAAATAAAAGATCTAAAAATCATTGCAGATGACACCACGTAGATATGGGAGCCAACTTTTCAGTTTACCGAAAAATATATTAAAAACTTTATTTTTCGCTTTCCCCAGAAAATATTATTTTGTACCTCTTAAGCCTGTTTCTCTACACCTGGGTATGTACTTAACCAGGAAACCTCTGCAACGACATAGTACGTTATAAACTGCAATTAAACAACACCTACTTGCCACTTGGTGTGACTGGTGGGTGTATTTTCTGCATTCATTTTTGATCCCTAATAATGGTCATAATGGACCTGCCATTCATTGCTACTTCAACTACACAAGTTTAAAAATTTCCCTGGCAGTTAGGTTGGGGCAGATTCATGATACAAGTTATAAGTAATCATGGTAGAGTATTTTTTATACACAAGTCAAAGTGGTATGAACGGTTCGTTAGCTGAAGGGCAAAGTGGTAGCTCTAATACGCTTGACGTATCATTTCTGCTCACCACCGGAAGATGGGGATACTGAGACTCAAACCCACCTACGGTGAATACTGGTTCCATAGATTGAAGAGTGGCTAGAACTCCTAAACGGTTCGCAACGCCTGGCTTTCCTGCAAAACAATTTTATACTATGTGAATCGTTTGAATAACCCACATCTGACCATTATATTTGACCGTATGTATTAAAAAAAAGATCAGGATGGCTTAGAAAAATAAGTATCTACACACAGAGTAAGTTCCTGTTAACTTTTACGAACGAGATGAGCAAAATTCCTCCAAAAAAATTATCATTCAAGTAAGAAGGGGCATCATTATGCTTTATTGGTATGCAAAAGGTTGTACAAGACGACGGTGAGAGAAAGGAACTCACCCAATCCTTCGTTGAAGTCCTTGAACAGATCTTTCAGATCCCAACGATGATCAATACTTTTTGGATCGTAATATGTGTTATCATTTTTCACACAATTCTTCCAGCCTGTCATGGAAGTTATCACTTTGTCCTTCTCAAGTTTTGTGAAATGTTGTTTGGCTGTTTCGAATCTAAAAAGCGGACGGAATAGAAAAGCTGTTCAAGAAAATAAAGCAAATAGTGGGCTGGTTCCTGTGCATTTCCTACCGATCGTAACGAAGCGGATTAATAGCGAATCCCTCTTTTGTCAGAGGAAATAACCTAATTAATGGGCTTAGAGAAATGGTTGGCGTTTCGCTTTAAATCGTTTAATACGGTTATTAGCTATTTAAAACGTTGTTGCTTGGAAATCAAATCTCTTTTTGGATCAACCAAACTCTTGGGATCGGGAAGTTTTTTTTTGTTAAAATTTAATGGCTCTTATCATTTTTGATGGCTAAAAACAGTTTTCCACGTTTCTGTACGCACCAACAATATGGAGGCATTCTTTACCTCCTCTTCCTGTCCTCGTCTTTCAAATTCTCCTCTTGAACAGGGGATATCTCTTTCCGGCTTCTGCTGCTGGAGAGGGGCTGATTTGTCTTGAATACGCCCCTATTGTGGAATAATAAGTCTTTGGGCAGTCTTGTTTCTGTCCTGAAATTTGGGTACAATCAGTGTTCATTTAAAATGTTTTTGGAAATGCTCAACACAAAAACATAGTCCGGGGTAATTATTTCCTCCGGTTAAGTGAGGTATAACTGAGGTTTATCTGAAATAACCTATTCGCCATGTTGTCCCAAAAATCTTTCCAAGCTTTGACGGGTGTTGGTATTGGTATGATATCCTTCTTGACTGGGTAGGGCCCAAACGAATACACAGCGTTCCCTTTGCTCGGGCCTCTGTACTTTTTGCATTTATCAAACGCTTGAATGAATGACAGCGTCATTCGTAAATGCCTCTTACAGGTTGCTCCTTTTTGCTTCATTATACAGCGGGTCGATGGTTTTCTGGCCCATTTTCTCCGAGAGAGGTATTTGAAATGTTGGAACCCAAGCTGTGGGAGGAACAAAATTACCGAAAATGTAAATGTACCATTGAGCCATATATTTAAAACAAGGATCATAGTGGCAAAGGAAGGCAATCATGAGAGAATGTACATGTTAGACGTTAGTCTTCATAAAAAAAAATGGCTGTTCCAGTAATTGGTAGTTCATTGCTGTCGATATTCATTGCCGGAAAATTAAAATATTAGAACATTAAAAATCGAATCGACAAATTAGGATTATTTGCAATACAATTTTCGTAATTGATGTTTTATTTGCTGTTGGAACAAGGCACAGCTCCCTGAGACTGCAAATAGTGAGTATATAAGAAGAAAATAACAGAAAATCAGCCCCCCCTCTTCCTCAGTAATTCAGTTGACTTTCCTAGGAGGTCACTTTACTTTTTTCGTTAATATATGAACGTTTGCCGATAGTCTTATGCAATCAACACTCTCCAAATAAGGAAGGAATTCAAACATACGATTTATTCTCCCGATAAACTCCTGAGCAACAACAACAAGAACACTACAGAACAATTCATACTGTATGTAGTAGGCCAAATTAGCCGAAGCAGAATCATGAAAGCATTACTCGTTTAGACACTTACGTTCTTCTTGGTTTTCTCATTGACCTCCTCTTCAATCGCAGGCCAAACTCCATTTGGATGGAAATCGCTGGAGTAATAGAGGTTAGTGGACTCGCAAGGATTTCCGGACCCTACCTCATCCACTATGACCGTCAACATTTGGCCGTCACTAATAGCTGATAAAGGCTCATGCGAGGACATTATTTCATGGCAATGCTCGTGTAAGGTATTTTCCATTGATCCTGATGCCACCCATTGTGATTGTACACATTTAGGGTATACCAAAGGCTTATTGTAACTTTTAAAAACATTCCGATCGTCATCTTCCGAGCCGGATTCCCCATCTCCCGGTGATAAAAGGTCGATGCTCATCAACGTCGCTTTGTAAATCCCATCTGGGGCGTTATCGGAATTGAAGTTACCTGAGCCTAACGAATGTTCGAGGTCAAATCCTTTTTTCCTGCCTGAAGCTTTGTTTATCGACGCGCTTGTAGAAGAGGCCGTGCAGTTATTGATGGTACTCGTGATAGAGCAAGTACGCTCTCGTGCTCTTTCTTGACTCTCCGACAGCGATATTTCATCATCCGTACTCGTGAGTGCAATGGTTTCATAGTTCACTTTCAAATCCATCTCGATGACTTTTTCACTGTAATTAGTCATCCCGCTGCTTGAAGTGTCGTCACTGTTGAATGTGTCTGACTTTTTGGTCCTTGAAAGAAAAGAATCATGGCTACTGTGTTCTCTCACGAGCAAGCGTTTGTTCGGTTTTCTTGGTTCATTAGGAGACGGCCCTGATTTATCTCCTTCAATAAAAGGTTCTTCTGTCTGAATACAATATATAAAACTCTCCCCTACTTGGATGCATTTAGACAACTTGTGGACGTAGAAAGCTTGATTCGTAGCTATTTCACAGCGTGCAACGTCTGTATTCACTCCTGTAAGTGGGACAATTATTTGAATGAGGATTTCTCTTCTCTCAGGGAAAAATTAAGAATAAAAGTAAACACGTGATCCTCTCATGTAAGCCTCTACAAAATTTTACGTATTTTCTATTTGAAGAAACCGTCGTTGATGTGTTTGATGACATGGACGGTGAAATTCCATGTTCAAACTGTTATAGTAATAGTGTGCATTTGAGGCCTCGTTGAACCCAATAAGATCATAACCTAATGTTTAAAAAGATTCAACTTCGTTCGAGGTTTAACTGTTTCACCGTCAAAATAACGAACAGTACTTATAAGAAAGAAATAACATATTATTTTTTTTTCAAATTAAATGCCCGCGAATGAACATGGAACTAGCATAGTGTGGTATTATTTGCCCTTCATTTCACTCACCAATGCTCCTGCGCTGAGACCAAATACGGCCATGGACGATTTTGGTTGTCTCGCTTTCGCTAGACGTTACTTCTGTTACTTCGTGGTTGAATGGTCGTACCATGTTAAGAGGAGGGAAAGTTGGTTCTTTTCGGGTTTTCGGAGCATCAATTCCATCCGGACTAATTAATGATTGGAAGGTGCCCCGGTCTGAAATCAAGTAAATTTCATTACTCTTAACTAAAAAAAAAAAAAAAAAAAAAAATTACTCATAAAATTCATTGTGATTTTCTGTAAACCATAGAAAATGGGTTCCTTATTCATGATACAGTATTCAAATCAGGCACCTTCCAGACTCGACAAAGAAAGACTGATGAAAGTTTTGCCACGCCCAAAATGGGGGAATGCATTGCAAATGAACTCAGCTCACTGTCACCGAAAATGTATTTACGGAGGTCGCAAATTGGGCCATCATTTCAACTAGTATTTGGTTAATATCAATTCGTCGATAGAGAGGTTACCACTCTGTTCGACTCCTAGAACACCAGGTACAAAATCCATTTGAATGATCCTGTCGTAAATTTGACGTGTTTTATCCTCAAATAGACGATAGTTCGTCGTCGATCGTCTCCGCTGGATTGACTCTAAATCGTATGTACAATGCGCGATATTTACTCGACAAGCGCTGTGAGCTAAGCCGAGATTATTTTTTCTCTGTTTGCAATCTGGTTGCCCGTACACATGGAGACGTACTTTATCACGCTTGTTTCGTCCGGCACCGGATTGGTTGAATTGAATTCGCTAGAGGACAGTTTGTTATTTTTCAGGAAACGAAAACGCCCACATTTTTGAGATTTCTCGCGGGGCTCGGTTGAAACCTCATGCGTGGGACGAATGATTCACTTACCACGTGGAGCGGTAGGCGGTGGGCCGTAAAACCAATCTTCGTAAGTTTCGTGGCCGGAGGGACCGATCCTCTGCTTGCGGCCATTTCCTCCTTCTCTGTCACGTTGGCTCCTGCCTGTCACGGAAATAGGAAAAGTCGCCCCCTCAGGTGAGACATAGGTGATTTCCCGCATCGAGGGCGGCGGGCTCGTTATGGCCGACCACAAGTTGAGCTCGGTTTGGTCGTCGTTGTTGCGTTCAACTCGTAGGTCAGGAATCCGACTCTGCATTCGGTTAGTGAACCTCCGAGCTAATATTATGGCAGCTGCTATCTGAGACAACTCCACGACCTGCTGCTTTGCCTGCGTCACAGCAAGGAAACGAAATTATTTTAGGAAATTACGTGTACAACCATATCTGAGAGTACCTCCAACTCGACAACGCAGGGAATAACATTTGAGAAGGAATCATTTAAACGTAACCACATAGTTCACCTTCCTTCTTGATGGACAAGACACCTACGCAGAGCTGCCTAGAGCATGATCAAGTCCTACATGGATCGACGTTTGATTTGCCAGCGACTGTAGGCGACAGAAGTAAGCTACGCTAGGTGTCAATTTTCACCATTCCCGATTTGAACCTAATAAATTTGGAACACACAGCTGTTTTCTTTTCGAATTAAGGAGATCATTTGAAAAGGAATTTTTAATTTCATTTTCCCACGGAACACTAGCTAGTACAAAATTAATTTAGCAGGATGACATTTGCTTTGCATGCCTTCCCAGATGATTCAACGTCTGAAGAGTCTCTGTGTAAGAGTTTGCAGCGTTTTTGGACCTGGTGACGCGGTCGATGCGCACTTCACCATGAAGTCGAATGTTTTGTCGTCGATACGTATGCACATGTGTATTATTCCAATGTAATGAACCAAAAATCTAACACCGGATCGTGTTTGAAATCCCGCTATGGCCCTTGTTTATTCCCGATCGTCACTCACCGAACGTGAATGTGAATACATGAGTTATAACAGTTGCGCTACCCTTTATTGGAGTGTGGACAGAATTGATTATTATATAATTCTTTATTTAAAGATATCTAGCACACGATTAGTGTCCTTATACAAACGTATTACATAACAAGTCTCCCCTTTACACATGACAACACTTCCTGGAGTGTGAATCCCTCAATTTCAAACAATTTCTCTAACTCTTTATTAGTTATTATCCTTTTTAACAGTCTTGTTGAACTCACTGCGTAGTTTTTCTTCTTCCGGTTTGGCCTATTAGGTGACTTCTCCTTCGAAATGTGCACTATCTGGGGCTCTTCTTGGTCGTATTCCCACATCATTGAACTGGGAGGGCTGATTCGGTCTATGACGGGGGACACCACATTAATAAATTCGTCTTTTTCTGATTTGTCCCACATGCTGCTTCCAAAGTTTCCTTTGTACCTGTCCGGTCGGTTTGATTGATATCAATATAATTATTTCCTGGACAATATAAATAAGGCTACTTTCAAAGATCATTGGAATAGGCAACGTTTGAACGACATGAGTTATATTGACCGTATAATGGTAGACTGAATTATACGATTAATAATGGTTAAAGCATGTGGCATAATGCTATTACTAATGCCACTTACATAAAGTAACAGTCTCTAACAACTTATACCGTGAAAGGCTTGGTCATTTGTTAGCCTCTCCGTATAACAGCTACTTATAAACTTGGAAACAAAACTTATAGGCCATTATCCAAGTGAGGATGGCCTTTATCAGTAGTATGAGGATACTACTGATGAAGGGAATCATCCTTAAGCATACTCACCCAACTGGTGGATTTTGGATATTGACTTGAAACGGCGATCCAGGGGCGGACCAGTTATTCTTTGAAATTTCCAATGAGTAAATCCCACTCTGCGTCACTGTATATCCAACCATCAAGCCATCTTTCCTCATTTTTGTTTCTATTTGGACGATGCTCGGTCCATTCATCTCGATCTGAAAATTGAATTGAAATGATTGATCTGAACATTATTTTTGCCCCTCTAAATGGGTTTCTAAAACCTCTCAATCTCAAAGACTGGTTTTCAAACCTGTATGTTTTCGAGATCGTTGCTGTACGAATAAACGAAAAACACGCCCCTCATTTTCGTGTAAGCGGAGGACAGAGCGACCCCTTTGGCAACGATGTCGCTCGATACCCTGAACCTATGTGAGCCTTCCGTTCCTTCAATTCTGTCGAGAGCCTCTTTCAACCTCGTCAAAAGGCGAAGGAATTTCTTTTCCGTCTTTTCTTCGAGCACCAATCGAGCCATGTCGTGTCTGGTCATCACCTCATCGACGAATGAAAAGTGATAAACGACGTTTATTGATTCCATTAAAAGCAACCCTTGTTTTGTTTGCAAACTATCTTACCTATTCCTCTTTACTCCTTTACCTGTCTTAAAGAATAGGTCTGAGTGTGCCTCAATTCGAATCATAATTCATGAAACAACTCTCAAAAATTACTGTTCTCTCGGCGTGGAGAAAAATAAATCGCATTCGTGCAGGACTGAATCCCTTGTATAAAATGGCATTAGAAATCCTGGCTCACCTGAGGAACAGCAAATGTGGAACGTGCAAAGTCCTGCAGCGTCCACCACGTTACACATTTTCCGTTCAATTGTTCAATGTATCTTCCAAGGGTGCTCGGTCCGACTTGCCACAGTTCTTGTAAGCTTGATATGTCTTTTCCAGCTGATTCTGATACCCATTTCAAAATTTCTTGCTTCTCCCGACTCATAGCCTTTTTTTTACCTTGGAAAGTTTGAAATTAAATGGAAGGATTGAGGCATATATTTCATTCAGAGTGGTTTCTGAGACCTATACTCATCTATGCATTAATAAATTCAATAAGTAATTACTATTGCTATTATGATCGTTTGGTTTCATACTACAAGAACCCTATTTTCATTCGATTTACCCGAAAAAAATACTTTTTGTTGCGTATGTTTTTAATGTCTAGGTCAAGAATCCGAAATTCCCGTCCACCGTACAAGCGTTTTTTTGGAGTAGGAATTATTGCAAAGAAGTGAAATTTTGGTTGAAGACCGGCTTTAGTAGGTCTTTGAAACTTTTTGGACCGATCGCCCAAAACGGAGGCTGGGTGATATGTATATTATGATAGTGGTTTTCCGAGATTTTTAGGGACCTAGGCGCTTGGGGAATCATTGAATGGATTTTGGACACAAAATCGATTGAAATAGGTCTCGGGAACGATTAGAATGTAGAAAATTTGTAATTTTTTCTAAATAGGTGTCTAATTACTCAGATGTCTCCAAAAATAATCATTACCACACAAGCGTGGTATACCTACCTATAACAATTATCCATTGCAGAATTAAAATACCACGTTTCTAATGAGCTGCGTATCATTTCGGCTTACGGTGTCATAAATATGAAGAGAATACATGGATATAAGAAAATGAACCATAGGATTGTGAAACTTGCCTTGAGTTGTAACTAGCGAAAAACCCATTCGCGCTTACGGCAGACCCATTCATTGTGCCTCTCGAATGAGTGATCGAAGGGCTCTGCCACAGGTCAATAATCCACTGAACCCTTAGACCATTTTGAGATCCCGGTTATATATATTATGATGAATCTCTACGGCGAGTGTTTGCTAGGTGGATTGTTTCTTCGAATTAGCGCACCAAACTGTATGTCTAGTAGGTGAGCATCGACCCCAATTTCGCCAGTTTGTCAACAGTTCCGCGAGCGAGCGTTTAGAGTTGAGTTGTAAGTCGTAAATCGCCCCACATGTTGTTTAGCCCATTTAGGACAAAAGCGCACATGGGCCGTAATAATCGCAGTTTCTACGTTCGCAAGCAAAGCACGGATAACGTTTTACGAAGGGTTTGATTTATCGGTTATTTACAACTTTACGTGAGTTTGGAGAGGACGGGTGGCTCGAGTGGAACTTCGCGAACTATGCGCCGGGCGTCACAACTTCACCAACCTGTTTGCCTTCCATGTCATAGAAAATGGAGCTCCTCAAAGTGACTCTGAAAATCTCTGCGAGAACTATGAGTGCTTGAGTCGACAGGTAAACTTTGATGAGCTTCACAAAGACAGCTCTGAAGGTTGAACGATATCCTTGAAGAGAGAGAGGTTTATGAAACCTCATTTCGTTCGATGTTGCATCTTTCATCAGTTTACAGTCAAATTCTGTATGGTAAGGTACTCTCTCATTCAAGAGCTAATCGGAAAAAAGCGGCACAATCCAGCCAGGCAGACAAAGGTTTGATTCATCTCCAACTAAATATTAGTCAAAGAATCTGCACATCAATTTTTTTTTGGATCACGCTCGAGAGAGGAAGCTTACGTTCGCGGTCTTCTGAGTACGCACCCAATTGGAAAAAAGGATAGTGAACCAACAATTGTTTTCAATGAGATCCCAATTTAAAAATACCCATTTTTCTAGATCCCATTTCAACCGATCTTAATGATTCATCTGTCAGGAAATTAGTGGAATTGATACCCCTCACGTCTAAATCCCGAAAAATCACATAAACCTGTATTCCCTTTTCTCTTTTGGGGTTAGAGTGAAAATGAGCTATGCACAACTAGGACCAAGCGGCAGAGATTGTAAAAAAATTATAATTTTTTGGAGTATTTTAAATAAAGTTTCAGCCCGGATCGCGGGTGGGCGTTTTGCATTTGGAATCTACATTCTTTGAGGTACAAGTACAATACAAGAAGGTCTCAGGGTTAAACGTCTTAGATTGATGAGTTAGAAACAAATAACACAACAGTTCAGGTATATTTGAGCACTTCGTTAATTTTAAACTAACTAGAGAGAAAAATCCATGAAGGAGTAAAGAGTGAGTACACAATACACTTACCTAAAAATTGAAGGAGTGTGCTAAGCAAGGACCAAAATGTGGTGAATACACTGAGAACTAAGGTGACAGCGACTTCCATTGTTTTTCAATTGCGTATTGCCTTCAAATCATGTGAAAACAAGTCTGCAAACTTCTGCACAGGGTCGCTGCAAATTTCAAATAAGAAATCAAATATGTTCAATTCAAATTATGGTTAATGAAATTGAGTCTTATGGAATAGAGCCGAAGCCTCCGATGATGTAAACCTACAAGGAACACCCATACGAGCGAAGCTCATCTCGGGAAGTGGTTTGGCCCCTCATCCACTCTCTTACACTGAGCGGACTTCGATGAGAACGTCAGTATGTATCAAGGTATTTCAGTGAGTGCATTGTATATTGGTTCCTTTTCAAGGAAGAATCACTGTCGAGAGAAGGAAGCTGGTTTCCTTGGAGTTACGACCGAAAATATACACTATACTTACGAGTACAAGCAACACTTTAGCCCCAAAACATCAGCAAGCTGACTCGATGATATGATCAGATTGAACCAAAGTTTCGTTTGACTAACCTCACATTTGAAAGTGGAGTTTGAGATGGGGTGCAGACTGGATGTTGAATTAGGGTGGCGGTGTCACACGCTACGTGTTGGGATTGGCGGTATTCCTTGGATAATTTAACGAGGTACCTACCCACCTCATCCACTATCGGGATATTCACTCCGCATCAGAGGCATTGAAATGAGATGTTGCCAGCGAAAACCGCATGTGACTCCATTCGGGTCTTCAGTAATCTAGTTAATATTAAGCGGCCCGAGGGCTGGAAACCAATTTAAGCAGTATTGATTATTTCAACCCTTTAGCGATCAGTTTCACACCGTCAGAGATGTTTCAGGCTATGCTGTAATGAGGGCCGTTAAATCAATGGTTCCCGCTCCTCAAGGGTGCTACCAACTCATTAGGATGGATATTGAATTGCGAAGAGAAGTTGACCAATCCTATTATCTTCATTGATAGATATTTTGTACCTCATCAAATATTATAAATACAATATTTGCCTATATTTTTATATTACAACCATTGCGAATGAATGAAAGAACAATTTATTCCAGCGTGAGTGAAATATTATAGGTAACAATAATAATAATGTTTTAAAAAAGTAAATAGTAGCGTGGAAACAACTAGGTAATAAAAATATAACAGCAGAGTTTTCTAATCGTTGTAAACTTTTACAAAACCGTAAAGATGAAAAAAAACAACCGAATATCTACTCACCAAAAATCAAATCCTCTCTTCAGAATAAAACCAATGAAACTTAGAAAACCTCTGTAATAAGGTGACTGACCTATCCCGAATGCACCCTTAAAATGAAGTGTTACGGCTTCTTATGTGTGTCGGCCGGTATATTGGTGCCTTAAAAAATACCCTTCTATTTTTAAAAGTTGTAATTTATTCTACTAGGTATATTATTCTAGGTGGGTCTTGCACGTGTGGGGAAGCGTGTTACTGAAGAGGTAACTGAGTAAGAACTAAAAAATGATACACCGCATCCCAAGGGCTATGTTCCAAATTTGTTTTTTCCACCCACTCTCTTCACACAGGATAGATTCCGAGAATATTGATCCAAAATGACAGGAGCGTGAAAAGGATGTGCCGAATGAACGGGGATAGGTACTATTTCGCTTTCATTTGGAAGAATCCCCTATGCGGCATAATCGGTGCAATAGCCCAAACGAATAGAGGTCATCAATATGGAAACTCGAACTCTGAAAATGAACGAGGCCGTAGGGGGAAGCTGACCCCGAAACCATCCGGATCCGCTCTTGAGATAGTTTCGCAGTCATATCAACTCGTATATTGAGGTACTTTGGCCGCAGTTCATAACTCTTCGGTCAGTCATAAGGTAGTCGTCATAACGGAAGCGGATGTGCTAGAATTATGACTTTGTGTTCTGTAGCCATTCTTCTTGGTGAGTTCGGTGAGGATTTTATTGTGATGGCTCCGCGCTCATTTTACGGTATAAGTTCAGTAGCTAAAAAAAAGGAAACAAGCACATCATCTTATTTTAAACGGGAAAATTCCGTTATTAATATATTTAAATTTAATATTGACCTAAATTCGCTCGGGAACTACCGTGAAAAGGACCGTGGCCCTCTTAACTCTACTACACCATTACTTCAATTCTCATCACATACCTAATCAATTTTTCTGTATTAACACTTTAAAAACCTCTGCGGTACTTGCTTCCTATCTCATGGGGGTGGAACAAGTACCTTTTCTCACATTATATGAATATATTCGATTTTTCAATGCTTACCAGGAGCTAAAACTATAGATTGACTTCAACAGGGGACGGATTTTCATGTTTTCTGATGATCTCTATTAGTTCGCCCTCAATTGAGTCACCAATTTAATTTTTACAAAAATAATCGTATTTCTTTGCTGCAAATTGCTTTCTTCTTGCCTGACTTATGGTGCCTACTCAATTTACTAGAGGTGTTCAAGAGCGAAGAGATTTTTCAAGATATTTAAGCTACTTGTTGTTTTTGCCTACGGAGATCACACCATTTGAGACAAGGCTTTAATGAATTGTCTATGACCGCCACTTTGACAATTCCTTTAACGGTCATGATGTATCAATGCATCAATATTGCCCTGGTTTATTTTGCAAGAATTAGTAAAATCCGTTTTGTTCCTTTCATTATCTGAGTACATCAACAGATTTAATAGAGAACTCGTTGGTTAACTTATTTTCAGAGTATGGGAAAAACATTGGAGTTTCTAGATTTTTAATTTAATTTAATTTTTTTTTAATGTGGGCGTGTGAGATGTTATTTTTCATTCAATTTGGACGCTGAAATAAAGAGACAGAGTTTGGACCGAATTTCGCAAACGGTCCATGTCCATCAACAATAATGAACTATTGTGGACTATTTGCATTTTTTTTTTTTTCAATCCATGCGACTTTATGACTCAGTAGGTTAGGTATCGAACCACGGTTTGTCGACAATTCATCAAAACGTATCAATACTGAAGAGAGATTCCCAATGAAGCAATCCGTGGGAGTGATGTTATGAAGTTGTGTAACGCGTGGTAGAGTGGGTAAGAGCGATTTCATCATAAAGATCGTATCAGGGATTATATCCTCTCGGCCCCCTACCAAGGTCATTTTGGCAACTAAAAAAAACTTCATCGTGCAAAGACCCTTTATTGTGCCAGTAAAGTGTGTAAAGTCATAATTTGTTGTTTTGGATATTTTTTTTATCCAGCGAACTTTGAAATAACCGGAACAGACGGATTATTGTACTAATAACAAACTTTTTCAATCAAATGTTGTCTTCCAAATTTGCTCGAGAAGACGTATCTATAAAATTATCTATTCCCGAGATATGAGCCTATGACAAGCGTGCACTTTTCACCAACATGACGTGGTTTACCCAGAATAATTTTGAGTCTAAATCCTTTCCTTTCCACGCATTGTGTTTATCCTGACTTTGTTCCAGTCTTTTCTATAGGAGGATCAATTGCTTCTCCAGTTACATTTTACGTCGTTCATCGGTAAGTTCCGGTACTGCTCATGTCTTCATTTTGACAAAATTAATCTCCTCCCATCTTCTGGCATTTCGTGTGATATCCGTCCATTTTTTTAATGTCAGAGGAGAGGAATCACTGAGATATCACCACGTACAAGGATCCCTACGAACCACATTAGGGTTCCGGCAGACGGAAGATTTGTCGCCGTTACCCACCGTGATTCTACTGCACGGTCTTGGAAATGCGTTCAATTCGTCTTGCAACGAGCAAATAGCTGGAGGTGAGAAATTTTGTTTTCACTTCCACCGTAGCGAATAAATCTTTGGATTAGAGTCGATTCTGGTGCCCTCGGACTCTTTGAAAATAAGCACCAAATCTACATCTTGATCCCGAAAAGATTACAGGTTGGGAATGAAGCGACTTAATCGTTTAATAGTTAGTTGTAAATTATTCCTCTGATAAATTTAGCCAACTATCAATGTAATGTGGTTTTGATAACTTCCTGTTCAGTACATTCACATGAAAATTCGCACCAAGAATATGAGGTCAAAATCTTTGGGTTATGGTACGTCGCGAGTGTTACTTCGTTCTAATTTTTGTCTTTGGCAAGGCGAATGGACATTTCTTAAATATTTGTGAATAAAACGAATCCCAATGTGCATTTCCTACCATAACCAACCCTATAGAAACCAAATTATGAACATATCTCTGTACAGAAAATATGTACGGGTTTTCGACATACTTATTCCAGCTTTGATCGAGAGAGGAGGCTATAACATTATCGTAGCAGACTACCAAGGAGATGTTGGAGGGCCGGAGTACGATGTTGCGGCTGGGTGAGAGAAATTTTAGTAGATAACCACGAAACCGTTGAAATTCACAGGGAAACACCCTCCACTCCACGCTGAAGGGACTGGTTACCTAGTCCGAACGTAGCCGTGAAACGTGTACTGATAATCTAAGAATACAAATGTCCTTCAACACGCAACGCAAGTACCTATTTGAAGAGATGTGGCAGGAGGGCCACAATTTCGTACGAGATAGTGACATAACCCTCCATCTTGTGGCCTTTTTACTTCCTTAAAAAGATATTAGTGTCCTGAAAATTCAATTTCCGAATTGCTTCAATCTTACAACACGTTCGAATTTCAATAATTCATATGCAAAAGGTGAGAGTGTCATACCTCCCACCCCTATGCTGGCTCTTTTTAGACCGGCTGGTCTATGCTGTTTGGAAAACCTGTTACGTGCCACGGACTGAACATGTAATACTATGAGTTTTGAATAAATATGTTATCCTCCCAAGAAAGGTCCGAGAGAACGCTGTTCGATTTCCCATAGGGAAAGGGAGGGTAATGAGGCCTGAAGTTTCACCCAAAAACTCGTATAAGCCAGCTCCCGCGAGTAATGGGATTATTGAAACAGGTTCGGGCTTATCAAAGCCCCTGAGCTCTCTACATTTAATCCCAAATCCCATTTACTTGAGTATCTAATTTTTTAGCTTTTCCTCCAGAACCCATAGCGCTCTTCGAAGAGTAAATTATAAATTCGATGCAATAATGCAGTATATCAAGCTTACAAAAAGCGAAACCTTATTGAGCTGCACGGTTAGAGATTCAGGGGGATATGCTAATCCTAATGATTCTAATTTACCTGCCTATCGGAATAGCCAGGAATCTACAGTCGTTGTCAGTCTGCAATCGATAATGGATTACGGAGGGAAAGAAAATTGAAGGAAGTTATAGGCGGTAAAATGAGATACGGAAAGATTGAAAAAGGTGCCTGCTTGAGCGTATTTCACATTCAATTAGTTGGAATGACCCAGCTGTTGAGTTAGCTTCGTCGATGATTAGCTAAAGTGATGGCCATTTTCCTGTTCTCTAATGGAAGGGCCAATTCTGGTTGGGTATCTCAATATTGATTGGGATGTGTTTGCGTTGATGCGGAATCAGAGCCAGGTTGGTGCGCTCTGCTAATCCCAATGATCTGATTCAAATGATGAACGAGGAGATATATAACTCTCTCCAATGCCTCAGTCTCTCATTACTAAATACCTTCTCGTACCCCTACCTCCCATTTGTTCCAATTTCGTTGTGCCTAATTGATACAGAGAGGCTTTACAACGCCAGCACTAACACCTTCCTGCATGTATGCACCTGTATGTATCGGAAATCACTCACGAACAGATGTATCAAGTACGGTATGGTAAGTAGGGTATGGTCGCTGCATGCTGATCTTCAACTCCAAAATGTGCTATTGATGGAAATATCTGTAGTCCCCATTAGCCAACTTCTAAAATATGCAGCTTTAACCCACCAATAATTGATTGAACGGGACCGTTGGAGCTCCTCCACCTAACCACCTCCCCTTCACCACAGTATTTGTTTCCAACCCGGCTTCACCTCCACAAACCTGGTAGGTATACTATTTTCGTAGGCAGTAAGGCAGGAAAATCATTTCAATATCGATTCAGAACGCTTCAACAAGAACGTCGTGAGAACGTTACAAGCATGTAGGTATTAGAATGTAAATTTCCTTCACAGTAGGATCTGTACAAATATGTAAGGCAATGTATGGATAACATGCTTTCTGACTACATATTTATGAGAACATGGTCATTTTAGGAACGTTGGCGTAATTGGAAAAGCGGTTGGAGATTTTCTTATCCTATCGCAAAAAGACGGGACCATCTCTCTCCAGGACACCACTCTCATCGGTTTCAGCCTAGGTGCTCATGTAGCAGGGGTAGCAGGTTACAGAATAAAGGAAGAATATTCTGCATATTTGAGTAAAATTATAGGTAAGTTAAATTTCTATACACCATAATTTCATGATAACGACGGGAAAATGGTGGGTATTGATTTAACGAAGGTTTTTTTTTTATTGAGACAAATTTTATTACTCATGGGAACGCTATTAACGATGAATTTGAAGAAGATCACGGACATTCAAGGCAATCCAAATGTTAGTTTCGGTTTATTTTTATTCTTGGAACAAAGCCCCCTCGTATTCGACTAAGAAAATATCGTTGTCCCCCAATACTTTTCACGTTTTAAGATGTACATGTTCCAGTTCCAAATGTCCATATGCCGTACTGGCCGAAAAAAGCATTATGAAGTCTGGAATACTGTTAATAGACTTTGTTCGGGTCCTTTTTGTAGCATCAATCTCTGTTTTAAAAGGGGTTGAAACTACATTTGGGACGATGAAGCGATTCAAAAGAGTGAGAGTCCGTAAAGCAAGAAGGATATTTTGAAAATAGGTGCTTTTTTAGGAAAGAAAAAATTGACTGTCCCACCAATACGTTGACCAAGGAAGTTGTTATTTACTCCGAAGCCTTGAAAGATACACATTCTCACTACCTAGGATAATTACCCGTTGCGGTATGATGTGCTGCGTTTTTCCTTCTTTCCTGGAGAAGTAAATGAAAGTATAAACTCATCGGGATCCCGAATGATTCCTAGCTAGGTTCTTTGTTATATAGTTGTTAGTTAAGGGCCTCGAGTCACCATACTGTCAATTTTCTACTACTCTACTGGCCACATCATCAAAAGTGCTTCGTAAATTGAATGCTCCTGAAAACTTTTGTTGAATTCATGCAGGATTGGATCCAGCTAAACCCGTTTTTGTGGATTATCCCTTGCAAAACGTATTAGATCGCTCCGACGCGGGTTGCGTCGTGGTGATCCACACAGCTGGTGGTTACCTTGGTATAGAGGAACCCATCGGTCACGTTGACTTCTATCCAAACGGTGGAAGAGAGATACAACCACTCTGCTCTGGTAATCGACTCACATCACGTATGTATTTGACCAAGCGATGTTATATACACCCATGATATTAGTTAGGCCGTTGTCAGTCACGGTGTTATCGCTGTACGACCGATTTGAAAAACATGAATCATTGATTTTGTCAGCGACCATGCCTGTTGAATGTCCATGAAATGGATACTCCACGTTTATCTCTGGAATCATCCCATTATTATCAGCAGACTGTCAACGGTATTGATGTGGTGCTGAACAATTTTGAATCTAAAGAGAATTACTTTTTATGGCGTGACGTATAGAATGGGACGTGCTGGTTGCAGTTGTATGCAGTCATCAAGCAGCCTGTCTGTTTTTGGCTGACTCAATCGGAAAGGCTACCAAATTTGCTGAGAAATGTTCTTCGTGGGAGGATTTCCAAGGTGGCAACTGCAGGAAGAACGAAAAAATTGCCATGAGTTTTGATGTTAATTGTCAGTAAGTAAAATCGGACCTGGTTGTTACAGAAAAGTTACTTGGAATTAAAATGGGTTAAAAGGTGCTTATTAGAATCAGGTGAAATACATTTTGAATATTAGCGTGGTAATAGACGGGGAGGGGTTCTGCAAAACCCCAGATTTCGATTCAGGCCCGCGGTCATAACAAGTGGTGAACACCAAAAATAATATCGATTAGGACTATAATATGGAAGTAACTAGTTCTTTTCCCACAGTCAATTCCAACAACTGCAAGAAGAATATTGGCAATTTTTTCACAATCCAGTATTCCATCAACCGAAAAATTGTCTCTTGTACGAGATAATACGCATCATTACAACCTATAGTAGATTATCACAAATCATTTGATTGGGATCGCTGTGTGCGGGCAGGACTCCATTACAAGGAGATTGTCAGTTTCTCTAACATTTCATTGTGTCTTATTGAAAACTTGAAAACCCTGCAGAACCGGAAGCATCTCATTGAGAAATTTCACCTCGGTTGTTCACGTCATTTATCGTATTCAAAGTAAAATGTTCAATGAGCCGTGTAGTTCAATTAGATAGGAATTTAAAGTTCAAATTTACAGTGATGTATTCCTATTATTATTCTAACAATTACGATTTACGCTCAACAATTAAGCGAAGCTTGAAATCATACTAACCTTTTTTGAACCCTTCAGAAATCAAGGGAAGTTCTTCCTCGCCACTGGCTCTCAACCACCGGGAGGACCCAACGATGAGTATGAATTTGAAGGAGTGGATGAAAATGTGTTGGCTCCTCGAGACGAGATCTTGGCACAATATCATTTTCGGAACTCGTCACCTCACACGACACCCTTGAGTTCACTTGTATTCACTCTTACCATATTAGCTCTTTTTATATTTATTTGAGATTTGAAAAACGCATTAAATAAAAATAAATATTACCATTTTACGCACTCAAGAGTATTTTTTGAGGCTCTTTCATACCTTTAGAAAAGCCGCCTTCTTCAGAATCTCGCTATTTATTTCGATGAGAGGGGACAGTGTGACCTTTTATTGACACTTATTTTTATGGATATCAACATTGGTAACTTGGCCTTCAATTCATCCTTCACGTCGCTAATTTGATGAGCACTGCTCCTAATCTTAGCCATTTTGGCCCTAAGCCGACGATTATTTTTCCACAATTATACTCTGTCTAACATGACGCAGGAATGGATTAAGAGTAACTGAATACTCTCTTTAGAACTGCACAGATTTTAGGAAGGTAGATCCTTTGAGGAAGGAGCGCTTGTACTAATCAGGAGTTATCCAACCATTCTTTGAAGAGGCTGTGCCTTTGTCGCTAAGTGCCCCAATTGGAGAAGGGGAACAGCAAAAGGCTTCAATTTACATTAATCAAACCATCCATAAACATGATTCTTGGAATTGAGCTGCGCAATGTTGTACTTTAAATTGTCTCTGTACCACCCGGAAGTAGGTACCCCTTCTAAGTAGGAAGATCGCTGATCTTTCTTTAACTGATAGTGATTATCACATAGGAACTATCGCTGGCACGCATTAGCTAACAATACTCAAATTCCATTTAAAAGTTCACTTAAAAGTTTATGACCACATTCGTATTGATAAATATTGGCTCAATCCTGTGCAGCGTTGCTGTAGTGAATCGCAGTAAATGTGTAGGTGGTTTCTGGTTCTTCAAGGGAGTTGGAAGTTTCTGGAACAAGTTTTTCTTTCCCCCACCACCCGAGGCTACACTATTTCAAAGTGCGTCACCCGGACCTTTTCAGCGGTCGTCTGCAGACGATCTGGAAGTTTTTGTTTTCTCGTTAACTAGGGCGTTTCTTTCCGAAGCTCGTTCCCTTTTTCAAGGGCCGTAAGCGGAGCGCATATTGATTTTGCAATCGCTTCCTTGCCGTGGGTTTCTCCCCTGTCTCCACTGTTTTTGCTTCCTCAATCGGACGAAATTAGTTTTCACTTGGATATGAGTATACGGCTGGGATTTAAAAAAACTTTTTTTTGCACCTTCAACCCGTCGGTCGTCCGCAACGTCCCTTTTATCGATCAGGATCCCCCAGAACATCGCTTTCTTTCCATCCTTTCTCAACTGAAGGGTTCCGTGCTCAAACCGTACGTCGCTCAGCTTTCCACCCGATCGTATGAATATTCAAGGCTACGAATGACAATTCGTGAATAGACAGCTCTTCGCGCCGAAATGGATATTTCTCAAAGCTAAAATGATGGCTGAGCCCGCCTAAAGGAGCCATTCAGTTTGACGGAGAATTCTCCAGTTATTCATTCGGCTCCATCTAACAGTTCCTACTCACTACATCAAAGTCTGTTCTCAGGAAAACATAGCTAGAGAATCTTTGAAAAGTACGGCTGTTACCAGGCCGGGGAAGCTCTCGACCTCGAATGTATTGACGTGAATTATTTTCGCCTCTCATACTGATACAACGACATTGCCTGTTGCTGACGACGAAACACACGATTTCCAAACTCATCTCGAAACAAAATAACGATTCCTTTCAAGAGGAGACTAGCGAGAAACAGAAGTGGAGGGAAAGATATGTTAAGGTATAAATTTCACATTACGCAGTCACTGACGAAAATAATTTTAGGTGTAAGGTGAAGCTGAACTATGATTAATAAAAAACGCTGCAAATGCATACTCGAGTCTCTTTTCTTCAACATTCTCTCTTCAAACTCTTCAAACCGTGGGTGTGGCGGGTCCCAGACCAATTCCAATCGATTCAGGGCCCAAAATTTAGATGAAAATGATACCCCACACGCCTAGGTACAAGAAATCTCGAAAACAAACATTTAAAGTGGGTGAATAGGTACCCATTTTGACCCATAACCTCATCCAGAGGACGCCAATCGTACCGGGACCAATTTCATCGGATTTAACGTCCAAAATTTAGTGGAAAATGATACCCCACACTCCTAGATTGCCAATAATCTCGAAAATCCATTTTTCGAAATACACATTTTGACCTGTACCCCTCCGAAATTAGGTCCGATCGGGCTGAAAAGTTTCGACGACCAACCTAGGCCGGGAATAGACCCCTTACCCAAATTTCAGATTTTTAGAACATTTTCTACTATCAAAAAAGGCGCGGACGGTGGACGGCGTTCGACGGACGGACATTTGACTTTTTTGATCTAGACACCTTCAAACGTCCAGAAAAAATGTTTGAGCCTAATCGGAGAGGTTGACCTTTTGCATGAAAACAGGTTGATTATTCAAGGAATAACCAACCAACACCTATGGTAGACGACCAGTGCAGACTAGCTTTTGAATCAAATGGACGAAACTACCCCTCCTTCAAGACGCAGCGCTCTTGAAGGTTAGTTTCCTGATCTCCGGCTCAATTCCATTTCAAGCGAGATACCCATCGGTCCGTGGAAGTAGAAATCGCCATGTGTTTGTTCATGACTGGTACGGTACGGATAGTATGTTAGGATCATACTTTATCTGACAAAATCAGACACCGGCTCCAGGACCGCCCAAAGTTTCTTCCGTCGACTCTGCAAATTATTCTCTCCAAGCTAATGCAATTATATCTTGAAATTATTATTCCAGAAGCGATGACTGAAGTTCAGTGTGGCGTATGTAAATTTAAATTGAATATAATGAATTTACTAGATTAAAGGAAGGAGGGAAAGGTAAAACCGTCATGCTGGTAGTGGGCGCCACTAAAATAATGTTTTAGATTAGTATCCGTAAATATTGGCGGCTCGACTTGGAGGCAGAATCTTCAATCGGATCAGCCTTTGTGTAAATTCACCTTACATGCGAAACAGCCGACGTCAGCTTTCCATTGTCCTTGAAAATACAGGTCTTAGCTATCCAATTTGAATAGTAAACTGTTATAGCGGCTGAACTAGCACGGATATTATGCGGGGGGAGCATCCAACTTGTGTTTTCTGTTAGATCTCGACAACGGCATTACAAGGAATAGTAACGGCGCCCTCTCCATATAGATCCCCTTCCAGTTTCATCCTCTCTACCCTTCACTTTCCTCACCCTCGTTAATTTGCGCTTCCCGTCTGTTCTTACATTCTAAGCGAAAACTTGTCTGCATATCAACTCGGCTGAACCCGTTGTGAAGTTTAGTTTCCACACAAATAAACATCGGGCGGCCGTCTAGTTGTAGGTGATCTCTAACGAGACCTCCGAGTTATCTTGCTGCAAGCGGGGTAGTTTTCATTTGCTTCACAAACAAAGAGCACCCAGAAGAAGAATGTCCACAGACTGTATCAACAATCGCCGTCATGACGGATTTCATCACAACATTTTGCAAATCGCAAAACTGTTTCCCATGAGTTGAAAGAGGATTGAAATGTGTGTTGCCTACACATCTGATGGAACAAAGTGCGCGATGAACTGCTGCTTATTTGCTTCAGGAAATTTATGGGAAATGGCGGGATGATGGTGACATGATTACAAAAGTGATTCAACAATGGTTTGTTGTTCTGAGAGGGTCTCAGTTGCGTGAGAAATCCTCTTCATCCTCTACGTATTTTAATAAAAAAGGATTTATTTCCAAAATGGCATTTGTGATCTATAGGGATTTTTCGGGATTTGGTTAAAAATACCTCACACGCTTAGGTCACCAAAAATCTTGAAAACCCATTTTCAAAATACACATTTTCACCCATATTTTGTTTCCTTTTGCGAGGATCGGGCTAAGAAGTTTCGAGGGCCAAGTGAGGTCATTTACAAAAATACCATATTTTTGGAGTAATTCCTATTGCCAATAACGGTCTGGAAGGTTTCTTTGGTTTTGAAATCAACGTAGACTTGTAATACAAACGGATTTCGACTAATTGGAGATCGACCACGAGCAAGAAAAGGCAGGTTTTTCTCTCAGAAAGCAATAAATGAAATTGATGTGGTTCCTAACTGCGCAGAAAAGTGGCCTATGAGCATCTTTCTTTCCTATTCATCACTCACCCTAGGTCGCCTCAGGGTCAAATTGGTGAAATCACACCGCCTCGTCAGCGAAGAGGAGATTCTGAACTAAGGAGCATGAATATTTCTACGTAAGAGCGTATTCCTCAAGGGTTCAAGTTAAGCGTCTGGGTGGACCCGATCGATCTCGTGATGGTGGTTCTCCTCATAATGTGGTATACTCCCATGGTGAATGACGATTGTGGCTTCTGCTGGGTAATCTTCGGCGCTGCCCTTGCGAAAAAGCAAAAACGCGTTTAGCATTTCCCCTTTCCGGCCCGTTTACCCGTTGTCTCTTCCACATGCGAAAGGGAGAAATTGAATTATGTGGTGTACTTCCGTGCAGCTTTCCCATCTCGTCTGGGGGATTTTTGTCTCTGGCTGCCTAAATCTGAGAAAAAAAGTGTCAACTGAGCGCACAGCTTTACCGAGGAGGAGCTTTTTTTATGTTCTCAATCCTCCCCAGCCGGGCCGTATCACAGCTGTTTTCTCCCTTTGTTATGAGATGTTTGTCTTGAAACTTTATTATGTCCTCCGTTCTGTAGAAATATTTCAGATAGGCCCGTAGAAGTAATGGGCGATGGTTTTTTGAGATCCAGAAGCATCCAAGTCCTTTTGTTTTTCCTACTACCGCATTGAGTTGAGTATTTTTGGAATATCGCATCGGCAACACCCTTTACAACCATGTTATTAAAAGAAGCTCTATACGAACAAACCTAAGTTATACTTTTACGTTTTAGATTGTCAGGTCGAATAGGTGAACGTATATTTATATTAATTGAACCATCGCGAGCAGATGGTACGAGGAAATCGCTGGTTCAAGTAATAAACAGGTTATGGAATCTTCACAAACCTACCTGCAATATTATTATCGACCACTCCTCTTCACAATGAGAATTCCGCTTTATTGAAACAATATTGAGGCCATTTGAGTGGGCTACGGAAAACATGAAAAAGGCAGTGAACTGCGGTGCATACGCATCGCCTCATTTTATGTGGATGTCCTTTGGGCGGGATACACGCACCGGTTGAATCAGTGTTTGTTCACCCTTCGGTACCTACGACAAAAGCGATAATACTCGTGTTACTCGATGCACTCCTTCCTTCAAAAATTCATGTACGCAATCGATTGGAAGCAGGAATTCGCGTGAAAGGCGGCCTTGCGTATGTAACAGGAAATTGACTGCTTGTCCTGGCTGTTCGGAACAGTTCAACCATGCGACAATTCTAAATTTATGAATTGGATGACCTTCATAGCCAGGGATGACTTTTAACGTAAAACGGCTAATTCAATTAAGAAATAAGAAATAATTGATGAGTCTTCGCGTTTCCAATTAGGACCATCTGAGCCCCAACCAGGGCTGCTAGGTTTTTCTGATCATTTATATAAATATTATAGCCCTACCATAACGTGAATCTAACACACGTCAATAAAAGTTTACCTACTTATTAAATGTATCAGAACTTGAAAAGGCACCCGAATAAGAATAATTTGACTGTAATTGTGGTCACAACAGGTAAGAGCTGTGGGTACTAGGACATTATTGTATAATGAATCATAGGCAAAACATGCGAAAGATTAAATTGGATTGAATTTTGGAAAGAGTTGTTCATGTAGGACTTGATCACACACGATACAGTTTGTTCTATGTTTTCTACTCTCATTTACTTTGGCTTCTTTGTCCTCAACTAGGAAGTAGGAGGATGAACCTTTTCTTTATCTTTTCAAGTAGAAATGTTTCGGCCTCCTTAAGCTCTTCAAATAAACTACACTGAACTTCAAACCTGACTAAGTTAGGATAGTTAATAATCCATTAGTGACGACTTGGCTGATTTTTACGTTGAGAGGAATTATACCACATTTTGTCACCGTTAGTGTTACAGTAGGATCCAGTATTAATAATTCATGGTGCCTTCGTTACTTATTTACATTTGAATCATTAACTCGCAGACATCGCTATCAGATTTGATTTCGACGAAGGGCTTATCGAGATACCAGAGTTTGAAGTTTATTCAAGCTTTATTTTCACAGTATACCAGGCTGAGCTGCTCGCAATAAAGGAATGTGCTGAGGAGAACATGAGGAGGGCCTACCGAGGTAGGCGATCCACATCTTCTCTGACAGCTAAGCAGCACTCAAGGCCTTAATGGGATCGAGCTCTGACTCGAGGCTGGTGCTTGAGTGCTGGGAAGCCCTCCAACTGCTGAGTGGAACGAACAGGGTTGTCCTCACATGGGTCCCGGGCCAATCAGGGGTTGAGGGTAACGACCGAGCTGACGCTCTGGCTAGGCGTGGGTCGGGGACTGCCTTCACGGGACCTGAACCATGCCGCACCCTACTATCGGGATGGGTGGCAAACTGGGTTCGCTCCCAGCACCAGAAGCGCTGGGAGCGGACGCCGCGGCAAGAGCACGGTCATATTATGATGACTGGTCCTAACAAAGGTAGGGTCACGAGATGCCTAAACCTTAATAGAGCTTCCCTGAGACTCACCGTTGGCTTATTTACAGGACACGGGGACTTCAGGAGGCATCTCTGCAGGATTGGGGTGCGCAATGGTACCCCTGACTGCAGATTCTGTGGCGAGGACGAGGATACAGCGTCTCACATCGTCTTCAATTGTCCTGCCCTGGAACACAGGCGTTTCAGAACCTTCAGGACTTTGGACCGAGGGGACTTCCTCAACCAGGAGAACCTGGTCGGAGCTCTGCTGGACCTAGTCGGGAACACGGAGCTTCGGCCAAGATGAGCTCCGGGGGTTAGCACAATGGGCCACTAGGTCTAGGTGCGGGGGCGGGCACAATGATGGACGTCCCCTCTACCTACCCCTGTGTAATTAATCTAATCTTTATTTTCGTCAACCAATTCAATCCAGTTCCGCATGCAAATCATTAACATTGGGTTAGAAACAATCTATGTTTGATGTAAATCACAGTAGGTAGTATCAAAAAAAGGCAATTTTTACCCCAGCCCCTGAAACTGCACGGTTCCCACTATATAAATTTAACTTCTCAGTGTCTTCATGAGATACCTACCGCTGCGCTCGGGTGTATTATACGAGGATTACGAGGGGGTAGCATGGGGCTGATGGAAAATATGGAAGGAAAAACAACAGTAATTTACACGGTACACCCACCTTCTACGGCAACTCAACAGATTAGGGTCCCAACTGCAGCACGGTGTTAGTGGTTCTTCGTCGAGCGAACATGAAACGAAAACACACATTATTCACTGCGGCATATACAGTGGGTGCTCATAGAGCTTAGCTGTTCATAGGGTTCATATGGTACAAATCCTCTGCATTCGTGTAACTATGAATAGTGATGAACCTCCCATTGGTGATCAACCACCATGATGAACGAGGTGCTTTCAGGGAGGTCTTGTCGGCTAATTCCTTTCCGTGTTGACTTTCAAGAGCATTAATATTTGAAATGGATGATGCTGGTTGCACTTACATACTTACTAGCATAGCGAGAGATTAGAGTACCTTTCTGACATCGACTAAGTATACATACTCCAAGCTTTCAGTAAGAGACGTTGAAATGTTCTGCAGCCATTTTTCAACATCAGAGCGCACGTGAATATCTGAACTCATATTATTGCCTGTGTCAACTTTCCACATGTACGAATCGGCATTTTACTAAAACTAAAACTGTGTACAAGAAGCGTTTTAGAAGAGGAGAGAACTCTGAGATCTAACATTTTTTGGATTTTTGTCACTTCGATTGTACTCTATTCAATTGAAAGGATGTTGGACGCTGAACTGCACTGGATGAGTCCCTGACCAATCGCCACAGTTTTCTAGTAAAAAAGGACATTTAGAGAAAATGATGAAAAACATAAGCAAACATTTCATGATTTCTTTCAAAAAAATTATGTAATTAGCAACACTATACGCCGATGAATGTTGACTTTCCCTCACGATTTGGACACTCGTAAACCTAGAATAACTAACAGTTCTGGAATCATTAAAGCGTACTTTTTTCTTCAAAAACGCTAGTTATTCCTTGGACCTGGCGCATGGAGACTCATTTCAATCGATTCAGCGTCCATAACATTGTTCCATTGTTGTGTCCGTTGTTCCGGAACCTGTCTCATTGGATTCAGCGTCCAAAATGGGAAAACAATTAGTATGACTTGCAGGGTTTTAAAGACACCACGTCTAAGTACCCGACCACTGTTGGAGGAAACCTCCGCACTATATTGATGAAATATGAGTCTCCTCTTCACTTTTGAATGTTATAGCTCTACCTCATTGTTCCCTATACAATTCCACATCACCTTCACCCACTTTCCTATATATTCTCTCCGACATGTTTCCATTATGCGCAAAGAAATGCACGAATGGAAAGATACTACACTTCCCAGATAGTCTCATTGGATTCAGCGTTCAAAATTTAGTGAAAAATGATAGCCCAGATTGCTAAAAATCTCGAAAATCCATTTTTCAAAATACACATTTTGACCCCTACCCCGTCCTCCAAATTTAGTCCAATCGGGCTGAAACATTTCGAGAACCAACTAGAGCCGGGAATGGACCCCTGACCCAAATTTCAAATTATTAGAAAATTTTCTACTACCATAGTTGGCGTGGACGGCGGACAGACAAAATTCATTTTTTTGATCTAGACACATTGAAACGCCCAGAAAAAATGTTTGGGTCGAATAGGAGAGATTGACTTTTTGCATGAAAACATGGGTTGATTGTTCAAGGAATAACCAACCAAAACCGCTGAAGAAAATACAGCTCCGATACTAAAGAAACCGTCCTTTCTTTTGTAAATACGTTTTTGAGGGGGAGTCAAGCAGTACTTATCAGGATCAGCTCGAAATCTTGAAGTCTACCAGTCAGAATGCAATTCCTGCGTCGATGTAGAAACATGAATATTGAACAGTATCGACATTCGCCGGAGCACAGCTTTGTCGTTGCTAGTACCGTAGGTTCTTCGATGAATAACCATCTCTTCATTTGCGAGCTTGAACGGCAGCGCTAAGTCGACTATTTGAAGGCCATACTAGAAACGGTGGATGTTTTTGTTGAATATGAAAACAGGCTGCCTTGTTATTTTAGTTAATGGCACGGAGAAGAAAATTCGGTGCCTGACGTTGGGTCGATCTCATTTTAAACGCATTTCACCGAGGAATTTAAATGAGATATAAAATCAAAGCTGAAGCCAAAGTTTAACCAAGAAGTTTTTATGAAAACAGATCCCTCACTTGATAATAATATGTGACTTCTAGAATATAGAACAGACTTCTGATCACTTGAGTGCGTATGGAGGGCAAAATGAAATTAATGGATCTAATAAATAATTTATTATTATTGGGCGGAGACTAAAAAAAATTTTTTTTTAAACAAAAAAATTATAAAATATAAAATGACTGCTCACTCAGCAGTCTAACGAGCCACTCAAATACAAAAGAAACTACGATTAAGCTGCTAAGTAGAAAAGAAGCTCATGTTTCAAGCTAATACCTGGTCTCATCCTATAGAGAAGAAATCTCTCACCATTATTCAAGCCAAGCGCCTTGCATTGATCTATGGTGGTTTGAAGTGGTTTGCCAATAACAAAACATATTGAAGTGGTCAATGGAGGAGCTTTCAATATAATTATATACTTAAGTCATTATTGCAAAGAAATTCAGGCGTAATATCGAATTTTTAAAAGAATATTCGAATAATTTGTTTTATTTCATGAAAACGAAACAAAAGAATGTTACCATCACTTCATAAAACGACAAATAAAGTGCTATGTGAGAAGCTTCCTAAGAAGTGGTAATACCAACTACGCAACTCATTGCACCTTTTTCGTGTTACCAATTCAGCCTGCTGGGGCGACTTTCAGCCAAACTATAATATAGTTATTAAAGCCCTTGTACACCATCTTTGGAACTTTAATCCATTTTAGGCGCCTGAAGAGACCGTGAAGCCCGTGGCGAAACGTCATGTGCTCAAAAAATTAGAAACGAAATGAACCCGAACGGTTTTTGATCACCACCTACAGAAGATAGTGATCGAAAACTATTGGGAAATATTCTGATTCTGATTCTATTTATATCTCAATCAAATTTTATTCCTGATCTGTAAAAATCGATGGCGGAAGGGGGTGAAAATCGGAAGGGATGTTGAAAGTTTGAAGCTTTTCACGTGTAAAATTTTCGTTTGAGTCGATGAATTATTCAGAATAAAGGCCCACGAAGCGAGTTTAACAAACGTCGTGTGACGAGTTGAGTGAAGACCAGTCAGCAGGAGGTATGCAGTGAACCGGTAGGTATATACTAAATATCTAAACACTGTCAACATCCTCCCAAAAAGTGTTGATGTAGCTTCAATGTTCATCTGAATGGCCCTTTCCTCTCTGTCCTAAACAATAACTACCAACCTAAAATATTTCAACTCGTGTTATTGGCTCTCAAATAGTTTCAAAAAAAAAAAAAAAAAAAAAAAAAAACCAGCGCGTATAAGTAAAAAAAAAAAATAAGTCAAAATAAAATAATAAAAAAATAAAATAAGTCAAACCTTCTGATTACGACGAAAATCTATAACATGATGTGCAACGCGAATGAAGCTCCGGGCACTTCTGGAGTTAACGCTAAAAGAGTAAAACACGGAATGCAAAATGTTGGCTACAAGTTTGAAAGAATTCTATTTGCTCTCCAATACCGCCTCATTTCATTGAACGAGTTTGTTACTTTGACATCGTAAAAGTATGTAACGTTTGTGAATGTCTACAGTTGCCAATTTACTCCCCTCACTTCGTGATTGACCGTATCTCGATTTCTGAAAGTGTTCAAAATTCCACCTGTCGACTGGGCGTATATACCCCGGCAAACTACCGAAAGGAATTGAATTTATGTAAATGGAAACAAGAACTTTCTATCATTAGAAGTTGTGCTGTAATGATGGAACTAATTACATGATAGGAGCAAGCGTTCGAAAATTTGCTCAGTACCGTGGCCGAAACTTTCATCATTATTCATCCCTTTTCCAAGTTTGTCACGAGTGCTGGCTTCACCTCAAAGTATCCATATTAATACTGTTGGTGGTAGTCTCATCACGGAGAGACCTTCATCGGTACCTACGTCAAAAGACTAACTAAATGAAATTGACACATCTCAGCTTTCTTGGGACCTTAGCGATTTAGAACAATCTACCATTGATTTCCTACCCGATACAGTGATTACACTAAAATAATAGTGGATTAGTGGTAGCGTTGGAATGATTTTCTGACCAATACTATGTCAAATTAGATCAGAGTTCCCAATTCACACTATTCGTTCATTGCCATTGAATGCAATCACTACCTCATTGTTTCGGCCAAAGCATAAAAACGCCAAAACCCTGCTTTCAAACTTTTTTTTTTTTAATTATATCTTTATATGAGGGTTGTCGCAATTTCCTACGCTTACAAATTTTACAAATATTGAAACGATCCAACATCGGCCAGAAACCTAACAAAATTCTCCGGTAATTTTTCCTCGCTGAGCAGTTTGGATGTAACTTATTTGAGATGAAGATTAGAACCTGCTCGGAATTGTAAAAATGCTGCCCCTTTTAATGTAGGCGATTTGAAATGTGTTTGCTCCATCACATCTCGTTCACCTTTGTTAGATCTTCTGAGCGATGTCAAAACTTATCGTGAATGGAGAGAAGGAAAGTGGCAGTTGAATGAAATGTGCTCTGTGGTAATCGACAAAACATCTTCATAGGCCTATATCCATTTTTTAATCGGCTTATCTCGAAATCGTTTAACCTAATCCTCAATCTTTATAATCCCGTTGCAGGAAGCCCTAACAGGCTCGATGAGCATGGAAACAGGAAATTGTTCCATTCTCGATCGAAATGGACCTTACTAGCCCCTAACCTTTGCCAGAGGAAGTGGTGTAGTGCAGGGAGCGGCAGGGCTGGGGGTGGAGGCCAAAGATCTCCTTTTCGCGCAGGCGCACAACGGGGGCGGCGGCTTGTCGGAAGCTGGAGGATTCTGTAACAGTACCGCGCTGGACCCGCTCAAGTTCACCCTTCGCTATAACGGGATTTCGTCTGCCTTTTTTCACCACTTCAGTCAAACCCTCAACACCCCTTGTGTCATTTCCAGTCTTGTTAAGGTGGGTCAACATTTCTATTCTTTTCTTTTCCTTGCATTGTGAGCCTCAAACCTCTTTGAAGATTATTTTTATCTTCCGAGCGTGTGTTCTTTCTCCCAACACGCTCACTTCAAAGATTCGTCACCTCACCTCCTGACCTTATCTCAACCTTAAAACACCCTTTAACTGGTTGTTTTCACCGCAAACATCGAGGGTTTTTCTTACGTCCGCATGGTTATCGTTTATGCATGAGGTCGCGTCGAGTGAGCTGCTGAATAAATTTATGCGCTCAACCATAAAGCGTTTCCCACGACCACTACATTGCCCGGAATCGTGAAAGCCAACTTATTCAGCGGGAACCTACGAATTGAATGAATAATGAGATCGCCATTGCTTATAGTGCCCTCGGAGAAATGAAATACATTTCGGGGAGCGGTCGTTCAAAAGGGCTAATTAAAAAGTTGGTGTACCAACAACAACAGTGGAATTGCTTTATGGAAATAGAATGGAGTTCTCTGGTTCTAGCCATTAAAACAAAATCAACATCTTGTGGAAGTTATTTGTGAGGCATTGCGAATTCATTCGTTATCGGAGTGAATTGGAAAATTACGAAGAGTGGATATACACAATATGTACGCTGATGCGTGCCTATATCGGTGCGTACGCGAATATTTTATCATACGTTTGCAAATTAGCCATTGCCTGAATTGCACTTTTGGAACAATACAATTCTATTAATTGACTGCTTTTATAATTTTTAGATTTATTTTTCGTCGAATAATGTAATACTGTTCCATGTGGATCCCCTTAGAATGCTTCTAGGTACGAATAGTTTACCTACAAGATCCTCATCTTGCTGGGTGGAATGCATTGCAGCAACAAAGGGATCGACTAAGCCGAAGTTCGATCATTCGATCATTCAAAAAACGACCAGAGACGACGGCGTGCGAGAGGCGGGGAGTCTGGATTGAAGTTCCATGACAAATGAGTGATGTCCCTGTGCTGCAGCTTCGTTGAGTTTTACAATTATTACTGATGGTTGTGCACATAAGGTTATATTCCCACAACCTAATACGAAATGCCAATCACATGTTATTTAACATAAATACATCCATTTTTCGCATTTATTTGAAGATCCCTTGAGTGTAAGTACCGAATTAATTGCTGCCTCTACGCTCTGAATATATTACGGAGCGCTAAGGACGGTTGACCTAGCCTTTAACAGGTAGACTGGGAAGTTCGTGTTCGACCCTACATCACTAATCCAACAGTTAGATATAAACAGAGCTCAGTGCAGCAGACTCATTTTGGTCTCGTGCCTGTTCATCTACCAACAATCTGTCACCGCACGCATATTTCCTGCCTCATTGGTCTGTTCGAGATGAATCGTCGAGGAGACGTCACGAGGCGCGAGGGTGGTTGCTATATGAGTTTCATCTCAGTAGGCGGTGGAGCGAAGGTAAAAAGTATTACATAAACTGACTAAGCTCTGTATGAAGAAGATCAATAATCCGAATAAGGAATGCATTTAATGCATCGATTTCCGTGATCGATTAAATATATTCTGTTATTATTGCTTGTAAATGAATAGAAAATTGTACGAAATCACACGAAGAAGGGCTTCATTGTCTTCCTGATTCAGGAGCTTAAATCAGAAAGAAATTCAACCTTGCACATAAGGTAATTATTAAGTTTGCCATTACAGCTCACAAAATAGTCGGAGTAAGAGTTTGATAAATTAAATGCAGTTCCGGTTTGAAGAGAATAACGCATTTTCAGTGCGAATTGCTTGAAGTTGCGATTTGGGAACGCGGGAAACGCTCACTCGATCAACACTCAGCCCGAGGGAAAATCATTTTTGTTCGTTCCTCCACTTCATGCAGAATGGGAGCTTCGTGCCTCATATTCGGACTGAACTGTAAGTGGAATCCAATGTATTCGTATAAAAGAGAGAATCAGAATGATAATGGATTTCAATTGTGCGTGCGTAATGGAAACGCCCCTCGGGACTAGGTATTATTAATTATTTATAAATGGTTTGCTGGCGATATTCCTCCTACCCGTTCTATAACGCACTCGAAGCGTTATTTGGATCTCATCAACGGTGAGCGAAATTTTCAGAATTGAGGAGTGGCTTCATAATGAGAAGTCCTATTGTAAAATATTTAGTTTCAAACCAAAAGTTTGAACTGTTAGCGATTGCAAGCGATATAAATCGAATATATAATACCTACCTCCGCGTAGGCTCCTTCGCAGAGTTGAAATTAGGATTCGAAAGAAATTTGTCAATGTTGGTACCAGCTGCGTCAAATTCCCTACGTTTCTTATCCAATGGAAAATGCTTGGGGGAACGAACCTAATGTATATTGACAAAAATCAGGTCGTTCTCCAGTGGTTATAAATTTGTCGATATGCTCTTAATCTTCCAATTTAATTCCGAATTAGCTCTTCTTTACTGTGATTCTAATTTTAATTTAAAGGAAGTATAGATATCGTCTTGAAAGCTTATTGTAATTGGTGATCCTTTTATTCCAGTAATAGCTTGTACGGGAAAAAGTCTAAGGCAAATGGAAACCAGTACGAGCCGTACGAATCATGTTGTGTCCATTGACATATTCGGCTTGTTACCATTGATAGATAGCACTCCCTAAACAAAACGTCTGGGCTTATGAACGTGTATGCCAAAGCCAAACTTCCTGAATACAAGGGATGTCGGAACAATGAAGCTTAGGTACAACAGTTGTTAGAGGAAAGGGCGAATTCATTTCATAAAGGTCCAACGGTTCAACCGGTCACACTTGGGAACCTACCCGCGCTACAATACCAGAGTCAGATAGCTCAGACCTCATCTCTTCTCTAGTTTGAGGGCTTTTCGTCAAAGAGCAACTCACTTTGAACCAGTTCCACTTTAACCGACTTAGTGCTAGCTTTCAATCCCGTCGCAATGTTGCGGCAGTGCTCTCACGAATTCCGCTGTCCTTTGGAGATCGTCTCAAGTTGTAAATAGGAACATCCTCGCTCACGAGTAACCTATTGGCCTTTCCAGACGAATTTCCGACTGGTCTGCCATTCGTACCAGTTCTTCTCTTCTGCATTCAAGGAGCAAAAATACATCAATAGACGATCATGTCCTACTTCTTTTTCATCTACTCGATTGTCGGCAATGTCTTCTTATAATTTCTCCTTCTACGACTATTTCACACAGTAAAATGATGATGATGATAGACTGATTCTAGGGACCATTCATCAGTTCTTCAAACTACAATTTTTCAGTGGATCGTTGTGAAATTGGGCTCACAGGATCTATTGGAAACAGGAGCTCGAAATCAACATGGATTTCCAGACCAGAGTACGCATCACATCCTTAAAAGAACAATTCACCTGTGCATTCGTATCAACAAAAAGCTCTTTTATAAACCTCTACTTTCATGCAGTCCGATTCTTGTAGGTTCAAACTACGAAATGCCTCATTAAAAGCTCCAAAAATGTTTAAATAATGCACTCAATCCCGTTCGGGTCTGAGTTGTGCCTAATTAATTCTTTGCCGAACCGCCGCAGGCGAAGGCAGGGTAATGAGTAAAAACAATTTTTTGGGTTACTCTGAAATGGTTATTATGAAGATTAACTTTTAAAGATAAAAGCGAGACCAACCCAGAATTATAAACCGTTGTAGAGAATATTGCAGCGTTTCCCATTATCCAAGAGCTACGATAACATCATTGATAATGCAAAGATATGAGCCTCCATCATTATCTGAATCTTGAATGAGGCTGGCACAGCACGTTTGTTATTTAGATCGCATTTGGTGCTTGAGTGTTTGACCCCTGTTATCATCGATATCCCCCGATAACTTTCCATGATGAATACAGCTGACGATATCTGAACCGGCGTTACGAGAGAAAAGGTGTAATAGTGCGGAAGGATGAACGATAATTGAGCGAAAACCAATAGAACGACCTCTACAACAATATCTACCGCCACGAGTGCCGTTTTGAGATGTACCGCGCTAAAATTAGCTCGTCGAGAGTCCTAGTCGATTGTTCGATATTGTGGTTTTCGTTCCGATATAGTGGTGTAGGTGAAAAATGTGATAGCGAGTGGATAGAGGTATGGCCTCATTGGTCGATCCTGGTCTCATTATTGAGAATCTATCATGAAACTGATAACAGAGGCGTGGCGTATTCCATCGGTCGCTGATCCCACCATAACGAGATGTGAGATTTTACACTAGGTTGAACGTTGATTGAAGGTTTTCACTGTAGGATAGGATCACTGATTCCAACGATGACCTGCAATCGTAATGGTATTGGTATCGTCTCGGAGTTGTTGCTAGCAAACTTCTGCGCGGCTCCTTCCGGCTGACATCCCTTCGCAGCCGCTTGAATTTCCGCTGTTTGCTGTTGCCAAGTGTCTAAGTAAAGACCTTCTTGACACGTTGAAGGGTAGAAAAGTCATTTTGAAACTGTTAGTCACGGTATCATCTCTCGGATCTTCTCAAGCTCCACCGAACAAGATGTATTTTAAAGAGATTTATCTCATCACACTGTTCAAATATTTGGAGGGCGGATCTCTCTTCCTGATCTGAATGTTAATCCGGAAGATCCTGAATTATGCGCTGATTATGTTTGAAGTGAGTAAACGTTCCTTGAGTAAACAAGGATTTTCCAGGACTCTTGAAGGGATACTGGCATGGTTTTTTCTCTGTGCTGCCCTTGGTTCCGGAAGGGTTTCTTATATTTTTTCCCCTCGTGGGTGTATGAGTTACCGCTTCTAGAGGAAGACTTAACTTTGAAAACTGATTTCATGTTTCCCAGGCAAGTCTCGTTTCATCATTAAGCTCTTCACCGTTAGCGTCTACTGTGGTTGCAATGTGGTGTTTCTACCCTCTTGCGAGCCGCACCTCCTACCCAACAACCCCTTTCTCTCTTACAACCTCCCTTTGCACTATAACCCTCACAGTTAACCGTAACCTCCCTCCTATATTATCATTGCCACGTAATCGGTGACTGCAGTGTAATAATGTGGTGGGGTGAGGAAGTAGGGAGCGAAAAAAGGATCAGTTTGGCGCTGAAGGTGGCAAAGGATGCGAGTCACGTGACCACAGCAGGGCCTGTTTTAATTAATTTTTTTCCACTCCACTGACGCGGAACGGGATCATCAGTAGGTCGTGCTCAGAATGGGAATGTACAAAAGATCCTTGATACCTCCTACAGACCCCCTACACTAAAAAGAATCGAAGAGAAAATTAGAAAGTGAATGCTCAGAAGGCAATGGGCACACGTAATTTAAATTCAATGGTGGTAACTTAATTTGCAAAAAGGGCTAATATCTCCGCCGGAAAAACAACCTAATTGAGTCATTTTTAGTCAGCCAATTCACCGATCGTCCCGTGTATATTACAGATAAGGTCATCCCCGAGGGAGTCCTTCCATAAAGTGGCATTTGTGATGATTAAATGAACCAAATAGAATAAGGGCGAAGGGATGCTAATGCGCTGTAGGCAACTGCTTAGCTTCTTGATGGCTTCTTTGTCCATGGAGTAACTGACACCGATAATGTGGTGAGAATGAAAAAAAGAAATGCTACAAAAAACAAATTTTGATAGAATGCCTGAGGATTGTCAGATCGTTAACAAAATAGCTGGGTTGGTACCTGTCTACTTCTGGAGTTCATCACTTGAATATTAGAGAGGGGCATTCGTACAGAAAGACCATGGTTCAAAGAAAAAACCCCGCAGGCTTCAGCGAGTTTCATTTGATATTCCCTCTTTGATCTAAGAAGCCTTGCGTCTTTATTCTCCGTATTCTAGCTGCACCTAAATTTCATATCAAGACAACTCATGAAACGTAACCCCCAGCACATCTAGTAGAAGTACTTTCCTAACTTAAGAAACTTTCCTTACTGTATCGAGAAACTAACCTTCCCTTGTTGGAGCGATGGTAGGATGAAGAGCACTAGTCTTCATTGGTTATTTCCTCCATCTGTAGGAAAAAGGGAGGCGGAGACTTCCTAACTTAATTTTCAGAAGTTGAGAAATTCGTTATCTCTGTTCATGATGCCACCTTTCTAACTCAATCATAACTTGGCTCCTTAATAGTTGAAAGAATGGCTTGTTTTACATGACAACTTTTGCTCTACGTGGCGGCGAAACTCTTCAGTGCTTTAATGATAACAACTCCGAATTAGTGGGCCTCTCCTCGAAAAAGAGCGGCTCCGCATTTGCTTCAAGAATGAAGATTTTGTCAAAGACTTGATTGTTTTTGCCCCGAGCTGTTTCAGATCCGCAAGGTGACAGATTAGAGGGATGAAAATGGGAGCTTAGTACTATCCTCCGAAAGTTTCTGGAACAACTGCGACCCTTGCTACTCTGGCAGGTTTCTTTGACGTGCTGATAAAATACTAGCGTACTTTCGTTAAACTTTCTTAAATGGGTTTCTCAGGGAACAAACTCGTCGATAAGGCCCTCGTGAAGTGACTCAACAACATACGCCCACTTCTTCAAATGTTCCATCGGCGTTAAAACTACGCATCTGGTTGAGGTGTTACGTACGATATTTAGAAATGTATACCTCTCCACAAATAACTCTCCATAAATGTATACATTAGTCACGCTCAACATTTATGTAATTTTTCGGAGAAATGGATTCTAGAGTCCATTGGCGTCAGCCTCACTTTCTCACTTGCCAAAACAACCAGGAGCGGTCGCCAACCTGTGCATACTTGTAACCATTACATTACCTAAATAATTTCATATAATTATATAATCGTTAGCTCTCATGAGCCCCATTTTGGTGATTTACGTTGGACCAAGATTGGAATTCCGGTTCACTTTTTGTCCTCGTTGCTTCGTTTCATGGAACTTGATTGATGGTAATTTACCAAAACGACAATCTAACCGGTCTTATCCAACCTAATTAGTGACAAATATTGATTGAAGATGTTGGTCGTGTTAACCATCCCAGCTCTGGTTATGTACGTATTGAATCATGGGACATCTCTACATCACAAAAATACAAACATTCCTACAAGGATGTGGACCAATTTCATCATGTTTCCCGGATAGCAGGTAGAGGAAAACGTGTATCTTGGAAAGTATAATGAACGTTCAGACAACGAAATTGAGTTTGCGTCAGGTTTGTCTGGCTCACTGAAGGAGCTAGTAGGTACCTTATGCTAATACGAATTCTCTCCGGTCATTGATCTTCAACGGACCAGACAATCCCCTACGATCTCTGTAATTCCATACATAAAGATGCCAGCTGTTACTGCAACCTTCAGTGACGAACCATTTTCCTACATTCTCGTTGCGTCAAATTTCTCATTTGGAAATATCCTTGTTATAAACCTCTGGCTAAATACGAAAAAATTGATATTAATGCGACTTGTCACTTGATGACAAATATTGATTATTGATTATTGAAACCTTTTTGTCATGAAACTCCTTCAGGTCATCTAGAACATTGTATGTGGACTTCTGGAAGATCTAAAAATTAAAACCGTCGCCGCATAAAAAAAGTAGAGAACGATTGGATGACCAGAATTCGTTCAGCGAGGGATACATCAAAGAAATGATTTATTGACTTGCTTCGGAAGGAACGACAACAAAACGTATTATTAACAAAACTCAGCTCGGCCAACTGCGCCGACTTCTGCGCATAATTTTCTGAAGCCTGCAACGGCGCCGGCATAGGGAGACATCCCCTGAGGCTAATTCGTCGAGGACAAACTCAGGGGGCTGTTTCCCCCATATTTTGTCTCATCATCTTTCGTCAGAGGGAATGTAAATCGAGGAACCTCTAGTGTCAATCACCGACCGAAAATAAAGTTGAAGCTTGAGCGAAAATTGATATTCACCCAGATGGGGCATCGTGCGGTAGATGTTTTTGGAGGTTCGGATGGAAGAGGAGAGGTGTCAGGGTTTCATCACTCCCTGGGGATGCTGAGGAATGGAGGAGAGGGGGAGGGGGGTTGAGCTCATTTAGTCATGCTTCGTTAAGCAAATTTAGTCTCCAGACTTCAGTTTCGTCGCCTTTCCCCAGCTAACGTTCCTTTCCCAACCACCTTCGCCTCAAAATTGTCGCTTTACCGCAAAGTTTCAAGGCTGTTTTATCAATATTCAACCGCTTTGTTGGAGTAAAACACTCCTAAATGGACGGCATCGTTGTTACAATGGTGTAGCTTTTACACTAATGGATTTTCTTTCTTCTTGAAACTTAGTTCGCGCTGATTCGGTCAGTGCTGTAAACCTGAAACTTGATGAAAAGAGATTATGGGTTCCAATCATGCTTATGATAAAAGTTCTCCCCACTGTTGGCAACTATTCCAGAAAATTATGATATTGCTCATTCGAAAATCCCCCATGACCAGCCAGAACCCGTTTTTTGCTTACACGCTTAAAGCATCCATGCTTACTCTTTACTTTAAAACATATTCAGTATTCAGCCTCCTCAATAATAGGTCGGTTAGAAAACTTGGCTTCTAGAATAAAACAGCACTTTTGTCCAGAACACGTTGGATTGTTAATTGTTAATCCCTGATATTTTCAACAAGAAGGTCTAGTATTGAAAACAATAAGTAAGTAAAAAACACTACACAATAAAAGAACACCCAGACGAGATAAATTGGGCCGTTAGGTCTAACGTTGACCGATAATTACTGCTTCAGCTCTTTCAGAACCCGACTACCTATTAACACCGGTCTTTTCTGAATATATAGCATTTGGGTGAATGAGAAATTGCCTTTGCGAATTGACGAGTAATTCGCTGTTTCTCAATCCATCTAAAACTTACTTATTTTCCCAAACGGGAGCGGTAATGTAGGAACACGAGGAACCGTCCGTTCAAATTTGGTCGTTAAGGTCACAGGTCCTTTACAGAGATTTCAGCCTTCGAATTCCTAGTTCAATCTCTGAGAACGTCCTTCATGAATGTTTTCGTAATTTAAAAATCTTCTTCCTCCGCAATACCTTTACTATCTGCCTTGCAAGCCTGGATTTCTTCTAACTCTGGGTGAAGATGGCCCTTGTCCATGTTTCTTACTCAAAACCGGCTTCAAAAACGTGAAAATAAGTGACGTTGGGCATACTGGAATTAATACTCTCAGTCAAGAGACAGGGGTTTCTGGACGTGACTCGCCGTTTTGTTTGAAATGCAGCCAAAAACGCGACGACCGTTCTAAAACGCGACTTTTTTGCTGGCTCACTCGTGCAGAAGGACGGAAAGCGAGTTTTGGGGAGTTCGTGCGAAGGGAAGGGAAATACGCATAACTTCCAGCACAGCGTGTAGTTTGATTCCCATTTTCAACGAACGTCCCTGGGAAACGTGAGCAATACTTATTCCACGCCTTTTTTCGCCCAGCCAACTGTAATGGGTAACGGTTTCGAGACGAATACTTCCAAACATTCGCGAATGGGCGCTCCCTAATGCACGTGGAAGTGGCTCGGAGGTTGAACCTGTGTGATGTCGTCTCCAATTGGATTCGCATTCACTTCAGTTTTCAATCTCTTACGTTGAAGCTTCCACCAAATAATGCCGGAATGGGACTTATTCAACCTTCCCGTTATTGAAAAATGTCTTTAGAGAAATTATTGATCCATCCAAGTCAGCGAAATCGGGCCCAATTTTCCTCAAACGCTTTCGTCGCAGTGACAAAATGCCTCTGGGGAATATATACGGAGCGTGGCACTTTCAAACCGTTAGGTTACAATTACAGCCCACCGTCAAGCTTTATTATGAGCTCCGTGTAATCTGAACGTGTAATTTTCAAATCACTCCTGAACTTCCCCATTTCACATTCATTTCAAAATTGTTTTCTTCCAAACATATATTATATTTTTTAACTACGCCTCTGTGCCTATTTAGCTCTTACTCTGACCGCGAATATTATATTCTCAAAATATGACAAATCAAGCCCATTTAATTGAAGAACATTAACTTTAATAAACACCAACTGCAATTGATATTAAAATACCATTATCATGTCATTGATGGAGACCATACTACGAGTACTTAGGTATATTAATAATATCCGAAAAATCTGACACTTTTGGTTGGTTAATCCTTTAATAGACAACCTATGTTTTCATAAAGTGTAAATTTTTTTTCTGGACCAAAATAAGCAAATGTCCTTTTGGCGTCCGCGCCGATTTCGGTAGTAAACAAATCAAAATGGGGAAATATATACCTTTCTAACAAACAAACAGTAGCGAAGTAAGCACGAACTTTTGATGATTGTCAAATAGCCCTAGGACGCACTCTCTGTGGAAACCCTACCAAACTCGTCTTTATTCGTAATTAATAGAACCAACATCCTTTGGGCTGCAGTTAAATAGGGAATGTTGCATGTAATTCCAATTCCAAAAACAGGGTCTACAAATTACCAATGTTCACCCTTTCCAGGGCCACGGCATCCCAGTTTGGTTGAGGAATGTCAAAAAACAATGTTTGGTAATTGTAGGTAGGTAGCAGAAACTTATTAGGTATCAAAATTATTATATATTATGCCAAAATGGTATTGTTCAACGTAACCAATTTTTTGATTAAAATTAATATAGCTTTGTTATATGTTGTAACCGTGCCGCTCGAGAGGAACTGTTTTAATCGGAAATTCAGATGAAAGAAGGGATGTATACTTCAAAAACATTCCCTCAGGCTTTGTTTGTGGTAAGCTACCTACTTCAAAACACAGCTAACGTTATTATGCTTATAATTCGAACAAACCCCTTTTCCGTTTGTGACAAAGTCGGAATGTTGTGGTCGCAGAAGCAATATAGAACGAGAACACGGAGATGACACTCTCGCTATTTATTTTTGTATTCGTGGTTGGTTATTCCTTGAATAATAGGTATGTTTTCATGCAAAAATTCAACCTTTCCGATTAATGGAAAATCATACTCCAAACGCATAGGTACCAGGAATCTCGAAAAACCACTTCCGAAATAGGGTGAGAGATACCCATTTTGACCCATAATCTCTTCAGATGGGCACCAATCGTTCCCGAATTAGTCTCATTGAATTTAGCGTCCAAAATTTAGTCAAAAATGATACCCCACACGCCTAGATCGCAAAAAAAAAAAAAACAATTTCTGAGCGTTTCAAGGTGAACAGATCAAAATAAGCACTGTCCTTAGAAAATTTTCTTAGAATCTGAAATTTGGGTCAGGGGTCCGTTTCCGGCACTAGTTGTTCCTCAAAACATTTTAGTCCGTTCGGACTAAATTTGGGTGGGGTAGGGGTCGAAATGTGTATTTAAAAAATGGATTTTCGAGATTTGCGGCAATCTGGCCTTGTGGGGTATCATTTTCCACTAAATTTTAGACGCTGAATCCTACGAGATGGGTCCCAAAACGATTGGCGCCCACCTGAAGAGGTCATGGGTCAAAATGGGTATCTCTCACCCTATTTCGGAAGTGGTTTTCCGAGATTTTTAGTACTTATGCGTTTGGGGTATGATTTTCCATTAAATTTTGGACGCTGAACCGTGAAGAATGAGTCTCCATTCTCCTGATCCGAGAAAAACCCAACCCCTGTTAGAGAATTTGTAGCGTTTTTATTTACTGGCATTTCAGGTAATGTCAATGAACACTATTGGAAATGGTGAACATTGACTTCGGTGGTTTGCAGTAATGTTTCGGTTTTATCTGAAAGTCGTTTTTGCCTCAAAGAACACCCCTATCTCACTATCCTAGTCTATTACTACTCCCCTATGTGTGGCCACAGTGCTATTCATGTTTATCTGGGAAGTGTATTCGTAAACTCGTACTGAAGGAAAACGCCGCCCCTGGCGGTTTCATTTCCCGTCAAGGTTCTACCTTTCCATCTCGTGCATTTCTTTGCGCATAATGGAAACATGTCGGAGAGGATATATAGGAAAGTGGGTGAAGGTGATGTGGAATAGGATAATGAACAAGGAGGTAGAGCTATAACATTCAAAAGTGAAGAGTACACTCATATTTCATATAAATGGTGGGGAGGTATCTTCTAACAGTGGTCGTGTACTTAGACGTGGTGTCTTCAAAACCCTACGAATCACCAATTTTTTCCCTGAATTCTAGATCCTGTTCGTGCAAAGAAAGTGGATGAGTATCCTAGATTTACGTTTCAAGGTGTTGTTGATTAGAATAATAAACCAAAAACTCACTTTTCTAAGACAGTGAGCTAATGCATGGACCGAAACAACTTGCAACCAAGAATGTACGAGCTTTAGATGTACGTGTTTTCCCACTCAGGTCTCTTTGTCATAATATTTCTCGAAGTTTGCGACTATACAGTCATGCTATCCATCCAAGAACTTCTTTATTCAAGCCATCGTACAATGCACATGCAGACTCAGCCAGCCTCCCTGAGGGCTTTACTGTTTGTGCGGTGAAGATGAAGATCTTTCTCCTTCTTTTCACTAGTTTCTTTATTTCACTTCGATCAACCAACTAGGAGTTTGTTCTGGACCTGACCTCTAAAACAAGGGGTTGATGGAGGGGGTCGATTGTGACTCGCCTTCCCCTACATCACAACGGGCCAACTGTTGAAAGGAACTCTCTCGTCTGAGCTCCCGGGCCCATGGAATTCAATCCAAGTTACGATCGAACTGTAACCCAAATTTATATTGGCTACTCGTTGGCCTCCCTCGAAACTCCACTGACCTTCCTCATGAGAAGGCATTGATCACCGTGGAACTGTGTGATGCATGGTTATAATATGCTGCTTTGTCTTTATTTTTCAGGAATGATGGTCAACGGCTAAAACAGCTATGTTGAAGTTTGCTATCGTCCTTTTCTTGCCCTTGTTGGTCACATCAGAAATCGCCAGGTTAGTAAATTGGCTAGAACTTTATTGTTTTTAAATTAAGGAGAGTATACATGTCAAAACCCACCCTGCATCTACATGAACCGTAGCCACAAATGCTAGGTTGGATGAAACAAACACGCTCAACATTTCCTTGAATCAACCAGTCCACCTATTTGCCCAGTCGGGCTAAGTAGATATCATGTTTCAAAATAGAAAACTCTCACGCTAACTCACAGCTTCATAAAATCTGACTCAACCTGCCCACCGTACCATCTTAGGATCATTCATAAGCTTAGAAAGTTATTCGTTTCTTAAACCTAGTATTCTACCTTGGTGGAGAATATCCTTCTTTTCCTTCTGCAAGCTCTTCATTATCCTCCCCTAACAACTTGCTAACAACGGGAAGAAAATGAAAACCGGGATCCGTAATTGTTTGATGACCGGGGATGAAAGAAAATTATAAAATAATAAGTTCCCCGAAATGTATCCGGTTGATGTTCCTGAGCTTTGCTTTTCACACAAGCGAGAGAATATTTACATCCAAACAGCGAGGTTGAGGGTTGGTCGGTCATGAAAAGGAATTTTCGGTCTCATTATCAGATAAATGCGGTGCTTGTATATGGAGAGAGGAAAAAAGAGGTCTTCATTTTTTTGTTGGTTTGTTGATGGCGATGAAAAACGTGTCATGAATATACGCTTTTTCGCGAGGTTGGTTCTGATTAAACAAAGATCTCACTGTGGAACCAAAGTTAGAAGGATCGACTCCTAATCGAGATTTCAGTATCGGCAAATCTAATCGTTATCATAATTACTGAGGATATGACTACAAGCCGTTTGCGTGAATAATCACGGACAAAAGCTAACCGAGTTTGTCTTACCATCCGTAATTCTCGTTGGAACTTTTTGCGAATGACTGGAACTCAGCCGATGATCAGTCGACATTAATTTGTGAGCATGTATCCGCACGAACAGAACGAGAGAAAATGTTAGTGATTCGAGAATACATAAAACGGAGGTTCAAACATCGTTCAGATATATGAGGCTGACGTCCGGTAGGACCATTCATTCACCAAGTGGGTTAACGCTTTGCTCGAAGGAGGGGTGCAATACAATCGATAGCCCCTAGAATACAACACCCATTGTCAATTGATTGCCACTTGACTGATTTCACTTGACACAACAACTGTGCCGGTATTGCAGTTTACAATACGTACCTATCACTAAAGTGGGTTGGAATAGGCCAAGGAGGGGTCGACTGGGTGGTGAACTAATTGCAAGAGCGGTTGTATTGGCAAGAGAACCCAAACAACTAGCGACTTGAGGGCTTTCCTGTTGCCACTCGGGATCTCCTTAGTAATTTCGTAGAGAGGGTGATGAAAATGAGTATTGAAAATCAATTGTGTAATCATCACGGCCGGTGGCAAACTTGGATCTCAAAATGATGGTGGCTCCTTCCGTGCCTGCAAACCACATCGGCGATAGACTCACTTAGCTATCTGTATACAGAATTATCTGCAATCTTAAAATTATGTTGTCACTCTGGGGTTTGCCAGTTAAGGAGTTGTAACACGCTCAGTGCAGTTTTTATCAGTTTCATACGAGCAAAAATAGTTGAAATTACTTATCTGGCTTTGAAGGTGTGAAGGCTCCTGTCTAATTTAGCCTCGTTTGGACCTTGTTTGGTATTATCTCTACTGTACAGGAACAAACGCTGGCTCTTCGCCAACAGTCAACACAACAAAAGAAAAATTGCCACTCTGGGCCTGTCCAATATAGGTAACCCAATTTCTTTCAATTTTTCAAGAAACTTATCGAAAAAGGGGCTTTTTAAAAGGTCCATACACGACCAACGTACGTTGTACCTCTGGCCCACCCACGAATATCAATTTTTGTGAGAGTCTAATCACTGGGACCAGAGCTGTAGTCACCCGTTGGCCAACCCCCAAAATGATGGAAGGCGACCTAATTTTGAAATCGACTGGGAAAATTATCCTCCTACTTGGCGGGGGAAAGGATAACCTTGCAATCGGCTTGGATTGTATTTTTCTGATATAACACTGGATCACAAGTTGTCTTGATAGTACGAGTATCATAGTTCTCCTCGTAGTGTGGAGAAATGAAATTGAATGGCTCTGGGTTGTCTCTTGTACAACCATTCTCATCTGATTTGTTGCATCCGCAGAGGTTCCTCGCTCCACCTGCGTATGAGTAGTTACAGTGGCTAATAAAATCGAAAAAATTCTTCGCACGGGAAAAAACGATGAATCCGTACCCTTCGAATCAGACCGAGACGTGTTCCATTGCCGTGGAAAGGGTCAGGCAATAAACAACGGCTCCCCTCTCCTGTTCACCTTTCCATGCTGTCCCTGGCATACCTACAGCCTAAGACCTGAGACCAAGAATTAGTGGGGCTGCCGGCATCTCGGTACAGATTCCCTCCGAGGAAAGAGCCTTCCCGTTCTCGTTGATCCCTTTTCTATTTCCCACCTCCAGCATTCCAAACCTTTATCTTTTCCTCTCGGAACTTCCCCATCAACCCCTTTCGCATTGTTTTCAAACTCACACCTTCTCTCTAAACACGCCTTTTGTTGTTCACTTTCGACATTAGCCGTAATTAGTTCTTTTTCCTTTGTTCAGATGAGCAATCACAAAACAAAGAAGCGTTTCAAATCTCTTCTTCCGCACCGATCCTTTCCAGTTTCATCCGCAATTAGCCGATGGAACGGATTAAATCTAGTTACCCCCTTGAACGCATAGGTAATCAAAGGTAAAAACACCTAGGAGTTTCCCCATTTTACGAGGACAACTACCCTGCGTGTCAGTGTTAGTTTACGTCAGAATTGGCGCAGTTAGTTCTAATATCAAATTTCCTATTTTTTTAATTTCTTGCAAAAGATTCAATTTTTAATAAAATAAAGGTATCATTATCGTCAGAGTGAAGATCCTGGTCGAAATACATCCCACCGAGGTACAGAATGGGAGCATGAGGTATTCTATTCACTGTATAAGAATCAGTGAATTATTGACGATATTTCCTATCAATTGTCCTAGGTAGGCACACGAAGAAGCATAAGGTGGCAACCCTTTTATAATTTGTCTCTAATTTCTACAACAAATTGTATATATGCTCATCGGAACGGACGTAGGATATTCATGCCTCCACGCCGTTTTGTTCTCATAGGACAACTTGAGGGACTTATCTATGTGGGAAGCCGTCGTAAGATAAATACTAGTCGTGATTAATTACCACCCCATTAGTTGGAATAAACAAGCACCGGCAATTTCATTGATTTACTCGTAAACCATATAGGTATATAAGGGACGCATTCTCACTTGTTGAAACTCTGTTTTCATTTTCAAAAGGGGCGAGCGAACACGTATTTAATTAAAACCGTTCCGATGGAAACCCATCGAGACTCGCGGACCCTCCATTTGCGCTACGTAAATCAGTATTGGAATAACACGTGGACGTGAAAAATGCGTAATGCAGTTCACTTGGCATAGTTACTCGGCGAAAAAACTATTTTTGCTTGTCGAGTTTCTTCCTAAAGCGCTGCTCAAAGGTATTTTCTACAACATTCACTCAGCAGGTTGTGAACGGGACCGAATCAAGGGGCAGAAAACTCGTTATTGTTCGAAAATCGAACGAATTGCTGGGTGTCCGTTCGCATTGAAGGAGAGGTAAGCATCAGCGGTACCTATGTCGATGTGACCCGTAGACCTATTGTGATGGTTTCGAGGGATATCATGTGATGAGGGTCAAATATGCCGAATATATTTTCTCCTGAATGGCTACAAAGGAACAAAGATGGCCTCCGCCTCCCTCAGATGACCCGAGGGTTGCCCCACACATTACAGAAAATGAAAAAATTTGTAATAAATCATGAAAAGTGCAGTGATAGTTGTTGTTATAATTAGTTGTTTTGTTATAAATGGATGTTTGTGTTGATGTCAGTTTTTAATTCCTGCTGATTCGAATAGTAGTAGTTCCACAATCAGTTCATGAGCTTACGTAGCCCCACCCCTTGAATTCTCTACAAGAGGGCAGGATACTCCTAATTGGCCGACCGAGGGGGATTGAAAGTGTCACGATATGGCCCGAGAGGGAAAATACTCTGTCAAGGCCATGGCAAAGCATCTTTCTGATTTTTATGAGTGGCACGAAATAAGTTCAAATAATGTCTTTCATGGAAAACGAGTATTTACAGAGTTTTGCCGTGGCGCCCAATCTTAGATGAAGCGGTAGTTCCAAAATACCGCCTAATTATGAACAGGATGCAGGTGTACCTTGAACTCAGCAGTAATTAACAGTAATTCGTAAGTATTAAGATTGATTTTGTCTCTGGAATATGAACTTGAAAAAACTCCACCTGCAAGAGAAGCAGGCCTGTAGCTCGGATCAATATCTAGGATTGAGAGGATCTGAAAAAATGTTCGATTTTATGATACCGGGATGATAAAGGGATTCCCACCGTTTCGCTGATTCTTCAGCCACTGTACTCGTGAAATCTCTACCTTTGTATTCCTCGAATCATATGGAAAATGCTAAACAGCATTAAATTATAGAAATCATAGTTGGTGGTTCGTATTCACTCGCGCATTAGGTACAGGTTCCTAACAGTCGTAACCTTGGCAGAGTCGACTTACCTTGTCCGCTCGCTCGTTTTTTCGTTCCCTGGAAAATTAATTTTTTTAAATTATTGGTCATGCCCAGACTGACAGTTTTCTAATTCAAAATTTAATACGTCCGCTCTTTTTTCCCGTGACAAATGAGGGGACGAAATGAGTAAAAAATTCTGGATTACAGCTAAAGTGTCATTTATCTTTTTTAGACGACTTTGGAGGACCCAAGTGGTCTAAACGAGGGGAAACGGACGGGATGGCCCCGAAAGAACGAACTTGGCGAATGGATTCTTGCTGCTGTATGACGAGGGAGAGACAGAGTGGGTGGCATAGAAAGGCGAATGTAAACGGTGCTTTACCCCATCGAGAAGAAGGACTGGGAAAAGGGAAAACGTTGAGCGATCTCGAGTACACTTTTGAAGCCATTTCGTTATATAGGGTTGAAGGGAACGGGTCCTGCATTAATTGACCATTTATCTGGAAGGACACATCCCGCGGTAAATCTTCACGTCCCACCGCTTTTCTTTTCACGTACCCGAGGAATCGCCCCGCTCCACTTTCCTAGGGACCAGTGGCCCATCTCTTTTGCGCGGTTCATCCTACTCTTGAAATACATAACACCTCCCATTAACTTCAAGTGTCGGTTGGAGTAGAGGAGCCCGATTTTTTTTTTTTTTCTTCTTTTTTTTGCCAGCCCTTTTCTACTCTTTCTACTCAATCATTTTGGGTCTGTCCACACCTCCCCGGAATGAGAGCCCCCTCCTTCCCGCTATTCACTCCGCCATTATGAAACACTTTGGAGTCCCCCTCCCACCCCTCCATCAATCAGGGGCCTTCTTTCACGCGCGTTATCTTCCGGCCAGAGGATTGAAAGATCACCCCGGCAAAACGTTTCAACTTTCGGGACCCTCATAACGACCGCATTAGTGCGAACGACGAATCTGAGCGTCCAAGAAAAAAAGGCGTTTGAGACAATTTTTTTAATACAACCTACTATGAAAATAGGGCTCTCGTCATCCTGTCAGGGTAGGTGATAAATTTAGGATTTCAAGAAAAATTAGTACACCCAAAATGGACCCAAGGATGGACGGCTATTGATTTTTGAATCTAGACATCTTGAAACGCAAAATACTACATTTTTTTGGTAAATGGGAAGGCAGCAGGCTTGAAATTAGAGGGTAGCAGTGTTTATTATTCAAAAAGCAATAAATAAAACGAGTGAGTGTTTTTTTTTTTTTAACATCAATTTGTACTCTTTGTTTTCGGAACAAACGCTCCTTGATAAGAAGGTGGCGTTCTCTTGTTCATTTTACTTCTGAGCTATTCATTGTGCGTAGCTGTAATTTGTTCCCTCCTTACGACACCAGGAGCATCGTCTACGTTCAGAACAATAAACCATAGTAAACAAATTCGCAGCTTTTTTTCATTCTCTCCTTTTTCTTTGTGTAGTCGACAGGCTACGATAAGAAATGTTGAAAGTAAAGGTGTCACGCAATTAGCTTCACGAATTTAATCTAGGTTTATGCATGTTAACACAGGTCACAAAAGGTCGTGAAGGGTTTTGAAATCTGAATATTCCTTCTGAACTTATATTCTAAGAAATGAAACTATCATCTTATTTAGCCAAGCAAACCAACGTAATGACAAGTTTATTGCTGTGAAACATCTGTATAAAAAAACTATTGTATTATACAAGAAAATATCATTCCCTTCATACCCTCGCTTTCGAAACATAAGCTTGACCTATCTAATACAACTGTACTTTTCCTATTAAATTTTAACTCAATTCCATTCCGCCGATGACAGCGGCTAAATGTATGCTAAGATATCACAATAATGAAATGGACTAACTTGAATTTCTTCCCAACGCCAAAACGTAAAATAAAGTTTTTAAAGACAGTCGGCTCTGATCAAGTTCGATCGACAGCCACTCCGACTTGTTCCTGAGACAATCATTGAGTTGTTTGGTTACAGAGACAAGGAGGACGGAATGTACGATGAAACCCTCGGGGATTTTAGTATCTGAATAGGGAGGAGGGTTGAGAAATAAGGGGCTTCAAAAACCAGACTTTAATTTACCCAAGTTGAAAGGAGAAGTTACCACTTGGAGAGCGTTCATTTTCAATTCACCGCGAGTAGATAAAATAATCAAGATGAGGGGATGCTGTGTTGGGGAAGTGGCATTAGAAATCAAACTCGCTAAATTATATTGCTCGCTTATTTACAAAAATACGCGGAATAAATCTTTGGAAACCTCAAGGAATATAAAACAAATCTTCCTTTATTTCGCGGTAACGATTTGTTTTCGTTTTACGGAGATTTATATTCTTTTCAAGCGGTTTTTCTTTCTTATTCGATGAGAATTCAGATCTCATCCCGTCCCTAAATTGAATCCACCCAGCACCCTTTCTGGACCCTGCCCAGAATAATGAACCGTATATCGCCGCCACCGCGTTCTGCCGCCAGACAAGTCCCGTGTTTCCTTTTCACTCAGTTCATCTCTTTCTCCCGTTCTATCATTCTCTCTGTGAGCCTGGGTGAAATGGTAATTCGTATACTTCCTAAGCCCTTTCTAATCCTCGCATTTATTAAGTATCCTGCCCTTCTGCTCCCGACCTTCGTGTTTGTAGCTCTCATAATACAAAATACCTACAATTCCTCTTTCCTGCAACCCAACGCTCCTCATTCTCCATAGTGAGTCTCCCTCTTTATCACCCGCGTAATGTGTACACTAAGCTCACCCTCCCTAGGGACCGGGCTAAGTTCATAAAATGTTGAGGTTTCTCGCATCATAATTCGCATCCTTTAGCCCACTTTCCTCACCATTTAGGCTCGCTTATTAATGTTGAAACGGTGGTGGGAGGTTCACGTTAACCCTTCTTTCGCAAAATTCAACGAGGGTGAACAGAGTACACATCACCGAAACGGCTGTTAGTGGTTGGCTGATAAACCACGTTATTAATATGCGTTCATGTGGAATACATACGTGATGAACACCTCACAATCTACTAATCTGCATATTATCCTGAAATCGGATCGTTTCAAGGTGGAAGACTCAATTCGGGTGATGTGAATGGTGTAACTGTTGAATCGTGTTCGACGTCAACAGTATTAACGGATTAGGGTGAGAGGAAGGGTCTTTCAGTGTGCAATCCCAAGACGGTTCCACGGTCAGTGAATGAAACTTATTTCGCATTTAGTATTCCAGAACGTGGGTCACGTTTTTCTGGAACGTTCATAGTTGAAGTAAGAAATGAACGTACTCTTTCACTCTTCTAAATTGAGAATTTTATGAATATTCAAAAGCAGCAACGTGACGGTGACAGCTGCTGTGATAATTGAGGCGGGTTGAGTAAAAAGGCTTTACACGTTCCAGCTCTTTCAGAAGTTCTAGTGAGGACTTGATCATCAAAGGATTCCCGTGGGGTTCATTTGCCATGAGTATTTATAACATACTCACTGGAATGAACTGACAGCCCTTGATCGTAAGAGGATTAATAATAATTATTTGTTTACCTATCATGTTTGATTCTATATCTTCAACGAAATAATACACATTTGGATATAGTAGGACACATTTTCAACGAATCTTAGAATTTTGAATGAAGTTTATCACAGTTTTAAAGAACATAACTACTAAAATAACTACCCACATAATATTGCCCCATAATAATATTGCCATAATATTGGAATTAGGAGAGTTAACTTCCTGGCCAGAGTTTTTGCATACTGCAGGGAACGCATAGTGACGAAATAAACCAAAGTGGAATAATTAATTAGTCGAGTCCTTCTAATTCCTCTCATTTTAAATAAAACGTCGGGAACTTTTACGTGCCCTGACTGCGTGAGCTGGCAATCAAGCGGCGCACTGTGGTTGCCTCGACTACGTTGTCTTTTTATCCTGGTTTTAGTGAGAAGGTCGGTAGCTTGCATGACGGGCAGGTGTGCTCTCTTGACTGGGATATAACAACCAGAGCTAGCAACAATAAAACGGTAGGAAGATGCCAGGAGACGGGCACAACACACGCAGGATACTACCCCCGAGACTCTCTCCATTACATAAAATATAGTCCCACAAAAGACGACTTCCGTCTCTGTCGTTGAGTTGTGGGTCAGAGCTCACTATAAAATTTCCTCCTACGGAATACTGCTGTTAGAGGTGATTCAATTCTTCCTTGGAATGAAAATACCACAGGTACCGCTTTTTATCATCAGCACTGGAGCTCGGAATAGTTGACAAGGACTAGTTTAGGCGAACTTGCCATAACGCAGAACCCCCAACAGAATTTTGTGGAATATTGGGGTACATTACACGTTTGACCGATGAACCCAAATTGTATACGTTTTGCCCCACTCCAATTGATCTTTCTGTATTTTGACTGATTTGTACGATATGTTGAGAACACGAAACCTCGAAATAAAATGTTACTTAAAAACTTGAGTTGAAGCATCAATTCCACAACTACCCACTCAACAAGTGTACGTTACAACACTTTGGTATCATTACGATTATTATTAGAACAATACACGCATTCTTTCTTTAAAACATTCACGATTATTATCATTAAATTGTGTGAATTATAAAATTCTAAATGTCCATCCGCCGCCAAAAAATGACAAATGTATATATGGATTCTGTTAGCCTCCTAGTTGTGCTGACTTATTTTGGTCCAACTAGGCCAAAAGGGGGAGGGTATGGGTATAAGGACTACTTTAGAATAGTTTCTATAATATTTGATCATTAAATTAATTGGGATGGACAACCGATTGCCGAGAACGGAGGCAAGCTATGGAAAAAAGTCTGTCCTTTTTTTTAAACGAGCATGTACTTTGGAAACCTCGGAGACGCTGATGGAGGTCTCCCTAAAATGATGAAACGCAACTTTTAAACCAATTGTTGAGGGCTAACAATCGTGTTATTGATTCACCCTCACGGAAGCAAACATTTTTTTATCATCATCCTATCGCGTATACGTACATCTTGGAATCAAAAAGGTACGTTTTTGGTCTTACGACATTACCTCACTCATCACGACTACGTTCTCAGTCCGATCCCACGAATAGGCTATTATACGGTGGTCGGAATTGGGCATTTGTTGGGAAGCCAGGTTTATAGGGAAAAGCGTTGTGATGCGGCAACTTTTAAAATCGAGCGGTTTTATCATTTTATAGCATCAGAACCATTCGGGTGAGTTGAGTGGTTCAATGCTCGGTTGTCAACCTCATCAAACACCGACGCAAATTCGTTGAAATAATTTTTTTCCACACAGGTGTGGAAAATCTCTTTTTGGTTGCCAGACACCGCTAGTTACGGCTAAAAACTTGGAATAGACTCACAGCGTCAAAACATTAAGTGAGTTGGCGATTCCACCATTAAACTTCGATCGCTAAAATGAGGTCTTTTGAGACAACAGAGAAGGATCGAGAAGACGTAACTGGGGTAAGCAAGGCGAGCAACGGATGTCTAGTGTTGAATAATTGTGTGATTCATTGAATTTGATTAATTGATCACCTAACAATCAACCGCAAAGATTTTGATATTTTGTGAGATTATGATAAAACCCAACCACGGTACTGGCCACGAGTGTAGTAGCATAAAGCGGAAAAAATGATCAGCAAAAACTTCTTCTTCTTTACCACTTTTCCCACTTCATTTTCAAGTGTACTATTCCATTTCCGTGCGAGATCGTGGGCTTCGTGTGAAAAATAAGAGCATCGTTGGCGAAAACACACTACTGTGAAATCAGTGGCGAAGGGATATAAACCACTTGGCATTATTTCAGGTTTCAAGATGAGAGCCATGGAAGTAGCTTCAGATTCACCATCCCAAACGGAACAGGGAGAAAAAAAATTTAATACGGTCTCTAGTGTTCGCAGATTTGGCTTATTCAATAAAAGACCGCTCCCTGGATTTCGAGTCGGTTGGAGAGAAAACCTGCCGGCTTTAACAAAGTACCCAATTTTCTGCATTCGCGGAGAAACTTCCTTTCACCCAATGGGAAGTTCTCCCCTTTTTGAATAAATCTTCACTTTATTTTGGCTCCACGTCTCTTTCCGGATCCAAATGGATATACCAAAATAAATTCTTCTTCCCTGATACTATGCGGTAGTAGGTTATAAATCATAAACGCCAGACCACATTTTATCCGTCATATTTATGCGGAGACTATTACACATAAAGGGCTCAACGATTTATCATCACTCACCCCTCTCCGGTGTTCAGGAACACTGTTTCGGGACTGAGGGGGTAGGACGACGGTTGAAACATACATTTCCATCAGGGGTGTAAAACTGTATGGAGAGAAAGCTTCCTCGGTTACTCTGGAACCCGGTGGTTCTAATCAACACGGGGGGCTCGGGCGGTATCAGGGTAGTTCATTAACAAACAAGGGCTTGCGGAGGGCTATTCATATCAATGAAGTGAAACTTTTGACATTCGGCCAAAACACCCTTCGCACTTCCCGTGTTGTCCCAAGCTCTCTGGGATTCAAACTCAATTTTTGGAAACACTCAACCGGCAGTATTATTTGACTAAAAAAGCCGTTTCATTATTTTTCTATTAACCATTCAGACAGAAGGCCCCTTCCCGGAAAGGAATACAAATTGTATCGTTTTCTATGTTCCCAATCAAGTTCTTGCAGGCAAGAAATGGGGTGATTTGTGCGAAATGGGAGACCATCATTCTTTCACGGCTGAAGTTTACTCCGGAAAAGTTTACTCCAATTCCTTCCATTCGCTCGAAACGAGCTTTGGATCGGCAATGATTATTCCAACTCAATTTTCGCCACCATCACTTGCCCGTAAGTACTTTTGAGTTGAAATGTGAGAGTTGATGCGGGAATAACAAATATACTGCCATGACTTGGCCGGTTTTTGCCACAGATCGTTAGTAGATATTATCATTTCCCTGATTTGTCCTATACATTATTACTATTCTCATAGGAATTCAACTGAATTTAGGTGTTATATTCTTCTTGGGATGATACCACTTGTATTCATATCGACCGAAGAACCCCCCTTAATCTACACACCAATTACGTGTTTAGATTCAAAATACGGATTCTCCGTCTACCTTACGAGCCTTCATTATGCTCAATCAATATTTTGTGTCCGAATTTAGTGAATAATGATATCCTCTTGGCCAAATCCTTAATCATAAAATTCAAAACATGAGCAAATCATGTTCAAAATATCCTTTTTTACCAATACGCTGCCTCCGTTTGCGGCTATCGATCCAGAGCCGATTCAATCGATTCAACTTACCTGACGCTGCACAGTTTCTCCACAAACATCGACGAGTTTCTCCTTTCGAAAGGCTCCAGAACTTTGCCTACTTTGAACTTCCGTCGAGTTCAAATAATTCACTAACATTCACACCTCTTCTCCAGCAGGAACTTCTCTCCTTTCGGTTGCCTCATCCTTTTTCTTCCACTTCTCCATCAAGTGTTCCCACCACCAAGCACTAACTCAATCCTTTTACCCAGCACACTTTAAAGTAGGCCTCTCAAGTGTTGCAGATCGTAAACTTTTCTCCATTTTTTCCGCTCTTCTTATAATCCTTCTTCCCTTTGAATCGCCTGGTTTGGTTTAAGTGTGAATATTGAATTTTAAAATTGTTTATAATCGTTCCTGTGCCTGCGAATTGAGACTCCAGGCTTTCATAAGAGCTCCATGCCTTCATAAAACCACCTAATTGACTCCGCGAGTTCCTCAACTTTGTGTAGAATATTCAATGAAGCACACGCACCTAGCGTTTTAGCACTACTTTTACCAATTGACTCGTTTGCGCATTCGGTGGAATAAAAATATACTTCGAAAAAAAAATATATATCACAACGAACATTCAATTTAAACTTGAAGATTAGCGGGGAACAAGCTATCGTAGCGTTCGGTTTTAAATCATTGTGCTTGTGAAAATTCCAATGCAAGGGGAACCAATATGTGTGGTCGGAGGTCTTCTTGTTTCCCTCTGACAATATTTTAGGCCTTTGGAATGGAGAGCAAATAATCGCACCCTCTTGAATAATCCGAGCCACGGGTATTTCGCCTACCTCCCGACCCCACTTCGATAGGTACCGTCAAAACACCATTTGAACTTTCTACCGGCAATCTGGGGGATTCAGTGCAATTTGCATGTTCGAAACTTAACGACTTGTCGTCACCCTCGATTCGTGTCTCCTGCCATCGGGGGTAGCACCGCCGAGCACTTTCATTGTACGTTTGTTGGCGCGGATATTAAAATAATTGAGTCGTACCAAGAGCTTTATGAGGCGCCTTCTTATAGAATAAATTGATCTTGAATCGAGTAAAATGATCTTATGAAACTTTGCAAATTAATCCAGGCTGGTCAAAAGTTATAGGTGGTATCGGAAAAGCACATCATTTTTCAAACACTCATCATTCAATTGAAAACAAAAATGAAGTCCTTCTTGATTTATGAGTGACTTCTTCGATTTCCAGCGATCAGACCCCACTAAACCGATTCAGCGTCCGAAATTTCTTGGAAAATGATACCTCACTCGCCCAGGGCCCCAAAGAACTCGAATCCATATTTTCAAAATAAACATTTTCCCTGGTGTCCTGTCTCCTTTTCGTGGGGATCAGGCTGAACATATGTGAGGACCAACTAGGCCTAAACGGTGGCTATATGCGGAATATTTCTGTTTCGGGAGGTTCATCCAGGAGCTCCCCGGATTGGGCAAAAACTTAAAGACTGATGAGTCTTAGAGATTAGTCTGAGATTAGTACTTACTGCCCGCCTTTCAAACATCCGACACCTAGAAGATGGGAAAAAGCTCCAAGCGCAGATAAGCGAAAAATTTATGCGCGTACCTACCTACCCACTACTCAGAGCATTTACAGGAACGTGAAACATGATGCTTGACACAAATTCGGAGAACCGTGAGATAGCGAAATAGCTAGATTACATAATTTAGTAGACAGGCCTGAATGGGGAACAGGAGGGCGATTACCTTAAGTGGTTAGCAAAGCTGTTAAGCATTATCTGCTCTCAGGCCTGCTTAATGTCTTCCTTTATTTACCTTTGTTCTTTTAAATAATTATGAAGGCGCCCTAGCTGAAGTGAGTTCTTCCCGAGCTCCTAACGTCCGCAGATGCTGATCTAATGCGGCCCTCTGGAGTCGTTAAAAGCGAAATAGCTTCAAACCGCCTGCTTCAAATATCCAGCGGGAGGATGTTCCTGTCTGTCCAATCCGAATTTTCAACAAGGGGACTTGTATTCGAGTTCGTACGTGTGCTAATAACTTATTACTCATCCTCCATCAGTTCCAAGTTAGGCAAGCAGTTCGATCTCTCGAGCAGTCAGTTAGCATAAGCTCTAAGTGCAGAGTTCACCGATGCTACTTAGCATCTGCGGCAAGGCTTCTACATCTATGATAGGTTATAAAACACCACCATATCGCTAGATACATTTAGGATATCACATGGGTATATGGGTATTCATTCTAGCAATTTTCGGTCAACTTTCGTTTCACATCCCTTCCGAATGACTCCTTACGAGAATGTCTGCTCAAGGATACAAACAAATGCAGAAACACTTTTTTCCTGGGAGAAATTGCCGTTTGTGGTTGTACTGTGGCATGAGAGTTTCACATAGGTACGTGCATAAGCACATCTCCCGTTCAACGTATGTATTTATTTTTGAATATGTTAAAACTTAAGACATGATGACGGCTGAGATGTTTTCATTCTTGAAGAGGGGCCAAAATCAAGAGAGCTTAGGCTCAGTGCTCATTACTTGAAGAGGACGACTGGAACGGACCCAGTGCAAAGGGTTTTGAGGACAAATCGTTCGCTTTCTGTCATTTTTCTGTCAGGGACGCTCAAATACGCAGAAAAGATCCGGTAAAAACATATTTTGTAAATGACGTTGGCCAGATCAATATCTGATATTTATGAGCATGTTACAGGGTGTCGGTGGTATGTCCGGAAGTTGCCGTCCCTGGCCAGAGCACGGCGGTTCTTGTGTCCCTCCACGAGCAAGATGAGACGAATGTCACGCTGAGGCTTGTTTCCGTCTCATCGACAACCGTCGTGCCCAGAGACCTTTTGGCTTATAATACAGTCTCCATTGCAGGTATCTAGTCCATGTTTTTGTGATCATTCAAAAAGATGATGCCAAACTCGTCGCGTACAAGATTTTGATCTGTAACTAACAAACACATTTCGCCCTTTTCAGGAGAAGGGACAATTGGTGTGCCAGTTCCGAGCCACGCTCAAGGTGAAGTTCGCCTAGAAACGTTCGTCGACTGCGACATTGAAAAGCGATCTGCAACCGCAGGTTACTTGCTATCTCCGGCTGGTTGGATCCGTTCGGGATGTCATAATCCGTCCAAAGAGCAAATTTTACAAACCAGCAGAAACTGGTAATAGCCACTCGAACGCTTTTACTTCGTAATGAATTTTGAGAGATTAGATGCGATTTATGAGGTTTTTAAATCATGTGCTCCCATTTTGAGGCGTTGATCAATAACATGATGACAGTGAGGCTCTACTATGAACTTTTGGTGTAGGAACTTGAAAAATTTCCTGAGATCATTTAGGTACAACACAACTTCCACATACAACATGTTTATCGGCAGATTCAGATGGCTTCATATGATGGTTCCTCACCCGAGTGAATCTTGTTCAGCATGGAATTGTTCTCAGAGCTAGGTACAGGTACACTAAAATGTCAAGTCAAACCACCTATATGGTCGTCAGATCATCGAACTGTCCCATGTTCCGTTGTACACCCGTTGCTGTGTATGTTACTCTAGATGAGGAATCTTGTTACTCCCTGGCCTGCAGCAAATTTGCGTGGGCATCCAATCTATCCCCTTGGGGATTAACTGAGATTATTATCCTATCAACCGAGATTAGTTCAGTAATTAGCGATCAAGATAACCCAGATATCGCCTCCACCAATGTGATGGCGTGAGATCGGGTTTCCGAACAATATTATTCAGGATAGGAACTTTCTTTAAACGAACGGTTACTACTGTCTACCTGAATCAGGCTTCTGACGGTCAAAAAACATTCTATATCTGAACTTCGATCTTCTCCATCTGAGTTGAATCACGCCAAAATGTGGACGTTAAAAATTGCCAACCCGCAAAAAATGTACAACGGATCGCTACCCGCATCCATGCATGCGTTCTCACAGAATCGTATAATGACGCACACTTGTTGCAAGCAGTCTGGCAACACTAAATTTTCAGGATAAATAATAGATACCTACTCTCTCAACATTTTA
>CM033998.1:31921049-31946996 GCA_019603395.1 Cyrtorhinus lividipennis | reverse complement strand
CATATTTTTTGTATCACTTGATAAAGTCAAACAGGTTATCATGGGGATAAAAACGATTAGGTGCAGTCAGAGTAGTTCATATTACCCACCATAATTGTGGTCGGTAAACAAGGGGGGGACGTTTATTGGGTCTAATGGAAACCTTTTTCCACCCTCAGATTTTGTTGTATCACTGTATAAGTCAACAGGTTCTCATGAGGGGGATAAAAACGATTAGGTTGCAGTCAGAGTAGTTTATTACCCCCATAATGGTCCGGTAAACAAGGGGGGGACGTTTATTGGGCTCCGAATGGAACCCATTCTCAGATTTTTTGTATCACTTGATGAAGTCAACAGGTTATCATGAGGGGGATAAAAACGATTAATGGTTGCAGTCAGAGTAGTTTCATATTACCCCCATAATGGTCCGGTAAACAAGGGGGACGTTTATTGGGCTGAATGGAAACCATTCCAGATTTTTGGATCACTTGATAAAGGCAACAGGTTATCAATGAGGGGTGATAAAAACGATTAAGGTTGCAGTCAGAGTAGTTCATATTACCCAACTTAATGGTCGGTAAACCAAGGGGGACGTTTATTGGGCTGAATGGAAACCATTCTCAGTTTTTTTGTATCACTGTATAAAGTCAACAGGTTCTCATTAGGGGGATAAAAACGATTAGGTTGCAGTCAGAGTAGTTCATATTACCCACCATAATGGTCCTAAACAAGGGGGGGACGTTATGGTCTGAATGGAAACCATTCTCAGATTTTTTGTTACACTGTATAAAGTCAACAGTTACTCATGAGAGGGATTAAAAAACGATTAGGTTGCAGTCAGAGTAGTTCATATTACCCACCATATGGTCCGGTAAACAAGGGGGGGACGTTTATTGGGCTGAATGAAACCTGACTCAGATTTTTATTATCACTGTATAGACAACAGGTTATCATGAGGGGGATAGAAGACGATTAGGTTGCAGTCACATAATTTTTGGTAGTTCGTGTAATCGTAGTGCAGTGTCTTGATAGGATGAGCGGATTCACAGGTCAGGGCCGGATATCTTCTTTTATCTGAGTTGATCAAAATTCTACGAGCTGATTCGCGGGCGTTCAAATCCACGGCTGACGACGTTCCCGTCGTTCGGTCGTCGTGGTTTAACGTAGAGAGGATTTTCCCGCAGATACTGTTCAGATATTGACAATTCTAAATTAAAGGCGGCCCGGGGGTGGTCACTTACCGTGGCGGACTTTTTCTTTTCGGTGGTGATGTGGTCCGTCTTCGAATGGTCGAAACGAATTTTGGTTGAACGGTACCTTTTTCATTGGGTCGTGGGAGTGGGACGGCGACGCTCGAGGTGTATGTTTTTTTTTCTCCCGCCGTTCGGCCTCTCGTATTCGTTGCTCTTCCTCGACCATTTTCAATCCGATCGTGCAGAGAAGTCGGGCTGAGTGAAGCGGCGGTGGATGAAGGATGGGCTACATCCCCGAATGATACTGGAGCGGATACCGAGCCATTTCCATGTACAACGCCTCGTCGTGCCTATAGGTGGGTGCGGGACGGAGGGGTACATGTGATGTTGAGGTTGGTACATGAGGTAGTCGAGGTGCGGGACTCCGATAGGTGGGACCTCGAGCGTCGCTGGGCGGCCTGTACGGTTGAAAGCCTCTCCGACCAATAGGCTCCTTCTCGTGGAGTTTTTGTTCGTCGGCGATGGAGCAGCGTAGAGAGGAGGTGGTCCCCTGTTTTGGGAGATACCATTTACCGTCTTCTACTTCCGGGTGTCGACTGTTTAGAGGCGAGGTTCCGTGGAAAAGCGGAGAACGAGCGACCTTTGTTGAGGCGGACCAACTGGCGGAGGCGCCGTCGCAACAACGGGCGGAGGACGAACCGGCGTCGGTTTGCGACGTTTTCGACTTAGAACCACCTTGTTCAGGCGAAGGTTTACGGGGTGGGAAGAATTCCTTTTGTCTGACGGTTTGCCGCTGTGCGATGAAGAGGATGTAGATTTTTTGGTCGAAATTATTTGTGTTCTATTTGGTAATGACGCCGAAACAATCGTGTTATCGTAACGATGACCGGACGGTAAACGGACGTCAGGCGAGTCTTCAGGCGGCGGTGGTTGCGGTATCCAATTTGTACTGTCTTTTTCTCCGGGGGCAATCCCCACTTTTCGTATCTAAACTCTGTGACCGAAGAGTTTCGTAGCAGTCTAAACAGACCACGGCCAATTCTCCGTTTTCGACGAGGAGCGACCGCTCGGAGCGCGATGGTAGCGGAGGAAGGGAAATTCCTTGACGGGGAGCGCCCGAACGCGGCGGCGGTATGTGGTTGATGCCGCTACGAAACATATGTATCGTGCCAATTGTACGTACGACTTTCGGGATTGACGTTCGAATTGGCAGCTCGTCGCCATTGAGCCAATACCGAATGTAAACAAACGTGCAGACTAGAGCCTAACCGTCTTCGCGAAGTTGTTCGGTGTTTGAGGCGCTTTGGTGACGAAGTAGTGCGGGAAATACGGACGTTTCTTCCCTGAGGAGTGGAATAGAGGACACGAGTGAGTCAAATCGGAATGGAGACCGCACATGTGCCCCATATCGCTGCTCATATCTGCCCACATATGGGGCAGCTGTGACCAAAGTTAAGCATTGGGGAAAAATCAGAAAAAGTAATTATAGTTGGATTTTTTCTTCAACTAAATCCGGATTCTATGGGCAAAAATGTCCTAGTTTTTGCGAGTTTTTTTTTCTGTTCCAAAAAATTCAGTTCCCTACTTTCAATTGAAGGATTTGTTAAAAATGTCACAACTGCCCCACCTTCCCGAAGGTGATCGGAACTCTACATATTACTATCTACTTCCCCGTCACGATGGGAAATAATCCGGACGTCTCGCCTATCAACTTATCCCTCGCCACGAAGGGAAATAAGTCGGGAACGTACTCAGCCCAACAGGTTTCGCGGAGACTTCACTCGGGTCTCGTCGGCGTTCCTGGTCGTCGCCTGGCCTTCGTCTTCCTCCAAATCTCCTACGTCGATATTTATACCTGGCCAGTCGTACATTTTAATTTATTTATACCATCGCTTTTATATCCAACTGTTTTTATTCATTTTCCTTCCAAGTTCCTATATTTTCATTAATTTATTATTCTAATTTTCACGCTTCTACACTTGTATTCATCCAATTAAGTAAGACGCCTTTTCTTTCTATTTCGATTTGGTTTTCTCAACTTTCCCTATATGGAAATAACAACGTCCATCTTGTACAGTTAATGTAAGTACAGTCAACAAGCATTTTTACGGATACCTTTCTATTTGAGAATCAAATTTATTTTAAAACAATAACTTTGAAGGAAAACAATGAAAGTCAGTGTAACACATCATAAAGACTTAGCTCAACGTCACAAGCTTCTCTTCTGGAGAAATACAAATCCGGTAATTAGAGAATTTCTTCACTCGCCGTCTGATAGCACTCAGAATGTAAAAAAAAGTCTTTGGAGTCATCCGGAAATACTCGCGAAACTTAATTGGTTGTTCTAGCAATGAGGGGAACATAGTATGGAACTCTCCGGATGATTCTCTTCCATAAAATGTCATTCGCCCATTCCCGACGCTCAACCATCAACATATATCTCACAGTGAGTTTTCATTCAAAATTCTATCGCTGCTAGATTTCCATAATATACGAAGTGCCCGGGGCAACTGACGAAATCGGTAGAATCGTTTGAAAAATCGGATCTAGTCTAAACACCTCAGTCGGGGAGTCGGTGGAACCGGCAGAGCTGGAGTTCGGCCGAGTAAAAAATCTGCAAATTCTTACACACGGGTTGGTTATGGAAACAGTGGGTGTGGCGGTCCCAGACCCATTCCCATCGATTCAGCGTCCAAAATTTAGTGGAATAGGTGGATACAAATCGTAGACCAAGGTGGGGCGAGGTGGAGACCAGAACGAAGTCTCAACAGCTCCACAGCCACCCCCACCCTAAAGCTCATTACATGCCAATGTGGAAGACCGCAAGCACAAAAGAGGCGCGAAGAGGTTAAATGGTCTGGTAGTACGGAGGCCTAGCAGAGCAAAAGATTGAACTAAAAGACCCCTTGGAAAACCCGGCACCTCCACGAGATCCACCCTGGGCTGCCACAGCAGGCGGACCCGGAAGAGGGTGGGGTACCTATATACGGGAAGCCATAGAGCGGGGCTCCCAGATGATCTAGCGCAAGAAAAGAAAAAGGGAAAACACGACTGGGATAGACTGTATGGGCCACATGGCCTCAGGAACAGTCTAGCGCAGGTGTATATCAAACGGCGTACGGCGGACGGACTTTGACCTTTTTGATCAGGACATCATGAAACGTCCAAAAGAAATTGGAGCCGAATCGGAGAGGTTGACCATTATCATGACCTAACCCATACATTTAATTCCAGATTGAGGACCAATTGGCTGCCATGAAATGTTTGAGCCCTACCTAAACTACGATTTGTTGTTTTTCTCAGAACCAGGTTAGATGATACGGTGGCTGGTAGTGAACGGGCCTTCCTAACTACATTTTGTATGAACGACAGAACCGCACGTACGAGTTAAGCTATATCGGAGGTGGCGTTTTGGTGGCTGTTTCTACGAGGATTCTTTCGTACCGTTAGAAGGTAAATTTCGACAACGTGGAGCATGTGTTTGAGAACAAACTAGAGCCGCAATTGGGTCCCTGACCCAAATTTCAGATTTTTTTATAAAATACTACCAAAATCTGCGTGGACGGCTGACGGGCATTTGCTTATTCTGATCAAGACACGCTGCAAAAAACATTTTTGGGCCGAATTGAGAGATTCACTCTAATTATTCAAGGAGTAAACAACAAAAATCTGTCAGAACGTGCCCAAATTCGACATTCCGTATTTTTATTCATTGAGGTACCTATTCATCTTTTCTCTTATTTTCATGAAGGGTACCGCCGCTAAGTAGCTAACAACTGAACTCATCAACTTCGTTAATCTTTATTATATTCCATTGTAAACACTCATCGTAAAGATTAATGTAAATAACACCTCGCGCACTTCGATTATAAAATTCAACGCTCACTTATTCGGATCAACCGTGATTTCCAAGTCACCAAAATCGATGGTTTCTGTATTTTTCGGAAGAGAAAAATTAATTTAATTTTGTTTTTAATCGTGAAAGTGGAACGGGTGAATAGGCGAAGGTGTTGTCGTTGAAGAGCTATTTTCTGCGGGCTTCGGCGGCGTCGTTTTTCTTGGTGATTTTTGGCTTTGGGTGCTCTTTGTACTCTTGAATGCCCTCCTGCCATTTGGTGACCGTCCCCTTTCGCACACCCATATCTGTTCGGCGACCTGAAACACATGAATTGTGTTAGAAACTTTCTCAAGGTTCCTAACAATATTATTTCTTAACTCTTATGCTTTAGCAGAATACGCTTTACTGCCTATGTAAACGTATGTGCCTTACGAGCAGGCCTAAGACGGCACTATAAAAATGACGAAGGAAGATGTTGAATTTATACTAGTTAAGCTGGCACTCGTAGTTAATAAATTGTGTTGTAGTGTGCAGACCTAAGAACTAAAACAACCTAGCTGAAGTTAAAGAATTTGCTATTCGCCAAAGACGACCCTTTGTGACGTGTAAACCCTAAATTTCTGTGTGTTAATAAAAGTTTGCTTTTTAAAAACTAAAGTTTTGTGTTTGCGAACCAAAATTGTATATATGTTTGAGGACTATTGAATAGAGAAAAAGATAAGCAAAATACTCATTAGGTGAGAAGAGCACGGCAAAAGGGGTAATATGAATCAAAGTCTGGCTGAGTTAGTCCCAGTGAATAAGTGGGTAACTCAAATTTCCCAACTTTTCAGGAGAGCGTCTTTAATGTTTGAAACCACCACCTAAAATCCAGATTTTTGTTTTGGAAGTTGAAATTTGGAGGGAATCACCCTAATGCTACCTACATTTCACTATAACAACACCGATTCGGTTGACTTTATTGGGAATCTAATAATGAAGTTTACCGTCAATTTGAGATTGAGATGACCATATGGGCACAGACAATTTGGCTCGTACTTAACTAATTATTCACTTATTATAAACAATGGAGAAACGAAGAACGAGACAAGGCGGAGACCAGGATGACACAAGGCGGAGGCGAGATAGAGACCAGAACGAGACAAGGTGGAGTAAAAGGCAAAATGGAGGAAATGGAGAAAACGGTGGATGCGGCGGGTCCCAGACCCATTCCAATCGATTCAGTGTCCAAAATTTAGTGGAAAATGACACCCTACTCGCCTAGATCGCCCAAAATCTCGAAAGTCCATTTTTCAAAAAACACATTTTGACCCCTACCCCGCCCAAATTTGGTGCGATCGGGCTGAAAAGCTTGGAGGACCGTCCTAGGCCGGTATAAGACCTCTGACCCAAATTTCAGATGTTTAGAAAATTATCTACTACCAAAAACGGCGTGGACGGCGGACGGACATTGACCCTTTTGGTTGGTTATTCCTTGAATAATCAACCTATGTTTTCATGCAAATGGTCAACCTCTCCGATTGGGCTCAAAATTTTTGGTTGGTTATTCCTTGAATAATCAACCTATGTTTTCATGCAAATGGTCAACCTCTCCGATTCGGCTCAAAAATTTTTTCTGGACGTTTCATGGTGTCTAGATCAAAAAAGGTCAATGTCCGTCCGCCGTCCGCCGTACGCCGTCCGCCGTACGCCGTTTTTGGTAGTAGAAAATTTTCTAAAAATCTGAAATTTGGGTCAGGGGTCTGTTCCCGGCCTAGGACGGTCCTCCAAGCTTTTCAGCCCAATCGGACCAAATTTGGGCGGGCTTGGTGTCAAAATGTGTTTTTTGAAAAATGGATTTTCGAGATTTTTGGCGATCTAGGCGAGTGGGGTATCATTTTCCACTAAATTTTGGACGCTGAATCAAATGAAATGGGTCCCAGAACGATCGGCGCCCACTGGAAGAAGTTATGGGTCAAATTGGGTATATATTACCCATTTTGAATATGTGTTTTTGAGATTTCTGGAACCTAGGCGTGTGGGGTATCATTTTCCACTAAATTTTGGACGCTGAATCTAATGAAGTGGGTCTCAGGACGATTGGCACCCACTGGAAGAAGTTATGGGTCAAATTGGGTATATATTACCCATTTTGAATATGTGTTTTTGAGATTTCTGGAACCTAGGCGTGTGGGGTATCATTTTCCACTAAATTTTGGACGCTGAATCCAATGAAGTGGGTCTCAGGACGATTGGCACCCACTGGAAGAAGTAATGGGTCAAATTGGGTATATATTACTCATTTTAAATATGTGTTTTTGAGATTTCTGGAACCTGGGCGTGTGGGGTATCATTTTCCACTAAATTTTGGATCCTGAATCGATTGGAATGGGTCTGGGACCCGCCGCACCCACTTTTTTCCCCATTTCCTCCATGTTGAAGAAATGAGTCTCCATGCGCCTGGTCCAAAACCCTGCAAATTCTTACACACGGGTTGGTTATTCCTCGAATGGTGGAACCAGTGGGTGTGGCGGGTCCCAGGCCTATTCCAATCGATTCAGCGTCCAAAATTTAGTGGAATAGGTGGATACAAATCGTAGACAAGGTGGGGCGAGATGGAGACCAGGCCGATCAAGGCGGAGACCAGGATGACACAAGGCGGAGGCAAGATGGAGACCAGAACGAGACAAGGTGAAGTAAAAGGCAAAAATATAGGTTGATTATTCAAGGAATAACCAACCAAAACCAGGATGAGACAAGGCGGAGACCAGGGTGACACAAGGCGGAGACCAGGATGAATCAAGGTGGAGGCATGGTGGATACAAATCGTAGACCAGGTGGGGCGAGGTGGAGACCAAGATGAATCAAGGTGGAGGCATGATGGATACAAATCGTAGACAAGGTGGGGCGAGGTGGAGACCAGGCCGAGACAAGGCGGAGACCAGGATGACACAAGGTGGAGGCGATGTCAGGGCCTTAATTGAATTCAAGGAGTAGGCGCAGGGAAGAATAGAAAACGTACAACCTGTCTATTACATCTACCCCCTTTATTCAATTATATAGGATAATACCCCTTCGAAACAATCCCTCCCTAAAGTCTCTCCTCGGAAGATACCTGAAGATCCAGCTGCGGCGAAGGCTCAGACCAGGCTGTAGCGAGGACTCCCAGAGGTGTCTCGAGGTAGTTGGGACTTCGATGTTACGAAGGAGATCCAGGCGCTGAAGCGACGAGACGGGGCTAATCGGCTCGGACTCAGGCTTCCAGGTGAGGAGATGTCAGCGAGGGCCAATCGCTGTCCGATGTGTTCCTTGACTCGGAAGACCAAAAAGTGTCCTTTTCGGCGGGCCGTTCAGCCTTATGTAACCTTCTTTCGGAGTGTTACTAAACCTACTCTCCGTTCTGTCGCGCCCTGCGAGCTAGGATGGTATGTGCTGGAAAATGCCTGTTTTACCCCAGTTAATTGCAAATACTCTGCTACTGTCTGATTTTTAAAAGCAGATCCATTGTCACTTTGAACCATGTCCACAAATCCCCAAGTATATTGATATTCCTTAAGGGCATTCATAACTTCCTCCCCTGATTGAGTCCTACATAATTTTAACACCATGTGCCGTGTATGTCTGTCCACCATCAGCAGGACTGATTGTCGATTATTCGAATTTGTCGATGATGAGATTGGGCCTAAAAAATCCAACTGCAAACACTCACCTGGCCGACTGGTTATTGGTTTCATCTCTTGAAGCATACCTGACCTCTTTTGAGTGTTTGTCTTTGTAGTACGGCAAATGTCACAACTGCTGACATGATTGTTTGCGTCTTTAATGAGTTGCGGCCAAAAAAATAAAACTTGCAACTTTTTTAAAGTTTTACGCTTTCCTAAATGTCCACTATTATCATGAAATGTAACTAACAATTCTCGCCGCAAGGACAATGGTACGTAACATAACCTCTTTTTATTACGCGTGTACCATAATTTACCCTGATCATCTATAGAATATCTTCTTGCGTGACGTCTCATGCATGTTGAAGATGCTTTATTGTCTTTCAATATTTTAATAATTTCTACCGCAAACATATCCTGTGACATGGCCTGACTGTACTTGTCATCCCCTAGATCTATTGTTCCACGTCTTCATGACTCTGCGCCGAAAAATATCGTGGGGTAATTCTGATTGGTGTCGCCATGTTAGTACGTTGTATACCACTATCTATCCGAATATCTCCCAACGGTTCTGCGTTATTGTAACAAGGTCGTGAACTAGGTACTGGTATGAGGTTCGGTAACTCTTCGTTATCGTTAGCTTCCGCTACCTCCTCATATAAATGTTCGTCTTTTATAGTTGTTTCCCCGTCAGTGTCTGTGTCCGTAAAATCGTCCGAATAAAAAGATCCGTACACCTCCTCTCTCAAAAATCCTTCCTGTTTTAACACTGTACAAATGTCCTGACGCAACTGTTTATCCGTTACTTTCTGTACCGTCTTAGTTAGCAAAGAAACCACGTCCGTCGTTACGTTAGTCCAAATCTGCGTCAAGTTCGTCCGTATCGTATCTCTATTAGTTTGAGGCAACTCTAAGTAAAAAGCTACGCGCTTGTAGTTATCTGCAGTCAGATGATTTAGGCTACCAACCGGTTCCGTGGGCCCTCTATGATACCGAGCAATTAATCTTTTCACCAATAAAATCTCGATCGGTGTCGTGTCCGTCATCTAACACACGTGTACATATATTATAAATATCAGGATGAATTTAACATGGACATCTCATTCGAGCGTTTCCCTTTCCTTGCAGTTGTTTCACAAACACATCTCCTGCTTAGGTGGATCTGTTTGTGCCTTCACCTGTAAGTCTCAGAGGTCCTTCAACAAGTATTTTATATATTTTGGCGACAGCTTTTTTTGCTGCTTGCATAAGTCATTTCCAATTCGTACGTGACTTATACAAAATGCATTGCGTTGCAATACATGCCTTTTTATTTACTGGGTCCTGCCTACGTGTTTTGACTTCTAAATTCGGGATGAATTTACTTTTCTGCTGTTTTGCTGAAATGTCTGACCTTTTCCGTACAAAATGCTTAAGTCCAGGTCTTTCTACTCCGTGTGAACTCCCTGATTTGACTTGTAGAACAAGAACTTTTGTTTCAATTCACAAGACAAGCTTTAACACCGGCTTGTACAACAGGCTTAGAGCTCTGTTGTCTAGGTCCCTACTTATTTGCTAGAGAAAGTTCACTCGTAGCGTTTTCCATCAAAATTCGCAATACAAAATGATTATTACTTGCAACTTTGTGCTATAAACGGGGTTCACTAGCCTAAAGCCAAACACCATGCGGAATAAGAAAATCTTAACTAGCATGCACATACAAATAAAATATAACCATAACATAACAATCGAGAGAGACACTGAAATAAGTTGCTAATTAAAACCCTTCGATCGAAATTAATAGTCTAAATCCATTGATCAATAACCCTTCAAAATCAATTCCTGTTTTCTTTCTTGAACGTTTACTTCTTTATTTATTAATTTTATTTATTTACGTACGTTGTTAAATCGTTAATTTTATTACGTTAATTTTATTTATTATTTTTGCTTGTTAAGCCTATCAACCAGTTATTGGGGGCGAACCTAAACCTAGGCGCTACTCCACCATTATGTCAGGGCCTTAATTGAATTCAAGGAGTAGGCGCAGGGAAGAATAGAAAACGTACAACCTGTCTATTACTTCTACCCCCTTTATTCAATTATATAGGATAATACCCCTTCGAAACAATCCCTCCCTAAAGTCTCTCCTCGGAAGATACCTGAAGATCCAGCTGCGGCGAAGACTCAGACCAGGCTGTAGCGAGGACTCCCAGAGGTGTCTCGAGGTAGTTGGGACTTCGATGTTACGAAGGAGATCCAGGCGCTGAAGCGACGAGACGGGGCTAATCGGCTCGGACTCAGGCTTCCAGGTGAGGAGACGTCAGCGAGGGCCAATCGCTGTCCGATGTGTTCCTTGACTCGGAAGACCAAAAAGTGTCCTTTTCGGCGGGCCGTTCAGCCTTATGTAACCTTCTTTCGGAGTGGGGCTGCTGCTGGAAACCCCCGTCTCACAGCGGCTCCGACACCCTTCACCTCATACACGCCCTGCCATCCGTCGCCTTTACCGTTTTTTTGAACATCTCAACGTCAGTTCGGTGCCGTTTCAACTACGACTGAAATGGTGTACGCGGGCCGCTGCGCGGCCCGTAGGCGATGTGGTTCGTTTTGGTTGGTTATTCCTTGAATAATCAACCTATGTTTTCATGCAAATGGTCAACCTCTCCGATTCGGCTCAAAATTTTTTTCTGGACGTTTCATGATGTCCTGATCAAAAAAGGTCAATGTCCGTCCGCCGTACGCCGTCCGCCGTCCACGCCGTTTTTGGTAGTAGAAAATTTTCTAAAAATCTGAAATTTGGGTCAGGGGTCTGTTCCCGGCCTAGGACGGTCCTCTGTCGGAGCCGCTGTGAGACGGGGGTTTCCAGCAGCAGCCCCACTCCGAAAGAAGGTTACATAAGGCTGAACGGCCCGCCGAAAAGGACACTTTTTGGTCTTCCGAGTCAAGGAACACATCGGACAGCGATTGGCCCTCGCTGACGTCTCCTCACCTGGAAGCCTGAGTCCGAGCCGATTAGCCCCGTCTCGTCGCTTCAGCGCCTGGATCTCCTTCGTAACATCGAAGTCCCAACTACCTCGAGACACCTCTGGGAGTCCTCGCTACAGCCTGGTCTGAGTCTTCGCCGCAGCTGGATCTTCAGGTATCTTCCGAGGAGAGACTTTAGGGAGGGATTGTTTCGAAGGGGTATTATCCTATATAATTGAATAAAGGGGGTAGAAGTAATAGACAGGTTGTACGTTTTCTATTCTTCCCTGCGCCTACTCCTTGAATTCAATTAAGGCCCTGACATAATGGTGGAGTAGCGCCTAGGTTTAGGTTCGCCCCCAATAACTGGTTGATAGGCTTAACAAGCAAAAATAATAAATAAAATTAACGTAATAAAATTAACGATTTAACAACGTACGTAAATAAATAAAATTAATAAATAAAGAAGTAAACGTTCAAGAAAGAAAACAGGAATTGATTTTGAAGGGTTATTGATCAATGGATTTAGACTATTAATTTCGATCGAAGGGTTTTAATTAGCAACTTATTTCAGTGTCTCTCTCGATTGTTATGTTATGGTTATATTTTATTTGTATGTGCATGCTAGTTAAGATTTTCTTATTCCGCATGGTGTTTGGCTTTAGGCTAGTGAACCCCGTTTATAGCACAAAGTTGCAAGTAATAATCATTTTGTATTGCGAATTTTGATGGAAAACGCTACGAGTGAACTTTCTCTAGCAAATAAGTAGGGACCTAGACAACAGAGCTCTAAGCCTGTTGTACAAGCCGGTGTTAAAGCTTGTCTTGTGAATTGAAACAAAAGTTCTTGTTCTACAAGTCAAATCAGGGAGTTCATACGGGGTAGAAAGACCTGGACTTAAGCATTTTGTACGGAAAAGGTCAGACATTTCAGCAAAACAGCAGAAAAGTAAATTCATCCCGAATTTAGAAGTCAAAACACGTAGGCAGGACCCAGTAAATAAAAAGGCATGTATTGCAACGCAATGCATTTTGTATAAGTCACGTACAAATTGGAAATGACTTATGCAAGCAGCAGAAAAAGCTGTCGCCAAAATATATAAAATACTTGTTGAAGGACCTCTGAGACTTACAGGTGAAGGCACAAACAGATCCACCTAAGCAGGAGATGTGTTTGTGAAACAACTGCAAGGAAAGGGAAACGCTCGAATGAGATGTCCATGTTAAATTCATCCTGATATTTATAATATATGTACACGTGTGTTAGATGACGGACACGACACCGATCGAGATTTTATTGGTGAAAAGATTAATTGATCGGTATCATAGAGGGCCCACGGAACCGGTTGGTAGCCTAAATCGTCTGACTGCAGATAACTACAAGCGCGTAGCTTTTTACTTAGAGTTGCCTCAAATTAATAGAGATACGATACGGACGAACTTGACGCTGTAATAGACAGGTTGTACGTTTTCTATTCTTCCCTGCGCCTACTCCTTGAATTCAATTAAGGCACTGACACTAAGGTGGGGGACAATTTTATAAAATAGGGGGGAAAACGTGGTTGTGCCCATTTTATTCTTGCAGACCCATTTTTGTTTCATAACCAGTTTTGAGATTGGTATTGAAACCAGTTTTGAAATCGGTTGCAAAACCAGTTTTGAAACGGGTTGCAAAACCAGTTTTAAAATCAGTTGCGCAACCAGTTTTGAAATCAGTTGCGCAACCAGTTTTGAAATCGATGCGCAACCAGTTTTACAATCAATTGCTCAACCAGTTTTAAAATCAGTTGCGCAACCAGTTTAAAAATCAGTTGCGCAACCAGTTTTAAAATCGGTTGCGCAACCAGTTTAAAAATCAGTTGCGCAACCAGTTATAAAATTGGTTGCGCAACCAGTTTTGAAATCAGTTGCGCAACCAGTTTAAAAATCAGTTGCGCAACCAGTTATAAATTCAATTGCGCAACCAGTTTTAAAATTGATTGCGCAACCAGTTTTTATATCGATTGCGCAACCAGTTTTGAAATCAGTTGCGCAACCAGTTTCAAAATTGATTGCGCAACCAGTTTTAAAATTGATTGCGCAACCAGTTTTTATATTGGTTGCGCAACTGATTTTTAAACTGGTTGCGCAACCAGTTTCAAAATCGATTGCGCAACCAGTTTTTATATCAATTGCGCAACCAGTTTTGAAATCGGTTGCGCAACCAGTAATAAAATTGATTGCGCAACCAGTTTTGAAATCGATTGCGCAACCAGTTTTTATATCAATTGCGCAACCAGTTTTGAAATCGGTTGCGCAACCAGTAATAAAATTGATTGCGCAACCAGTTTTGAAATCGATTGCGCAACCAGTTTTTATATCAATTGCGCAACCAGTTTTGAAATCGATTGCGCAACCAGTTTTACAATAGGTTGAGCAACCAGTTTTGAATTGGGTAGCGTTATCAGTTTTGATATCGGTTGCGCAACCAGTTTTTGTATCGGTTGCGCAACCAGTATGAAATCGGTTGCGCAACCAGTTTTGAAATCGGTTGCGCAACCAGTATAGTAGGGTATACTACCGAGTAGGGTATCATATTCGACTAAATTTTTGACCCTCAATCGATTGGAATGGGTCTGGGACCCGCCACACCCACTGTTTCCCCCATTCAAGGAATAACCAACCCGTGTGTAAGAATTTGCAGATTTTTTTTTATCTAGACACCATAAAACGTCCAGAAAAAAATTTTGAGCCAAATCGGAGAGGTTGACCATTTGCATGAAAACATAGGTTGATTATTCAAGGAATAACCAACCAAAAGGTCAATGTCCATCCGCCGTCCGCCGTCCGCCGTCCACGCCGTTTTTGGTAGTAGAAAATTTTCTAAAAATCTGAAATTTGGGTCAGGGGTCTGTTCCCGGCCTAGGACGGTCCTCCAAGCTTTTCAGCCCAATCGGACCAAATTTGGGCGGGGTAGGGGTCAAAATGTGTTTTTTGAAAAATGGATTTTCGAGATTTTGGGCAATCTAGGCGAGTGAGGTATCATTTTCCACTAAATTTTGGGCGCTGAATCAAATGAAATGTGTCCCAGAACGATCGGCGCCCACTGGGAGAAGTAATGGGTCAAATTGGGTATATAATACCCATTTTGAATATGTGTTTTTGAGATTTCTGGAACCTAGGCGTGTGGGGTATTATTTTCCACTAAATCTTGGAAGCTGAATCCAATGAAGTGGGTCTCAGGACGATTGGCACCCACTGGAAGAAGTAATGGGTCAAATTGGGTATATATTACTCATTTTAAATATGTGTTTTCGAGATTTCTGGAACCTGGGCGTGTGGGGTATCATTTTCCACTAAATTTTGGATCCTGAATCGATTGGAATGGGTCTGGGACCCGCCGCACCCACCGTTATCCCCATTTCCCCCATGTTGAAGAAATGAGTCTCCATGCGCCTGGTCCAAGGAATAACCAACCCCTGTGTAAGAATTTGCAGCGTTTTTCTAACAGCGCCCATCTGTGCGCGAATAGTGCTGTTAATCGTAGTCATGGAGATCTGAAAGGAGCAAGGAGCTATTTAAATAACAGACATTCAATGGGGTGTCTAAACAGTGTGAGACAATTAAATGCCAATTGAAAGAGTGAATAAAGAAAAGCAAAAATTCAACGAGGAGAAGCGATAAGTGGGAGCCAGGTGACGATGATGTGCCGATTGCGATGATCAGTTTCTTGATAGTTTTTTTGGCTGTATCGGGCCAGCCGGACGACCGTTTTTTGATGACAAATCCTTCAGATCACTCGCGACTCGAATCAGGTGGGGTCGGTCGTTTTCATCTCTCTTCAAATAAATATTCCCGTTACCGACCCACGCGAATTTGAAGGAGTTCTCTCTCCTGTATGCCTTCGCAGCACCAAGAAGTTTTCGCTTGTGCGCGGTGAGGCTGTGATTTATGTAAATCGTCGATGACTCGCCCACCAGAAAACCCAGATCCCTCGACGTCAGGTTTGCCTACGCATCAAGGAATCCTTGTCAGTTTTCCGGACAAATGAAACAAAAATTGAGCCGGGGGAGGGTGTCTCGGGGTGGGGAGGACGGCGCCTGAAGCAGTTGTTGATGAAATCACGCGGAATGTCAACACATAAAGGTGGCGGTTCGCGACAGAGACAGGAGACTGAGACCAGCGACCGCGACCGTCACTTGACATTAGGAAATGTATACGCGACAGTTCGCGAGCGAGACAGAGACAGGAGACCGAGACGCGAGACAGGAGACAGCGAGACGGTCGCTGCTCCGGACAAGTAGTGTCTCCGTCGCGCTCGTGAAAACACACGTGTTTAGTGTTGAAAATGAGTTTTTCTGACGAAGACTGTGAGAATCTGATTGAACTAATCAGGCAGCACCCTCCGCTATACAATGCACAACTAGACTCCTACAGAGACGAACATTTGAAGGACAATAAAATATTCTAAACATCTGAGACAGCAAACCGAACGCATTTTCCGATACTCGTCTCGCACGACAAAGGCGGTAGTTAAATATTTCTTTGCTTAAATCGTTTTTTGCAACTCTTCTAGCGTACGGTTTCATCATATAAGTATCAAGACTAAATGCTTCATCTGAAACTAAAAATCTGCAAATTCTTACACACGGGTTGGTTATTCCTCGAACGGGGGAAACAGTGGGTGTGGCGGGTCCCAGACCCATTCCAATCGATTCAGCGTCCAAAATTTAGTGGAAAATGATACCCCACACGCCTAGGTAGCAGAAATCCCGAAAACACATAATCAAATTGGGTAATAAATACCCAATTTGACCCATAACTTCTTCCAGTGGGTGCCAATTGTTCTGGGACCAATTTTATTGGATTCAGCGTCCAAAATTTAGTGGAAAATGACACCCCACTCGCCTAAATCACCCAAAATCTCGAAAATCCATTTTTCAAAAAACCCCTACCCCCTCCAAATTTGGTCCGATCGGGCTGAAAAGTTTCGAGGACCCATCTCGGCTGGGAACAGACCCCTGACCTAAATTTCAGATTTTTAGAACATTTTCTACTACCAAAAAGGGCGCGGACGATGGACGGCGTACGGCGGACGGACATTGACTTTTTTTGATCAGGACATCATGAAACGTCCAGAAAAAATTTTTGAGCCGAATCGGAGAGGTTGACCATTTGCATGAAAACATAGGTTGATTATTCAAGGAATAACCAACCAAAAAATGGGGTAATATTATGTTCGAATTTGGTAGATTTTTTGGTTCTGGAAAATTAAATTCATTTTTCATGATTTGTTTCCCCATTGTAGACTTTTGGAATATTCCACTATCTCCTTCTTTGCCATAAGAGCCAACGTCTACTGCAATGAACTTGTAATTATGGTCTACAATAGCCAGAAGAACAATGGAGTAATACTCCTTATAATTAAAATACAGCGACCCACTATTTTCAGGGGCTCTTATTCTTACGTGCTTCCCATCAATAGCACCTGTGCAATTGGGGAATTGCCATTTGTCCCAAAATCCTTCAGATATACGCCTAAAATCACCTTCTTTTGGAATAGGCATAAAAATAGGCACCAAAACAGTCTTTAAATGTTTTAACACCTCTTTGACTATTTGTGAAATATAAGAAGGTGATATACGAAATACGAATGATAGCATTGTTTTTTTCATTAAATTTAATACGTAATCAAACTGTGTTTTATTGAGCCGAAAATACTTCCTGAATATATTGTCATCAAACATCAGGTGCTTCTTTACTAATAGCGAAAATGATCCTTCTTGACCTCTAGTTAAATATAAATCCTTAATAGGTAATCGTCTTTCAGTTTTGTATTTGTAATAATAATATAAGAGCAAATCATCGTCTTCTTCTTCCTCCAATAGCAGCTTCATTACTAGGTTTTCCATCACGACACAAAACACCACTGACTTCATCGACAGACTCTCTTGAACTGAGCGTTTGCTTGATGACACTTGTCGCGATCTTCGGTCTCAGTCTCGACCTACAGTACATGCCGAAGAGACCGAGACACTTGTCGCGGTCGCTGGTCTCAGACTCCTGTCTCTGTCGCGGCGCGAACCGCCGCCTTTAGTGGGCGGCGGCGTAGGGTGGGGGTGCATTCTTGGGGGCTCCGGTGCCCAATCTCTCAGCTGATAACGCGGTCTCCTCAAAGTCCCTCCAGTTCCATTGCAATCATTGGATCTAATGGGAAGTCGTTGGTTCCTTTTTTATTATTTTAATTTATTTTATTATTAATTGATTAGTTGGCTTGACAATGACGTCTTCACGTCGAAAGCGCTCGCCCACCACACCTCAATTCTCTCACATTCTGGTAGTAAGCCGTTAAGCTGAATCGTTTTTTGAAGAGTCCAGAAGTTCAGCACCTGACGATAAGTCCCTTCTCTGCTCGACGATTCGTGGACACCCATTGGACATACCTAATGGTCAGATGAGGCTCATCGTTCTCTTGTTTTAATCGCTGCCAGGATGAGTGGAACCGCCTCAATTTGGACATTTTCAATACATACCTCTTCGGCATATTAAAACGATTTATGGCTGAGCCTCTTGGTCAATGAGATTGTTATATTATTGTTTACTGTGTTTTCTGTCTGTTGTTGCTATCATGATCTACTTGTTAAATATCCTTATCATTATATTGGGCTGTGAAGTCCGTGTTACATAAATAAATAAATGAGGAATAGGAAGTGGGCGAGGAGTCAGGGTCAAGCCTCCACCCAATTTCCTTACTTCCTCGCCTTTTCATTAGTGTAACGGGCTAGAAATCAACGCTGAATAACAAAATTTCATTTTATTAATCATCAAAAAAGCAGTCCATTATATAATTTCTTCAATTAAGATTTTTTTTTTATTTTGTTTTGCGATGGAAAGGCGTTTTAAGGCTACATCAATCACAATTTTGTTTCCAGTTTCCTCATTTGCTCCATTAAAACAATAAAACTCTGCTTACAAACTACGCGAGTTCACACGCACTTAATTAACTTACAATGTTGAATTAACTTAAAATCGAATCGGGTTTAAATAACTGGTAAGCGAATACAATATGGTCGTTAACGGGTGAACATGTATTTATGGAAAAGTAGTCGCGATCTTCGGTCTCAGTCTCGACCCACAGTACATGCCGAAGAGACCGAGACACTTGTCGCGGTCGCTGGTCTCAGACTCCTGTCTCGGTCTCCTGTCTCTGTCGCGGCGCGAACCGCCGCCTTTCAAGGGACTCAGCTCAAAGCTCATACTCCGCCTGTGCTACGGCGACGTATTGGGCCGTATTCATTAAAAAAAAACGCTGCAAATTCTTACACAGGGGTTGGTTATTCCTCGGACCAGGCGTATGGAGACTCATTTCATAAACATGGGGGAAATGGGGAAAACGGTGGGTGCGGCGGGTCCCATTCCAATCGATTCAGGATCCAAAATTTAGTGGAAAATGATACCCCACACGCCCAGATACCGGAAATCTCGAAAACGCATATTCAAAATGGGTAATATATACCCAATTTGACCCATAACTTCTTCCAGTGGGTGCCAATCGTTCCGGGACACTCGCCTAGATCGCCCAAAATCTCGAAAATTCATTTTTCAAAAAACACATTTTGACCCCTACCCCGCCCAAATTTGGTCCGATCGGGCTGAAAAGCTTGGAGGACCATCCCAGGCCGGGAACAGACCCCTGACCCAAATTTCAGATTTTTAGAAAATTTTCTACTTGGTAGGTACCAAAAACACCGTGGATGGCGGACGGCGGACGGACATCGACCTTTTGGTTGGTTATTCCTTGAATAATCAACCTATGTTTTCATGATAATGGTCAACCTCTCCGATTCGGCTCAAAATTTTTTTCTGGACGTTTCATGATGTCCTGATCAAAAAAGGTCAATGTCCGTCCGCCGTCCGCCGTCCGTCGTCCGCCGTCCGCCGTCCGCCGTACGCCGTACGCCGTCCGCCGTCCATTGTCCACGCCGTTTTGGTAGTAGAAAATGTTCTAAAATCTGAAATTTGGGTCAGGGGTCTGTTCCCAGCCGAGATGGGTCCTCGAAACTTTTCAGCCCGATCGGACCAAATTTGGAGGGGGTAGGGGTCAAAATGTGTTTTTTGAAAAATGGATTTTCGAGATTTTGGGTGATTTAGGCGAGTGGGGTGTCATTTTCCACTAAATTTCGGACGCTGAATCCAATAAAATGGGTCCCAGAACAATTGGCACCCACTGGAAGAAGTAATGGGTCAAATTGGGAATTTATTACCCATGTGGGTGACTTCAGCCGAATAGACAAACAAAACACATCGTCATATCCTGTTGTTTATCACCAGCTGTTAAACTTAGCAACCAATTTTGAGCAGTTGCCTACAATTCTTTTTACTGTCCGAGGTTTTTATTCGTACCATTCAATTCAATTTAATACAATTATTATAGCCTTCTAAATTACATACCTACGTTTTCTCAATATTATATTAGTAAATTAGTGTCGTAGTGCCCCATAGATACACCCATCTTGAATATGTGTTTTCGGGATTTCTGCTACCTAGGCGTGTGGGGTATCATTTTCCACTAAATTTTGGACGCTGAATCGATTGGAATGGGTCTGAGACCCGCCACACCCACTGTTTCCCCCATTCGAGGAATAACCAACCCGTGTGTAAGAATTTGCAGCGTTTTTTGATCAGGACATCATGAAACGTCCAGAAAAAAATTTTGAGCCGAATCGGAGAGGTTGACCATTTGCATGAAAACATAGGTTGATTATTCAAGGAATAACCAACCAAAACGCTGCAAATTCCTACACGCTGGTTGGTTATTCCTCGGACCAGGCGCATGGAGACTCATTTCTTCAACATTGGGGAAAGGGGGGAACAGTGGGTGCGGCGGGTCCCAGACCCATTCCAATCGATTCAGGATCTTTTTGGAATTTTGGAAAAATTCCCGCAGGAATCGAAGGATGTCGCGGGTGGGGGATAATGTCCCTAAAAAGCAGGGGGCGCGTCATAGTATGTACCTTGCCCTATAGACCAGTCCCGTACGAAGGCGCATGTAAGTATCATCACAAAACGACGAAATGAAAAAGGATTACCTTCAATAGCTGCCAGGGTAGGCAAAAGATCTGCGCCGACTCGATCGGAAATTAATTGGCGGTACCGCGACGACATACTACGGCGAAAACCATTAGATCGCGAACGGAAATCGCGGAATACCGAGTTCTAATAGATAATTGAACGTTCTGTAACTCAGCTGACTACACAAACGTAAGCGTGTAAACGGTTAACCGATAAGAACTGAAGAAGCGACGACGATGCCAGAATTACCCGGCCGAGAACGGAGCATAGAGAAGATATGCGGCGGCGTTCCCGATACATTAAGAAGGGATTAGTCTTCGCAGTACCGTTTACCTCTAAATTTTTAACGCTGAATCCATTGTGATGGATACCGGCCTGATTGGTGCCCTCTGGAGGTGGGTATGGGTCAAGATGGGTACCTTCCCACATATCTTGAATGGGTTTTCGGGATTCACGGGTACCTATGGACCTGGAGCATGAGAAAATGTGTAAGAGTATACTCATTCAACCGACTTTTGAGGTATGTATGTAGGTACCCATACCCACTTCCAGAGGGCCCCACTTGGTCCGGGACTCATCACAATGGATTTAGCGTCAAAAACCAGTGGTAGGAAATTCAGTAGAAAGTTAGTGGTGGATAACTAATCCTTCATGATGCTTCATGCTCATCTCTTCTCTATGCTCTGTTCTCGGCCCTGTTATCTAGCGTCGTCATTGCTTCTCCTGTACGCGTAGGTAGTCAGCTGGGTCACCGAATGTTTCATTCTTATTGAAACTCAGTATTCCGTATTCTCCGTTCGCGATCGAATAGTCTTCGCCGTAGTGTGTTGTCGCTGTACCGCCAATTAATTACCGATCGAGTCGTCGCAGATCTTTTGCCTACCCTGACAGCTATTGAAGGTAATCCTTCTTCTAATTTGAACCTCGGACCAGGCGCATGGAAACTAATTTAAAAACATGGGGGAAACGGTGGGTGCGGCAGGTCCCAGACCCATTCCAATCGATTTAGTGTCCATGATTTAGTGGAAAATGACACCCCACGCGCCCAGGTACCAGAAATCTCATAAACACGTATTTAAAATGAGTAATATATACCCAATTTGACCCATAACTTCTTCCAGTGGGTGGCAATCGTTCTGGGACCCATTCCATTGGATTCAGCTTCCAAAATTTAGTGGAAAATGATACCCCACTCGCCAAGATCGCCCAAAATCATGAAAATCCATTATTCAAAAAAACACATTTTCACCCCTACCCCGCCCAAATTTGGTCCGATCGGGCTGTAAAGTTTTGAGGACCGTCCTAGGCCTGAAACAGACCCTAGACCCAAATTTCAGATTTTTAGAAAATTGTCTACTACCAAAAACGGCGCGGAACATGGACGGCGTACGGCGTACGGCGGACGGACATCAACCTTTTTTGACCAGGACATCATGAAACGTCCAGAAAAAAAATTTGAGCCAAATCGGAGAGGTTGACCATTATCATGAAAACATAGGTTGATTATTCGAGGAATAACCAACCAAAAGAGAGAGTAATAATTGAACGATGCTTTGGCCAACTGAAACGCAGGTTTCCTATCTTTCAATACGTTTGTCGCGTGAAATTGGAAAATGTACCGAAAATATTAGTTGCCTGTATAACATTGCAAAAACTTTACGCGATCCTGATTTCGAACCTATGGATGAGGCCCTAGAAGGAGATGAAGAAAACCATGGCAACCAGTGCTCACTCTACTCAACCTTCTACTTCTGCTTGAAGGATATCCTCGCAAGTATAAGGTAATCATTATGAATATGGAAAGAAGGATATGCTCATGCTCTTACCTTTTACTTTTGAGCATAACCTTACATTTCTACCTTATGCTTAGAAGGATATGCTTCATTTTGGTTGGTTATTCCTTGAATAATCAACCTATGTTTTCATGCAAATGGTCAACCTCTCTGATTCGGCTCAAAATTTTTTTCTGGACGTTTCATGGTGTCTAGATCAAAAAACGCTGCAAATTCTTACACAGGACACGCATGGAAACTTATTTAAAACATGGGGGAAATGGGAAAACGGTGGGTGCGGCGGGTCCTAGACCCATTCCAATCGATTCAGGATCCAAAATTTAGTGGGAAATGATACCCCACACGCCTAGGTTCCAGAAATCTCAAAAACACATATTCAAAATGAGTAATATATACCGTATTTGACTCATAACTTCTTCCAGTGGGTGCCGATCGTTCTGGGACCCATTTCATTTGATTCAGCGTCCAAAATTTAGTGGAAAATGATACCCCACTCGCCTAGATCGCCCAAAATCTCGAAAATCCATTTTTCAAAAAACACATTTTGACCCCTACCCCGCCCAAATTTGGTCCGATCGGGCTGAAAAGCTTGGAGGACCGTCCTAGGCCGGGAACAGACCCCTGACCCAAATTTCAGATTTTTAGAAAATTTTCTACTACCAAAAACGGCGTGGACGGCGGACGGACATTGACCTTTTTGGTTGGTTATTCCTTGAATAATCAACCTATGTTTTCATGATAATGGTCAACCTCTCCGATTCGGCTCAAAATTTTTTTCTGGACGTTTCATGATGTCCTGATCAAAAAAAGTCAATGTCCGTCCGCCGTACGCCGTACGCCGTACGCCGTCCATTGTCCACGCCGTTTTTGGTAGTAGAAAATTTTCTAAAAATCTGAAATTTGGGTCAGGGGTCTGTTCCCAGCCGAGATGGGTCCTCGAAACTTTTCAGCCCGATCGGACCAAATTAGGAGGGGGTAGGGGTTTTTTGAAAAATGGATTTTCGAGATTTTGGGTGATTTAGGCGAGTGGGGTGTCATTTTCCACTAAATTTTGGACGCTGAATCCAATAAAATGGGTCCCAGAACAATTGGCACCCACTGAAAGAAGTTATGGGTCAAATTGGGTATTTATTACCCAATTTGATTATGTTTTCGGGATTTCATCTACCTAGGCGTGTGGGGTATCATTTTCCACTAAATTTTGGACGCTGAATTCAATGATGTGTGTCCCAGAACGATTGGCACCCACCGGAAGAAGTTATGGGTCAAAATGGGTATGTATCCACCCATTTTGTATGTGTCAGGATTTCTGGTGCCTAGGCGTGTGGGGTATCATATTCCACTAAATTTTGGACCCTGAATCGATTGGAATGGGTCTGGGACCCACCACACCCACTGTTTCCCCCATTCGAGGAATAACCAACCCGTGTGTAAGAATTTGCAGATTTTTGATCTAGACATCATGAAACGTCCAGAAAAAATTTTTGAGCCGAATCGGAGAGGTTGACCATTTGCATGAAAACATAGGTTGATTAATCAAGGAATAACCAAGCAAAACGAACCTGAAGATCGAAAGGGAGAAAATTAATAATAGGTATCTTTGCCGAGCCATAAAACGAAAACGAATGGCCGCGGCCGTGGGGACGAGTGGGACGATAAAAAGATTGACGCGTAGTCAAGATAGCAACGGAACATAGACCCCTTTACTTGAATGCAAATTTTGGTGTTTCTTTCATTTTGGCGCCCGATAGCGGGGGTTACAGTCGTCACTGGAGATGGATCTCTAACCAAACGAAAAATTCAAAAAAGTGACATAGACCCCTATTTGGCCGAGCTATTCAATTATAATTGAAAACAAGGACACGTTGCAAAGGAGGATATGCATCAACCTAGCCTAGAATTGAGATTGTAAATTAAACATGTATCGGGAGTCATGATATAAAGGGCACGATTATACAGGAAATACAATTAATGAACAAATAAACGTAGCGCTACGATACCTGCTGACGAAAACGGAACACAATGTCACAGCTTCGGTCGACTTCCGTATGGTAGCAGCTCACTTCAGAGCCAGGATGGACTGAGTGAGATGACATTCACGACAGGGAATGAAATATACGACAGGTTGGACGCCCCAGCAACAACTGAGACACTCCGAGGCGTCCTTTTGGGTGTCGGGATTCAGGGGCTTTCTTTGACAAATGGGAGAATTGTTTGGTTTTTTCCGTTTTTTGCCAGGAACAAGTTCAAATTCCTCCTCATCAGTATAGTATTGAACTATTGGTTCATCAATTGTTTGGTTTTGAACTTCCACTCTGACATCTGCCTGGTTTTGGGTGTTTTCTGTCATTGGCTCGTCTACTTGATTATCCTGCTGTCCCACATCATTTTTCGATAAGAGTTCAGCAATAATTTTCTGATCCTCCTTCATTTGAGAGACTGCATCCAACAAGTGCTGGCCCAATAAGCTGATGAAATTTTTACATTGATTAACTTCCTCACGGAGGAAGTTGCTGTACACTTCAGCAGACTGACCTGGAACAGGCTGAGACAATGGGGTCATAGCCATCCGAAGTCCTTTCTCGGCAATTTCCGTAAGTTGATCCATTTTGCGATGGGTACCGGTCAGCGAGTTTCACGATTTCTGGGGCACGGCCAGCACCGCACCATCACGTAATCACTTTTCGCGCTGAATGTTTGTTTATAAACTGTCCGAGCTAAAGAACACCTTCCTCGACGGTGGTTGGAAGACAACTAAAAAAAAGCAGCATCATTTGAATCTGCTACTAGATAATGTAGGAGCATATGATGCTGCCGGATATACTCTAGCCTACAGCACCTGACATAGTTACATATGCCCACCTCCTTTACTTCCGTTAGCCTGTACTGTAAAAATTGTTTGAGGGATCAAATTTTCATGAAATTTCTAGTAGAATGTGAATCTGCAAACAAAAATTAGAGTTCCCAATTGAAATAAGGATGTTTGAATTTAAAAAAACAATTTTTGTTTGCTCTCATTGATAAGATTTTAGGGAGAGAGGGTGGGGGACAATTTGTGGGACACCCTGTATAATGAGCACGAAATAACGACCGACCTTCAAATTCTATTCTATTCCCTGTGATAGAATTTGCAGCGTGTTGTGATCTATTAACCTCAAAACGCAATCGGTAAAATTTTGGGGAAAAATGAGAGGTTGACCTTCATGAAAACATGGGTTGGTCATAAAAGGGAAACCAACCAAGACGACGAGAGAAGAAAAGAGGCGGAGAGAACGGCGGTGGCTGAGGGAACGCGGGATCGGGTCAAATGCGTTCGCAGAACACTTTTTTTTTTTTTTTTTTTTTTTTTTTTTCGGAGGAAGGTGAGGAAAATCTTCATAAGATATCGGGGGGGGGGGGGGGGGGGGGGGTGGGTGGGGGGTGGGGGTGTGGGGGGGTGGTTGTTGTTGGTTTTTGTGGGTTTTTTTGTTGTTTTTTGGTTTTTTGTTTTTTTTTTTATTGTTTTTTTTTTT
>CM033998.1:31700992-31916956 GCA_019603395.1 Cyrtorhinus lividipennis | reverse complement strand
ATGAGCGGTATGGTCCTCGAGCAATTAATTGCTTCTCACGTAATTCTAATATATAAATGCTACCATGCACTTTATTCTGCTAGTAAAATGTCTCCGATCAGATTTAAGAAACCCCTGTACGATAAGATACCCTTGGATAAAATAGTCCTCGAAAGGGAGGTTACGACACACAATACTGACTCCTTGTTTTGACACTTCTCGTACCAATGTGGGTTTCAGGATGAGAGCTCTTGCTGTTGGAATGTAGCCAAGAACGACGGTGTCACAACTCTTCATGCCACACAACTTCTCATAAACGGGAACTGCCTAAAGCCGGACGAATCGTTTCGCAGCTTGCGTCATATTGTAGTGATAAGAAAGTACTTAAGTGGAGATTTTCGGATGTAGCTATTTATCGGTCGATGGACGAAGTATGAGAACTGACTATCCTCTTGAAGAAAGACTATCCCGATAGAACAGCGTTCGCACTGATCCTAAAATAAACTGAGGATAAAACAAATTTTCAAAGAAGAATGAAAGAAAGGTCGTCTCAACAATGGAACACGTTGGTTGGCAGCTCCTTGAATGGACTTATTCTCTGGGATAACAACCGCCTATACACCTACATCATTAAGATCGAGGGGATTTTGATTGACAAGTGATACATAAACCCGCCATTTTCGGAGGGGAGGTGGTGCAAAAATCTCTCAACTCAGAGCTCAACTCGTATTTATACAAGTTAATGCAAAATGAATGCAGGAAAACGCTCAAAACCAACAATTCAGTCGACCTTATTTCGATGACATAACATTTAATCCCTGACTCCAAAAACGGTTATTGTTATTATTCCACTAGAGAATATTCTTTAGAGAATTTAGGTTTATCATTCCTCATATTTATTTACGGGAAAACAGTAAGTGTAGAGTCCCGGATTCATTCCGATCGATTCATCGTCCAACATTTAATAGAAAATGATACCTCCACGCTTAGGAACCAGAAATATCGAAAACCCACTTTCACAATAGGTAGGAACCCATGCCCATCTCCAGCGTGCACGAATAGGTTCGGTACCCATCTCAATGAATTCTGAGTTCAGAATGAAGTAGAAAATGATACCCTACATGCGAACTTCCCCAAAGGGCCCAAAACAGAGCTTCAAAATACTCATTTTCACACATACTCTTTCCAAATTAGGGCCGATCATGCTGACAGTTTTCAAGAACCAACTAAAGCCAGAAAGAAGTCCCTGACCAAAATTTCCGATTTTGAAAAAAAAATCTACAACGAAAAAAGGCATGGAAGGTGGTAGGACATTTTGGTATTTTGAACTAGACATCTTGAGACGTTAACTGTCAAATTTTGGCACCAATAGGAGAGGTTGTCCTCAGGCATGATTACACGGGTTGACTGTTCAAGGAATAATAGAACAAAAATGGCTAATTTGACCAAAAACAAAGTCTAATTAACTTAATGAGGCGTTTTAATTATCATGCGTGATTCAATAAAACCTTCGGTCGGATTGACCGTTTTTGTTCATGAGTGTGGCGACGTTCTTATTTTATGAATTGAAAAGTCAAACCTATAATGATGTAGGTTGTTTGAATTTTGAACCAAACTTCCGCTCTGGTGTCCAGAAGGTCAGAATGGTCAGAAAGAATAGGGCGCCTCTTTTATAGGTAAAGCATCTTTAATGGACCAATCCTCAGGGGGCATCAACAATTGTCCTTGCGGGGTAGGAAGAGTTTTCAGATTATAGATATTGAAGACCACACTTGATTAATGGACCCCTTACGTATTAATGTACCCCTTCTGGAATAATACTGCCTTATACCGAATCACATTTTTAATAAGTTTCACTGTTAAGAGAAAAAAGAGAAGAAAAAGAAAAAAATGTTACTACCGAAATCGGCGTACGGCTATTTGCTAATTTTGATCTAGACACCTTGAAACGTTCAGAAAAAAAATTTGGGCCGACTCGGAGAGATCGAATTTTTGCATGAAAACATAGGTTGATTCAAGGAATAACCAACCAAAACGGCGTGGACGGCGGACGGACGATTTGAATTTTATTTTTTAATCTAATTAGCACCAAACATCAATGTATTCATTTTGGAACAAGCGTAGTCTTCGCAAGATTTCATGAAAATGTACACTATCACTCGGTTTTTTGTGTATTCAACTTTCACACCTGTTTTCAATGATGATTCACGAAGTTGGATTCTCATCAGCATGAAGAGAATAGAAATGCGTAGTAATGATCTAATCATCTACGATAAACCTTATCGTTAAGAGGATGTAGCCAATTGTAACGGTGAAACCATGCTTTGTGCCTGGGGAAGCGTAAGTTGACTTTTTTCCTGGTAGGATCGTTTTGCCCTTGAAAAAAAGACATTCTCCTTATTATAAAATTTTAATTTTTCTTTGGTTATACAACATTAAACTTAAAATTTTGTACATGAAAATTAAATATTGAAGCTTTCTCTCGCGTTATAAATAGTGCAAATTCCCAAACCGACTTGTCCGTCCGCTTTCCAGTCCTAGAAGTGCTTTTTGATTGGGTACGGAATTTAATGCCAGAGCAATTTCCACTTAAGTAAAATAGGGGAACGTAATGGGTTATTTAGAATGTTGATTATTGCAGGTTTCTGGGTCTAGGCGTCTGGGGTGAATCATGGTTGAATATTACTGTTGGAGAATCGACCAAACAGGAGTACGAATCATGGTTCTCCTAATATGAAGGAGACCCGGTATTCGGTATTTCGTATTCAATGCGTAGGTCTGGTTCTACACCGCGATAGTAAGGCCCATAATATCGTACTGATGTACTGTGTGGTGGCCTAAGGTTAATCAGGTGGGGGCCTATCGCTCCTTCACCAGTGTGCAGAGACTAGCCTGCCTAACCATCACAGGAGCCATGCATGGTACTCCTACAGCCACCATGGAGGTACTGCTGGGCCTGCCCCCTATAGATATCTTCATCAAGGGAGAGGCTGCAATGGCCTCCCTGAGGCTGAAATGGAATGGAACTTGGCGGGAATCAACCCATCAGGGCCATACTACAATTCTGAGAGAGATAAACACACCACTACTAGATATGGTGGCTGATGTCATGCCCAGAACTCCCTCCAAACCCCACCAATATAAGTCATCAATGACTTCTGCGGGGCGAAGGGTCATACAGTGCTGTCCCAGTGACCTGATCTGGTACACTGATGGGTCCAGAATGGTAACAGGGACAGGTGCTGGGGTGTATGGAGCCAAACCTAGGTGGCAATACTCTACACCACTAGGGAAATACACCTCCGTTTTCCAGGCCGAAATTCTGGCAATCAATGCATGTGCCCTGGAGAGTCTGAGGAGAGGACATACTAATGCACACCTCCGCATTCTCTCCGACAGCCAGGCGTCGATTAAAGCACTCACAGCACCCAACATCTCATCAAAGGTGGTGAAGGACTGTGAACAGACTCTCTGTGCTCTAGCGGCCCGCAATACAGTGTCCCTTGAGTGGGTGGCGGGGCACAGGGGAATTGAGGGCAACGAAAAAGCCGATGAGCTGGCCAGGAGGGGCTCTAAAACCCCCTTTGTGGGCCCAGAGCCGGCTGTAGGTTTGCCCAAAAGCTCCTTCAGAGCTGCCATCAAGGAGTGGACGCACAAGAAACACACCGACAGATGGCGGAATATTGAGGGACATGTCCACAGTAAGCGTATGGTGGCAAAACCCCATCCATCACTCACCAAGGACCTACTCAGACTTAAACGCGGCAACCTAAGAGCGATAGTTGGCCTACTAACCGGCTTCGCTCCTCTGCGTTTTCATCTGAACCGCATAGGGGTAACACAACCAACAACTCTATGCAGATTCTGTGAGGAAGCAGACGAAACTGCAACTCACATAATCTTTGAGTGCCCAGCACTCACATCCCGCAGATACACCCTCTTTGGGACACAAACCCCAATGAGAACCGTACCCTGCAATAAGTTAGTCCACAACCTAACAACCCTCATCAGGGGACTAGGGCTGTTTGTGGACTAAAGAATGAGACACCTAGAGAAGCACAACAAGCCACTAGGCTTCCGCGCTTGGGGCCCCCCTTAACCCCTCCTCTAGGTGCCTTTTTACCATTTACCATTTATTTTTAGGTTCTAACTTCATTCCTGAAATATTCTATGGGGAGGTTGGATTATCTGTTTCACATCATGAGGTGGAGAACACGAGGTTTAAACGAGTCGGTACGCTCGCCAACTTCCTAATACTCATTGTTAGAGCCTTGTATAATATTTGAGCGGCAACGAAAAAGAGGTGCCAACCCACCGGAACAGGTACCTGAGCTCAACTAATTAGGCTCTAAAGTGCCTATTTTTCCAAACCGTTACAATATTCAGAAATTGACCTGTGTGAGAAGCAAGTGGGACGTGGAAGCGTAAATCAGGTCCAAGCAACAAGGCCAATACGTAGTACAACGTACAACTGTTGTGAACTAGTGGAATCAAAAAGCTACAGAATTCACAAGTGCCGTCCTAATTACTATGCTTTCAATTTATCATTATTACTATTATTTTTTTATGTTAAAAATTATTCTACAGTAGTGGATCATTCCGGGGAGCAAGAGTATGGGGGAAAAAGCGAGTGTGGAGTGTCCTAATTACTATGGTTTCAATTTATCATTATTACTATTATTTTTTTATGTTAAAAATTATTCTACAGTAGTGGATCATTCCGGGGAGCAAGAGTATGGGGGAAAAAGCGAGTGTGGAGTGTCCTAATTACTATGGTTTCAATTTATCATTATTACTATTATTTTTTTATGTTAAAAATTATTCTACAGTAGTGGATCATTTCGGGGAGCAAGAGTATGGGGGAAAAAGCGAGTGTGGAGTGTCCCGGACTCATTTCAATTGATTCAGCGCCCACATTTAGTTGAATACCCCACACGCTTGGGTACCCAAAAATCTCGAAAACACCTCATTCGAAATAGCCCCCGCTATGAACCAATGAATCAGGGCCCATCTCAATGGATTCAGCGTCCAAAATCTAGTGGAAGATAATACCCCACTTGCGTTGTTCCCAAAAAGGCCTGAAAATCGAGTATCAAAAAACTTACCTCAACCCTTAAACTTTTTACGGCTAAAAAAGGGGTGAACGGCGTATGAACATTTCGGGTTTTTTTCAAAATTTTTAATCTTGACATCATGAAACGTATACTGTTAATCATTGGCATCAATAGAGAGGCCGACCTCTGACAAGTTCAATGAATTATCAACCAAAAGCGCATCTACGGTACATTCATAGGGCTGTATTTAATATTATGTTTGATAAATCTAATATTATTATCAATATCAACACTATTCAATCGCCCCTTTCGGTATTTTCCGCATGAGTTTTTTTTTTTTTTTTTTTTTTTTTTTGGCAAATTGCACTGGTCAGTTGGCAAGCCCGATCTGAACGCCGATGGGCGCAGAAAAGTCTTTGACACAACTCGACGTAGTGCATTACCGTACATTTACAATAATTACATGCACAAAGAAGTAGCGAGGAGGACATTGGCCAGCTTTCCTTCAACGGAGGTTCTTTGGCCAAGGCAGTCATGAGCCAATCATTTCAGGGCCGCGCTGCCTTGACATGAGCAGTTGAGGCAGTGGGTGGACTCGGCCAGATTTCTAAAAGAATATTCTTCTGTTACGTCTAAACAATCGTGAGAAGATTATTCTATAAATATATTCTACTGATGTCCGCGTAATCAATCACTTTTAGTTTTAGCCAGATATGGGCCGGTCGCCCATGACATTTTTTGCGCAGGCTGTAGGCCTATCCCAAAGGCGCGAAATGCTAAAATGAGTCCCGATCCTCCTTCGGAAGACATCTGGCCACGACCACGACACTACATGATATATAATGACGTAGTTGACGTGACGCCCTAAGGCTGAAATGCCTGATTACTCCAGTTTACTTCAATTACATTATTGTCCTGCGGGAACGTTAGTTGGTTATACTCTTCCATAAGAGGTGTTTCCAAGCTATCAAGTTACCTTACAGGTTTTATTCACGAAATTCTTAATTTAATAATGATATGATTTAATTTGGTTTAGCGAGATAATCCAATTTAATTATTCATAACTAGATATAAAAAAAATAGCGAAACGAGTAACCAGGCGAGGAGGGGACCCACTAACAAAATGTATGGCTAATACTAACAATAATGGCGAAGGTACAGTTTGCGCTGCAAACCTGTAAGTACTCAAGTTAGTGTGGGTTGGAGCAGAGTCGTTCAAAATGAAAATGGCCTTCCACGAAATGCGTCTCGTTATAGCCACCAAGTCATCAAGGATCCAGAGTTTGTAAGTTGCACATTCCAAACAGAAACGGAGGTACAACAAAAAAGCGGAAAGAGCGTGGGAAAGTGATAAGGTACACAATACCTACCTGTTGGTAATACTCAAAAGAGAATGAGTGGGAGACGGTTGTGTTTGAGATGATATGAAGACGATCCCTTCGTCGAGAACAGCCTCAATAGAAGGTGGTGATGACAATTCGATGAAACGTTGGAGGAACGCCCGGCAACCCGTTAGCTCTCGGAGAGAGCTTGGATCCCCAAGGAAGAACTTGCGGTGGGCTAAGAGCCACAGACGGTTAGACCGAGGGGGGCATAGTGTCACACAACAGGATCAACAGAATCGGAACCCGACAAACGTCCTGCAAAACGGGTACGGATTGGTACGGCCCCAAACGGGATTCAGTTGAGAAATGCACTAGAAAAATCCCACTATCGAAGAAGAAGTTAAAAAAGAAGAAGGGGAATAGCGAAGACAAAACCTGAATCGATGTAGGCAACAAGCATCACATATACACGAATCTGAAGAGAGCTCTAGACAGCTAACCATCCCCCTAGTTGATTACTCGATTTAATTTTGGAATCGCGGACCATCCAACGACTTCTTCAGTTAGGTCTCCGTATTAAACTAGGAGTCCTTTGCTTCTCTCTGGGTACCTAATATTAGTTTGTCACGCTTCTTCATCACTTATAATGTCGCCATTAGGGTCGCTTGTTCTCTCGCTTCGCTTCGCACGACCACGTGCGAACTCGCGCAAAATCGCGTCCCAGTGGATATTAGCCGTATACTAGGGATGCAACTATCGGATAACAATATCGATATATCGAGTATCGATAGTTTCAAAAAATATCGAAATAGTAATTTGATATATCGATGAAAAAATATCGATATTCCGATATATCGGCCTTTGATATTTTATTTAGAAGAAAAAATCTAAATTACAACATTGCAAATTTAGAATTCAGACACCGAATTCCAGTGAATAAAAAACCTCGACTTTTTTGAGGAGGGTGTAGGTAGGTATAGAAAAAAATGCACCCATACAAAAATGCACGTTTGTTCACTAAAAAACTTGTAAAGAAATATAAGCACGTTTATCTATGAAAAATGTACCCATACAAAAATGCACGTTTATTTACTAAAAAAAACTTACAATAATGAAATAAAAGCACGTTCACTAAAAATACTTAATATATTGAAATAATCTCACCTATACTTAATACAATGAGGTCAATCAAACCAATATTTGTTTGGGATTGAAGTCAGGAAGACGCGTTGCTTCACGTGTTTCCCAGATAATCGACTACTCAAATCAGGTACGGACAGATTAACTGCCGAAGCAACTCTCTCAGATGATACCGATGAGGCACAAGGAATTAGGTATTTCAATGCAATTTCTGAGAGCACAGGGGTAAAGTGACGACTGTCAATCCAAAACTGCCAGGGTTTGAGTCCTTTGGCAGGATAGGTTGATCCAAATATTGTTTGAAGTCACTCGGGACGCCTCTCTCAGTAGCATGCTGAATCGTTGTCGTTATTTTGACAATTTCTTCGTGCCTGTTCCAAATGCTTCCACTTCCACTCTGATCGGTTTGTGTTGAAAATGGAAGTTCTGGTGATAGCTGTCCCCTCCTTCTATGTTCCATTCGAATTTCTCCTGAAACGCCGTCACTGCTTTACCAAAAAAAAAAAAAAAAAATTAATATCGGACCCGATAGTGCTATTTTAATATCGATATTCCGATATATGTATCAAAATAAAAAATATCGGAAAAATATATCGATATATTGCAAGAAAAATATCGATATTTCGATATATCGATATTTGTTATACATCCCTACCGTATACAGTCCACTCTCGTTATCCCGTCAAAGATCTAACCCCAATCTGCTCGCAACTGATGCATAATCCTGCTTGAAGCTTTTTATTTTCCGTAAGATAGAGTAGGCAACCCAATGACCAAATCCTCATTCAACGTTCGACACCGTTAACAATTGGTTGGTTTAGCAGTGGATAGAAATGTGGTAGATGCGCTCCATGTGCTTTTTAAGCTCCGTTTTTCATTACCTTCTAAACCTACCACTTACTACAAACATGACTTACAAACCAGTTGATTCCTTGATTTATTTTTGAATCTGTGGAGGAAACTAACATACCTATCCTTCCTACAGTATAGTCTTCGTATATTTAAACTAAGAGTCTTTTATTTATATCTAGGTGCATAATCCTGGTTACACTACGAGCTTCTTCATCTGTTGTAATATAATACTTACGTGCAAAGCCTATGAAGTTGAATTGTGTTATTAGGGTCGCTTGATCTAGTTCTCCAAGATGAATTTTTCTCTTCTCTTTTTTGATTTAATTGGTTCACACAAAATAAAAACATATTGAACCATACGTTACGGTCCATCCTCGTGATCCTATCTCTGAGGATATACAGTGATCTAAACCCGATTTGCACGTAACTTAAGCAAAATCCTAATTTTCTACCTGAAGATTTTTACTGTCCGTAAAGTAGCAACCTAGAGACCAAATAATTAATTCTCATTCAACTATCGTTGGTTTCGCAATAGGTAGAAGTGAAAAGATGCGATCCTAGTGCATCAAACTCTGTAGTTTGCTACCTACTGAACTTATAATTTCCTACAAAAATAAGGAAGTAAGGGAACACAGGAAATGTTACATTTCGGAATGAATACCTAATATATAAATATTGAGATCAGTTTGCCCATCAGGTGGGCTGATCAGTAAATTGTTTAACTGATAAATTAAAGACCGGCTTATCTCATGGTCGAGGATTATTGCGAAGGTTACATAGGTGTTTTTTGAATAAATAAATTTCATCATGTACAGTTGGAGTATAATTTTGAAGACCGATATGACCGACACTAGCAACTAACTTGAAAACAAAATTTAATTTTTCGACAACGTTGATTACAGCAATTGTCGGCACAGAAAGATGACATAAGGGCCAATTTTCTTTAGTCCACTTTGGAACCAGATCAAACTACGTATCCTTTTTCTTTGTCCCCCCCAAAAATGTCCCACATTGAACCACCAATGAATTTTTGAGCCATTTTTGAAGATCTTAATAAAAACATGAACGCGGATAGGTATTACACCAATATTAAACCCGAAATAAAAGATCTAAAAATCATTGCAGATGACACCACGTAGATATGGGAGCCAACTTTTCAGTTTACCGAAAAATATATTAAAAACTTTATTTTTCGCTATCCCCAGAAAATATTATTTTGTACCTCTTAAGCCTGTTTCTCTACACCTGGGTATGTACTTAACCAGGAAACCTCTGCAACGACATAGTACGTTATAAACTGCAATTAAACAACACCTACTTGCCACTTGGTGTGACTGGTGGGTGTATTTTCTGCATTCATTTTTGATCCCTAATAATGGGCATAATGGACCTGCCATTCATTGCTACTTCAACTACACAAGTTCAAAAATTTCCCTGGCAGTTAGGTTGGGGCAGATTCATGATACAAGTTATAAGTAATCATGGTAGAGTATTTTGTATACACAAGTCAAAGTGGTATGAACGGTTCGTTAGCTGAAGGGCAAAGTGGTAGCTCTAATACGCTTGACGTATCATTTCTGCTCACCACCGGAAGATGGGGATACTGAGACTCAAACCCACCTACGGTGAATACTGGTTCCATAGATTGGAGAGTGGCTAGAACTCCTAAACGGTTCGCAACGCCTGGCTTTCCTGCAAAACAATTTTATACTATGTGAATCGTTTGAATAACCCACATCTGACCATTATATTTGAACGTATGTATTAAAAAAAAGATCAGGATGGTTTAGAAAAATAAGTATCTACACACAGAGTAAGTTCCTGCTAACTTCTACGAACGAGATGAGCAAAACATTCCTCCAAAAAAATTATCATTCAAGTAAGAAGGGGCATCATTATGCTTTATTGGTATGCAAAAGGTTGTACAAGACGACGGTGAGAGAAAGGAACTCACCCAATCCTTCGTTGAAGTCCTTGAACAGATCTTTCAGATCCCAACGATGATCAATACTTTTTGGATCGTAATATGTGTTGTCATTTTTCACACAATTCTTCCAGCCTGTCATGGAAGTTATCACTTTGTCCTTCTCAAGTTTTGTGAAATGTTGTTTGGCTGTTTCGAATCTAAAAAGCGGACGGAATAGAAAAGCTGTTCAAGAAAATAAAGCAAATAGTGGGCTGGTTCCTGTGCATTTCCTACCGATCGTAACGAAGCGGATTAATAGCGAATCCCTCTTTTGTCAGAGGAAATAACCTAATTAATGGGCTTAGAGAAATGGATGGCGTTTCGCTTTAAATCGTTTAATACGGTTATTAGCTATTTAAAATGTTGTTGCTTGGAAATCAAATCTCTTTTTGGATCAACCAAACTCTTGGGATCGGGAAGTTTTTTTTTTGTTAAAATTTAATGGCTCTTATCATTTTTGATGGCTAAAAACAGTTTTCCACGTTTCTGTACGCACCAACAATATGGAGGCATTCTTTACCTCCTCTTCCTGTCCTCGTCTTTCAAATTCTCCTCTTGAACAGGGGATATCTCTTTCCGGCTTCTGCTGCTGGAGAGGGGCTGATTTGTCTTGAATACGCCCCTATTGTGGAATAATAAGTCTTTGGGCAGTCTTGTTTCTGTCCTGAAATTTGGGTACAATCAGTGTTCATTTAAAATGTTTTTGGAAACGCTCAACTCAAAAACATAGTCCAGGGTAATTATTTCCCCCGGTTAAGTGAGGTATAACTGAGGTTTATCTGAAATAACCTGTTCGCCATGTTGTCCCAAAAATCTTTCCAAGCTTTGACGGGTGTTGGTATTGGTATGATATCCTTCTTGACTGGGTAGGGCCCAAACGAATACACAGCGTTCCCTTTGCTCGGGCCTCTGTACTTTTTGCATTTATCAAACGCTTGAATGAATGACAGCGTCATTCGTAAATGCCTCTTACAGGTTGCTCCTTTTTGCTTCATTATACAGCGGTTCGATGGTTTTCTGGCCCATTTTCTCCGAGAGAGGTATTTGAAATGTTGGAACCCAAGCTGTGGGAGGAACAAAATTACCGAAAATGTAAATGTACCATTGAGCCATATATTTAAAACAAGGATCATAGTGGCAAAGGAAGGCAATCATGAGAGAATGTACATAAGCCTGTGCATGTTAGACGTTAGTCTTCATAAATGGCTGTTCCAGTAATTGGTAGTTCATTGCTGTCGATATTCACTGCCGGAAAATTAAAATATTAGAACATTAAAAATCGAATCGACAAATTAGGATTATTTGCAATACAATTTTCGTAATTGATGTTTTATTTGCTGTTGGGCCAAAGGCATAGGCTCTCTGAGACTGCAAATAGTGAGTATATAAAAAGAAAAAACTAGAAAATCAGCCCCCCCCCCATCCTCAGTAATTCAGTTGACTTTCCTAGGAGGTGTCCTCACTTTACTTTTTTCGTTAATATATGAACGTTTGCCGATAGTCTTATGCAATCAACACTCTCCAAATAAGGAAGGAATTCAAACATACGATTTATTCTCCCGATAAACTCCTGAGCAACAACAACAAGAACACTACAGAACAATTCATACTGTATGTAGTAGGCCAAATTAGCCGAAGCAGAATCATGAAAGCATTATTCGTTTAGACACTTACGTTCTTCTTGGTTTTCTCATCGACCTCCTCTTCAATTGCAGGCCAAACTCCATTTGGATGGAAATCGCTGGAGTAATAGAGGTTAGTGGACTCACAAGGCTTTCCGGACCCTACCTCATCCACTATGACCGTCAACATTTGGCCGTCACTAATAGCTGATAAAGGCTCATGCGAGGACTTTATTTCATGGCAATGCTCGTGTAAGGTATTTTCCATTGATCCTGATGCCACCCATTGTGATTGTACACATTTAGGGTATACCAAAGGCTTATTGTAACTTTTAAAAACATTCCGATCGTCATCTTCCGAGCCGGATTCCCCATCTCCCGGTGATAAAAGGTCGATGCTCATCAACGTCGCTTTGTAAATCCCATCTGGGGCGTTATCGGAATTGAAGTTACCTGAGCCTAACGAATGTTCGAGGTCAAATCCTTTTTTCCTGCCTGAAGCTTTGTTTATCGACGCGCTTGTAGAAGAGGCCGTGCAGTTATTGATGGTACTCGTGATAGAGCAAGTACGCTCTCGTGCTCTTTCTTGACTTTCCGACAGCGATATTTCATCATCCGTACTCGTGAGTGCAATGGTTTCATAGTTCACTTTCAAATCCATCTCGATGACTTTTTCACTGTAATTAGTCATCCCGCTGCTTGAAGTGTCGTCACTGTTGAATGTGTCTGACTTTTTGGTCCTTGAAAGGAAAAGAATCATGGCTACTGTGTTCTCTCACGAGCAAGCGTTTGTTCGGTTTTCTTGGTTCATTAGGAGACGGCCCTGATTTATCTCCTTCAATAAAAGGTTCTTCTGTCTGAATACAATATATAAAACTCTCCCCTACTTGGATGCATTTAGACAACTTGTGGACGTAGAAAGCTTGATTCGTAGCTATTTCACAGCATGCAACGTCTGTATTCACTCCTGTAAGTGGGACAATTATTTGAATGAGGATTTCTCTTCTCTCAGGGAAAAATTAAGAATAAAAGTGAACACGTGATCCTCTCATGTAAACCTCTACAAAATTTTACGTATTTTCTATTTGAAGAAACCGTCGTTGATGTGTTTGATGACATGGACGGTGAAATTCCATGTTCAAACTGTTATAGTAATAGTGTGCATTTGAGGCCTCGTTGAACCCAATAAGATCATAACCTAATGTTTAAAAAGATTCAACTTCGTTCGAGGTTTAACTGTTTCACTGTCAAAATAACGTACAGTACTTATAAGAAAGAAATAACATATTATTTTTTTTCAAATTAAATGCCCGCGAATGAACATGGAACTAGCATAGTGTGGTATTATTTGCCCTTCATTTCACTCACCAATGCTCCTGCGCTGAGACCAAATACGGCCATGGACGATTTTGGTAGTCTCGCTTTCGCTAGACGTTACTTCTGTTACTTCGTGGTTGAATGGTCGTACCATGTTAAGAGGAGGAAAAGTTGGTTCTTTTCGGGTTTTCGGAGCATCAATTCCATCCGGACTAATTAATGATTGGAAGGTGCCCCGGTCTAAAATCAAGTAAATTTCATTACTCTCAACTCAAAAAAAAAAAAATAAAAATAAAAATAATAAAAAATAATAATAATAATAAAAAAAAAGATTACTTATAAAATTCATTGTGATTTCCTGTAAACCATAAAAAATGGGTTCCTTATTCATGATACAGTATTCAAATCAGGCACCTTCCAGACTCGACAAAGAAAGACTGATGAAAGTTTTGCCACGCCCAAAATGGGGGAATGCATTGCAAATGAACTCAGCTCACTGTCACCGAAAATGTATTTACGGAGGTCGCAAATTGGATCATCATTTTAACTAGTATTTGGTTAATATCAATTCGTCGATAGAGAGGTTACGCTTTTCCGTTTGCTTCTGTCTGTTCGACTCCTAGAACACCAGGCACAAAATCCATTTGAATGATCCTGTCGTAAATTTGACGTGTTTTATCCTCAAATAGACGATAGTTCGTCGTCTCTCCGCTGGATTGACTCTAAATCGTATGTACAATGCGCGATATTTACTCGACAAGCGCTGTGAGCTAAGCCGAGATTATTTTTTCCCTGTTTGCAATCTGGTTGCCCGTACACATGGAGACGTACTTTATCACGCTTGTTTCGTCCGGCACCGGATTGGTTGAATTGAATTCGCTAGAGGACAGTTTGTTATTTTTCAGGAAACGAAAACGCCCACATTTTTGAGATTTCTCGCGGGGCTCGGTTGAAACCTCATGCGTGGGACGAATGATTCACTTACCACGTGGAGCGGTAGGCGGTGGGCCGTAAAACCAATCTTCGTAAGTTTCGTGGCCGGAGAGGACCGATCCTCTGCTTGCGGCCATTTCCTCCTTCTCTGTCACGTTGGCTCCTGCCTGTCACGGAAATAGGAAAAGTCGCCCCCTCAGGTGAGACATAGGTGATTTCCCGCATCGAGGGCGGCGGGCTCGTTATGGCCGACCACAAGTTGAGCTCGGTTTGGTCGTCGTTGTTGCGTTCAACTCGTAGGTCAGGAATCCGACTCTGCATTCGGTTAGTGAACCTCCGAGCTAATATTATGGCAGCTGCTATCTGAGACAACTCCACGACCTGCTGCTTTTGCCTGCGTCACAGCAAGGAAACGAAATTATTTTAGGAAATTACGTGTACAACCATATCTGAGAGTACCTCCACCTCGACAATGCAGGGAATAACATTTGAGAAGGAATAATTTGAACGTAACCACATAGTTCACCTTCCTACCTGATGGACAAGACACCTACGCAGAGCTGCCTAGAGCATGATCAAGTCCTACATGGATCAACGTTTGATTTGCCAGCTACTGTAGGCGACAGAAGTAAGCTACGCTAGGTGTCAATTTTCACCATTCCCGATTTGAACGTAGTAAATTTGGAACACACAGCTGTTTTCTTTTCGAATTAAGGAGATCATTTGTTAAGGAATTTTTAATTTCATTTTCCCACGGAACACTAGCTAGTACAAAATAAATTTAGCAGGATGACATTTGTTTTGCATGCCTTCCCAAATGATTCAACGTCTGAAGAGTCTCTGTGTAAGAGTTTACAGCGTTTTTGGACCTGGTGACGCGGTCGACGCACACTTCACCATGAAACATGAAGTCGAATTTTTTGTCGTCGATACGTATGCATATGTGTATTATTCCAATGTAATGAACCTAAAATCTAACACCGGATCGTGTTTGAAATCCCGCTGTGGCCCTTGTTTATTCCCGATCGTCACTCACCGAACGTGAATGTGAATACATGAGTTATAACAGTTGCGCTACCCTTTATTGGAGTGTGGTACAGAATTGATTAATATATAATTCTTTATTTAAAGATATCTAGCACACGATTAGTGTCCTTATACAAACGTATTACGTAACAAGTCTCCCCTTTACACATGACAACACTTCCTGGAGTGTGAATCCCTCAATTTCAAACAATTTCTCTAACTTTTTATTAGTTATTATCCTTTTTAACAGTCTTGTTGAACTCACTGCGTAGTTTTTCTTCTTCCGGTTTGGCCTATTAGGTGACTTCTCCTTCGAAATGTGCACTATCTGGGGCTCTTCTTGGTCGTATTCCCACATCATTGAACTGGGAGGGCTGATTCGGTCTATGACGGGGGACACCACATTAATAAATTCGTCTTTTTCTGATTTGTCCCACATGCTGCTTCCAAAGTTTCCTTTGTACCTGTCCGGTGTTTGATATCAATATAATTATTTCTTGGACAATATAAATAAGGCTACTTTCAAAGATCATTGGAATAGGCAACGTTTGAACGACATGAGTTATATTGACCGTATAATGGTAGACTGAATTATACGATTAATAATGATTAAAGCATGTGGCATAATGCTACTACTAATGCCACTTACATAAAGGATGTAACAGTCTCTAACAACTTATACCGTGAAAGGTTTGGTCATTGTTAGCCTCTCCGTATAACAGCTACTTATAAACTTGGAAACAAAACTTATAGGCCACTATCCAAGTGAGGATGGCCTTTATCAGATGTATGAGGAAACTACTGATGAAAGGAATCATCCTTAAGCATACTCACCCAACTGGTGGATTTTGGATATTGACTTGAAACGGCGATCCAGGGGCGGACCAGTTATTCTTTGAGATTTCCAATGAGTAAATCCCACTCTGCGTCACTGTATATCCAACCATCAAGCCATCTTTCCTCATTTTTGTTTCTATTTGGACGATGCTCGGTCCATTCATCTCGATCTGAAAATTGAATTGAAATGATTGATCTGAACATTATTTTTGCTTCTCTAAATGGGTTTCTAAAACCACTCAATCTCAAAGACTGGTTTTCAAACCTGTATGTTTTCGAGATCGTTGCTGTACGAATAAACGAAAAACACGCCCCTCATTTTCGTGTAAGCGGAGGACAGAGCGACCCCTTTGGCAACGATGTCGCTCGATACCCTGAACCTATGTGAGCCTTCCGTTCCTTCAATTCTGTCGAGAGCCTCTTTCAACCTCGTCAAAAGGCGAAGGAATTTCTTTTCCGTCTTTTCTTCGAGCACCAATCGAGCCATGTCGTGTCTGGTCATCACCTCATCGACGAATGAAAAGTGATAAACGACGTTTATTGATTCCATTAAAAGCAACCCTTGTTTTGTTTGCAAACTATCTTACCTATTCCTCTTTACTCCTTTACCTGTCTTACAGAATAGGTCTGAGTGTGCCTCAATTCGAATCATGATTCATGAAACAACTCTCAAAAATTACTGTTCTCTCGGCGTAGAGAAAAATAAATCGCATTCGTGCAGGACTGAATCCCTTGTATAAAATGGCATTAAAAATCCTGGCTCACCTGAGGAACAGCAAATGTGGAACGTGCAAAGTCCTGCAGCGTCCACCACGTTACACATTTTCCGTTCAATTGTTCAATGTATCTTCCAAGGGTGCTTGGTCCGACTTGCCACAGTTCTTGTAAGCTTAATATGTCTTTTCCAGCAGATTCTGATACCCATTTCAAAATTTCTTGCTTCTCCCGACTCAGAGCCTTTTTTTTACCTTGGAAAGTTTGAAATTAAATAGAAGGATTGAGGCATATATTTCATTCAGAGTGGTTTCTGAGACCTATACTGCAGTATACTCATCTATGCATTACTCAGCTCAATAAGTAATTACTATTGCTATTATGATCGTTTGGTTTCATATTACAAGAACCCTCTTTTCATCCGATTTACCCGAAAAAAATACTTTTTGTTGCGTATGTTTTTAATGTCTAGGTCAAGAATCCGAAATTCCCGTCCACCGTACAAGCGTTTTTTTTGGAGTAGGACTTATTGCAAAGAAGTGAAATTTTGGTTGAAGACCGGCTTAAGTAGGTCTTTGAAACTTTTTGGACCGATCGCCCAAAACGGAGGCTGGGCGATATGGATATTATGAAAGAGGTTTTCCGAGATTTTCAGGGACCTAGGTGCTTGGGGAATCATTGAATGGATTTTGGACACAAAATCGATTGAAATAGGTCTCGGGAACGATTAGAATGTAGAAAATTTGTAATTTTTTCTAAATAGGTGTCTAATTACTCAGATGTCTCCAAAAATAATCATTACCACACAAGCGTGGTATACCTACCTATAACAATTATCCATTGTAGAATTAAAATACCACGTTTCTAATGAGCTGCATATCATTTCGGCTTACGGTGTCATAAATATGAAGAGAATACATGGATATAAGAAAATGAACCATAGGATTGTCAAATTGCCTTGAGTTGTAACTAGCGAAAAACCCATTCGCGCTTACGGCAGACCCATTCATTGTGCCTCTCTAATGAGTGATCGAAGGGCTCTGCCACAGGTCAATAATCCACTGAACCGTTAGACCATTTTGAGATCCCGGTTATATATATTATGATGAATCTCTACGGCGAGTGCTTGCTAGGTGGACTGTTTCTTCGAATTAGCGCACCAAACTGTATGTCTAGTAGGTGAGCATCGACCCCAATTTCGCCAGTTTGTCAACACAGTTCCGCGAGCGAGCGTTTAGAGTTGAGTTGTAAGTCGTAAATCGCCCCACATGTTGTTTAGCCCATTTAGGACAAAAGCGCACATGGGCCGTAATAATCGCAGTTTCTACGTTCGCAAGCAAAGCACGGATAACGTTTTACGAAGGGTTTGATTTATCGGTTATTTACAACTTTACGTGAGTTAGGAGAGGACGGGTGGCTCGAGTGGAACTTCGCGAACTATGCGCCGGGCGTCACAACTTCACCAACCTGTTTGCCTTCCATGTCATAGAAAATGGAGCTCCTCAAAGTGACTCTGAAAATCTCTGCGAGAACTATGAGTGCTTGAGTCGACAGGTAAACTTTGATGAGCTTCACAAAGACAGCTCCGAAGGTTGAACGATATCCTTGAAGAGAGAGAGGTTTATGAAACCTCATTTCGTTCGATGCGTTGCATCTTTCATCAGTTTACAGTCAAATTCTGTATTGTAAGGTACTTACTCATTCAAGAGCTTATCGGAAAAAAGCGGCACAATCCAGCCAGGCAGACAAAGGTTTGATTTATCTACAACTAAATATTAGTCAAAGAAACTGCGCACCAATTGTTTTTTGGATCACGCTCGAGAGGTAATGCTTACGTTCACGGTCTTCAGAGTACGTACCCAATTGGAAAAAAGGATAGTGAACCAACAATTGTTTTCAATGAGATCCCAATTTAAAAATACCCATTTTTCTAGATCCCATTTCAACCGATCTTAATGATTCATCTCTCAGGCAATTAGTGGAATTAATACCCCTCACGTCTAAATCCCGAAAAATCACATAAACCTGTATTTCCCAATACCCTTTTCTCTTTTGGGGTTAGAGTGAAAATGAGCTATGCACAACGGACCACGCGGCAATGTTTGTAAAAAAATTACAATTTTTTGGAGTATTTTAAATTCGGATTGCGGGTGGGCGTTTTGCATTTGGAATCTACATTCTTTGAGGTACAAGTACAATAAAAGAAGGTCTCAGGGTTAAACGTCTTAGATTGATGAGTTAGAAACAAATAACACAACAGTTCAGGTATATTTGAGCACTTCGTTAAACTAACTAGAGAGAAAAATCCATGATGGAGTAAAGAGTGAGTACACAATACACTTACCTAAAAATTGAAGGAGTGTGCTAAGCAAGGACCAAAATGTGGTGAATACACTGAGAACTAAGGTGACAGCGACTTCCATTGTTTTTCAATTGCGTATTGCCTTCAAATCATGTGAAAACAAGTCTGCAGACTTCTGCACAGGGTTGCTGTAAATTTCAAATAAGAAATCAAATATGTTCAATTCAAATTATGGTTAATGAAATTGAGTCTTATGGAATAGAGCCGAAGCCTCCGATGATGTAAACCTACAAGGAACACCCATACGAGCGAAGCTCATCTCGGGAAGTGGTTTGGCCCCTCATCCACTCTCTTACACTGAGCGGACTTCGATGAGAACGTCAGTATGTATCAAGGTATTTCAGTGAGTGCATTGTATATAGGTTCCTTTTCAAGGAAGAATCACTGTCGAGAGAAGGAAGCTGGTTTCCTTGGAGTTACGACCGAAAATATACACTATACTTACGAGTACAAGCAACATTGCTGACTCGATGATATGATCAGATTGAACCAGTTTCGTTTGACTAACCTCACATTTGAAAGTGGAGTTTGAGATGGGGTGCAGACTGGATGTTGAATTAGGGTGGCGGTGTCACACGCTACGTGTTGGGATTGGCGGTATTCCTTGGATAATTTAACGAGGTACCTACCCACCTCATCCACTATCGGGATATTCACTCCGCATCAGAGGCATTGAAATGAGATGTTGCCAGCGAAAACCGCATGTGACTCCATTCGGGTCTTCAGTAATCTAGTTAATATTAAGCGGCCCGAGGGCTGGAAACCAATTTAAGCAGTATTGATTATTTCAACCCTTTAGCGATCAGTTTCACACCGTCAGAGATGTTTCAGGCTATGCTGTAATGAGGGCCGTCAAATCAATGGTTCCCGCTCCTCAAGGGTGCTACGAACTCATTAGGATGGATATTGAATTGCGAAGAGAAGTTGACCAATCTTATTATCTTCATTGATAGATAAATTTGTACCTCATCAAATATTATAAATATAATATTTGCCTATATTTTCATATTACAACCACAGCGAATGAATGAATGAAAGAACAATTTATTCCAGCGTGAGTGAAAATGAACGCAGTATTATGCACACAATATTATAGGTAACAATAATAATAATGTTTAAGAAAAATAAATAGTAGAGTGGAAACAATTAGGTAATAAAAATATAACAGCAGAGTTTTCTAATCGTTGTAAACTTTTAATACCGTAAAGAAGAAAAAAAAACCGAATATCTACTCACCAAAAATCGAATCCTCTCTTCAGAATAAAACCAATGAAACTTAGAAAACCTCTGTAATAAGGTGACAGACCTATCCCGAATGCACCCGTAAAATGAAGTGTTACGGCTTTTTATGTGTGTCGGCCGGTATATTGGTGCCTTAAAAAATACCCTCCTATTTTTAAAAGTTGTAATTTATTCTACCAGGTATATTATTCCAGGTGGATCTTGCTCGTGTGGGGGAGCGTGTAACTGAGTAAAGTACTAAAAAAAATCTGCAAATTCTTACACATGGATTGGTTATTCCTCAAATGGGGGAAACAGTGGGTGTGGCGGGTCCCAGACCCATTCCAATCGATTCAGGGTCCAAACTTTAGTGGAAAATGATACCCAACACGCCTAGGTACCAGAAATCCCGAAAACACATATACAAAATGGGTCATATATACCCAATTTGACCCATAACCTCTTCCAGTGGGTGCCAATCGTTCTGGGACCCGTTTCATTGGATTCAGCATCCAAAATTTAGTGGAAAATGATACCCTACTCGCCTAGGTAGCAGAAATCCCGAAAACACATATTCAAAATGGGTAATAAATACCCAATTTGACCCATAACTTCTTCCAGTGGGTGTCAATCGTTCTGGGACTCATTTTATTGGATTCAGCGTCCAAAATTTAGTGGAAAACTATACCCCACACGCCTAGGTAGCAGAAATCCCGAAAACACATATTCAAAATGGGTAATAAATACCCAATTTGACCCATTACCTCCTCCAGTGGGTGCCAATCGTTCTGGGACCCGTTTTATTGGATTCAGCATCCAAAATTTAGTGGAAAATGATACCCTACTCGCCTAGGTAGCAGAAATCCCTAAAACACATATTCAAAATGGGTAATAAATACCCAATTTGACCCATAACTTCTTCCAGTGGGTGTCAATCGTTCTGGGACTCATTTTATTGGATTCAGCGTCCAAAATTTAGTGGAAAACTATACCCCACACGCCTAGGTAGCAGAAATCCCGAAAACACATATTCAAAATGGGTAATAAATACCCAATTTGACTCATTACTTCCTCCAGTGGGTGCCAATCGTTCTGGGACCCGTTTCATTGGATTCAGCGTCCAAAATTTAGTGGAAAATGACACCCTTCTCGGCAGGGAACAGACCCCTGACCCAAATTTCAGATTTTTAGAAAATTGTCTACTACCAAAACACGGACGGCGTACGGACATCGACCATTCTTGATCAGGACATCATGAAACGTCCAGAAAAAATTTTTGAGCCAAATCGGAGAGGTTGACCATTATCATGAAAACATAGGTTGATTATTCGAGGAATAACCAACCAAAATGATACTCCAGATCCCATGACCGATGTTCAAAATTTGTTTTTTTCACCCACTCTCTTCATACAGGATAGATTCCGAGAATATTGATCCAAAACGACAGGAGCGTGAAAAGGATGTGCCGAATGATCGGGGATAGGTACTATTTCGCTTTCATTTGGAAGAATCCCCTATGCGGCATAATCGGTGCAATAGCCCAAACGAATAGAGGTCATCAATATGGAAACTCGAACTCTGAAAATGAACGAGGCCGTAGGGGGAAGCTGACCCCGAAACCATCCGGATCCGCTCTTGAGATAGTTTCGCAGTCATATCAACTCGTATATTGAGGTACTTTGGCCGCAGTTCATAACTCTTCGGTCAGTCATAAGGTAGTCGTCATAACGGAAGCGGATGTGCTAGAATTATGACTTTGTGTTTTGTAGCCATTCTTCTTGGTGAGTTCGGTGAGGATTTTATTGTGATGGCTCCGCGCTCATTTTACGATATAAGTTCAGTAGCTAAAAAAAAAGGAAACAAGTACATCATCTTATTTTAAACGGAAAAATTCCGTTATTAATATATTTAAATTTAATATTGACCTAAATTCGCTCGGGAACTACCGGGAAAAGTACCGTGGCCCTCTTAACTCTACTACACCATTACTTCAATTCTCATCACATACCTAATCAATTTTTCTGTATTAACACTATAATACAACCCGCACTTTAAAAACCTCTGCGGTACTTGCTTCTTATCTCATGGGGTGGAACAAGTACCTTTTCTCACATTATATGAATATATTCGATTTTTCAATGCTTACCAGGAGCTAAAATTATAGATTGACTTCAACAGGGGACGGATTTTCATGTTTTCTGATGATCTCTATTAGTTCACCCTCAATTGAGTCACCTATTTAATTTTTACAAAAATAATTGTATTTCTTTGCTGCAAATTGCTTTCTTCTTGCCTGACTTATAGTGCCTACTCAATTTACTAGAGGTGTTCATGAGCGAAGAGATTTTTCAAGATATTTAAGCTACTTGTTGTTTTTGCCTACGGAGGTCTCACCATTTGAGACAAGGCTTTAATGGACTGTCTATGACCGCCACTTTGACAATTCCTTTAACGGTCATGTTGTATCAATGTATCAATATTGCCCTGGTTTATTTTGCAAGAATTAGTAAAATCCGTTTTGTTCCTTTCATTATCTGAGTACATCAACTGCCGTAAGTGTGCAGATTTAATAGAGCACTCGTTGGTCCTAACTTATTTTCAGAGTATGGGAAAAACATTGGAAATTCTAGATTTTTAATTTAATTTAATTTTTTTTTTAAATCTGGGCGTGTGAGATGTTATTTTTTATTCAATTTGGACGCTGAAATAATGAGACAGAGTTTGGACCCAATTTCGCAAACGGTCCATGTCCATCAACAATAATGAACTATTGTGGACTATTTGCATCTTTTTTTTTCAATCCATGCGACTTTATGACTCAGTAGGTTAGGTATCGAACCACGGTTTGTCGACAATACACCAAAACGTATCAATACTGAAGAGAGATTCCCAATGAAGCAATCCGTGGGAGTGATGTTATGAAGTTGTGTAACGCGTGGTAGAGCGGGTAAGAGCGATTTCATCATAAAGATCGTATCAGGGATTATATCCTCTCGGCCCCCTACCAAGGTCATTTTGGCAACTGAAAAACTTCATCGTGCAAAGCCCTTTATTGTGCCAGTAAAGTGTGTAAAGTCATAATTTGTTGTTTTGGATATTTTTTTTTATCCAGCGAACTTTGAAATAACCGGAACAGACGGATTATTGTACTAATAACAAACTTTTTCAATCAAATGTTGTCTTCCAAATTTGCTCGAGAAGACGTATCTATAAAATTATCTATTCCCGAGATATGAGCCTATGACAAGCGTGCACTTCTCACCAACATGACGCTGGATATGTGGTGGTTTACCCAGAATAATTTTGAGTCTAAATCCTTCCCCATCCACGTATCGTGTTTTATCCTGACTTTGTTCCAGTCTTTTCTATAGGAGGATCAATTGCTTCTCCAGTTACATTTTACGTCGTTCATCGGTAAGTTCCGGTACTGCTCATGTCTTCATTTTGACAAAATTAATCTCCTCCCATCTTCTGGCATTTCGTGTGATATCCGTCCATTTTTTTAATGTCAGAGGAGAGGAATCACTGAGATATCACCACGTACAAGGATCCCTACGAACCACATTAGGGTTCCGGCAGACGGAAGATTTGTCGCCGTTACCCACCGTGATTCTACTGCACGGTCTTGGAAATGCGTTCAATTCGTCTTGCAACGAGCAAATAGCTGGAGGTGAGAAATTTTGTTTTCACTTCCACCGTAGCGAATAAATCTTTGGATTAGAGTCGATACTGGTGCCTTCGGACTCTCTGAAAAATAAGCACCAAATCTACATCTTGATCCCGAAAAGATTACAGGTTGAGAATGAAGCGACTTAATCGTTTAATAGTTAGTTAATAAATTATTCCTCTGATATATTTAGCTAATTATCAATGTAAGGTGGTTTTGTTAACTTCCTGTTAAGTATATTTACATGAAAATTCGCACTTATGTTCCAAAAATATGAGGTCAAAATCTTAAGGTTATGGTTTATTCATGAGTGGGTGATACGTCGCGAGTGGTACTTCGTTCTCATTTTTGTCTTAGGCAAGGTGAATATTTTTCTTGAATTATTTTGTAATAGAACAAGGCCCCTCGTGCATTTCCTACCATAACCAACCCTATAGAAACCAAATTATGAACATATCTCTGTACAGAAAATATACGGGTTTTCGACATACTTATTCCAGCTTTGATCGAGAGAGGAGGCTATAACATTATCGTAGCAGACTACCAAGGAGATGTTGGAGGGCCGGAGTACGATGTTGCGGCTGGGTGAGAGAAATTTTAGTAGATAACCACGAAACCGTTGAAATTCACAGGAAAACACCCTCCACTCCACGCTGAAGGGACTGGTTACCTAGTCCGAACGTAGCCGTGAAACGTGTACTGATAATCTAAGAATACAAATGTTCTTCAACACGCAACACAAGTACCTATTTGAAGAGATCTGGCAGGACGGCCTCCATCTTGTGGCCTTTTTACTTCCTTAAAAAGATATTAGTGTCCTGAAAATTCAATTTCCGAATTGCTTCAATCTTACAACACGTTCGAATTTCAATAATTCATATGCAAAAGGTGAGAGTGTCATACCTCCCACCCCTATACTGGCTCTTTTTAGACCGGCTGGTCTATGCTGTCTGGAAAACCTGTTACGTGCCACGGACTGAACATGTAATACTATGAGTTTTGAATAAATATGTTATCCTCCCAAGAAAGGTCCGAGAGAACGCTGTTCGATTTCCCATAGGGAAAGGGAGGGTAATGAGGCCTGAAGTTTCACCCAAAAACTCGTATAAGCCAGCTCCCGCGAGTAATGGGATTATTGAAACAGGTTCGGGCTTATCAAAGCCCCTGAGCTCTCTACATTTAATCCCAAATCCCATTTACTTGAGTATCTAATTTTTTAGCTTTTCCTCCAGAACCCATAGCGCTCTTCGAAGAGTAAATTATAAATTCGATGCAATAATGCAGTATATCAAGCTTACAAAAGCGAAACCTTATTGAGCTGCACGGTTAGAGATTCAGGGGGATATGCTAATCCTAATGATTTCTAATTTACCTGCCTATCGGAATAGCCAGGAATCTACAGTCCGTTGTCAGTCTGCAATCGATAATGGATTACGGAGGGAAGAAAATTGAAGGAAGTTATAGGCGGTAAAATGAGATACGGAAAGATTGAAAAAGGTGCCTGCTTGAGCGTATTTCACATTCAATTAGTTGGAATGACCCAGCTGTTGAGTTAGCTTCGTCGATGATTAGCTAAAGTGATGGCCATTTTCCTGTTCTCTAATGGAAGGGCCAATTCTGGTTGGGTATCTCAATATTGATTGGGATGTGTTTGCGTTGATGCGGAATCAGAGCCAGGTTGGTGCGCTCTGCTAATCCCAATGATCTGATTCAAATGATGAACGAGGAGATATATAACTCTCTCCAATGCCTCAGTCTCTCATTACTAAATACCTTCTCGTACCCCTACCTCCCATTTGTTCCAATTTCGTCGTGCCTAATTGATACAGAGAGGCTTTACAACGCCAGCACTAACACCTTCCTGCATGTATGCACCTGTATGTATCGGAAATCACTCACGAACAGATGTATCAAGTACGGTATGGTAAGTAGGGTATGGTCGCTGCATGCTGATCTTCAACTCCAAAATGTGCTATTGATGGAAATATCTGTAGTCCCCATTAGCCAACTTCTAAAATATGCAGCTTTAACCCACCAATAATTGATTGAACGGGACCGTTGGAGCTCCTCCACCTAACCACCTCCCCTTCACCACAGTATTTGTTTCCAACCCGGCTTCACCTCCACAAACCTGGTAGGTATACTATTTTCGTAGGCAGTGAAGGCAGGAAAATCATTTCAATATCGATTCAGAAAGCTTCAACAAGAACGTCGTGAGAACGTTACAAGCATGTAGGTATTAGAATGTAAATTTCCTTCACAGTAGGATCTGTACAAATATGTAAGGCAATGTATGGATAACATGCTTTCTGAATACATATTTATGAGAACATGGTCATTTTAGGAACGTTGGCGTAATTGGAAAAGCGGTTGGAGATTTTCTTATCCTATCGCAAAAAGACGGGACCATCTCTCTCCAGGACACCACTCTCATTGGTTTCAGCCTAGGTGCTCATGTAGCAGGGGTAGCAGGTTACAGAATAAAGGAAGAATATTCTGCATATTTGAGTAAAATTATTGGTAAGATAAATTTATATACACCATAATTTCATGATAACGACGGAATAATGGTGGGTATTGATTTAACGAGGGTTTTTTTTTATTGAGACAAATTGTATTACTCATGGGAACGCTATTAACGATGAATTTGAAGAAGATCACGGACTATTCAAAGCTAATCCGAATGTTAGTTTCGGTTATTTTTATTCTTGGAACAAAAGCCCCCTCCTATTGACTAAGAAAATATCGTTGTCCCCCAATACGTTTCACGTTTTATGATGTATTCCAAATCCAAATGTCCATATGCCGTACTGGCCGAAAAAAGATTTATGACGTCTGGAATACTGTAAATAGACTTCGTTCGGGTCCTTGTTGTAGCACAAATCTCTGTTTTAAAAGGGGTTGAAACTACATTTGGGACGATGCTGCGATTCAAAAGAGTGAGAGCCCGTAAAGCAAGAAGGATATTTTGAAAATAGGTGCTTTTTTAGGAAAGAAAAAATTGACTGTCCCACCAATACGATCCCCAATTTACCCACCAATTTACTCCGAAACCTTGAAAGATACACATTCTTACTACCAAGGATAATTACCCGTTGCGGTATTAATGCGCGGCGCCTTCTATTCTGGAGAAGTAAATGAAAGTATAAACTCATTGGGATCCCGGTTGATTCCTAGCTAGGTTTTTTGTTATACTAATTAATTAGGTACTACTGGCAACATCATCAAAAGTGCTTCGTAAATTGAATGCTCCTGAAAGCTTTTGTTGAATTCATGCAGGATTGGATCCAGCTAAACCCGTTTTTGTGGATTATCCCTTGCAAAACGTATTAGATCGCTCCGACGCGGGTTGCGTCGTGGTGATCCACACAGCTGGTGGTTACCTTGGTATAGAGGAACCCATCGGTCACGTTGACTTCTATCCAAACGGTGGAAGAGAGATACAACCACTCTGCTCTGGTAATCGACTCACATCACGTATGTATTTGACCAAGCGATGTTATATACACCCATGACATTAGTTAGGCCGTTGTCAGTCACGGTGTTATCACTGTACGACCGATTTGAAAAAAATCAATCATTGATTTTGTCAGCGACCATGCCTGATGAATGTCCATGAATTGGATACTCCACGTTTGTCTCTGAAATCATCCCATTATTATCAGCAGACTGTCAACGGTATTGATGTGGTGCTGAACAATTTTGAATCTAAAGAGAATTACTTTTTATGGCGTGACGTATAGAATGGGACGTGCTGGTTGCAGTTGTATGCAGTCATCAAGCAGCCTGTCTGTTTTTGGCTGACTCAATCGGAAAGGCTACCAAATTTGCTGAGAAATGTTCTTCGTGGGAGGATTTCCAAGGTGGCAACTGCAGGAAGAACGAAAAAATTGCCATGAGTTTTGATGTTAATTGTCAGTAAGTAAAATTGGATATTGACTTGGTTGTTACAGAAAAGTTACTTGGAATTAAAATGGGTTAAAAGGTGCTTATTAGAATTAGGCGATATACATTTTGAATATTAGCGTGGTAATAGACGGGGAGGGGTTCTGCAAAACCCCAGATTCCGATTCAGGCCCGCGGTCATAACAAGTGGTGAACACCAAAAATAACATCGATTAGGACTATAAATATGGAAGTAACTAGTTCGTTTCCCACAGTCAATTCCAACAACTGCAAGAAGAATATTGGCAATTTTTTCACAATCTAGTATTCCATTAACATTCACCTCGGTTGTTCACGTCATTTAATCGTATTCAAAGTAAAATGTTCAATTAGTCGTGTAGTTCAATTAAATAGACATTTAAAGTTCAAATTTTTTCAGTGATGTATTTCTATTATTATTCTAACAATAACGATTTTAAAACGATTCATACTTCATATTCTTCTGACGATTACGATTTACGCTCAACAATTAAGCGAAGCTTGAAATCAGACTAAACTTTTTTGAACCCTTCAGAAATCAAGGGAAGTTCTTCCTCGCCACTGGATCTCAACCACTGGGAGGACCCAACGATGAGTATGAATTTGAAGGAGTGGATGAAAATGTGTTGGCTCCTCGAGACGAGATCTTGGCACAATATCATTTTCGGAACTCGTCACCTCACACGACTCCCTTGAGTTCACTTGTATTCACTCTTACCATATTTGGTATTTTTATATTTATTTGAGATTTGAAAAACGCATTAAATAAAAATGAATATTACCATTTTACGCACTCAAGAGTGTTTTTTGAGGCTCTTTCATACCTTTAGAAAAGCCTTCTTCTTCAGAATCTCGCTATTTATTTCGATGAGAGGGGACAGTGTGACCTTTGATTGACGCTTATTTTTATGAATATCAACATTGGTAACTTGGCCTTCAATTCATCCTTCACGTCGCTAATTTGATGAGCACTGCTCCTAATCTTAGCCATTTCGGCCCTAAGCCGACGATTATCTTTCCACAATTATACTCTGTCTAACATGACGCAGGAATGGATTAAGAGTAACTGAATACTCTCTTCAGAACTGCACAGATTTTAGGAAGGTAGATCCTTTGAGGAAGGAGCGCTTGTACTAATCAGGAGTTATCCAACCATTCTTTGAAGAGGCTGTGCCTTTGTCGCTAAGTGCCCCAATTGGAGAAGGGGAACAGCAAAAGGCTTCAATTTACATTAATCAAACCATCCATAAACATGATTCTTGGAATTGAGCTGCGCAATGTTGTACTTTAAATTGTCTCTGTACCACCCGTAAGTGTGGTACTCCATGTACTCCATCTAAGTAGGAAGATCGCTGATATTTCTTTAAATGATAGTGAATTATCACATCATAGGAACAATCGCTAGCACGCATTAGCTTACAATACTCAAATTCCATTAAAAAAAAAAAAATATCCCAGTGCCATAATCATTCATCAGTTTCACTTAAAAGTTTATGACCACATTCGTATTGATAAATATTGGCTCAATCCATCCATTCAATTGCAGCGTTGCTGTAGTGAATCGCAGTAAATGTGTAGGTGGTTTCTGGTTCTTCAAGGGAGTTGGAAGTTTCTGGAACAAGTTTTTCTTTCCCCCACCACCCGAGGCTACACTATTTCAAAGTGCGTCACCCGGACCTTTTCAGCGGTCGTCTGCAGACGATCTGGAAGTTTTTGTTTTCTCGTTAACTAGGGCGTTTCTTTCCGAAGCTCGTTCCCTTTTTCAAGGGCCGTAAGCGGAGCGCATATTGATTTTGCAATCGCTTCCTTGCCGTGGGTTTCTCCCCTGTCTCCACTGTTTTTGCTTCCTCAATCGGACGAAATTAGTTTTCACTTGGATATGAGTATACGGCTGGGATTTAAAAAAACTTTTTTTTGCACCTTCAACCCGTCGGTCGTCCGCAACGTCCCTTTTATCGATCAGGATCCCCCAGAACATCGCTTTCTTTCCATCCTTTCTCAACTGAAGGGTTCCGTGCTCAAACCGTACGTCGCTCAGCTTTCCACCCGATCGTATGAATATTCAAGGCTACGAATGACAATTCGTGAATAGACAGCTCTTCGCGCCGAAATGGATATTTCTCAAAGCAAAACTGATGGCTGAGCCCGCCTAAAGGAGCCATTCAGTTTGACGGAGAATTCTCCAGTTATTCATTCGACTCCATCTAACAGTTCCTACTCACTACATCAAAGTCTGTTCTCAGGAAAACATAGCTAGAGAATCTTTGAAAAGTACGGCTGTTACCAGGCCGGGGAAGCTCTCGACCTCGAATGTATTGACGTGAATTATTTTCGCCTCTCATACTGATACAACGACATTGCCTGTTGCTGACGACGAAACACACGATTTCCAACCTCATCTCGAAACAAAATAACGATTCCTTTCAAGAGGAGACTAGCGAGAAACAGGAGTGGAGGGAAAGATATGTTGAGGTATAAATTTCACATTTCGCAGTCACCGACGAAAATAATTTTAGGTGGAAGGTGAAGCTGAACTATGATTAATAAAAAACGCTGCAAATGCATACACTCGGGTTGGTTATTCCTCGGACCAGGCGCATGGAGACTCTTTTCTTCAACATTCTCTCTTCAAACTCTTCAAACCGTGGGTGTGGCGGGTCCCGGACCAATTCCAATCGATTCAGGGCCCAAAATTTAGATGAAAATGATACCCCACACGCCTAGGTACCAGAAATCTCGAAAACACACATTCAAAGTGGGTGAATAGGTACCCATTTTGACCCATAACCTCATCCAGAGGGCGCCAATCGTACCGGGACCCATTTCATTGGATTTTACGTCCAAAATTTAGTGGAAAATGATACCCCACACTCCTAGATTGCCAATATTCTCAAAATCCATTTTTCGAAATACACATTTTGACCTGTACCCCTCCGAAATTAGGTCCGATCGGGCTGAAAAGTTTCGACGACCTAGGCCGGGAATAGAACCCCTACCCAAATTTCAGATTTTTAGAACATTTCCTACTATCAAAAACGGCGCGGACGGTGGACGGCGTTCGACGGACGGACATTTGACTTTTTTGATCTAGACACCTTGAAACGTCCAGAAAAAATGTTTGAGCCTAATCGGAGAGGTTGACCTTTTGCATTGGTTATTCAAGGAATAACCAACCAACACCTAGGGTAGACGACCAGTGCAGACTAGCTTTTGAATCAAATGAACGAAACTACCCCTCCTTCAAGACGCAGCGCTCTTGAAGGTTAGTTTCCTGATCTCCGGCTCAATTCCATTTCAAGCGAGATACCCATCGGTCCGTGGAAGTAGAAATCGCTGTGTTTGTTCTTGACTGGTACGGTACGGATAGTATGTTAGGATCATACTTTATCTGACAAAATCAGACACCGGCTCCTGGACCGCCCAAAGTTTCTTCCGTCGACTCTGCAAATTATTCTCTCCAAGCTAATGCAATTATATCTTGAAATTATTATTCCAGAAGCGATGACTGAAGTTCAGTGTGGCGTTTGTAAATTTAAATTGAATATAATGAATTTACTAGATTAAAGGAAGGAGGGAAAGGTAAAACCGTCATGCTGGTAGTGGGCGTCACTAAAATAATGTTTTAGATTAGTATCCGTAAATATTGGCGGCTCGACTTAGAGGCAGAATCTTCAATCGGATCAGCCTTTGTGTAAATTCACCTTACATGCGAAACAGCCGACGTCAGCTTTCCATTGTCCTTGAAAATACAGGTCTTAGCTATCCAATTTGAATAGTAAACTGTTATAGCGGCTGAACTAGCACGGATATTATGCGGGGGGAGCATCCAACTTGTGTTTTCTGTTAGATCTCGACAACGGCATTACAAGGAATAGTAACGGCGCCCTCTCCATATAGATCCCCTTCCAGTTTCATCCTCTCTACCCTTCACTTTCCTCACCCTCGTTAATTTGCGCTTCCCGTCTGTTCTTACATTCTAAGCGAAAACTTGTCTGCATATCAACTCGGCTGAACCCGTTGTGAAGTTTAGTTTCCACACAAATAAACATCGGGCGGCCGTCTAGTTGTAGGTGATCTCTAACGAGACCTCCGAGTTATCTTGCTGCAAGCGGGGTAGTTTTCATTTGCTTCACAAACAAAGGGCACCCAGAAGAAGAATGTCCACAGACTGTATCAACAATCGCCGTCATGACGGATTTCATCACAACATTTTGCAAATCGCAAAACTGTTTCCCATGAGTTAAAAGAGGATTCAAATGTGTGTTGCCTACAACACATGTGATGGAACAAAGTGCGCGATGAACTGCTGCTTATTTGCTTCAGGAAATTTATGGGAAATGGCGGGATTTGGTTAAAAATACCTCACACGCTTGGGTCACCAAAAATCTTGAAAACCCATTTTCAAAATACACATTTTCACCCGTATTTTGTTTCCTTTTGCGAGGATCGGGCTAAGAAATTTCGAGGGCCATGTGAGGTCATTTACAAAATACCAGATTTTTGGAGTAATTCCTATTGCCAATAACGGTCTGGAAGGTTTCTTTGGTTTTGAAATCAACGTAGACTTGTAATACAAACGGATTTCGACTAACTGGAGATCGACCACGAGCAAGAAAACGCAGGGTTTTCTCTCAGAAAGCAATAAATGAAATTGTTGTGGTTCCTTATTGCGCAGAAAAGTGGCCTATGAGCATCTTTCTTTTCTATTCATCACTAACCCTAGGTCGCCTCAGGGTCAAATAGGTGAAATCACACCGCCTCGTCAGCGAAGAGGAGAATCTGAACTAAGGAGCATGAATATTTCTGCGTAAGAGCGGGTATTCCTCAAGGGTTCAAGTTAAGCGTCTGGGTGGACCCGATCGATCTCGTGATGGTGGTTCTCCTCATAATGTGGTATACTCCCATGGTGAATGACGATTGTGGCTTCTGCTGGGTAATCTTCGACGCTGCCCTTGCGAAAAAGCAAAAACGCGTTTAGCATTTCCCCTTTCCGGCCCGTTTACCCGTTGTCTCTTCCACATGCGAAAGGGAGAAATTGAATTATGTGGTGTACTTCCGTGCAGCTTTCCCATCTCGTCTGGGGGATTTTTGTCTCTGGCTGCCTAAATCTGAGAAAAAAAGTGTCAACTGAGCGCACAGCTTTACCGAGGAGGAGCTTTTTTTATGTTCTCAATCCTCCCCAGCCGGGCCGTATCACAGCTGTTTTCTCCCTTTGTTATGAGATGTTTGTCTTGAAACTTTATTATGTCCTCCGTTCTGTAGAAATATTTCAGATAGGCCCGTAGAAGTAATAGGCGATGGTTTTTTGAGATCCAGAAGCATCCAAGTCCTTTTGTTTTTCCTACTACCGCATTGAGTTGAGTATTTTTGAAATATCGCATCGGCAACACCCTTTACAACCATGTTATTAAAAGAAGCTCTATACGAACAAACCTAAGTTATACTTTTACGTTTTAGATTGTCAGATCGAATAGGTGAACGTATATTTATATTAATTGAACCATCGCGAGCAGATGGTACGAGGAAATCGCTGGTTCAAGTAATAAACAGGTTATGGAATCTTCACAAACCTACCTGCAATATTATTATCGACCACTCCTCTTCACAATGAGAATTCCGCTTTATTGAAACAATATTGAGGCCATTTGAGTGGGTTACGGAAAACATGAAAAAGGCAGTGAACTGCGGTGCATACGCATCGCCTCATTTTATGTGGATGTCCTTTGGGCGGGACACACGCGCCGGTTGAATCAGTGTTTGTTCACCCTTCGGTACCTACGACAAAAGCGATAATACTCGTGTTACTCGATGCACTCCTTCCTTCAAAAATTCATGTACGCAGGGAACATTCGCGTGAAAGGCGGCCTTGCGTATGTAACAGGAAATTGACTGCTTGTCCTGGCTGTTCGGAACAGTTCAACCATGCGACAATTCTAAATTTATGAATTGGATGACCTTCATAGCCAGGGATGACTTTTAACGTAAAACGGCTAATTCAATTAAGAAATAAGAAATAATTGATGAGTCTTCGCGTTTCCAATTAGGACCATCTGAGCCCCAACCAGGGCTGCTAGGTTTTTCTGATCATTTATATAAATATTATAGCCCTACCATAACGTGAATCTAACACACGTCAATAAAAGTTTACCTACTTATTAAATGTATCAGAACTTGAAAAGGCACCCGAATAAGAATAATTTGACTGTAATTGTGGTCACAACAGGTAAGAGCTGTGGGTACTAGGACATTATTGTATAATGAATCATAGGCAAAACATGCGAAAGATTAAATTGGATTGAATTTTGGAAAGAGTTGTTCATGTAGGACTTGATCACACACGATATAGTTTGTTCTATGTTTTCTACTCTCATTTACTTTGGCTTCTTTGTCCTCAACTAGGAAGTAGGAGGATGAACCTTTTCTTTATCTTTTCAAGTAGAAATGTTTCGGCCTCCTTAAGCTCTTCAAATAAACTACACTGAACTTCAAACCTGACTAAGTTAGGATAGTTAATAATCCATTAGTGACGACTTGGCTGATTTTTACGTTGAGAGGAATTATACCACATTTTGTCACCGTTAGTGTTACAGTAGGATCCAGTATTAATAATTCATGGTGCCTTCGTTACTTATTTACATTTGAATCATTAACTCGCAGACATCGCTATCAGATTTGATTTCGACGAAGGGCTTATCGAGATACCAGAGTTTGAAGTTTATTCAAGCTTTATTTTCACAGTATACCAGGCTGAGCTGCTCGCAATAAAGGAATGTGCTGAGGAGAACATGAGGAGGGCCTACCGAGGTAGGCGGATCCACATCTTCTCTGACAGCTAAGCAGCACTCAAGGCCTTAATGGGATCGAGCTCTGACTCGAGGCTGGTGCTTGAGTGCTGGGAAGCCCTCCAACTGCTGAGTGGAACGAACAGGGTTGTCCTCACATGGGTCCCGGGCCAATCAGGGGTTGAGGGTAACGACCGAGCTGACGCTCTGGCTAGGCGTGGGTCGGGGACTGCCTTCACGGGACCTGAACCATGCCTAGGAATCTCCCGCACCCTACTATCGGGATGGGTGGCAAACTGGGTTCGCTCCCAGCACCAGAAGCGCTGGGAGCGGACGCCGCGGCAAGAGCACGGTCATATTATGATGACTGGTCCTAACAAAGGTAGGGCCACGAGATGCCTAAACCTTAATAGAGCTTCCCTGAGACTCACCGTTGGCTTATTTACAGGACACGGGGACTTCAGGAGGCATCTCTGCAGGATTGGGGTGCGCAATGGTACCCCTGACTGCAGATTCTGTGGCGAGGACGAGGATACAGCGTCTCACATCGTCTTCAATTGTCCTGCCCTGGAACACAGGCGTTTCAGAACCTTCAGGACTTTGGACCGAGGGGACTTCCTCAACCAGGAGAACCTGGTCGGAGCTCTGCTGGACCTAGTCGGGAACACGGAGCTTCGGCCAAGATGAGCTCCGGGGGTTAGCACAATGGGCCACTAGGTCTAGGTGCGGGGGCGGGCACAATGATGGACGTCCCCTCTACCTACCCCTGTGTAATTAATCTAATCTTTATTTTCGTCAACCAATTCAATCCAGTTCCGCATGCAAATCATTAACATTGGGTTAGAAACAATCTATGTTTGATGTAAATCACAGTAGGTAGTATCAAAAAAAGGCAATTTTTACCCCAGCCCCTGAAACTGCACGGTTCCCACTATATAAATTTAACTTCTCAGTGTCTTCATGAGATACCTACCGCTGCGCTCGGGTGTATTATACGAGGATTACGAGGGGGTAGCATGGGGCTGATGGAAAATATGGAAGGAAAAACAACAGTAATTTACACGGTACACCCACCTTCTACGGCAACTCAACAGATTAGGGTCCCAACTGCAGCACGGTGTTAGTGGTTCTTCGTCGAGCGAACATGAAACGAAAACACACATTATTCACTGCGGCATATACAGTGGGTGCTCATAGAGCTTAGCTGTTCATAGGGTTCATATGGTACAAATCCTCTGCATTCGTGTAACTATGAATAGTGATGAACCTCCCATTGGTGATCAACCACCATGATGAACGAGGTGCTTTCAGGGAGGTCTTGTCGGCTAATTCCTTTCCGTGTTGACTTTCAAGAGCATTAATATTTGAAATGGATGATGCTGGTTGCACTTACATACTTACTAGCATAGCGAGAGATTAGAGTACCTTTCTGACATCGACTTCGTATACATACTCCAAGCTTTCAGTAAGAGACGTTGAAATACTCTGCACCCATTTTTCAACATCAGAGCGCACGTGAATGTCTGAACTCTTATCATTGCCTGTGTCAACTTTCCACTAAAACTAACTAAAACTTCCACTTTACTAAAACTAAGATTCGTGACCAAGAAGCGTTTTAGAAGAGGGGAGAGCTCTGAGATCTAACATTTTTGGATTTTTGTCACTTCGATTGCACTCTATTCAATTGAAAGGATGTTGGACGCTGAACTGCAAAGGATGAGTCCCTGACCAATCACCACACTTTTCTAGTAAAAAAGGACATTTAGAGAAAATGTTGAAAAACATAAGCAACTCTAGATACGCCGATGAATGTTGACTTTCCCTTACGATTTGGACACTCGTACACCTAGAATAACTAACAGCTCTGGAATCATTTACAGCGTACTTTTTTCTTCAAAAACGCTAGTTATTCCTTGGACCAGGCGCATGGAGACTCATTTCAATCGATTCAGCGTCCACAACATTGTTCCATTGTTGTGTCCGTTGTTCCGGAACCTGTCTCATTGGATTCAGCGTCCAAAATGGGAAAACAATTAGTATGACTTGCAGGGTTTTAAAGACACCACGTCTAAGTACCCGACCACTGTTGGAGGAAACCTCCCCACTATATTGATGAAATATGAGTCTCCTCTTCACTTTTGAATGTTATAGCTCTACCTCATTGTTCACTATAATTCCACATCACCTTCACCCACTTTCCTAAATATTCTCTCTGACATGTTTCCATTATGCGCAAAGAAATGCACGAGATGGAAAGGTAGAACCTTGACGGGAAATGAAACCGCCAGGGGCGGCGTTTTCCTTCAGTACGAGTTTACGACTACACTTCCCAGATAGTGTCATTCGATTCAGCGTTAAAAATTTAGTGAAAAATGATAGCCCAGATTGCTAAAAATCTCGGAAATCCATTTTTCAAAATACACATTTTGGCCCCTACCCAGTCCTCCAAATTTAGTCCGATCGGGCTGAAAATTTTCGAGAACTAACTAGAGCCGGGAATGGACCCCTGACCCAAATTTCAAATTATTAGAAAATTGTCTACTACCATAGTTGGCATGGACGGCGGACAGACAAAATTCATTTTTTTGATCTAGACACATTGAAACGCCCAGAAAAAATGTTTGGGTCGAATAGGAGAGATTGACTTTTTGCATGAAAACATGGGTTAATTCTTCCAGGAATAACCAACCAAAACCGCTGAAGAATATACAGCTCCGATACTAAAGAAACCGTCCTTTCTTTTGTAAATACGTTTTTGAGGGGGAGTCAAGCAGTACTTATCAGGATCAGCTCGAAATCTTGAAGTCTACCAGTCAGAATGCAATTCCTGCGTCGATGTAGAAACATGAATATTGAACAGTATCGACATTCGCCGGAGCACAGCTTTGTCGTTGCTAGTACCGTAGGTTCTTCGATGAATAACCATCTCTTCATTTGCGAGCTTGAACGGCAGCGCTAAGTCGACTATTTGAAGGCCATACTAGAAACGGTGGATGTTTTTGTTGAATATGAAAACAGGCTGCCTTGTTATTTTAGTTAATGGCACGGAGAAGAAAATTCGGTGCCTGACGTTGGGTCGATCTCATTTTAAACGCATTTCACCGAGGAATTTAAATGAGACATAAAATCAAAGCTGAAGCCAAAGTTTAACCAAGAATTTTTTATGAAAACAGATCCCTCACTTGATAATAATATGTGACTTCTAGAATATAGAACAGACTTCTGAATCACTTGAGTGCGTATGGAGGGCAAAATGAAATTAATGGATCTTATAAATTCATAAGATCCATGAGGGCGGAGACTAAAAAAAAAATTTTTAAAAACAAAAAAATTATAAAATATAAAATGACTGCTCACTCAGCAGTCTAACGAGCCACTCAAATACAAAAAAAACTACGATTAAGCTGCTAAGTAGAAAAGAAGCTCATGTTTCAAGCTAATACCTGGTAATCATCCTATAGAGAAGAAATCTCTCACCATTATTCAAGCCAAGCGCCTTGCATTGATCTATGAGTGGTTTGAAGTGGTTTGCCAATAACAAAACATATTGAAGTGGTCAATGGAGGAGCTTTCAATATAATTATATATGTACTTAAGTCATTATTGCAAAGAAATTCAGGCGTAATATCGAATTTTTAAAAGAATATTCAAATAATTTGTTTCATTTCATGAAAACGAAACAAAAGAATGTTACCATCACTTCATAAAACGACAAATGAAGTGCTATGTAGAAGTGGTAATACCAACTACGCAACTCATTGCACCTTTTTCGTGTTACCAATTCAGCCTGCTGGGGCGACTTTCAGCCAAACTATAATATAGTTATTAAAGCCCTTGTACACCATCTTTGGAACTTTAATCCATTTTAGGCGCCTGAAGAGACCGTGAAGCCCGTGGCGAAACGTCATGTGCTCAAAAAATTAGAAACGAAATGAACCCGAACGGTTTTTGATCACCACCTACAGAAGATAGTGATCGAAAACTATTGGGAAATATTCTGATTCTGATTCTATTTATATCTCAATCAAATTTTGTTCCTGATCTGTGAAAATCGATATCGGAAGGGGGTGAAAATCGGAAGGGCTGTTGAAAGTTTGAAGCTTTTCACGTGTAAAATTTTCGTTTGATCGATGAATTATCAGAATAAAGGCCCACGAAGCGAGTTCACACAAACCGTCGTGTGACGCGCTTGAGTGAAGACCAGTCCGCAGGAGGTATGCAGTGAACCGGTAGGATATATACTAAATATCTAAACACTGTCAACATCCTCCCAAACGTGTTGCTGTAGCTTCAATGTTCATCTTAATGGCCCTTTCCTCTCTGTCCTCAACAATAATACCCAACCAAATATTTCAACTCGTGTTATTGGCTTCCAAATAGTTTCAAAAAAAAAAAAAAAACAAAAAAAAAAAAAAAAAAAAAAAAAACAAAACCAGCGCAGTATTAGGATTGATAAAATGCAGTCAAACTTCTGATTACGCGAAAATCTATAACATGATGGTGCAACGCGAATGAAGCTCCAGGCACTTCTGGAGTTAACGCTAAAAGAGTAAAACACGGAATACAAAATGTTGGCTACAAGTTCGAAAGAATTCTATTTGCTCTCCAATACCGCCTCATTTCATTGAACCGAGTTTGTTACTTTGACATCGTAAAAGTATGTAACGTTTGTGAATGTCTACAGTTGCCAATTTACTCCCCTCACTTCGTGATTGACCGTATCTCGATTTCTGAAAGTGTTCAAAATTCCACCTGTCGACTGGGCGTATATACCCCGGCAAACTACCGAAAGGAATTGAATTTATGTAAATGGAAACAAGAACTTTCTATCATTAGAAGTTGTGCTGTAATGATGGAACTAATTACATGATAGGAGCAAGCGTTCGAAAATTTGCTCAGTACCGTGGCCGAAACTTTCATCATTATTCATCCCTTTTCCAAGTTTGTCACGAGTGCTGGCTTCACCTCAAAGTATCCATATTAATACTGTTGGTGGTAGTCTCATCACGGAGAGACCTTCATCGGTACCTACATCAAAAGACTAACTAAATGAAATTGACACATCTCAGCTTTCTTGGGACCTTAGCGATTTAGAACAATCTACCATTGATTTCCTATCCAAGACAGTGATTACACTAAAATAATAGTGGATTAGTGATAGCGTTGGAATGATTTTCTGACCAATACTATGTCAAATTAGATCAGAGTTCCCAATTCACACTATTCGTTCATTGCCATTGAAAGCAATCACTACCTTATTGTTTCGGCCAAAGTATAAAAATGCCAAAACCCTGCTTTCAAACGGTTTTTTTTTCAATTATATCTTCATACGAGGGTTGCCGCACTTTCCTACACTTACAAATTTCACAAATATTGAAACGATCCAACATCGGCCAGAAACCGAACAAAATTCTCCAGTAATTTTTCCTCGCTGAGCAGTTTGGATGTAACTTATTTGAGACGAAGATTAGAACCTGCTCGGAATTGTAAAAATGCTGCCCCTTTTGAAGTAGGCGACTTGAAATGTGTTTGCTCCATCACATCTCGTTCACCTTGGTTAGATCTTCTGAACGATGTCAAAACTTATCGTGAATGGAGAGAAGGAAAGTGGCAGTTGAATGAAATGTGCTCTGTGGTAATCGACAAAACATCTTCATAGGCCTATATCCATTTTTTAATCGGCTTATCTCGAAATCGTTTAACCTAATCCTCAATCTTTATAATCCCGTTGCAGGAAGCCCTAACAGGCTCGATGAGCATGGAAACAGGAAATTGTTCCATTCTCGATCGAAATGGACCTTACTAGCCCCTAACCTTTGCTAGAGGAAGTGGTGTAGTGCAGGGAGCGGCAGGGCTGGGGGTGGAGGCCAAAGATCTCCTTTTCGCGCAGGCGCACAACGGGGGCGGCGGCTTGTCGGAAGCTGGAGGATTCTGTAACAGTACCGCGCTGGACCCGCTCAAGTTCACCCTTCGCTATAACGGGATTTCGTCTGCCTTTTTTCACCACTTCAGTCAAACCCTCAACACCCCTTGTGTCATTTCCAGTCTTGTTAAGGTGGGTCAACATTTCTATTCTTTTCTTTTCCTTGCATTGTGAGCCTCAAACCTCTTTGAAGATTATTTTTATCTTCCGAGCGTGTGTTCTCTCTCCCAACACGCTCACTTCAAAGATTCGTCACCTCACCTCCTGACCTTATCTCAACCTTAAAACACCCTTTAACTGGTTGTTTTCACCGCAAACATCGAGGGTTTTTCTTACGTCCGCATGGTTATCGTTTATGCATGAGGTCGCGTCGAGTGAGCTGCTGAATAAATTTATGCGCTCAACCATAAAGCGTTTCCCACGACCACTACATTGCCCGGAATCGTGAAAGCCAACTTATTCAGCGGGAACCTACGAATTGAATGAATAATGAGATCGCCATTGCTTATAGTGCCCTCGGAGAAATGAAATACATTTCGGGGAGCGGTCGTTCAAAAGGGCTAATTAAAAAGTTGGTGTACCAACAACAACAGTGGAATTGCTTTATGGAAATAGAATGGAGTTCTCTGGTTCTAGCCATTAAAACAAAATCAACATCTTGTGGAAGTTATTTGTGAGGCATTGCGAATTCATTTGTGATCGGAGTGAATTGGAAAGTTACGAAGAGTGGATATACACAATATGTACGCAGATGCGTGCCTACATTGGTGCGTACGCGAATATTTTATCACACGGTTGCAAATTAGTCATTGCCTGAATTGTACTTTTGGAACAATAAAATTCTATAAATTGACTGCTTTTTATAATTTTTAGATTTATTTTTCGTCGAATAATGTAATACTGTTCCATGTGAATGCCCTTAGAATGCTTCTAGGTACGGATAGTTTACCTACAAGATCCTCATCCTGCTGGATGGAATGCATTGCAGCAAGAAAGGGATCGACTAAGCCAAAGTTCGATCATTCGATCATTCAAAAAGCGACTAGAGACGACGGTGTGCGAGAGGCGGGGAGTCTGGATTGAAGTTTCACGACAAATGAGTGATGTCCCTGTGCTGCAGCTTCGTTGAGTTTTAGAATTATTACTGATGGTTGTGCACATATGGTTCTATTCCCACAACCTAATACGAAATGCCAATCACATTTTATTTAACATAAATACATCCATTTTTCGCATTTATTTGAAGATTCATTGAATGTAAGTACCGAATTAATTGCTGCCTCTACGCTCTGAATATATATTACGGAGTGCTAAGGACGGTTGACCTAGCCTTTAACAGGAGACTGGGAAGTTCGTGTTCGACCCTACAACACTAATCCAACAGTGAGATATAAACAGAGCTCAGTGCAGCAGAGTCATTTTGGTCTCGTGCCTGTTCATCTACCAACAATCTGTCACCGCACGCATATTTCCTGCCTCATTGGTCTGTTCGAGATGAATCGTCGAGGAGACGTCACGAGGCGCGAGGGTGGTTGCTATATGAGTTTCATCTCAGTAGGCGGTGGAGCGAAGGTAAAAAGTATTACATAAACTGACTAAGCTCTGTATGAAGAAGATCAATAATCCGAATAAGGAATGCATTTAATGCATCGATTTCCGTGATCGATTAAATATATTCTGTTATTATTGCTTGTAAATGAATAGAAAATTGTACTAAATCACACGAAGAAGGACTTCATTGTCTTCCTGATTCAGGAGCTTAAATCAGAAAGAAATTCAACCTTGCACATAAGGTAATTATTAAGTTTGCCATTACAGCTCACAAAATAGTCAGAGTAAGAGTCTGATAAATTAAATGCAGTTCCGGTTTGAAGAGATTAACGAATTTTCAGTGCGAATTGCTTGAAGTTGCGATTTGGGAACGCGGGAAACGCTCACTCGATCAACACTCAGCCCGAGGGAAAATCATTTTTGTTCGTTCCTCCACTTCATGCAAAATGGGAGCTTCGTGCCTCATATTCGGACTGAACTGTAAGTGGAATCCAATGTATTCGTATAAAAGAGAGAATCAGAATGATAATGGATTTCAATTGTGCGTGCGTAATGGAAACGCCCCTCGGGACTAGGTATTATTAATTATTTATAAATGGTTTGCTGGCGATATTCCTCCTACCCGTCCTATAACGCACTCGAAGCGTTATTTGGATCTCATCAACGGTGAGCGAAATTTTCAGAATTGAGGAGTGGCTTCATAATGAGAAGTCCTATTGTAAAATATTTAGTTTCAAACCAAAAGTTTGAACTCTTTGCGAATGCAATAAATCGAATAACATTACCTCTACCAGTGACGCCACGGCCTATAATACCTGCCTCCGCGTAGGCTCCTTCGCAGAGTTGAAATTAGGATTCGAAAGAAATTTGTCAATGTTGGTACCAGCTGCGTCAAATTCCCTACGTTTCTTATCCAATGGAAAATGCTTGGGGGAACGAACCTAATGTATATTGACAAAAATCAGGTCGTTCTCCAGTGGTTATAAATTTGTCGATATGCTCTTAATCTTCCAATTTAATTCCGAATTAGCTCTTCTTTACTGTGATTCTAATTTTAATTTAAAGGAAGTATAGATATCGTCTTGAAAGCTTATTGTAATTGGTGATCCTTTTATTCCAGTAATAGCTTGTACGGGAAAAAGTCTAAGGCAAATGGAAACCAGTACGAGCCGTGTGAACAATGTTGTGTCCATTGACATATTCGGCTTGTTACCATTGATAGATAGCACTCCCTAAACAAAACGTCTGGGCTTATGAACGTGTATGCCAAAGCCAAACTTCCTGAATACAAGGGATGTCGGAACAATGAAGCTTAGGTACAACAGTTGTTAGAGGAAGGGGCGAATTCATTTCATAAAGGTCCAACGGTTCAACCGGTCACACTTGGGAACCTACCCGCGCTACAATACCAGAGTCAGATAGCTCAGACCTCATCTCTTCTCTAGTTTGAGGGCTTTTCGTCAAAGAGCAACTCACTTTGAACCAGTTCCACTTTAACCGACTTAGTGCTAGCTTTCAATCCCGTCGCAATGTTGCGGCAGTGCTCTCACGAATTCCGCTGTCCTTTGGAGATCGTCTCAAGTTGTAAATAGGAACATTCTCGCTCACGAGTAACCTATTGGCCTTTCCAGACGAATTTCCGACTGGTCTGCCATTCGTACCAATTCTTCTCTTCTGCATTCAAGGATCAAAAATACATCAAAAGACGATCATGTCCTACTTCTTTTTCATCAACTCGATTGTCGGCAATGTCTTCTTATAATTTCTCCTTCTACGACTATTTCACACAGTAAAATGATGATGATGATAGACTGATTCTAGGGACCGTTCATCAGTTCTTCAAACTACAATTTTTCAGTGGATCGTTGTGAAATTGGGCTCACAGGATTTATTGGAAACAGGAGCTCGAAAGCAACATGGATTTCCAGACCAGAGTACGCATCACATTCCAGAGATGAACACCAACATTGGTGCAAGAGAAGTGGGTAACTGAACAACCTACCTACTACATAATTTTAGTTTATTATCCTTAGAAGGACAATTCACCTGTGCATTCGTATCAACAAAAAACTCTTTTATAAACCTCTACTTTCATGCGGTCCGATTCTTGTAGGATCAAACTCCGAAATGCCTCATTAAAAGCTCCAAAAAATGTTTAAATAATGCACTCATTCCCGTTCGAGTCCGAGTTGTGCCTAATTAATTCTTTGCCGAACCGCCGCAGGCGAAGGCAGGGTAATGAGTAAAAACAATTTTTTGGGTTACTCTGAAATGGTTATTATGAAGATTAACTTTTAAAGATAAAAGCGAGACCCACCCAGAATTATAAACCGTTGTAGAGAATATTGCAGTTTCCCATTATCCAAGAGCTACGATAACATCATTGATAATGCAAAGATATGAGCCTCCATCATTATCTGAATCTTGAATGAGGCTGGCACAGCACGTTTGTTATTTAGATCGCATTTGGTGCTTGAGTGTTTGACCCCTGTTATCATCGATATCCCCCGATAACTTTCCATGATGAATACAGCTGACGATATCTGAACCGGCGTTACGAGAGAAAAGGTGTAATAGTGCGGAAGGATGAACGATAATTGAGCGAAAACCAATAGAACGACCTCTACAACAATATCTACCGCCACGAGTGCCGTTTTGAGATGTACCGCGCTAAAATTAGCTCGTCGAGAGTCCTAGTCGATTGTTCGATATTGTGGTTTTCGTTCCGATATAGTGGTGTAGGTGAAAAATGTGATAGCGAGTGGATAGAGGTATGGCCTCATTGGTCGATGGTGGTCTCATTATTGAGAATCTATCATGAAACTGATAACAGAGGCGTGGCGTATTCCATCGGTCGCTGATCCCACCATAACGAGATGTGAGATTTTACACTAGGTTGAACGTTGATTGAAGGTTTTCACTGTAGGATAGGATCACTGATTCCAACGATGACCTGCAATCGTAATGGTATTGGTATCGTCTCGGAGTTGTTGCTAGCAAACTTCTGCGCGGCTCCTTCCGGCTGACATCCCTTCGCAGCCGCTTGAATTTCCGCTGTTTGCTGTTGCCAAGTGTCTAAGTAAAGACCTTCTTGACACGTTGAAGGGTAGAAAAGTCATTTTGAAACTGTTAGTCACGGTATCATCTCTCGGATCTTCTCAAGCTCCACCGAACAAGATGTATTTTAAAGAGATTTATCTCATCACACTGTTCAAATATTTGGAGGGCGGATCTCTCTTCCTGATCTGAATGTTAATCCGGAAGATCCTGAATTATGCGCTGATTATGTTTGAAGTGAGTAAACGTTCCTTGAGTAAACAAGGATTTTCCAGGACTCTTGAAGGGATACTGGCATGGTTTTTTCTCTGTGCTGCCCTTGGTTTCCGGAAGGGTTTCTTATATTTTTTCCCCTCGTGGGTGTATGAGTTACCGCTTCTAGAGGAAGACTTAACTTTGAAAACTGATTTCATGTTTCCCAGGCAAGTCTCGTTTCATCATTAAGCTCTTCACCGTTAGCGTCTACTGTGGTTGCAATGTGGTGTTTCTACCCTCTTGCGAGCCGCACCTCCTACCCAACAACCCCTTTCTCTCTTACAACCTCCCTTTGCACTATAACCCTCACAGTTAACCGTAACCTCCCTCCTATATTATCATTGCCACGTAATCGGCGACTGCAGTGTAATAATGTGGTGGGGTGAGGAAGTAGGGAGCGAAAAAGGATCAGTTTGGCGCTGAAGGTGGCAAAGGATGCGAGTCACGTGACCACAGCAGGGCCTGTTTTAATTAATTTTTTTCCACTCCACTGACGCGGAACGGGATCATCAGTAGGTCGTGCTCAGAATGGGAATGTACAAAAGATCCTTGATACCTCCCAGAAACCCCCTACACTAAAAAGAATCGAAGAGAAAATTAGAAAGTGAATGCTCAGAAGGCAATGGGCACACGTAATTTAAATTCAATGGTGGTAACTTAATTTGCAAAAAGGGCTAATATCTCCGCCGGAAAACAACCTAATTGAGTCATTTTTAGTCAGCCAATTTACCGATCGTCCCGTGTATATTACAGATAAGGTCATCCCCGAGGGAGTCCTTCCATAAAGTGGCATTTGTGATGATTAAATGAAACAAATAGAATAAGGGCAAAGGGATGCTAATGCTCCGAAGGCAACTGCTTAGCTTCTTGATGGCTTCTTTGTCTATGGAGTAACTGACACCGATAATGTGGGGAGAATGAAAAAAAGAAATGCTACAAAAAACAAATTTTGATAGAATGCCTGAGGATTGTCAGATCGTTAACAAAATAGCTGGGTTGGTACCTGTCTACTTCTGGAGTTCATCACTTGAATATTAGAGAGGGGCATTCGTACAGAAAGACCATGGTTCAAAGAAAAAACCCCGCAGGCTTCAGCGAGTTTCATTTGATATTCCCTCTTTGATCTAAGAAGCCTTGCGTCTTTATTCTCCGTATTCTACCTGCACCTAAATTTCATATCAAGACAAGTCATGAAACATAACCCCCAGCACATCTAGTAGAAGTACTTTCCTAACTTAAGAAACTTTCCTTACTGTATCGAGAAACTAACCTTCCCTTGTTGGAGCGATGGTAGGATGAAGAGCACTAGTCTTCATTGGTTATTTCCTCCATCTGTAGGAAAAAGGGAGGCGGAGACTTCCTAACTTAATTTTCAGAAGTTGAGAAATTCGTTATCTCTGTTCATGATGCCACCTTTCTAACTCAATCATAACTTGGCTCCTTAATAGTTGAAAGAATGGCTTGTTTTACATGACAACTTTTGCTCTACGTGGCGGCGAAACTCTTCAGTGCTTTAATGATAACAACTCCGAATTAGTGGGCCTCTCCTCGAAAAAGAGCGGCTCCGCATTTGCTTCAAGAATGAAGATTTTGTCAAAGACTTGATTGTTTTTGCCCCGAGCTGTTTCAGATCCGCAAGGTGACAGATTAGAGGGATGAAAATGGGAGCTTAGTACTATCCTCCGAAAGTTTCTGGAACAACTGCGACCCTTGCTACTCTGGCAGGTTTCTTTGACGTGCTGATAAAATACTAGCGTACTTTCGTTAAACTTTCTTAAATGGGTTTCTCAGGGAACAAACTCGTCGATAAGGCCCTCGTGAAGTGACTCAACAACATACGCCCACTTCTTCAAATGTTCCATCGGCGTTAAAACTACGCATCTGGTTGAGGTGTTACGTACGATATTTAGATATTGATACCTCTTCATAAATGTATACATTAGTCACGCTCAATATTTATGTAATTTTTCCGGAGAAATGGCTTCTAGAATCTACTCAGAGTCCACTGGCGTCAGCTTCGCTTTCTCACTTGCCAAAACAACCAGGAGCGGTCGCCAACCTGTACATACTTGTAACCATTACATTACCTAAATAATTTCATATAATTATATAATCGTTAGCTCTCATGAGCCCCATTTTGGTGATTTACGTTGGACCAAGAATGAAATTCCGGCTCACTTTTTGTCCTCGTTGCTTGTTTCATGGAACTTGATTGATGTTAATTTACCAAAACGACAATCTAACGGGTCATATCCAACCATTAGTGACAGTGTACAAATATTGATTGAAGATGTTGGTCGCGTTAACCATCCCAGCTCTGGTTATGTACGTATTGAATCATAGGACATCACTCTACATCACAAAAATACAAACATTCCTACAAGGATGTGGACCAATTTCATCATGTTTCCCGGACAGCAGGTAGAGGAAAACGTGTATCTTGGAAAGTATAGTGAACGTTCAGACACGAAATTGAGTTTGCGTCAGGTTTGTCTGGCTCACTGAAGGAGCTAGTAGGTGGCCTTATGCTAATACGAATTCTCCTCCGGGCATTGATCTTCAACGGACCAGACAATCCCCTAAGATCTCTGTATTCCATACATAAAGATGCGAGCTTGTACGCAACCTTCAGTGACGACCATTTTCCTACATTCTCGTTGCGTCAAATTTCTCATTTGGAAATATCCTTGTTATATACCTCTGGCTAAATTCGAAAAATATTAATGCGACTTGTCACTTGATGACAATAACGAAAACAAGCGTGGGCCCGGATTTGGATTTAAATGAAGCAATACTGTTCCTTTACTTAACTGATCGAAAAATTTTGACGAAAAAAAAGTTAAAAAACCAACAATTGGTCAATGATTCACGATTTTATAAGAGATTGACGAAAAATGAATGAAATGGAAGCTTGATTTACGTCAGTTGCAATCGTATCAGGTAGATCCGATTATTGAAACCTTTTTGTCATGAAACTTCTTCAGGTCATCTAGAACATTGTATGTGGACTTCTGGAAGATCTAAAAATTAAAACCGTCGCCGCATAAAAAAAGTAGAGAACGATTGGATGACCAGAATTCGTTCAGCGAGGGATACATCAAAGAAATGATTTATTGACTTGCTTCGGAAGGAACGACAACAAAACGTATTATTAACAAAACTCAGCTCGGCCAACTGCGCCGACTTCTGCGCATAATTTTCTGAAGCCTGCAACGGCGCCGGCATAGGGAGACATCCCCTGAGGCTAATCCGTCGAGGACAAACTCAGGGGGCTGTTTCCCCCATATTTTGTCTCATCATCTTTCGTCAGAGGGAATGTAAATCGAGGAACCTCTAGTGTCAATCACCGACCGAAAATAAAGTTGAAGCTTGAGCGAAAATTGATATTCACCCAGATGGGGCATCGTGCGGTAGATGTTTTTGGAGGTTCGGATGGAAGAGGAGAGGTGTCAGGGTTTCATCACTCCCTGGGGATGCTGAGGAATGGAGGAGAGGGGGAGGGGGGTTGAGCTCATTTAGTCATGCTTCGTTAAGCAAATTTAGTCTCCAGACTTCAGTTTCGTCGCCTTTCCCCAGCTAACGTTCCTTTCCCAACCACCTTCGCCTCAAAATTGTCGCTTTACCGCAAAGTTTCAAGGTTGTTTTATCAATATTCAACCGCTTTGTTGGAGTAAAACACTCCTAAATGGACGGCATCGTTGTTACAATGGTGTAGCTTTTACACTAATGGATTTTCTTTCTTCTTGAAACTTAGTTCGCGCTGATTCGGTCAGTGCTGTAAACCTGAAACTTGATGAAAAGAGATTATGGGTTCCAATCATGCTTATGATAAAAGTTCTCCCCACTGTTGGCAACTATTCCAGAAAATTATGATATTGCTCATTCGAAAATCCCCCATGACCAGCCAGAACCCGTTCTTAGCTTACACGCTTAAAGCATCCATGAGGTATCCATTGGTTACTCTTTACTTTAAAACATATTCAGTATTCAGCCTCCTCAATATTAGGTCGGTTAGAAAACTTGGCTTCTAGAATAAAACAGCACTTTTGTCCAGAACACGTTGGACATTGTTATTACCTGATATTTTCAACAAGAAGGTCTAGTATTGAAAACAATAAGTAAGTAAAAAACACTACACAATAAAAGAACACCCAGACGAGATAAATTGGGCCGTTAGGTCTAACGTTGACCGATAATTACTGCTTCAGCTCTTTCAGAACCCGACTACCTATTAACACCGGTCTTTTCTGAATATAGCATTTGGGTGAATAAGAAATTGCCTTTGCGAATTGACGAGGAATTCGCTGTTTCTCAATTCATCTAAAACTTACTTACCATTTTCCCAAACGGGAACGGTAATGTAGGAACACGAGGAACCGTCCGTTCAAATTTGGTCGTTAAGGTCACAGGTCCTTTACAGAGATTTCAGCCTTCGAATTCCTAGTTCAATCTCTGAGAACGTCCTTCATGAATGTTTTCGTAATTTAAAAATCTTCTTCCTCCGTAATACCTTTACTATCTGCGTTGCAAGCCTGGATTTCTTCTAACTCTGGGTGAAGATGGCCCTTGTTCATGTTTCTTACTCAAAACCGGCTTCAAAAACGTGAAAATAAGTGACGTTGGGCATACTGGAATTAATACTCTCAGTCAAGAGACAGGGGTTTCTGGACGTGACTCGCCGTTTTGTTTGAAATGCAGCCAAAAACGCGACGACCGTTCTAAAACGCGACTTTTTTGCTGGCTCACTCGTGCAGAAGGACGGAAAGCGAGTTTTGGGGAGTTCGTGCGAAGGGAAGGGAAATACGCATAACTTCCAGCACAGCGTGTAGTTTGATTCCCATTTTCAACGAACGTCCCTGGGAAACGTGAGCAATACTTATTCCACGCCTTTTTTCGCCCAGCCAACTGTAATGGGTAACGGTTTCGAGACGAATACTTCCAAACATTCGCGAATGGGCGCTCCCTAATGCACGTGGAAGTGGCTCGGAGGTTGAACCTAAGTGATGTCGTCTCCAATTGGATTCGCATTCACTTCAGTTTTCAATCTCTTACGTTGAAGCTTCCACCAAATAATGCCGGATTGGGACTTATTCAACCTTCCCGTTATTGAAAAATGTCTTTAGAGAAATTATTGATCCATCCAAGTCAGCGAAATCGGGCCCAATTTTTCTCAAACTCTTTCGTCGCAGTGACAAAATGCCTCTGGGGAATATATACGGAGCGTGGGACTTTCAAACCGTTAGGTTACAATTACAGCCCACCGTCAAGCTTTATTATGAGCTCCGTGTAATCTGAACGTGTAATTTTCAAATCATTTCTGAACTTCCCCATTTCACATTCCTTTCAGAATTGTTTTCTTCCAAATATATAAATTTTTTAACTGCGCCTCTGTGCCTATTTAGCTCTTACTCTGACCGCGAATATTATATTCTCAAAATATGACAAATCAAGCCCATTTAATTGAAGAACATTAACTTTAATAAACACCTACTGCAATTGATATTAAAATACCATTATCATGTCATTGATGGAGACCATACAACGAGTACATAGGTATATTTATAATATCCGAAAAATCTGACACCTTTGGTTGGTTAATCCTTTAATAGACAACCTATGTTTTCATAAAATGTTAATCTCTCCGATTCGGCCAGAAATTTTTTTCCTGGACCAAAATAAGCAAATGTCCTTTTGGCGTCCGCGCCGATTTCGATAGTAAACAAATCAAAATGGGGAAATATATACCTTTCTAACAAACAAACAGTAGCGAAGTAAGCACGAACTTTTGATGATTGTCAAATAGCCCTAGGACGCACTCTCTGTGGAAACCCTACCAAACTCGTCTTTATTCGTAATTAAAAGAACCAACATCCTTTGGGCTGCAGTTAAATAGGGAATGTTGCATGTTATTCCAATTCCAAAAACAGGGTCTTCGCCCTTTCCAGGGCTACGGCATCCCAGTTTGGTTGAGGAATGTCAAAAAACAATGTTTGGTAATTGTAGGTAGGTAGCAGAAACTCATTAGGTATCAAAATTATTATATATTATGGCGAAATGGTATCGTTCAAAGTAACCAATTTTTTGATTAAAATTAATATAGCTTTGTTATATGTTGTAACTGTGCCGCTCGAGAGGAACTGTTTTAATCGGAAATTCAGATGAAAGAAGGGATGTATACTTCAAAAACATTCCCTCAGGCTTTGTTTGTGGTAAGCTACCTACTTCAAAACACAGCTAACGTTATTGTGCTTATAATTCGAACAAACCCCTTTTCCGTTTGTGACAAAGTCGGAATGTTGTGGTCGCAGAAGCAATATAGAACGAGAACACCGAGATGACACTCTCGCTATTTATTTTTGTATTCGTGGTTGGTTATTCCTTGAATAATAGGTATGTTTTCATGCAAAAATTCAACCTTTCCGATTAATGGAAAATCATACTCCAAACGCATAGGTAGGCTGGAATCTCGAAAAACCACTTCCGAAATAGGGTGAGAGATACCCATTTTGACCCATAACCTCTTCAGGTGGGCACCAATTGTTCCCGAACTAGTCTCATTGAATTTAGCGTCCAAAATTTAGTCAAAAATGATACCCCACACGCCTAGATTGAAAAAAAAAAAAAATTCTGAGCGTTTCAAGGTGACCAGATCAAAATAAGCACATGTCCTTAGAAAATTTTCTAAGAACCTGAAATTTGGGTCAATGGTCCGTTTCCGGCACTAGTTGGTCCTCAAAACTTTTTAGTCCGTTCGGACTAAATTTGGGTGGGGTAGGGGTCGAAATGTGTATTTTGAAAAATGGATTTTCGAGATTTTCGGCAATCTGGCCTTGTGGGTTATCATTTTTCACTAAATTTTAGACGCTGAATCCGATGAGATGGGTCTCGAAACGATTGGCGCCCACCTGGGGTCATGGGTCAAAATAGGTATCTCTCACCCTATTTCGGAAGTGGTTTTCCGAGATTTTTGGTACCTATGCGTTTGGGGTATGATTTTCCATTAAATTTTGGACGCTGAACCGTGTAGAATGAGTCTCCATTCTCCTGATCCGAGGGAAACCCAACCCTGTTAGAGAATTTGCAGCGTTTTTATTTACTGGCATTTCAGGTACTGTTCTCAATGAAAACTATTGGAAATGGTGAACCTCGACTTCGGTGGTTTGCAGTAATGTTTCGGTTTTATCTGAATGTCGTTTTTGCTTCAAAGAACACCCCTATCTCACTATCCTAGTCTATTACTACTCCTCTATGTGTGGCCACAGTGCTATTCATGTTTATCTGGGAAGTGTAGTCGTAAACTCGTACTGAAGGAAAACGCCGCCCCTGGCGGTTTCATTTCCCGTCAAGGTTCTACCTTTCCATCTCGTGCATTTCTTTGCGCATAATGGAAACATGTCGGAGAGGATATATAGGAAAGTGGGTGAAGGTGATGTGGAATAGGATAATGAACAAAGAGGTAGAGCTATAACATTCAAAAGTGAAGAGTACACTCATATTTTATATAAATGGTAGGGAGGTATCTTCCAACAGTGGTCGTGTACTTAGACGTGGTGTCTTCAAAACCCTACGAATCATACCAATTTTTTCCCTGAATTCTAGATCTTGTTCGTGCAAAGAAAGTGGATGAGTATCCTAGATGTACGTTTGAAGGTGTTGTTGATTAGAATAATAAACCAAAAACTCACTTTTCTAAGACAGTGAGCTAATGCGTGGACCGAAACAACTTGCAACCAAGAATGTACGAGTATAAGATGTTCGTGTTTTCCCACTCAGGTCTCTTTGTCATAATATTTCTCGAAGTTTGCGACTATACAGTCATGCTATCCTTCCAAGAACTTCTTTATTCAAGCCATCGTACAATGCACATGCAGACTCAGCCAGCCTCCCTGAGGGCTTTACTGTTTGTGCGGTGAAGATGAAGATCTTTCTCCTTCTTTTCACTAGTTTCTTTATTTCACTTCGATCAACCAACTAGGAGTTTGTTCTGGACCTGACCTCTAAAACAAGGGGTTGATGGAGGGGGTCGATTGTGACTCGCCTTCCCCTACATCACAACGGGCCAACTGTTGAAAGGAACTCTCTCGTCTGAGCTCCCGGGCCCATGGAATTCAATCCAAGTTACGATCGAACTGTAACCCAAATTTATATTGGCTACTCGTTGGCCTCCCTCGAAACTCCACTTACTGACCTACGTCATGAGAAGGCATTGATCACCGTGGAACTGTGTGATGCATGGTTATAATATGCTGCTTTGTCTTTATTTTTCAGGAATGATGGTCAACGGCTAAAACAGCTATGTTGAAGTTTGCTATCGTCCTTTTCTTGCCCTTGTTGGTCACATCAGAAATCGCCAGGTTAGTAAATTGGCTAGAACTTTATTGTTTTTAAATTAAGGAGAGTATACATGTCAAAACCCACCCTGCATCTACATGAACCGTAGCCACAAATGCTAGGTTGGATGAAACAAACACGCTCAACATTTCCTTGAATCAACCAGTCCACCTATTTGCCCAGTCGGGCTAAGTAGATATCATGTTTCAAAATAGAAAACTCTCACGCTAACTCACAGCTTCATAAAATCTGACTCAACCTGCCCACCGTACCATCTTAGGATCATTCATAAGCTTGGAAAGTTATTCGTTTCTTAAACCTAGTATTCTACCTTGGTGGAGAATATCCTTCTTTTCCTTCTGCAAGCTCTTCATTATCCTCCCCTAACAACTTGCTAACAACGGGAAGAAAATGAAAACCGGGATCCGTAATTGTTTGATGACCGGGGATGAAAGAAAATTATAAAATAATAAGTTCCCCGAAATGTATCCGGTTGATGTTCCTGAGCTTTGCTTTTCACACAAGCGAGAGAATATTTACATCCAAACAGCGAGGTTGAGGGTTGGTCGGTCATGAAAAGGAATTTTCGGTCTCATTATCAGATAAATGCGGTGCTTGTATATGGAGAGAGGAAAAAAGAGGTCTTCATTTTTTTGTTGGTTTGTTGATGGCGATGAAAAACGTGTCATGAATATACGCTTTTTCGCGAGGTTGGTTCTGATTAAACAAAGAACTCACTGTGGAACCAAAGTTAGAAGGATCGACTCCAAATCGAGATTTCAGTATCGGCAAATCTAATCGTTATCATGATTACTGAGGATATGACTACAAGCCGTTTGCGTGAATAATCACGAACAAAAGCTAACCGAGTTTGTCTTACCATCCGTAATTCTCGTTGGAACTTTTCGCGAATGACTGGAACTCAGCCGATGATCAGTCGACATTAATTTGTGAGCATGTATCCGCACGAACAGAACGAGAGAAAATGTTAGTGATTCGAGAATACATAAAACGGAGGTTCAAACATCGTTCAGATATATGAGGCTGACGTCCGGTAGGACCATTCATTCACCAAGTGGGTTAACGCTTTGCTCGAAGGAGGGGTGCAATACAATCGATAGCCCCTAGAATACAACACCCATTGTCAATTGATTGCCACTTGACTGATTTCACTTGACACAACAACTGCGCCGGTATTGCAGTTTACAATACGTACCTATCACTAAAGTGGGTTGGAATAGGCCAAGGAGGGGTCGACTGGGTGGTGAACTAATTGCAAGAGCGGTTGTATTGGCAAGAGAACCCAAACAACTAGCGACTTGAGGGCTTTCCTGTTGCCACTCGGGATCTCCTAAGTAATTTCGTGAGAGGGTGATGAAAATGAGTATTGAAAATCAATTGTGTAATCATCACGGCCGGTGGCAAACTTGGATCTCAAAATGATGGTGGCTCCTTCCGTGCCTGCAAACCAAATCGGCGATAGACTCACTTAGCTATCTGTATACAGAATTATCTGCAATCTTAAAATTATGTTGTCACTCTGGGGTTTGCCAGTTAAGGAGTTGTAACACGCTCAGCGCAGTTTTTATCAGTTCCATACGAGCAAAAATAGTTGAAATTACTTATCTGGCTTTGAAGGTGTGAAGGCTCCTGTCTAATTTAGCCTCGTTTTGGATCTTGTTTGGTATTATCTCTACTGTACAGGAACAAACGCTGGCTCTTCGCCAACAGTCAACACAACAAAAGAAAAATTGCCACTCTGGGCCTGTCCAATATAGGTAACCCAATTTCTTTCAATTTTTCAAGAAACTTATCGAAAAAGGGGCTTTTTAAAAGGTCCATACACGACCAACGTACGTTGTACCTCTGGCCCACCCACGAATATCAATTTTTGTGAGAGTCTAATCACTGGGACCAGAGCTGTAGTCACCCGTTGGCCAACCCCCAAAATGATGGAAGGCGACCTAATTTTGAAATCGACTGGGAAAATTATCCTCCTACTTGGCGGGGGAAAGGATAACCTTGCAATCGGCTTGGATTGTATTTTTCTGATATAACACTGGATCACAAGTTGTCTTGATAGTACGAGTATCATAGTTCTCCTCGTAGTGTGGAGAAATGAAATTGAATGGCTCTGGGTTGTCTCTTGTACAACCATTCTCATCTGATTTGTTGCATCCGCAGAGGTTCCTCGCTCCACCTGCGTATGAGTAGTTACAGTGGCTAATAAAATCGAAAAAATTCTTCGCACGGGAAAAAACGATGAATCCGTACCCTTCGAATCAGACCGAGACGTGTTCCATTGCCGTGGAAAGGGTCAGGCAATAAACAACGGCTCCCCTCTCCTGTTCACCTTTCCATGCTGTCCCTGGCATACCTACAGCCTAAGACCTGAGACCAAGAATTAGTGGGGCTGCCGGCATCTCGGTACAGATTCCCTCCGAGGAAAGAGCCTTCCCGTTCTCGTTGATCCCTTTTCTATTTCCCACCTCCAGCATTCCAAACCTTTATCTTTTCCTCTCGGAACTTCCCCATCAACCCCTTTCGCATTGTTTTCAAACTCACACCTTCTCTCTAAACACGCCTTTTGTTGTTCACTTTCGACATTAGCCGTAATTAGTTCTTTTTCCTTTGTTCAGATGAGCAATCACAAAACAAAGAAGCGTTTCAAATCTCTTCTTCCGCACCGATCCTTTCCAGTTTCATCCGCAATTAGCCGATGGAACGGATTAAATCTAGTTACCCCCTTGAACGCATGGTAATCAAAGGTAAAAACACCTAGGAGTTTCCCCATTTTACGAGGACAACTACCCTGCGTGTCAAGTTGTTAGTTTACGTCAGAATTGGCGCAGTTAGTTCTAATATCAAATTTCCTATTTTTTTAAAAAATTTTCTTGCAAAAGATTCAATTTTTAATAAATAAAGGTATCATTATCGTCAGAGTGAAGATCCTGGTCGAAATACATCCCACCGAGGTACAGAATGGGAGCATGAGGTATTCTATTCACTGTATAAGAATCAGTGAATTATTGACGATATTTCCTATCAATTGTCCTAGGTAGGCACACGAAGAAGCATAAGGTGGCAACCCTTTTATAATTTGTCTCTAATTTCTACAACAAATTGTATATATGCTCATCGGAACGGACGTAGGATATTCATGCCTCCACGCCGTTTTGTTCTCATAGGACAACTTGAGGGACTTATCTATGTGGGAAGCCGTCGTAAGATAAATACTAGTCGTGATTAATTACCACCCCATTAGTTGGAATAAACAAGCACCGGCAATTTCATTGATTTACTCGTAAACCGTATAGGTATATAAGGGACGCATTCTCACTTGTTGAAACTCTGTTTTCATTTTCAAAAGGGGCGAGCGAACACGTATTTAATTAAAACCGTTCCGATGGAAACCCATCGAGACTCGCGGACCCTCCATTTGCGCTACGTAAATCAGTATTGGAATAACACGTGGACGTGAAAAATGCGTAATGCAGTTCTCTTGGCATAGTTACTCGGCGAAAAAACTATTTTTGCTTGTCGAATTTCTTCCTGAAGCGCTGCTCAAAGGTATTTTCTACAACATTCACTCAGCAGGTTGTGAACGGGACCGAATCAAGGGGCAGAAAACTCGTTATTGTTCGAAAATCGAACGAATTGCTGGGTGTCCGTTCGCATTGAAGGAGAGGTAAGCATCAGCGGTACCTATGTCGATGTGACCCATAGACCTATTGTGATGGTTTCGAGGGATATCATGTGATGAGGGTCAAATATGCCGAACATATTTTCTCCTGAATGGCTACAAAGGAACAAAGATGACCTCCGCCTCCCTCAGATGACCCGAGGGTTGCCCCACACATTACAGAAAATGAAAAAATTTGTAATAAATCATGAAAAGTGCAATGATAGTTGTAGTTATAATTAGTTGTTTTGTTATAAATGGATGTTTGTGTTGATGTCGAAGTTTTTGATTCCTGCTGATTCGAATAGTAGTAGTTCCACAATCAGTTCATGAGCTTACGTAGCCCCACCCCTTGAATTCTCTACAAGAGGGCAGGATACTCCTAATTGGCCGACCGAGGGGGATTGAAAGTGTCACGATATGGCCCGAGAGGGAAAATACTCTGTCAAGGCCATGGCAAAGAAGCTTTCTGATTTTTATGAGTGGCACGAAACAAGTTCAAATAATGTCTTTCATGGAAAACGAATATTTACAGAAGTTTTGCCGTGGCGCCCAATCTTAGATGAAGCGGTAGTTCCAAAATACCGCCTAATTATGAACAGGATGCAGGTGTACAGGGCTTGAACTCAGCAGTAATTAACAGTAATTCGTAAGTATTAAGATTGATTTTGTCTCTGGAATATGAACTTAAAAAAACTCCTCCTGCAAGAGAAGCAGGCCTGTAGCTCGGATCAATATCTAGGATTGAGAGGATCTGAAAAAATGTTCGATTTTATGATACCGGGATGATAAAGGGATTCCCACCGTTTCGCTGATTCTTCAGCCACTGTACTCGTGAAATCTCTACCTTTGTATTCCTCGAATCATATGGAAAATGCTAAACAGCATTAAATTATAGAAATCATAGTTGGTGGTTCGTATTCACTTCGCGCATTAGGTACAGGTTCCTAACAGTCGTAACCTTGGCAGAGTCGACTTACCTTGTCCGCTCGCTCGTTTTTTCGTTCCCTGGAAAATTAATTTTTTTAAATTATTGGTCATGCCCAGACTGACAGTTTTCTAATTCAAAATTTAATACGTCCGCTCTTTTTTCCCGTGACAAATGAGGGGACGAAATGAGTAAAAAATTCTGGATTACAGCTAAAGTGTCATTTATCTTTTTTAGACGACTTTGGAGGACCCAAGTGGTCTAAACGAGGGGAAACGGACGGGATGGCCCCGAAAGAACGAACTTGGCGAATGGATTCTTGCTGCTGTATGACGAGGGAGAGACAGAGTGGGTGGCATAGAAAGGCGAATGTAAACGGTGCTTTACCCCATCGAGAAGAAGGACTGGGAAAAGGGAAAACGTTGAGCGATCTCGAGTACACTTTTGAAGCCATTTCGTTATATAGGGTTGAAGGGAACGGGTCCTGCATTAATTGACCATTTATCTGGAAGGACACATCCCGCGGTAAATCTTCACGTCCCACCGCTTTTCTTTTCACGTACCCGAGGAATCGCCCCGCTCCACTTTCCTAGGGACCAGTGGCCCATCTCTTTTGCGCGGTTCATCCTACTCTTGAAATACATAACACCTCCCATTAACTTCAAGTGTCGGTTGGAGTAGAGGAGCCCGATTTTTTTTTTCTTTTTTTTGCCAGCCCTTTTCTACTCTTTCTACTCAATCATTTTGGGTCTGTCCACACCTCCCCGGAATGAGAGCCCCCTCCTTCCCGCTATTCACTCCGCCATTATGAAACACTTTGGAGTCCCCCTCCCACCCCTCCATCAATCAGGGGCCTTCTTTCACGCGCGTTATCTTCCGGCCAGAGGATTGAAAGATCACCCCGGCAAAACGTTTCAACTTTCGGGACCCTCATAACGACCGCATTAGTGCGAACGACGAATCTGAGCGTCCAAGAAAAAAAGGCGTTTGAAACAATTTTTTTAATACAACCTACCATGAAAATAGGGCTCTGGTCATCCTGTCAGGGTAGGTGATAAATATAGGATTTCAAGAAAAATTAGTACACCCAAAACGGGATGGACGGCTAATGATTTTTGAATCTAGACATCTTGAAACGCAAAATACTACATTTTTTTGGTAAATGGGAAGGCAGCAGGCTTGAAATTAGAGGGTAGCAGTGTTTATTATTCAAAAAGCAATAAATAAAACGAGTGAGTGTTTTTTTTTTTACATCGATTTGTACTCTTTGTTCTCGGAACAAACGCTCCTTGATAAGAAGGTGGCGTTCTCTTGTTCATTTTACTTCTGAGCTATTCATTGTGCGTAGCTGTAATTTGTTCCCTCCTTACGACACCAGGAGCATCGTCTACGTTCAGAACAATAAACCATAGTAAACAAATTCGCAGCTTTTTTTCATTCTCTCCTTTTTCTTTGTGTAGTCGACAGGCTACGATAAGAAATGTTGAAAGTAAAGGTGTCACGCAATTGGCTTCACGAATTTAATCTAGGTTTATGCATGTTAACACAGGTCACAAAAGGTCGTGAAGGGTTTTGAAATCTGAATATTCCTTCTGAACTTATATTCTAAGATATGAAACTATCATCTTATCATCAGCCGGGCAAACCAACGTAATGACAAGTTTATTGCTGGGAAACATCTGTATAAAAAAACTATTGTATTATACGAGAAAATATCATTCCCTTCATACCCTCGCTTTCGAAACATAAGCTTGACCTATCTAATACAACTGTACTTTTCCTATTAAATTTTAACTCAACTCCATTCCGCCGATGACAGCGGCTAAATGTATGCTAAGATATCACAATAATGAAATGGACTAACTTGAATTTCTTCCCAACGCCAAAACGTAAAATAAAGTTTTTAAAGACAGTCGGCTCTGATCAAGTTCGATCGACAGCCACTCCGACTTGTTCCTGAGACAATCATTGAGTTGTTTGGTTACAGAGACAAGGAGGACGGAATGTACGATGAAACCCTCGGGGATTTTAGTATCTAAATAGGGAGGAGGGTTGAGAAATAAGGGGCTTCAAAAACCAGACTTTAATTTACCCAAGTTGAAAGGAGAAGTTACCACTTGGAGAGCGTTCATTTTCAATTCACCGCGAGTAGATAAAATAATCAAGATGAGGGGATGCTGTGTTGGGGAAGTGGCATTAGAAATCAAACTCGCTAAATTATATTGCTCGCTTATTTACAAAAATACGCGGAATAAATCTTTGGAAACCTCAAGGAATATAAAACAAATCTTCCTTTATTTCGCGGTAACGATTTGTTTTCGTTTTACGGAGATTTATATTCTTTTCAAGCGGTTTTTCTTTCTTATTCGATGAGAATTCAGATCTCATCCCGTCCCTAAATTGAATCCACCCAGCACCCTTTCTGGACCCTGCCCAGAATAATGAACCGTATATCGCCGCCACCGCGTTCTGCCGCCAGACAAGTCCCGTGTTTCCTTTTCACTCAGTTCATCTCTTTCTCCCGTTCTATCATTCTCTCTGTGAGCCTGGGTGAAATGGTAATTCGTATACTTCCTAAGCCCTTTCTAATCCTCGCATTTATTAAGTATCCTGCCCTTCTGCTCCCGACCTTCGTGTTTGTAGCTCTCATAATACAAAATACCTACAATTCCTCTTTCCTGCAACCCAACGCTCCTCATTCTCCATAGTGAGTCTCCCTCTTTATCACCCGCGTAATGTGTACACTAAGCTCACCCTCCCTAGGGACCGGGCTAAGTTCATAAAATGTTGAGGTTTCTCGCATCATAATTCGCATCCTTTAGCCCACTTTCCTCACCATTTAGGCTCGCTTATTAATGTTGAAACGGTGGTGGGAGGTTCACGTTAACCCTTCTTTCGCGAAATTCAACGAGGGTGAACAGAGTACACATCACCGAAACGGCTGTTAGTGGTTGGCTGATAAACCACGTTATTAATATGCGTTCATGTGGAATACATACGTGATGAACACCTCACAATCTACTAATCTGCATATTATCCTGAAATCGGATCGTTTCAAGGTGGAAGACTCAATTCGGGTGATGTGAATGGTGTAACTGTTGAATCGTGTTCGACGTCAACAGTATTAACGGATTAGGGTGAGAGGAAGGGTCTTTCAGTGTGCAATCATAAGACGGTTCCACGGTCAGTGAATGAAACTTATTTCGCATTTAGTATTCCAGAACGTGGGTCACGTTTTTCTGGAACGTTCATAGTTGAAGTAAGAAATGAACGTACTCTTTCACTCTTCTAAATTGAGAATTTTATGAATATTCAAAAGCAGCAACGTGACGGTGACAGCTGCTGTGATAATTGAGGCGGGTCGAGTAAAAAGGCTTTACACGTTCCAGCTCTTTCAGAAGTTCTAGTGAGGACTTGATCATCAAAGGATTCCCGTGGGGTTCATTTGCCATGAGTATTTATAACATACTCACTGGAATGAACTGACAGCCCTTGATCGTAAGAGGATTAATAATAATTATTTGTTTACCTATCATGTTTGATTCTATGTCTTCAACGAAATAATACACATTTGGATATAGTAGGACACATTTTCAACGAATCTTAGAATTTTGAATTAAGTTTATCACAGTTTTAAAGAACATAACTACTAAACTAACTACCCACATAATATTCCCATAATATTGGAATTAGGAGAGTTAACTTCCTGGCCAGAGTTTTTGCATACTGCAGGGAACGCATAGTGATGAAATAAACCAAAGTGGAATAATTAATTAGTCGAGTCCTTCTAATTCCTCTCATTTTAAATAAAACGTCGGGAACTTTTACGTGCCCTGACTGCGTGAGCTGGCAATCAAGTGGCACACTGTGGTTGCCTCGACTACGTTGTCTTTTTATCCTGGTTTTAGTGAGAAGGTCGGTAGCTTGCATGACGGGCAGGTGTGCTCTCTTGACTGGGATATAACAACCAGAGCTAGTAACAATAAAACGGTAGGAAGATGCCAGGAGACGGGCACAACGCACGCAGGATACTACCCCCGAGACTCTCTCCATTACATAAAATATAGTCCCACAAAAGACGACTTCCGTCTCTGTCGTTGAGTTGTGGGTCAGAGCTCACTATAAAATTTCCTCCTACGGAATACTGCTGTTAAAGGTGATTCAATTCTTCCTTGGAATGAAAATACCACTGGTACCGCTTTTTATCATCAGCACTGGAGGGTGGTTCGGTGGTTCGGAATAGTTGACAAGGACTAGTTTAGGCGAACTTGCCGTAACGCAGAACCCCCAACAGAATTTTGTGGAATATACGATAGGGGTACATTACACGTTTGACCGATGAACCCAAATTGTATACGTTTTGCCCCACTCCAATTGATCTTTCTGTATTTTGACTGATTTGTACGATATGTTGAGAACACGAAACCTCGAAATAAAATGTTACTTAAAAACTTGAGTTGAAGCATCAATTCCACAACTACCCACTCAACAAGTGTACGTTACAACACTTTGGTATCATTACGATTATTATTAGAACAATACACGCATTCTTTCTTTAAAACATTCACGATTATTATCATTAAATTGTGTGAATTATAAAATTCTAAATGTCCATCCGCCGCCAAAAAATGACAAATGTATATATGGATTCTGTTAGCCTCCTAGTTGTGCTGACTTATTTTGGTCCAACTAGGCCAAAAGGGGGAGGGTATGGGTATAAGGACTACTTTAGAATAGTTTCTATAATATTTGATCATTAAATTAATTGGGATGGACAACCGATTGCCGAGAACGGAGGCAAGTCTGTCCTTTTTTTTTTAACGAGCATGTACTTTGGAAACCTCGGAGACGCTGATGGAGGTCTCCCTAAAATGATGAAACGCAACAGTTGCGCAACAGTTACTTTTAAACCAATTGTTGAGGGCTAACAATCGTGTTATTGATTCACCCTCACGGAAGCAAACATTTTTTTATCATCATCCTATCGCGTATACGTACATCTTGGAATCAAAAAGGTACGTTTTTGGTCTTACGACATTACCTCACTCATCACGACTACGTTCTCAGTCCGATCCCACGAATAGGCTATTATACGGTGGTCGGAATTGGGCATTCGTTGGGAAGCCAGGTTTATAGGGAAAAGCGTTGTGATGCGGCAACTTTTAAAATCGAGCGGTTTTATCATTTTATAGCATCAGAACCATTCGGGTGAGTTGAGTGGTTCAATGCTCGGTTGTCAATCTCATCAAACACCGACGCAAATTCGTTGAAATAATTTTTTTTCCACACTGGTGTTTTTACTTTTTGGTTGCCAGACACCGCTAGTTACGGCTAAAAACTTGGAATAGACTCACAACGTCAAAACATTAAGTGAGTTGGCGATTCCACCATTAAACTTCGATCGCTAAAATGAGGTCTTTTGAGACAACAGAGAAGGATCGAGAAGACGTAACTGGGGTAAGCAAGGCGAGCAACGGATGTCTAGTGTTGAATAATTGTGTGATTCATTGAATTTGATTAATTGATCACCTAACAATCAACCGCAAAGATTTTGATATTTTGTGAGATTATGATAAAACCCAACCACGGTACTGGCCACGAGTGTAGTAGCATAAAGCGGAAAAAATGATCAGCAAAAACTTCTTCTTCTTTACCACTTTTCCCACTTCATTTTCAAGTGTACTATTCCATTTCCGTGCGAGATCGTGGGCTTCGTGTGAAAAATAAGAGCATCGTTGGGGAAAACACACTACTGTGTAATCAGTGGCGAAGGGATATAAACCACTTGGCATTATTTCAGGTTTCAAGATGAGAGCCATGGAAGTAGCTTCAGATTCACCATCCCAAACGGAACAGGGAGAAAAAAAATTTAATACGGTCTCTAGTGTTCGCAGATTTGGCTTATTCAATAAAAGACCGCTCCCTGGATTTCGAGTCGGTTGGAGAGAAAACCTGCCGGCTTTAACAAAGTACCCAATTTTCTGCATTCGCGGAGAAACTTCCTTTCACCCAATGGGAAGTTCTCCCCTTTTTGAATAAATCTTCACTTTATTTTGGCTCCACGTCTCTTTCCGGATCCAAATGGATATACCAAAATAAATTCTTCTTCCCTGATACTATGCGGTAGTAGGTTATAAATCATAAACGCCAGACCACATTTTATCCGTCATATTTATGCGGAGACTATTACACATAAAGGGCTCAACGATTTATCATCACTCACCCCTCTCCGGTGTTCAGGAACACTGTTTCGGGACTGAGGGGGTAGGACGACGGTTGAAACATACATTTCCATCAGGGGTGTAAAACTGTATGGAGAGAAAGCTTCCTCGGTTACTCTGGAACCCGGTGGTTCTAATCAACACGGGGGGCTCGGGCGGTATCAGGGTAGTTCATTAACAAACAAGGGCTTGCGGAGGGCTATTCATATCAATGAAGTGAAACTTTTGACATTCGGCCAAAACACCCTTCGCACTTCCCGTGTTGTCCCAAGCTCTCTGGGATTCAAACTCAATTTTTGGAAACACTCAACCGGCAGTATTATTTGACTAAAAAAGCCGTTTCATTATTTTTCTATTAACCATTCAGACAGAAGGCCCCTTCCCGGAAAGGAATACAAATTGTATCGTTTTCTATGTTACCAATCAAGTTCTTGCAGGCAAGAAATGGGGTGATTTGTGCGAAATGGGAGACCATCATTCTTTCACGGCTGAAGTTTACTCCGGAAAAGTTTACTCCAATTCCTTCCATTCGCTCGAAACGAGCTTTGGATCGGCAATGATTATTCCAACTCAATTTTCGCCACCATCACTTGCCCGTAAGTACTTTTGAGTTGAAATGTGGGAGTTGATGCGGGAATAACAAATATACTGCCATGACTTGGCCAGTTTTTTCCACAGATCGTTAGTAGATATTATCATTTCCCTGATTTGTCCTATACATTATTACTATTCTCATAGGAATTCAACTGAATTTAGGTGTTATATTCTTCTTGGGATGATACCACTTGTATTCATATCGACCGAAGAACCCCCCTTTATCTACACACCAATTACGTTTATACGTGTTTAGATTCAAAGTACGGATTCTCCGTCTACCTTACGAGCCTTCATTATGCTCAATCAATATTGTGTGTTCGAAATTTAGTGAATAATGATATCCTCTTGGCCAAATCCTTAATCGTAAAATTTAAAACATGAACAAATCATGTTCAAAATATCCTTTTTTACCCATACGCTGCCTCCGTTTGCGGCTATCGATCCAGAGCCGATTCAATCGATTCAGCTTACCTGACGCTGCACAGTTTCTCCACAAACATCGACGAGTTTCTCCTTTCGAAAGGCTCCAGAACTTTGCCTACTTTGAACTTCCGTCGAGTTCAAATAATTCACTAACATTCACACCTCTTCTCCAGCAGGAACTTCTCTCCTTTCGGTTGCCTCATCCTTTTTCTTCCACTTCTCCATCAAGTGTTCCCACCACCAAGCACTAACTCAATCCTTTTACCCAGCACACTTTAAAGTAGGCCTCTCAAGTGTTGCAGATCGTAAACTTTTCTCCATTTTTTCCGCTCTTCTTATAATCTTTCTTCCCTTTGAATCACCTGGTTTGGTTTAAGTGTGAATATTGAATTTTAAAATTGTTTATAATCGTTCCAGTGCCTGCAAATTGAGACTCCAGGCTTTCATAAAAGCTCCATGCCTTCATAAAACCACCTAATTGACTCCACGAGTTCCTCAACTTTGTGTAGACAATTCAGTGAAGCACACGCACCTAGCGTTTTAGCACTACTTTTACCAATTGACTCGTTTGCGCTTTTGGTGGAATAAAAATGTACTTCGAAAAAAAAAATATATCACAACGAACATTCAATTTAAAGTTAAAGATTAGCGGGGAACAAGCTATCGTAGCGTTCGGTTTTAAATCATTGTGCTTGTGAAAATTCCAATGCAAGGGGAACCAATATGTGTGGTCGGAGGTCTTCTTGTTTCCCTCTGACAATATTTTAGGCCTTTGGAATGGAGAGCAAATAATCGCACCCTCTTGAATAATCCGAGCCACGGGTATTTTGCCTACCTCCCGACCCCACTTCGATAGGTACCGTCAAAACACCATTTGAACTTTCTACCGGCAATCTGGGGGATTCAGTGCAATTTGCATGTTCGAAACTTAACGACTTGTCGTCATCCTCGATTCGTGTCTCCTGCCATCGGGGGTATCACCGCCGAGCACTTTCATTGTACGTTTGTTGGCGCGGATATTAAAATAATTGAGTCGTACCAAGAGCTTCATGAGGCGCCTTCTTATAGAATAAATTGATCTTGAATCGAGTAAAATGATCTTACGAAACTTTGCAAATTTATCCAGGCTGGTCAAATGTTATAGGTGGTATCGGAAAAGCACATCATTTTTCAAACACTCATCATTCAATTAAAAACAAAAACGCTGCAAATTCTTACACAGGGGTTGGTTATTCCTCGGACCAGGCGTATGGAGACTCATTTCATAAACATGGGGAAAATGGGGAAAACAGTGGGTGCGGCGGGTCCCAGACCCATTCCAATCGATTCAGGATCCAAAATTTAGTGGAAAATGATACCCCACACGCCCAGATACCGGAAATCTCGAAAACGCATATTCAAAATGGGTAATATATACCCAATTTGACCCATAACTTCTTCCAGTGGCTGCCGATCGTTCTGGGACCTGTTTCATTGGATTCAGCGTCCAAAATTTAGTGGAAAATGACACCCTACTCGCCTAGATCGCCCAAAATCTCGAAAATCCATTTTTCAAAAAACACATTTTGACCCCTACCCCGCCCAAATTTGGTCCGATTGGGCTGAAAAGTTTCGAGGACCCGTCTCGGCCGGGAACAGACCCCTGACCCAAATTTCAGATTTTTAGAAAATTTTCTACTACCAAAAACGGCGTGGACGGCGGACGGCGGACAACGTACGGCGTACGGCGGACGGACATCGACCTTTTTTGATCAGGACATCATGAAACGTCCAGAAAAAAATTTTGAGACGAATCGGAGAGGTTGACCATTTGCATGAAAACATAGGTTGATTATTCAAGGACGCACACTGACATCGAATTGATCACCATTTTTTTTATCCTTTACTATTACCAACCAACCAACCAACCAAACCAACCAACCAAACCAACCAAAAAGAAGTCATTCTTGATTTATAAGTGACTTCTTCGATTTCCAGCGATCAGACCCCACTAAACCGATTCAGCGTCCGAAATTTCTTGGAAAATGATACCTCACTTGCCCAGGGCCCCAAAGAACTCGAATCCATATTTTCAAAATAAACATTTTCCCTGGTGTCCTGTCTCCTTTTCGTGGGGATCAGGCTGAACATGTGTGAGGACCAAATAGGCATAAACGGTGACAATATGCGGAATATTTCTGTTTCGGGAGGTTCATCCAGGAGCTCCCCGGATTCCCCGGATTGCGGACGGAGATTGTACTCAGTCAAGTTGGCAAAAACTTAAAGACTGATGAGTCTTAGAGATTAGTCTGAGATTAGTACTTACTGCCCGCCTTTCAAACATCTGACACCTAGAAGATGGGAAAAAGCTCCAAGCGCAGATAAGCGAAAAATTTATGCGCGTACCTACCTACCCACTACTCAGAGCATTTACAGGAACGTGAAACATGATGCTTGACACAAATTCGGAGAACCGTGAGATAGCGAAATAGCTAGATTACATAATTTAGTAGACAGGCCTGAATGGGGAACAGGAGGGCGATTACCTTAAGTGGTTAGCAAAGCTGTTAAGCATTATCTGCTCTCAGGCCTGCTTAATGTCTTCCTTTATTTACCTTTGTTCTTTTAAATAATTATGAAGGCGCCCTAGCTGAAGTGAGTTCTTCCCGAGCTCCTAACGTCCGCAGATGCTGATCTAATGCGGCCCTCTGGAGTCGTTAAAAGCGAAATAGCTTCAAACCGCCTGCTTCGAATATCCAGCGGGAGGATGTTCCTGTCTGTCCAATCAGAATTTTCAACAAGGGGACTTGTATTCGAGTTCGTACGTGTGCTAATAACTTATTACTCATCCTCCATCAGTTCCAAGTTAGGCAAGCAGTTCGATCTCTCGAGCAGTCAGTTAGCATAAGCTCTAAGTGCAGAGTTCACCGATGCTACTTAGCATCTGCGGCAAGGCTTCTACATCTATGCTAGGTTATAAAACACCACCATATCGCTAGATACATTTAGGATATCACATGTGTATATGGGTATTCATTCTAGCAATTTTCGGTCAACTTTCGTTTCACATCCCTTCCGAATGACTCTGTAACGGGGCGGCAGATTCCAAGCGCCCCGTCAAGAAACTTCGGCGGCGGGGTACGGATCGACCCCTCTCCTCTCCAAGCGCCTGACCCAGCTGGGCGAAAGGCGTGTCCTCATTGGATTGGTTGGGCAATGGGCGGCGCGAGACACCCAGGGAGGAGTAGGAGGGGAAGGCGACTTGACGAGCAGACTGGTGAAAGGCTGCGGGAGTCAGTCGTGTACGAACTCAAGTGAAGGAAAGTTGGGATCTCCGTTCGCCATAATCTCGTGAGGACGAGGCGGAACGAAGTGAAGTGAAGCAGAACATCGAAGCGGAACAACCGACGCGAAGCAAATCAACCCCTTGTGAAGCCGGTGTTGTGAAAGTGACCTGAGGGAACAAGTGTATCGTGGTTCCTTCAGGGTGAGAACTCGGGAATTGGGAGATCAGCCAATTCCTCTCCCGTAACAGTGGGCCCTTATACGAACTGAAAATCCCCCGTCGGACCCGAGTGTTGATCCGTTCGCGCCCGATTCGACGGCCAATAGTCCAGGTTTCCCACGCACCGCCAGTCGTCGGACCTCCGTCGGAAAGAGTCTCGCCTCCTCCGGCCTGGACGGCGTTCCCCTGACCGAAGCCGAGCAGCGAAGAGAACATCACCCTGTTGTCTCCATCCGAAGGAGTTGGTACACGTAAGTGGCGAAATAACTCTGTTTCGTACCCTCGCAACGCGAAAGTCGAATCTCTAAATCTGGCCCAAGCCCTGACGTTTAGTCACCAGAAAGCTGATCATAGAGTTGTACATTGTAGCCGTATTATTTAGTATTTTGTCTGTCGTGCGTTAGGAAAAGTAAAAGGAATTAGGGGAGGACATTAACAAATCACTTCCACTTTACCGTTATTCAAACCAAACATTTGAGCCTTCAGCTACCTCGTAAATTCATTTGGCCCTCAGCCCTTCACTTCTGCCTACTCAATAATTAGATTACGTAATAGTCAATATCCTTCTCGGCCGAGACATTCCGTATTTTATATTTCTGTCAATTGCGTTTATTATAAGTCAATATTGAACCCTTGTCTTTTCAATCACGAAACCCCATTCCTCAGAGCTTGGTAAATTCAGGTGTACTTGGCGTCCATGACCGACCATTGCAGACATTCCGGACGGTAAGTGAAAGTCTTTAATCTCCCACTAATTATTCGCCTAGGTCTATTTTTGGATCCCTAGCCCGTTACGTGAAAACGACGGGTTACATCTTTTGGTGGCAAGCGGTGGGATTTTTCAGAAATCTCGATTTCTGTCGTATCCACAACAAGTGATCTTGACCAGGTGAATATTGGTGAGAAAAAGCTCTGAAGGAATTGGGTCGCGTTCCATAATCTTGAAATTCAAACTGTGCTAGTTGTAGATTCCGAAATTTAAAATTGTAAGAAACAAACAAATCGGCCCGAGCGTGAGGAAGCGAGTGAGGAGCCAATTGACTTCAAATCCGTGTCTAGGATTTTTTCTTTCCAAAAATCGAAATTTAGATACTGGCTCATTTATTTAGTAGCATCACTCTCACTGTAGCCCTCTGTTCCGGGACTGTTCCGGGGCTTGTTCCGAGGCCTTCTGTTCCGAGACTGTTCCGGGACTGTTCCGAGACTTGTCCCGGGGCCTTCTGTTCCGAGACTGTTCCGGGGCCCTCTGTTCCGGGACTGTTCCGAGACTTGTCCCGGGGCCTTCTGTTCCGGGACTGTTCCGGGGCCCTCTGTTCCGGGACTGTTCCGAAACTTGTCCCGAGGCCTTCTGTTCCGAGACTGTTCCGGGGCCCTCTGTTCCGGGACTGTTCCGAAACTTGTCCCGAGGCCTTCTGTTCCGAGACTGTTCCGAAACTTGTCCCGAGGCCTTCTGTTCCGAGACTGTTCCGGGGCCCTCTGTTCCGGGACTGTTCCGAAACTTGTCCCAAGGCCTTCTGTTCCGAGACTGTTCCGGGGCCCTCTGTTCCGGGACTGTTCCGAGACTTGTCCCGAGGCCCTCTGTTCCGGGACTGTTCCGGGAGCCTTCAGCTCCAATTGACATCCCGATTCCAGACCCGTCATAGCTCTTACCAACTGGGAAGTCCTTTCTCGATTCGTGGGGAAATTATCGGTCCTTGGTGCGCAAGAAAGTGATCTATCGGTTCTATAATTTTTTGTATTTATTTTTTTTTATTTAACAAGTGAGCTCGCGACCATGCACCAAAACAGCAGCCCATCAGACGAGGGCGAAGCCATGATGAACGCCGTGACGGAAGCAATGAACAAACTGGGCGCCTTTTTCCGTGAGCCTGCTGCCTCCGGCATTCCGCGGTCGTTGTTCATGGAAGTCGACACGTGGAACCCTGATGAGCCGGATGCTATCACGGCATCCATGTTCTTCCAGGAGGTGGAGCAAGCAACCCAAGAGTTTGACGAACACAAGAGGCTACGATTCCTTCGTACCCGCCTGAAAGGTGGAGCCAAGCGATTCCTCCAGGATGGTCTTGGCGACACCCCATACACGACAGTGAAGAATGCCATACTGGCATGGTATGGCGAGGAAAGTCCCGAGAAGGCAACCATACGACTCTGGACAGCCCAGAGAGACTCCGACGAGTCCATCCGACGGTTCGCAGAACGACTTCTGGCCACGGCACGATCAGCTGTCCGAACTGAACCCAACCTGAACGATGCTCAACGTCGGGAATGGACAAGACGAAAGGCACTCAGCGCTTTTGTCCGCGGACAACCGAAAGAACTCCATCTCTACTTGCAGGGTAACCCTCCGGACACCTTGGAGGATGCAGTGGAGCGGGCTGAGGGATGGGAGGACGTAATGAGAGCAAAGCAGGACGACGATGCTCGATGGGACATAACTGCTGTCAGTGGATCAAGACCTTCGGAGCCCAAGAAATGCTACTCTTGCGGAGAACCAGGGCATTTTGCAGCAAACTGCCTGCAAAAAACCAGAAGCCCACCTCGTTACCCAAACAAACCGGCCACGTTCGGCGATCACCAGTTGATACCGGTGCCGACGAAGTTACCACCGACCGTCCCGGTGCTGCCCTGCATGTACTGTGGTGATCTTTCCCACTTTCCAGTGAGTTGTCCCCACGGACTCTACGCAGCCTTGTTCTGCAATTTCTGTGGATCCCGTGACCATCTGGAGGCTGAGTGCTTTAAGAAGAAGAAGACCCTGCCTATCTCAAATCCACGAATGCACCAGGTCAGAAACATCAGCACGACCCAGGAAACCCAAGCCAATCTCACGACAAATAATGAGGACGAACCAATCGTCGAAGTCCGCGGAGACGAGCTGGTGTCCTACCAGACCGCTGTGAATTGTGTCATGAGGCCCATGATACTGATCACCGCCGGCTTGGGGAAGGAATCCCGGCGAATGGTCGTGGATACTGGTGCTGCAGTGTCTGTCCTATCAAGACCTGTGCCTGGCATTGACATCCGCCCAACAACGTTGGAGCTATGGGGTGCCGACGGACAACCACTGCCCGTGCTGGGGATCCAGGAGGTACGTACCACCATTGGTCTGGTTACGATTACACACCCATTCTATGTCTTCCGACGACCTGACTCCGGCTTGGATCTGATCGGACTGGACCTCCTGAGGAAATTACCCCTTGGCATACGCCCGGATATCGGCGTAGTGGAGATGAAGGAACCCGCCACGGGGAAGATGATCTCCATCGGCGTGGTCGCCACTGACCCGGACCTCCTCAGGCACATCCGTCAACTGAAGGGCGACGGGATGGCGCGAAAAGCCCAGAAAACCGCTCAAGCCCCGAAACCCGACACCGACCACAACCTGCCAGGGCGGGCCAACAGTCGCTTCAACATCTGCCAAAGCCTCTGAACCTCGCGTCGACGACAACCACCAAGGCCAACTGACCACCGAAACCAACACCACCCAGAAAGCAGCCAGTGGTACACCCTCCAATGTCCGATGTAGCAGAGTTCCCAATCGAGATCTGGGACAATCCCCCTTCAACCTCTGAATTGGAGCACCAGGTGCATCAGCATCTGACTCATCTGGCAGGACCCGACTCCCAATTGGTCAAAGACGGCCTGAGCCGTGTTCCTGTTGGCGCCATCATATTAAGTATGCCAAAGGAACTTCTGATAGCAGCCCAATCCTTGGACCCCTGGATCTCCACCCTGACTGCTGACCCAGAGAAGCATCGACTAAAGAAGGAGGAAGAAGTCTGGAGGAAGGAGGTCGATGTGGATGGCCAGCGGATCACGGTGCCACTGATTCCATCCACCATGCGGCGCTGGTTCCTGACCAATTGTCATCAACATCAGTGGGCCGGGCACCCTGGCATAGAAACAACCACCCGAGTCGCAAGACGGTACGGGTACTGGAAGAAGATGGTACGTGACGTCCGAGAGTTCGTCCAGAAATGCCAGGAGTGCCAGGAGAGGAACACTTCCCCGAATTTGACACCACCAATCCAAAAACCCGACATACCGACCCGAATCGGTCAAATTGTCGGTATTGACTTTGTTGGGCCTCTACCTGGTCGAGGAGGTACCAAATACATCCTGACGGTAATCGATCAGTTCTCCAAGTATGCAGAGGCTTATGTCACCACAGATTGCACAGCAGTAACAACCGCTCGCGTATTGACCACGAAGTACCTACCAACCCATGGTGCACCTGAGAGGCTCGTCTCTGACCGAGGCGCCGCCTTCATCTCTGGGGTCGTCAAGGAGCTCTGCGACACCTGGGAGATACGCCACGTCCACACCTCCGCTTACCATCCACAGGCCAACGGAGTATGTGAGCGATTCCATCGCACCCTGGCAAACCTGGTGGCGAAACTGAGACGCAAAACCCGGGACTGGGAAGCCGCCTTGCCTTTGGCACTAGCTGCCTACCGCAGCCTCCCCCACTGTAGTACGGGCTATTCGCCAAATCACCTGGTTTTCGGACGAGAGCTGAGAATGCCGCACCTAACCGAAATCAGCATAAAACGGGAAGCAACATCGCCCTTGAAGGATCAACACCAAGAAATGGTGCGAGTCCGCTTGGAAACTGAGCGACAGTTGAGGCGCGCCTGGCACACCCGTGAGCAGGCAATCAACAAGCGACGCCACTCTCGGGAGTTCCAGATAGGCCAACACGTATATGCCCAGCAGCTCGTCGCCCCACCAGGCACAGTGAGGAAGTTCTGGAGCCCCTGGAAAGGACCGCTCCGTGTGACCCGCAAACTGACCGATGTCAATTACGAGGTCCAGGATGTCCTGGGGAAGACCACGCGTTACCACCTCAGCATGCTCAAGCCAGCGTTTACCAACAGCGTGCCAGACGACGCCGTCACCCCCGACGTAGCGGAAGAATCGCGCCCACCCGAGAGCCCTGCCCCTCCACCTAGCGAAGATAGCGGAGAGACATGGTTGTTGGACCCCCTTGAATGGCCGGAACCAGTACTGACCGAAGAAAATCCCGAACCTAGGGCCCAGGGCCCTGGAAGATCTTCCAGTCGAATCCCAATTCCGACTAGGACGGCGTCCAGTCCATACGGATTAAGACCAAGGCGCCGGACGATCGACTACGCGCAGCTCCACGCGGGGAAGATGTCAACACCTAGAATGGGATGAACTAGTTACGGATAAAAGTTTGTCAAGTTTTGTTGTATACTCGTATTTTGGGAAATAGAATAGGGGATGTCTTACCTGTAGAACAACCCCGATCTGGAAATAAAATGCACAACATAAGTACTTACCTTGTTTTACTAATGACCTTACCTCATGAGTCGGGACAGGACTCCCTTGGCCCCCCCCCTTTTTTTTGTTTTCCTTTTCCTTCGTAATGGCAGCAAAATCTAGGGTGTGAAATGTGTGAGTTGGAGTGTGAGAGTAGACTAAAGAAAGGGCCGGTTTGTATGTTTCACATCATAGTAGGGAAGTAGAAGATAAGACCAGCGGAAGACACATCTCGCCCATCGCACCACCTTGGAACATCAGCGCCATCATGCTCTCGACGGGTGGGGACGTCCTGTGCCCGTCTGCACCAAGCGACGACACCCGCCGACAACGTACCGCTGCGAGAGAAAATGCCGGAACCTGCGGCCCACGGACCCTGCCTACCCGAAGCCCTGCTCCCTCGCCGAACACGAGAAGGACCGCCCACCAACCTGTGCCGCTTGTAGACGATGGCGGTACGAACAAGCATGGATAGCGGCCAAACGACCTGACGCAATGCCCATCGCACCAGTCACCCCCACCGGAAGGAAAGATTGCCGAGGTAGACCTCGGCCTCCAAAGATCGGAGGAGTGTAACGGGGCGGCAGATTCCAAGCGCCCCGTCAAGAAACTTCGGCGGCGGGGTACGGATCGACCCCTCTCCTCTCCAAGCGCCTGACCCAGCTGGGCGAAAGGCGTGTCCTCATTGGATTGGTTGGGCGATGGGCGGCGCGAGACACCCAGGGAGGAGTAGGAGGGGAAGGCGACTTGACGAGCGGACTGGGGAAAGGAACATCGAGTCAGTCGTGTACGAACTCAAGTGAAGGAAAGTTGGGATCTCCGTTCGCCAGTAATCTCGTGAGGACAAGGCGGAACGAAGTGAAGTGAAGCGGAACATCGAAGCGGAACAACCGACGCGTAAGCAAATCAACCCCTTGTGAAGCCGGTGTTGTGAAAGTGACCTGAGGGAACAAGTGTATCGTGGTTCCTTCAGGGTGAGAACTCGGGAATTGGGAGATCAGCCAATTCCTCTCCCGTAACAGTGGGCCCTTATACGAACTGAAAATCCCCCGTCGGACCCGAGTGTTGATCCGTTCGCGCCCGATTCGACGGCCAATAGTCCAGGTTTCCCACGCACCGCCAGTCGTCGGACCTCCGTCGGAAAGAGTCTCGCCTCCTCCGGCCTGGACGGCGTTCCCCTGACCGAAGCCGAGCAGCGAAGAGAACATCACCCTGTTGTCTCCATCCGAAGGAGTTGGTACACGTAAGTGGCGAAATAACTCTGTCTCGTACCCTCGCAACGCGAAAGTCGAATCTCTAAATCTGGCCCAAGCCCTGACGTTTAGTCACCAGAAAGCTGATCATAGAGTTGTACATTGTAGCCGTATTATTTAGTATTTTGTCTGTCGTGCGTTAGGAAAAGTAAAAGGAATTAGGGGAGGACATTAACAAATCACTTCCACTTTACCGTTATTCAAACCAAACATTCTGAGCCTTCAGCTACCTCGTAAATTCATTTGGCCCTCAGCCCTTCACTTCTGCCTACTCAATAATTAGATTACGTAATAGTCAATATCCTTCTCGGCCGAGACATTCCGTATTTTATATTTCTGTCAATTGCGTTTATTATAAGTCAATATTGAACCCTTGTCTTTTCAATCACGAAACCCCATTCCTCAGAGCTTGGTAAATTCAGGTGTACTTGGCGTCCATGACCGACCATTGCAGACATTCCGGACGGTAAGTGAAAGTCTTTAAGTCTCCCACTAATTATTCGCCTAGGTCTATTTTTGGATCCCTAGCCCGTTACGTGAAAACGACGGGTTACAACTCCTTACGAGAATGTCTGCTCAAGGATACAAACAAATGCAGAAACACTTTTTTCCTGGGAGAAATTGCCGTTTGTGGTTGTACTGTGGCATGAGAGTTTCACATAGGTACGTGCATAAGCACATCTCCCATTCAACGTATGTATTTATTTTTGAATATGTTAAAACTTAAGACATGATGACGGCTGAGATGTTTTCATTCTTGAAGAGGGGCCAAAATCAAGAGAGCTTAGGCTCAGTGCTCATTACTTGAAGAGGACGACTGGAACGGACCCAGTGCAAAGGGTTTTGAGGACAAATCGTTCGCTTTCTGTCATTTTTCTGTCAGGGACGCTCAAATACGCAGAAAAGATCCGGTAAAAACATATTTTGTAAATGACGTTGGCCAGAGATATTTATGAGCATGACTCATTCATGTTACAGGGTGTCGGTGGTATGTCCGGAAGTTGCCGTCCCTGGCCAGAGCACGGCGGTTCTTGTGTCCCTCCACGAGCAAGATGAGACGAATGTCACGCTGAGGCTTGTTTCCGTCTCATCGACAACCGTCGTGCCCAGAGACCTTTTGGCTTATAATACAGTCTCCATTGCAGGTATCTAGTCCATGTTTTTGTGATCATTCAAAAAGATGATGCCAAACTCGTCGCGTACAAGATTTTGATCTGTAACTAACAAACACATTTCGCCCTTTTCAGGAGAAGGGACAATTGGTGTGCCAGTTCCGAGCCACGCTCAAGGTGAAGTTCGCCTAGAAACGTTCGTCGACTGCGACATTGAAAAGCGATCTTGCCAACCGCAGGTTACTTGCTATCTCCGGCTGGTTGGATCCGTTCGGGATGTCATAATCCGTCCAAAGAGCAAATTTTACAAACCAGCAGAAACTGGTAAGAGGCCACTCGAACGCTTTTACATTCGTAATGAATTTTGAGAGATTAGATGCGATTACTGAGAGTTTTTAAAATCATGTCGCTCCCATTTTGAGGCGTTGATCAATAACATGATGACAATGAGGCTCTACTATGAACTTTTTGGTGTAGGAACTTGACAAATTTCTCTGAGATCATTTAGGTACAACACAACTTCCACATACAACCATGTTTATCGGCAGATTCAGATGGCTTCATATAGATGGTTCCTCATTCCGAGTGAATCTTGTTCAGCATGGAATTGTTACTCAGAGCTAGGTACAGGTACAGTAAAATGTCAAGTCAAAACCACCTATATGGTCGTCAGATACATCGAACTGTCCCATGTTCCGAGTTAGTACCCACCCGTTGCTGTGTAATGTTACTCTAGATGAGGAATCTTGTTACTCTCCCTGGCCTGCAGCAAATTTGCGTGGGCATCCAATACTATCCCCTTGGGGATTAACTGAGATTATTATTCTATCAACCGAGATTAGTTCAGTAATTAGCGATCAAGATAACCCAGATATCGCCTCCACCAATGTGATGGCGTGAGATCGGGTTTCCGAACAATATTATTCAGGATAGGAACTTTCTTTAAACGAACGGTTACTACGCTATCTACCTGAATCAGGCTTCTGACGGTCAAAAAACATTCTATATCTGAACTTCGATCTTCTCCATCTGAGTTGAATCACGCCAAAATGTGGACGTTAAAAATTGTTGCCAACCCGCAAAAAAATGTACAACGGATCCGCCTACCCGCATCCATGCATGCGTTCTCACAGAATCGTATCAATGACGCACACTTGTTGCAACAGTCTGGCAACACTAAAATTTCAGGATAAATAATAGATACCTACTCATCTCAACATTTTACAAAATCTATCAAAAATGGCATTACCTATACCTGTAAATAACATGGTGAGATATTGGACGCAGTTAATTTGTTTACGTAGAAATATAATATACTGTTGGGTCAAGGGGTCATAACCTCATGACAATGAATCATGATGCACTCAAATTCAGGATTGTTTCGTGATTGATGATGTTTTAGTCGAGTTCTGGGTGTTGGCTGTCGATCATGATCTGAGGGTGGCTTCGGACATCACAGCTAGCGTGTACTTGATTGATCCGAGCAACACTAAAGCTGCTATGTGGGAGCAAGTCAACTTAGATCAAGGTAAGGAGCACAAATAAGTCGTATAGTGAACGCATGACGATTTCACATAAGTATTGAAGATGGTATCCGTAATTTTTAATATGAATCACTGTGCGTGTCAAGTTTTTCAACCTGATCAGAGATCACTGGGACATCATTCCCGAACTGAGGTTATATGTTTCTCAGCATTTTTTGTAAAATATTTTTAAGGGTTTGTGAGCTGATTTAGCTAAGTATTCGCGTATGAGGCTTGAGCAGCCCACACTACTTCGGTTCTGGAACTTCTACTGACCTATATATCAATTTTTTACCACATTTAGATAAGTCGCTTTCTCTCTTCGTTGCACTTGTCATATATTCTCTTCTTTAACCACAATGTTAATTTTACTGCAGCTGAAGTACTAAACGTTGAAATAAAATAAACACACAATAATCGTAAAAATCTCCTAAAAATCATATATATTCACGGTGTAGGTAAACGTTGAAAAATAGTTAATTCGTTCAATAGGGGCTCCAAGTGCTCTAGAGGAGGTTATAGCCAGTAATACTACTGAAATAAAGATTGGTTAGGTTTTTTTTAGTCGTGAATTTGGTTACTCTGTTTTCAAATGATTTCATCCTGCAACCAAAGAGTCACACGCCTAATTTGGCCTCATTATAAATTACTCAGACGTGTTCCGAAATTGATCTGCAGAAACGAAAAAGTTCTCGGTTCCTTTATCAAAAAGAACCTCCATTGGGATTTGGCGGATCGACGTGAAAATCGATGAAAACGTATTCTCCGCTACCTTGAACGTCTCACTGGGGAGAGGATGCAACGACCCGGTAGCTCCCGAATTGCCAATCGCCGAAGAGCATTTCGTTGAACTGCGTTTCTCCAAAGAAATGAGGCGCCGATACAAACCTGGACTGCCTTTCGTCGGCAAGGTGAGGTTATTTTATTTAGTACTGAACGGTGTACTCTTTCCACGGTTCATGAAAATGCTTCAAGTTCCAACTCCTTTCCCTACGGCTCACACACGGTGGCATATTTATGAACAAAAATAAAATGATGGTTATTAAGCGGTGGCCACCGTAGTTGCCTTGAATCACCAACTATTATTGATTAAACACACTCAGGTATGTGAAAAGCTCCGCGTAAAAGAAAATTTGTATTTAATTTTGGTCTCCAATCATTTCAGAAATTGATTAAATTTCCCCGTTTGTGAGCATCCAGTTTTGAGAGGTTTCTACAACTTTCACTAGCACTTCTCTTATACATTCCAAAAGAAGGATAAGCTGTAGTCACTTCAATTAGGTAATGAAAACGACTGCTTTATTCATTGATGTCTACTTTTAGACGTGCCAACAAAAAAATAACGAGAGAGGAAGATTCAAGTCTTCTTTTGACAGTCTCTCATCTCTAAAAAGCGTGATAAAGGTCGATATTTTTCGCAAAGAAATTGCTTTTATATTATTTCAACTTCTTATGACGTACTGGCTGAGGGGAATTGTGAGCTGAATTGAAAACGAATGCGTTTTATACATGTTTATTATTACGAGTGACCTCGTACTTCAAGGTGGTTCTTGAAAGTATGAGGACTCGTTTGTCTCGAGAGGAAACCAACCCGTATCCCTTAAATCAATATTAACATTGCCTAGTTTGAATTTAGCTATAAAGCAGTGTATCCGCCACTGTAAAGATTGTATCTAAACAGTTAGTTAGTTTTAGTACGTGGTAGTTTTAAATTACAATTTATCCCATTTGCCTAGTTTCTATCGGAGCTCATTGGAAAATCGCATGCAATTTGTGAAAATATTACTTGATTGTTTCCTCGAAAGAAGGAACTAACTCGAAATAATCAAAAATACTCGTGAACACGTAATTTGGGCACATTTCACTTCAGAAGTGGAAATGAACGTTGACATCACATCTTGTTATCAGTAATACAGTATTTTTTTCTTTGACTTTTACGAGTAACGGAAATCACTGGTTTAATCGACTTCTACAACATACTGATATGATTCAGGTGGAAATTATCCCACCTTCTCTCCATAAAAAAGCCACTCATAACTTCCTGAGCAATTGAACGATAACATGTTTCAGGTCGAATTAATAATTATTTGTAATAACTAAGATGATGCTTCAACAAGTCCAGTGAATTCAGGCTTAGCTATACTGAAAACCCGTTGTTAATTTAAAGGACAGCTTCACTCCTCTTGGAACCAATTATCCAGGAATAAAGTGAGAGGAAATCCCGCTCAACATTTTAATTGGATGGAGTTCATATCGAGTGTTGCGATTACCGCTCGGCAGAAATGGAACGTTGCAGTTCGGTAGCCAATACCGTCAATCAATGTCCCACAAAATATTGCACGTTCTCTCTCTCCGAAGTCATCACTTTGTGACAAACACCTTCCCAATATTTCAACGGCTTTTTTAAAACATCATGTTCTTCCGGAAAGCTCCACGTTATATTTTCTGAGCCCGTACCTGCTCTGAAGCTATTAATACGCTGGACGGGTTGTAACAAGACCGTCAGAGCTCGGCCATGGACTTGCCTAGGGCTCGACAACCAAGTGGGTGAGTGGAGGGTGTGGCCTCCTGAATCAATCTGTTGAGTTTAAACACGGGATAAACCTTCTCCGGCGGTAAAGGTAAAGGTAATTCCAGGGTTTAGCAAGTTATTGTGGCCTCGGTGACAGCTTTGATAGGCGAGGCGTAAGCGATGGTGGGGGGAGGCAGTAGACCCGACTTCAATCACCTACCTTCTCCGCGACACAACCGCTCGGATTCCACCCACTTTATCACGTTTGTGCTCGAACCTTTTTCCGTAAAAATTGACAGTTCTGGTCTCAATTTACTCGGCGGATTCACCTACAGTCCCAATACTAGAATCACTCGTTATTTTTAGATACTTCAACCAACAATATATTGTCAGGGGACCTCACGAAATTGTGAGGTAATAAAAGACCTGATGTGCCTGGCAAATAAAGGAGTATCTACCTCGTATTTATCTTGCCAGCTTTATGATCCAAATAACAATCGAGAACACGACTTACTTACGTGCGTAAGTCAGGCTCCTTTCTTCCACGGTATTAATGTGTTCTCTTGCACTATGTACGTGTTGGGATTGACTTGTATTTTGCAAACTAGACCATTATGCATCGGATTTCATCTTGCAAAAGGTCGTGTAAAACATTAAGTATATTGTTTTAATCGATGTATATGCAACCTTATCACGCTAATTCGGAGTTCGCGCATGACACTAATTTCTGGCTGCACCACTTCTGGTGACCGAAATCCGCCGCAAATTCCTACACGCTGGTTGGTTATTCCTCGGACCTGGCGCATGGAGACTCATTTCTTCAACATGGGGGAAAGGGGGGAACAGTGGGTGCATCGGGTCCCAGACCCATTCCAATCGATTCAGGATCTTTTTGGAATTTTGGAAAATTACCGCTGGAATTGAAGGATGTCGCGGGTGGGGGATAATGTCCCTAAAAAGCAGGGGACGCGTCATAGTATGTACCTTGCCCACCTTGTCCCGTACGAAGGCGCATGTAAGTATCGTCACAAAACGACGAAATGAAAAAGGATTACCTTCAATAGCAGTCAGGGTAGGCAAAAGATCTGCGTCGACTCGATCGGAAAATAATTGGCGGTACCGCGACGACATACTACGGCGAAAACCATTAGATCGCGAACGGAAATACGGAATACCGAGTTCTAATAGATAATTAAACGTTCTGTAACTCAGCTGACTACACAAACGTAAGCGTGTAAACGGTTAACCGATAAGAACTGAAGAAGCGACGACGATGCCAGAATTACCTGGCCAAGAACGGAGCATAGAGAAGATATGCGGCGGCGTTCCCGATACATTAAGAAGGGATTAGTCTTCGTAGTACCGTTTACCTCTAAATTTCTAACGCTGAATCCATTGTGATGGATACCTGCCTGATCGGTGCCCTCTGGAGGTGGGTATGGGTCAAGATGGGTACCTTCCCACATATCTTGAATGGGTTTTCGGGATTCACGGGTACCTATGGACCTGGAGCGTGAGAAAATGTGTAAGAGTATACATACTCATTCAACCCACTTTTGAGGTATGTATGTAGGTACCCGTACCCACTTCCAGAGGGCCCCACTTGGTCCGGGACACATCACAATGGATTCAGCGTCAAAAACCAGTGGTAGGAAATTCAGTCAAAACTCAGTAGAAAGTTAGTGGTGGAAAACTAATCCTTCATGATGCTTCATGCTCATCTCTTCTCTATGCTCTGTTCTCGGCCCTGTTATCTCGCGTCGTCATTGCTTCTCCTGAACTTGTCGGTTAACGCGTAGGTAGTCAGCTGGGTCACCGGATGTTTCATTCTTTATTGAAACTCAGTATTCCGTATTCTCCGTTCGCGATCGAATAGTCTTCGCCGTAGTATGTTGTCGCTGTACCGCCAATTAATTTCCGATCGAGTCGTCGCAGATCTTTTGCCTACCCTGACAGCTATTGAAGGTAATCCTTTTTCATTTCGTCTTTTTGTGATAGGGGTACTTCACATTCACCGATTTTCCCCATGATTCTGGTCCAAGGAATAACCAACCTCTGTGATTTTGATCAGGACATCATGAAACGTCGAAAAAATTTTTGATCCGAATCGGAGAGGTTGACCTTTTGCATGAAAACATAGGTTGATTATTCAAGAAATAACCAACCAAAATGAGGTTTGTAAGAATGGAACGGATACCATAACCGGCCCTAAAATGTCGAGCTTCTTAGACCACCAAAAGTCGTGCTGACGGAAATTTCGAGTGGAAACTCAAAACTCGTGTCACCAATTAACTGTTCTAAACTACAATATTTTTGCCCCAGCACTTTTTCATAGTCTAGCATTGCCAATCGCTAAGCTAAACACCTTCCATTTTGATACTCTCTAATGCGCATCAATTTTAGAATAATATTATGTGCTCACCGCTTCTGTAATGAAGTCGATCTCTCGGACGAATCTGACCATTGGAAAGTTTTTCCAACTTCCTACTAATGAAGTTTTCTGGTGATGTGATTATGCTAAGCCGAACCGAATGAGGAGTCGAAAGGATTCAACTCACGATTGGTTAATGTCCGCTAGCAGTTCGTGAAAGTTAGTTAGGTACTACAGGGTTTACAACTCTGACCCGAAGAGGCGCAGCGTCCGCGGACTTCTAGGTAGTTAATTTTACCCTCAACCGACAAAACTTCCGAACAGAAGAGTATCTACACGTGTCACGCTCCGGTAGAGGAAATTGTAGAAAGCGCATCCCAGATGGTTCATTTTGTTCTATAAACTTGTGCCCAAGAATAAAACACTAGTGGGGTTCGCCACTGTCATCCCAAAGTACCTTCTTGTTTTCAGGCATACCTAATTATTCGTTGTTTTCTGTACGCGATGGCTACGTCTGCGATCAGGTGTTTTCCTTATTTTAAAGCTCATTGAACAACAATTTATCACGTAGAAAACGTCTGAAATCACGTTATGAAAATTTTCTGCAAGCACAAAAAAGAAGCCTGAACAAATTTTCATCCGAGTCAACCCTAATCTTCCATTTTTGTTCACCTTGAGTTCTTTTACCGTTTAGATAATTTATTTTAAACGCTTTTATGATCAATAAGGGGTTTTTCACGCCACCACGTTGATACTTATTATGAATGTATCTGACTTGTGCACCATCTATCTTCCAACGTGGCATGCAACAACACTGACTTAATCATGGTTGGTACTTTTTTTAGGTTGAGGCTGTCAGTTCAGAGAAAGCCGTTCGAGTACGAGTTAAAGTATTGGACAACACCACTTCCATATACAGTCAAGACATCGAGATGGAGGGCGGGCTGGGAAGCTTTCTAGTTCCAGCTGTCCTCTCGGATAGTGACCTCATATTTCTGCAAGTAAGACACTAGAAATTTATAGTGCATTTGAAATCCTTGAGCTTATTTTTCAACGATTTTCATAAATGCATTTGGTCAACACAAAAGGTTAGTATTGTTGTGTAACTCCTAGGCAATGTCCATTTTTGGTTGGTTATTCCTCGAATAATCAACCTATGTTTTTAATAAATTATTAAACATTACGTGGTAGTATCTACTGTAATATAAGTCCAGACGATGTTCGTTAGCGATTTCAGCTCACTTGTTTCGTTCATCAATTTCAGGCGGAACTGGTATCAGTCGAAGGAAAGGAGATTGATTCTCACTACGTTCTGGCGAGAGAACCAATCTACAAATGGAATTCAAGCTCATCGTGCTACCTCCTCGTTGAGGAAATCAACGAAATGTTGAAGGTTTGCAGTTCGCCAATGTTTAAATTTAATGTTTTGATTTTTCATGATATTTCCACAATTCAGTGATTGTATAGAGAGTAATAGAGTCGAATGACCTATCTAAAATAATTCTCATTCAATTTTGTCATTTAAAAAAAAAGCGATATTTATTGTAGTAATTCAATGCCTCCCGACGCAGTATTCATAAATATTAAAATTACGTTCAGAAATTCCCTGAGCAGACTCTCAGTCTTTCGGTAATGGCTCAATCCCTTAAGCTCTTTATTGGCGAGATGCGAAGTTTGAGGTTTGCCGCCTGTTTTCCCATGAGCACCTGAAACCTTCCTGTTGTCGAAGTCCCGTTGACTTGGGTCTTACATCCGTCATAATTAACAGTTGAACTTCATCGAGAGTTTGACAGCTCACCCCCTTCCTTTCGTGTGATCCTTCGGAAGATAGTATCTGAAACCGCAGGAACTAGGTTCAACTCGTCTTAAGATGAGCTTTGAGCTGATTGTGGACAACATCATTTCCCCAACCGGGTCGATCTTGATAGGGACTTTAACCGGGATTTACAGCCTGGAGACACAGCCCGCCCTACGGTGCTTTCGTCGTGCCCATGTGACAGCCACCTGCACTATGTTGTTACGACCGAAGGCCACCTTACATTCTGGGACAATGGAGCAGTTCCATCCTACGACGTGCCTCCACGAATGGACATCGGAAAACCATCTCTGTGCCGATTCAATATCACGTGAGGTTTCTCCCAAAATCTGACGATTTTTTTTTTTAATTTTGGTCAAAACACCTCAATACAAATCAGTACATGAATGCTTCCTTCCAATCCTCAGGTTCAAAGTGGAATCATCCATGGCACCTACCAGCCACTTACTTGTGTACTACGTTACCGACGATGGGGAGCCCATCAGTGATGTGATATCGTTCGACATAAAACAACTTCAAAACCAGGTATTTGCAACGGTAAAAATTAATGCTAATAAAATTCATTTGCCCCTAATTCCTCCTGTGGCCTTTAATCTACTACGATGTTTCTCCACTTTTCTTCAGGTTTCCCTCCACGTCAAACAAAGAAACTTTTGGAACCCTGAAGATGCTATAGATGTCCAACTCCAAACAGACCACGATTCATATACATGTTTGATGGGTGGACGAGGTGGTGAAGTGCATTCTCACGCTAAGTGAGTGTTCAAAATTGTGCCCATCTGCTTCAAAGTCTAAGCTGTGCACCATCGACAAGAGCTAATCAATGATTCCTAGCAAGTTTCGCTAACTTTTTTTTTCTTTTTTCTACAAAGGTCAGGTGGCGTTGAATTGGATTTTACCGAAGCTGGAGTTGGTTTTCATCAATGGAATTCGAACGGGCAGTCTAAAACGCTGGAAAGCACGGTATCAAAGATCCATCGAAGCATCGCGACGGATATCGAACTTGAACAACTCTGGATATGGCAATGCTTCAACTTTTCGTGAGTCGACACTCATACATTGCAAATTGTACGTCGTACCCTCCTGTTGGTTTTTCACGAGCAATTAATGCTTTAGGACTGACATCGAGTCAAATGGTCTCCGGATTTCCGCCCCGTCCGAACCTGGAAAGTGGACGTTAATGGCGATCTCGCTCTCGCCTTCCGTTGGGCTAAGATACTCACTTCCAATGTCCATCCAGGTTTTCAGACAACTTGACGTAGATTTCAAGCTACCTCAGTCGATCAGAGTTGGAGAAAGCTTGGAAGTCGACATCAAGATTGGCAACAATCTCAACTCTTGCGTAGACGTGAGTACGCTCTGTGGATAACTCTCGGAATAACTGATTGTGAACTACACAATATTGTATGACTAGGAAATCGCAACGTTAGCCTAAACTACCAAATAAGACCAAATTTGAACGTCACCACCTCATCTGTAGCAGGAGCATGCTCACGATCGCATCATGTTTCACATTTTTAACCTTTCGGCGGGCGCGGCCGCACTGAGTGCTGGGGAAAAGATGAAGAAATGCTTTGGCGCCAGATGTAATCCTCGTTCACACTATTCCCGCTAGATTTGCGTGAAGAAAGGTAGCAAAACTATTGTTTGACAGTCGTATTCGGTCATTAAAAGTGAGCACATCGAACTCGCCTCACAAAATGCAACGCGCACCTGGTCCCGTAACTATTGGTAAATGTCTATTTCAAAAAATGTATTTTCGAGATTTTCGGTGATCTAGGCGTGCTGAGTATTATTTTCGACTAAATTGTGGAAGCTAAATCCAAAGCATGAATAACCAACCAAAATATTACCTTCAAAAGCTGTCTGGGTAGCATCTGCGACGACTTGATCGGGTTTCTCAGGCTAATCACAATTGGCTGAAATGGAGGCCCCCAACTTCGGCCCTTAACCGGTTCACTTAAACTAACATTCATATTCGAGACGTTAAAGCTGAAATCTAATGATTGTAAGTCGTTCAAGTAGCAGGAACAACATCGTTCAAGGAAACACAGCAAAGCTATACTCCCGACAAAAATTGCGAAGGAAGCAAAATTACACCATAGCTCCATTAATTTCATCCTGAACATAGCAGAGATAATGAACAACAATTTAGAAATTTTTTTTCGTTACAATTCAGGTGAGTGCTCTCTTGACGCTGACGGGAGGTACGCACTTCCAAGGAAGCAGCCAACCCTTCGTTGCTGAGAAATTGAGGCTAGGGCCTCATGGCGCTACTTCACTGGTTGTTCGATTGGTTGCTTCCACCCCTGGACTAAAGAACATGACAGGTATCTCAAGAATATTTTGTTGATTGACATTCCAAATAATTCGTCTTTTTAAAAATAGAATAAAGTCAGTTTTCCTCAATTTTGTTTTAGCGATATGATCTACTCAATTTTTTGCTTTTCAGTCGAAGTGTCTGCATATCACAGTGACACTTGTCAGAGTGTCGCTTCTGGAAAAGTGGTCAACCACCCACTCGTTGGAACAATCGTTAAGCATCAAACAATCAATGTCAATCCCGAAGGGCTTGTTAAAACGCACATCGAGAGTGCCTACTTCTGTGCTAACGGTACTACCTCTCTTCTATTTTTACGTCTAACTCTGTTTGTTGAGGAAACTTGATGAAGCGTATTATCATTTTGTCACTACATCAAACTAAATTTATCCAAAGTCGAGTTTGGGAGATAACGACAATGCTTACCGCTCGCAAATCTAATCTGCTAAATACGAGATTCGAAAGTCCTGGAGTGATATGCCAATTTTCACTCTCGAACCCATATAAACCAAGTTGGCTACATCAGTTAATAATAATCACGCAGTCCTGTTTATTCGCCTTAAAATCATTTGATTTGCTAATGACCCGCCACAGAAAGATTTATGCATTCCCTACGTAGCTCCTGAATATACATGATTAACGCGCTAGTCATACCATCATACATTAACATTTTGAATATTTCCAAGGAAATTTTTCGCAAGCACAGTTGCGAAGGACCAATTAATTGGAATTAATTTGTTCTATCTCCATTTTACAGAACAGATGGTAATTTCCACGCCAGAGGACTTCCGATACGAACTTATTCAAGCGCCTAGGAATAGGGATGGTGTTGTTTTTGAAGTAAGAGCTGGAAAGGGCGTTCACATTGCATTGTCAGAAGAGCAAGACTTGACGCAGAAAATGTACCAAATTGTCATCGGAGATCTAGACAACACGGTGACGTGGCTCGGGAGAGGCAAACACGGTAAAAATAACAGTAAACCTGAATAGTTTCCGTCATTTTTTTGTCATCTCATGAGAATTCATCAATGAGATTTCTTCGCTTTTGAAGTAACCTTCCCATCTCAGCGATTTTATACCAATATTGCGCAATGAAATGTCGAAGTTCTCGACTGATAGATGAGACCAACAAAAAGAAGTTCAAAGATGAGCGAGCTTTTTCCGCAGAAGAAAACAGTTTTGCGTTCTCCAAATTCACTATTTCTACAAATATATCACCGTCTACCTGAACCTTACGTCGCACAGTATAACAAATAACCTCTGAGTTTGTCAATTTCCAGGTTACTCCATCCATCTAACCTCATCGTCGACTCCGGGTATACTATCCTCTGACCAGTCTACAACTTTTTGGCTAAGCTGGGACCGCGGAGCAATCTCATTAGGCACTGGTTCTGCTGTACACGAGAATCGTATACTCAAATGGAGGATGGACAAAACCATGAAGATTGAGTATATCGGATTTGCCACCACGTGGGGGCAACCCGCAGAATTCCGGTGAGAAATCGTTACATTGGCCAATCGTTAATTATTATCCTTACTATTCGTCGATTGGAAAATTTTTGAATGAAATTGTGTTTGTTTGCAAATGCTACGAATTGTCAATATTTTATCTGGCTTTGGTGTAGAATCTGGAACTTCAATGATGAAGCTGGCTATTCTCAAGTAATCCATTTAGACATTCCGCACTCATTACTTCCGGGTTCAGAAACTGGAACCTTACTCGTTGCTGGTGGATTACATTTGCCGTATTTGGCAAACAAAATTCGTCCATCGCTGTCTGAATTCAGCAGGTAAAATCAAGGCTCGAAACGCTGGCTTTAGAAACTTTCAACGCACAATGCTCACCAATGTACTTGTCCTCGTTATGATTCCTATTTTTTTTAAATTATGCACATTATATTTTCCTCAGCCTCTCTACTGTTATGTCAACTATTGCATCCCAGCTAAGCGATGATTTGCTGGATTCAAAATCCACAACCAACAACGAGAGCAGAAAAAACTTGCTCAGTGAAATAAAAACCAGCCTTCAGAACTTGATGTTATTTCGCCGAAGCGACGGATCATTCAGTGACCACTCTCAAGCAAGGAGCCTCTGGTAAGGATATCTCACTGCTCCATTACAACCCCTGATAATGATGCTACCCATAAGCAAACCGACATGAGATAATGGCAAGGTCAAGTTAGTTTCCACAGTAACATCAGGAGAACTGATCAACTTTGAACTATTCACAGGAGCACTGTAGAAGTATTAGATCTACTTAGCCGCGCTCAGAGTGTCGTGAGTATCGACACAAAAGTACTGACAGAGGCAAAGAGATGGATTCAACATCGGCAACAAGCCGATGGCAGCTTCCAAGATACGTCGGCAGATATATTTCCCGACAACTCAACCTGGATCGAAGACCCGGCTCGGACCATCGCCACAACAGCATCAACTCTTATCTGCCTTGTCAACATTGGGTTGGAAAATGATGTAAGTGGTTTCATCACTTACAATCGGAATACAGCATTCGTAGGACTATTCATGCGCATTCATGGGAGAGTAAGCATTATCACTATCAATCCATCGATTATCTTTCAATTTCAGAAAGATTCCGAAGCAATGACGAAGGCGCGTGATTTCCTCGAGTCCCACGCGTCAAAAGATGTTTTACTGGATAGCGTAACACTATCTGCTCTGTCGTACTCTTTAGTTAAATCGCGGAGTGAAAAGATATCATTAGTCTTGGACAAACTACGAAATATGTCCACCAACGACGAGGGAGAATTCGGATGGCCGCATCAGAGAGAAAATTCTGACTGGTTGTACGAAGAAGGTGTTGAACAGAAGAAGCAACCTATCCTAAGTAATCAATTGATTGAACACTATTATTCATTTTTATTTGTCTAGAGGAAAAAATCAATATAATTTACATTGTGAATAAATTACATCGTTTCATTCTGTCGTGTTTTCCCCTAACGCGTCACTGAAAGTTTCAGGTCACCTGAGGGAATTTAAAGCTTCGTTGTATACGTTAATGACGTACACTGTACTAAATGATTTGAAGTCTGCTGAACCCGTCGCAAGGTACCTATTTTATAGGTCCAACATCCTAGACACCCATACAGAAGTAAGTGGGTTCTGAAATGAATAAATAAGTGATATGAAAAGATGGCTAGATAAAATTGATTGATTTTTCGACATTCGGTTTTAAAATCTTAAATTAAAAAAAAAAAAAAAAAAAAATGATCGATTTATGAAATAATATGAACTCTTTAGCTCAACGAATCTTCTTCTTTGTTTGGTTTTGTTTATTCCATTTTGCAATACATCTTGGTGGTTGGTTTCAGCTGATAAATTTGGCCGTAAAGGCGTTTTCTGACTTTGGCCGATTAGCTTTGGACGAAAATCGTTGGTTGACCGTTTCTCTTGCCACTTCTGGGATGGAATTAACGGATACTCTCGAACTGAAAGCTTCTTCTCAACCGCAACTACTCAACCTACCGTCCCTACCGACTAAAGTCTTCGTTTACGCAACTGGCGGCGGTTGTGCTACCGTGCAGGTATCGTCTTCCTCTATCCTAGAGCTGCTTATGTGATATATAGAGATAATGGTTTCGTTCTCATAATACCAATAATTGCGATTTGATCATTGTCAACTGTGACACTGCTGGTTCTTTTTGAAAACGAAAAAGGTCAAAAGCTTCATTGAACACAGACTCAGAATCTAATTGATACCAGGTGTATCAAAAGTACCTTCTCATGGTACTTCAAAGAATAGAATTCCTTTTGCGTTTAACGGAATGTTTTCTCTTGCAGGGGCGGATTAGTTACGCTACGTATTCAACTTCAAAAAGTAATGCGCATCTTGACCTATGGGCTGGTGTGGTGGATGAAGTGATGCCCAAGAGGAATTCGATACAAGAACTCGAAGGAAAACTTCCCTTGTTACGGCTACGAACGTGCTTCAGGTAATCAAAATAAAAATTTCCTACCAGTATCCGTATCAGTTTCATTGATGATAAAATAATTGAAAACTGTGTATTGTAATGTTCAATGATTTGTCTTAATTTACAGATGGAAGGGTCCTCGAAATCCAGGCATAATTAGGGTGGAAGTTCATTTGTTTTCTGGATTTGAGTTAGTGGATGTTGTTCCAAATCCCTTACCAATCGATCACGGATCCTTTGGGGATCAAATATGGTTTGCCGTCAATAACGTACGTGCAACTCCGTATGACAAAAATTTTGTCATTACCTGGATCATTTCTTGTTATTGAATACTTTATACTCAAGTTCACTAATATTTCATACACAGGTTACACTTAATTGCCCAGTCTGTGTGGAGTTTTCAACACGAAGCGAGTTTATAATAAACCGGCTCCGCCCCGGCTTGGCTAGGGCGTACCCATCCGGCCGGCCAGATCTCATGTCTGAGCTGTTCTTCCACGCTCATCGAGGGTCTCCTCTTTTGGCTGGAACATCAGAGGATGATTTGATAACCTGGTTTGGAGCCTCCCCTATAGGTACATTCTATTAAATCAGCAAAGGCGTAAAATTGATATTCAACAATTTTCTAATGCGATTTAGCTTATTATTATAATACTAGTATTGTTAAGGTAACTTTGAAGATACTTTAAGTTCATACGCCACCCGATCCCAACATCCATATTCGTCGACTTATCAACTCATTTCATGTTTTAGACGACAAACTCCAGTTCGACTGGGCATCGTCTGACGATTGTTCTTGTAACCAGTCGTGCTCCTCCCCTTCTCCAACTCCTACCACCGCGAGTCCTCAAAAAGGTTCTACTGACGACAATGACAGAACAAACGACGAAATCAGCGATTTCACCGACATTATCGTGTTTTCAGACCTTCGTGAGGATTTGTCAACAACCCAGGCGGATTTCGGGAGAATGGATAACCTTACAGAAGATCAAAATGACAGCCCCATAATTCAGGTTCGTAATGCTTCTTTCATAGCAACCTTGCCACTTAACATTTCAACTGTGGTATTAAGCAGAAGAGGCTGGACCATGAGCTGGTTGCGCACCGCCACGAGCGCAACCCCCCCCCCCCCTTCCCGTTAGCTCAACTCAACTCGTAATCTCTCCTACCTTCTTGTTTTGATTACTCGCCTAGTCCGCTTTGTCAAAATAGTTGTATTGTAAATTTCCAAGTTCCTAGCCTGGTCAGATTATTTGAGATGATTTATTATTTATTATTTTGTTACGGACAATGAGGTGCTTTCTCTGTGAGTCGTGTTTAAAAGGGTTTGCAGAACCAGCTCAGGGTCCGGCCTGAGCGTAAAAAACAATACATGTTACATTTTATAAAACCTTTTAATTCCAACCTCTTGTATCTTGCAAGCATCAAAATTGCAGTTTTTCTCAAGCTGAGCCCTTCAGAAATCAACTGAGTGAGCAAATTTTGTTTGGATAACACTTTCCGTCTGTTAACAGGATGTAATGTACAGATCCACGCAATCTCCCTTGGACGAAGACACACGGAATCCCAAGAACACCCAACCGTCGGTAAAAACCACCGTATGGATGACTGACGTCGACACTAAATCTGTTGAACACCAAAAAATTGTTTCTCCATTCCAATCCAACAGCACGAAATCCATCCCATCGATTGTCAATAAGCCTCAAATCGTCTCTACCGCTACGCTAGTGTCACCAACTACAACCTCTTCTCTCCTCACGGTATATTCAGCTATTCGCCCGATATCTCCGGATCATTCGGCGACTACATCTGCCGAAAATTGGAAACCTTTTGAAATTCGCACAGGAGAAGAAACCGTCAACACAGAAATCAAGGCCAGTTTGAACGATGAAACTGCGACTCCTGTTGACTCACCCATCCTCCAACCCCTTGATTCAGCCAAGCTCGCCAAAGTCAAAACTTCTGGAAAATTGAAAAACAGCCGATCCCTTGGTGGTTAGTCCACTTGATTGGTGAGTCCAGGGAAAAGCTAAAATTTTATTTCGCGAATCCTTTTCTGTCAAACGGGAGAAATCAGCGATTAACTCCGGAAATAATCTCAACATCCGCGATATTACCTATTTTTACACTTCCAATAATTCACCCCTCACCTCGCTTCACCGAGATATTATTTCTGTTTAGTCAATTTTGAAAAGCAATACTTGAAATGTGCGAATAGATATTAAGATATTTTGGTATATTCGGAGGTTATCTCACTGTAAATTTTATTCATTATTATATTGGCAATCGCTCATGTTGGTCTGTGTAACGTGCGAGTTGTTTGTGAAGACGCAATTCGGCTGGACAGCCAGCAGTCTCATTGTTGAAAAATAATTACCACGGGTAGGTAATGACGATAATTTTAGAATAATATCTAGATGCCGAAAATGTAGAATGTACTTCCTAAATTTGAATGAAATTTTTGTTCACTTCCCATTTCATGAACATGACTTGATCTTGATTCACGTGGCTCATTCTCTTATTATACTTACATTTTTGTTGGTGAAGTGGGAGTCAACACACGATACAGGTAAAATAACCTGCGTTGAGTCGTTGAGATTGATGAGTTAAATGGTACTCTATATAATGCATGATGTTTATGATCTCTGATTTATGTAGGTATTGCTTAATGCTCAGCTCCCGTTTCCCTAATAACAAAGCCCACGCTTTTCGTCGACCCAAATTAGTCGATGGCTATCTCGCTCTAATTTCATGAGTATAGTACTGCTCAGAAGAGTGTAGCTTCTCTCTGCTGATTTTTCTCCTTCTACTGAACTAAAATTTTCAAAATAATTCCGTCCTTGCGTGCGCTTCGCACCATTCGGAACGCATAAAAAAAATGCAAAGAATAATTTTTTAAAAAATAAAAAGTTACCGTCCTTAATTAAAACCCACAGATCTGCGATTAGTCCTTAATGCCCATTGTTAATAATCATACGTGGTACCGTTAAGCGCATAAGAAATAATCCCTACCATGTCTTTCCAAATGTGCTTGATCGTTGTGTCACAACCCCTCCATTCTTTTCGAAGAGCTGGAAATCCTGGTTCTATTGAGAAATTGGAACATTGAAACTGTTGCTAACTTGACTTTGATAATTACGTAGATGAGGTGTTCATGATAATTCGAATAAATTTAGCGATTGATACACGAATGTACCTACTGATGTTTAAAATATCTCCGATGAAGGGGTAAACAGAGGAGGAAAAATGATATTACAAATTTGAAATTTCCCTCGTCTTCGGTGGTTACTGTTTTACCCTTCGAATATCGCTAATTACATCCTGTCTTTTAACCAAAACACTTCTTGAAGGGCATTTGGAGTACGTATTTCATCGTAAACAAAATACATAACACTTTTAAAGATTTTGTACTTGTAGTTCACGCTTGAGCTGAATATCTTCATTTGTGCTCAGTAAATGGATTGATCATGTGAGAAGGGGAGGGGGTGTTACACAGAATCATTTACTAGGTGCTTAGGTTACGTCGAATTTTTAATATGAACATGCGTATATGAATGTTTCTGCATTTTTGAAAATTTGTTATACACCATGTCTTAGTAGGTGCCTAACTTTCCTCTGTTTCCGCACTATTCAAATTTAATCTTTGGGAAATCGTAAGAACGTCAATGATCGACCAAAGAATCAAGCCAACAAATTTTATAACCTGAATACCGCAGAGAGAATAAGTTCTTCATCAATTATTCTAATAACTACTTGCTACTAGCTACGAAATTCAAGAACATTGTTGTTAGGCTGAGCGAATGAAATACCTCCAGTTTCGAGAATGAATCCGGAAAGTAATTTCCGATGAACTCTCTAGGCTGCTGAAGTGTTTACGGGTAGTTTGATACTTGCCTATTCTGCGCGTTATTTAACTAGGACGGTGCCTATCAACCCAAATGGTCATTGACTTGGGGTTGATGCCATCTTTTTCTATCTCTGTCTCTCCACTTACCCTCAACCTATGTATTCCGACAATAACATGCTCGACGTGCGTACAAGTATGATTCTCACTAGGCATTCAATCTCATTTGCCGCGAAAAAACCAACCGTTTTGTTCGGAATCATCTGAGAATGATTTTATAGTTATGTGAACCATGCTCCCACGTAGGAACAGCAGTAAAAGGCACAAACTAATTGCGTTTTTTTTACATAGGCATTATACAATATGTATTCATTTAAGTATCGATGGTAAACTCTCCATTCTAGTTGCAATTTATTGTAAACGTATGTTCAAAAAAAGAACAGTGTTTTGGGAATATTTCACCCGAAATCAAATTCTTTCCCTTGTTGCACACCTATTACTTGGATGCCTGTTTGGAATACATTGACTCATCTCATGCTGAATAGCCAGCGTTCAACAGCTGCCGGTTACATCCATTTACACTCCTTGTGGTTCCACTTAAAGACAGCGACCGTTACCATGGCCCGCGAATACGGGAGGGGAGCAGTTCTCAAGAACTAGGCTGGGAGTTGAAAATTCACGATGAATTACAATCAGGCCAAATCTTGAACGACTTATGAAACGCCGGTGACGGTCTTTGCAGTCGCCGAATGTCTTAATTAATTTTTCAAAACAAATCATGAGTGCAAAATATTTTGACTTGCTTGACTGATATTTTCACATTCGTCCATGCCCAGTTGGGATTTATAGAGCAATCATCAACCTAGATTACGGGTTCTCAACTTTTCTGCGTGATGCCTTCTTTCGAGGTCTGAATTTAGTCACTGAAATAGCAACCTATTTAATCCAAAAAAAAAAAAAATAATAATAATCCAGGATGGCTCAGCCATATAAACCTCCTTGACACACAGTCTGAAAGCTTATTATTGAGTGTAAGAATAGAATAGTATTGGTGCTTAAATACATCTATACCCTGAAAAAGCATAAATTTGGATGTTTGAAGTCACGTAGTTCATTATAAATACTTACGTTATTTATGTTAGGAGTGTAATGATGTTTACAGTTTTCATGATTGTTTTCGTAACTTAGTTTTCATCGTGAGCTCTCCCCAACAAATTACGACTTGTCCTCAGAAGAACCCACGCCCTCAGGTTGAGAACCACTGAACAACATTAAAAAGAAAATCAGTTATTAGTGTTTTTGCCAATGGACATTTGTTTGATTGCAGCAACAAATAACCCTTTAATCACACCAATTAAGAATTTCGTTTGAATTTAGGAATATATTCTGTGATTGAAGATAGTATTTTATTATTGACAAGCACAACAATCATTACAATCTATTACGATATAGTGAGTGAAAAAAAACATTGTTAATACGTGTAAATACAGAAATAAATTACTATTACATCCTTTATCCAGGCTCTAATCTACAGTAAATAATACTGATTTTAAAATTCTATTTTATACGGATCCTTCCATCACACCTATTGGCATACATACGAGTTTCTTATAATATTTCAGCACAGGAAAACTTTGTCCGTTAGAACTGTCTGTCTTTCATTTACGAAACCAACTCTTTTGAACATGATAGGCTAAACACCAAATGTAACGTATTCTCAAAAATTGTAAGAAAGCGTTGTTTAATCGGTGTCTCTCACTCTACCATTCTAAAATACTATGATCGCATTACTTCACCATTATTTGATTGACGAGGTCCTAAGCAGAGTGGATGGCGAAATGTTGAGAGTTGAAAAACTGCAGGAGGATTATAATGTTTTCCGTTTCAAATTGAACTAATCCAGGAAATAAGTTCTTCACCAATTTTCGGTTATTTACAATATTCCGATTGCTTCCCGTTAGCAATGAGATGAAAAATCCCACCTGCAATAGGTAGACGATAATCACTTGAATATTGTCGTTTTTCTCGAAGATTTCCTTAACAATAGCCGCAGTATCTATAAAACCGCCGTTGTTATGATCATTTATAGATCCACTGCTCTCTCAAGATTTTTCATTGATGTTTATCATCCACTTCACGTCTATCTTGCATTTTATATAGCTATCGGCTACTTAGATAGGGATGAAAAATGTAGCGATACTTAGCCTCCCCGTGTAGAGTAACAGTGCCAAACAATACACACGTCTAACTCAGTATTAGATAGGTTCCTACCTATGGTACATCCCTGAAATTACCTCATCAATCGTCCATGCTTGCACTGATATGCGGAAAAAATAGGTAGCAAAATGAAACGGCCGTTGAGTGGCGATAAATTAGAAATTAGTTCTAGAATTGATTACATCCAAGATGAAAGAGTGAAACAAGTTTTCGGATAAATCGGAAAATAGTAGATGCGTTCTCATATTGTGTATGCTTGAGCTCAGTGTAAGTTATATAATTATCAACATTTTGGTATGATAAAATGAAAAATAATTGTAAATAGTTTTGGAACTACCTTCAGGATCCTGAAAATGCTCAAATTGCTTGGCTAAAATTAATACATTTTTACTAATTAAGTCAACTTGAGGACTGTGCATTTACATCTTTGAGATTTCAACGGAAGCAAAACACGATCTCAAATTTATTTTTGACTATGTAATCACAATCTGAAGAAAAAAATTATATCAACTACATACCTATTGAATTTGAACATGATAAAGCAAGCATTATGATCGGTTATCTGCAGTACGTAGACGTTCAGCAAGACTCGAGAAGAATTGAATGCCGTAAAGTTGACTACATAATAAATTTACAACATAGATTGTAAGGATATTGTTTAAATTGCACGCCATGATGAAGTTGTCCACTAGATATTACTACTTGTTAAATTATATTATAATAATTAATATTTTATTATTGTTTTTGTGAACAATGAAATATATCGAGTATGTTTAAGTAATCTTGTTTTTTTTTTTTTTGTTGGGCGTAGATTCCTTCTAGCTCACAAGATAGAAAGATAGATTCAGAGACGTTATACAAAACGAAAGTGAATCCGAACATAGATTCAACATTCCCGTGTCGGATTCAAAATCCTTTGCCTAAAATAATAATAATTAAATATTTCATGCAAAATTACGATTGAATCCGATTGCGGAATGTTTTACCACTGTTCAGATCCTTTTATCCATTTTGTTTCTCTAAAGTGTGCAAAATTTGCGTTGACATTTGAAGATATTGTAGGGCTTACTGATGGAGCCATGTGGCGCCTGATATGCAACCCCCTGGGCAAGTGCGCGCCATCTAGCATTGAAGTGCACACACCCAACTGTTCAGGGTGGGATTCTGTTGGACTCTAGCTCAAGTTTCTTTCCATCCTATACTCCAAAGTGATCTTCATGAAGTCAGAGGCAATGAAGACTGTATAAAATATAAAACTCAATAAAATTGAGTTTCCTCTCGCAGTGCAGGGCGCAGTTCAATTCAATCCTATCTAAACTGAGAGAGGCCATCTAGGGCTTAGCCTGCCCAATTTTCTACAATTTTATTGATATTCATGAGAAATTGTGACAGCTATGGTTACAGTCAATGCCTCCATCCATGGCTCCTTACTCTTACTGTAATCGGGGATGAGTCAGGATGGACGGTGGGGGTAGAGGTTATTTGTTCCCTGCACGTACGTATCCTCAAAATGCGACTACCTATCATACTAGAGCTGTTTCAAAGAGATGGCATCAATGTATTTTCAAGGAGGATAATTCCGTGCATTAGTCCGCTTTCGGACAACAATACGCTCACAGTGGACCAACCGAGTCTAACCCCAGTCCCCAAATAATACAACAATAAAAAATAATCAATACCAGCTTCCCCAACATCAGAAATTGCATGCATATTGGAATCCGAGCATGAGTGAAGTGAATGAGTGAAACCGAAAGATCGGATAGCACATAATATTTGCATACCTTATAAGGAAATAAGATATTAGCTAATCTCAAATGAATAGCTTGAGCATCTTTCCACAATTGAACAGAACGCACGCGCACACACATGCGCGAACACAGAAAGAATACACTGGGAAAAACGCTGCAAATCCTTACACACGAATGGTTATTCCTCGGACCAGGCGCATGGAGACTCATTTCTTCATCAAGGAGGAAATGGAGGAAACAGTGGGTGTGACGGGTCCCGGACCAATTCCAGTCGATTCAGGGTCCAAAGTCTAGTGGAAAATGATACCCCACACGCCTAGGTTCTAGAAATCTCAAAAACACACGTTCGAAATGGGTAGAGAGGCACCAACCTTGACCCATAACCTCATCCAGAGAGCGCCAGTCGTTCCGAGACCCGTTCGATTGGATTCAGCGTCCAAAATATAGTGGAAGATTGTACCCCTCACGCCGAGGTACCAGAAATCTCGAGAACACATATTCAAAATGGGTAATAAATACTCAATTTGACCCTTAACTTCTTCCAGTGGGTGCCAATCGTTCTGCGACCCATTTCATTGGATTCAGCGTCAAAAATTTAGTGGAGAAATATACCCGACTCGCACAGATCGCCTACAACCTCGAAAACCCCATTTTCAAAAAACACATTTTGACCTTTACCCCAGCGAATGGCTGTCCTAATCTTTTTGATAGGACGAATCCTGTATTTTTAATGTCAATACTTGAGGGTCAACTCAAAATGAAAAGCGCAATAATTGATGAGTAAGCTCCTTTTACTGAAGACCCAATTATCGAGTAATCATCCCCTTTCACCCTGCTATGTCTTATTTTACTGAGCACCTACAATGTGGGGCAGAAGGTATGAATCGGTTTTAATGTGATGTAAAACAAAAACGACCAACTTACCAAAATTATCTTTGTAATTATTAAATAAACTAGTTTTTTTACGCTAAGTTTTACATATGATATCTGAAATATTATGGCCATTTACAGCAATACACTCTTGAATGCGATTTCTGAAGTATTTGACAGCTCTTCTGCACATTTCGATGGGTATCGTCATAACTTCCTCCCTGATTGTGTCCTTTTGTTCTTCCAGGGTATGTGGACGATGCTTGAAAACTTCTTCCTTTAGGTGTCCTCAAAGGAGAAAATCCTAAATGCTCTAGTCTGGTGAGGGCGCAGGCCACCCCATGTCACCCCACGTGGAGCCGAGGCGCAGGGGAACATTTGCCTCAATTTCTCCATTGAAATCCTAGCAGTGAGGGATGTTGCCCTGTCCTGTTGGAACCGCTGTCCGCTGTCCAGGTCGTTTTTGGTAGTAGACAATTTTCTAAAAATCTAACATTTTGGTCAGAGACCCCTTTCTGGCTCTCTAGTTGATCCTCAATAATTGTCAGCCTGATCAAACCAAATTTTAGGGAGGTTATGGGATAAATGGGTATCTATCCACCTATTTCAAAAGTGGTGTTTCGAGATTCCTGGTACCGTGACGTGTGGGTAATCATTTTCCACCAAAGTTTTGACTCTGAATTGATTGTAATGAGTCTGGGACACTCCGCACTCACTGTTTTTCCCTTTGCTTCAAGGAGTACCTAACCAACCATTGTGGAAGAATTTGCAGCATTTTCCTCACGTAGTCTTATCAGTTTTAGAGATCCATGAATTAAAGAATGAAGTATGTAGTAAATTACCCTAGAGTGTGTCAATTTTCTTGAAAGACGTAAATTGTTGGCTTATAGCTGCAATTTATGATCCGTACGATAGTTGTGAGTTGTAGTTTATCTAACTGGGAAAATATTTTTCTTACACAAAATTTATCCAGGGGCCTGCAGAAGTGATTTGGTTGATTATTCAAGGACTAGCCAAGTCTAACCAACAATAAGTCAAATCCATGCCGTTTTATATTATATTGTCGACAACAGTTTTGATGGCAATAACCTTATTCTGTAACGGGGCGGCAGATTCCAAGCGCCCCGCCAAGAAACTTCGGCGGCGGGGTACGGATCGACCCCTCTCCTCTCCAAGCGCCTGACCCAGCTGGGCGTGTCCTCATTGGATTGGTTAGGCGATGGGCGGCGCAAGACACCCAGGGAAGAGTAGAAGGGGAAGGCGACTTGACGAGCGGACTGGGAGAAGGAACATGAAGCAGTCGTGTCCGAACTCAAGTGAAGGAAAGTTGGGATCTCCGAAACGAGGTTGGCCCCCCCTGCTCGCGAGGACGAGGCGAGGCAGGGGCGGGGCGGAACAACCTGTTCCGGGGCGGAACAACCTGTTCCGGGGCGGGACATCGAAGCGAAGTGAACCGGGACATCGAAGTGAAGTGAACCGGGACATCGAAGCGAAGTGAACCGGGACATCGAAGCGAAGTGAACCGGGACATCGACGCGAAGTGAACCGGAACATCGAAGCGGAACACCCGACGCGTAGCAAGTCAACCCCTTGTGACCCGGTGTTGTGAAAGTGACCTGAAGGAACGAGTGTATCGTGGTTCCTTCAGGGTGAGAACTCGGGAATTGGGAGATCAGCCAATTCCTATCCCGTAACAGTGGACCCCTATTACGAACTGAAAATCCCCCGTCGGACCCGAGTGTTGATCCGTTCGCGCCCGACCGACGGCCAATAGTCTGGGTTCTCCACGCACCGCCAGTCGTCGGACCTCCGTCGGAAAGAGCCTCGCCTCCTCCGGCCTGGACGGCGTTCCCCTGACCGTAGCCGAGCAGCGAAGAGAACATCACCCTGTTGTCTCCATCCGAAGGAGTTGATACACGTAAGTGGCGAAATACCTCTATCTCGTGAAGAGAACATCACCCTGTTGTCTCCATCCGAAGGAGTTGATGCACGTAAGTGGCGAAATAACTCTGTCTCGTACCCTCGCAACGCGAAAGTCAAATCTTTAAATCTGGCCCAAGCCCTGACGTGTAGTCACCAGAAAGCTGATCAGAGAGTTGTACGTTGTAACCGTAGTATTTGGTATTTTGTCTGTCGTAGGAAAAGTAACAGGAACTAGGGGAGGACATTAGTAAATCACTTGTATTTTTCCGTTATTCCAAATCAAACACTCCTGAGCCTTCAGCTACCTCGTAAATTCATTGGCCTTCAGCCCTTCACTTCTACCTACCCATAATTAGATTAAGTAATAGTCAGTATCCTTCTCGGCCGAGACATTCTGTATTTCATATTTCTGACAATTGCGTTATTATAAGCCAATATTGAACCCTTGTCTTTCACTCACGAAACCCCATTCCTCAGAGCTTAGTAAATTCAGGTGTACTTGGCGTCTATGACCGACCATCTCCGACATTCCGGACGGTAAGTGAAAGTCTTTAGTCTCCCACTAATTTATTCGCCTAGGTCTATTTCTGGATCCCTAGCCCGTTAGGCGAAACGGCGGGTTACAATTCCATCTCAGGATTTCGTCAGTTAGCTTTTTACGCCGTTTTCCTCCTCTCCTTCGGAAAAAAAGTTCCTTCCATGGGTAATCCGAGTAGGGCAAAAAGTGTGTTGACCACAGTTCACTGCGCGACAGTTAATATTTAGAGAGCAATAGGAATGAGATGACGATAGTATTTTCACGTGCTCATGTGTGGTGCTGTGGTAGTTGTTATTGTATGTTTACCATGTTAGTGAAATTTGTTCTTCATTAATTTTATTACTTTATTACCATCCTTACCTGCCCGCCGTGATTTTTCAATGCCAAGCGTCCTTGCGGTGTCTTCGCACGAGTTTTGCAGTATGTCACAGGACAGAGAATATTGTAAGTAAATGGGTGAGATGTACAATAAATGAATGAGTAGGTACCACTCTAAAAAATCTGCAAATTCTTTTACACGGGTTGGTTATTCCTCGAATGGGGGAAACAGTGGGTGTGGTGGGTCCGGGACCCATTCCAATCGATTCAGGGTCCAAAATTTAGTGGAATATGATACCCCACACGCCTAGGCACCAGAAATCCTGACACATACAAAATGGGTGGATACATACCCATTTTGACCCATAACTTCTTCCGGTGGTTTCCAATCGTTCTGGGACACACATCATTGAATTCAGCGTCCAAAATTTAGTGGAAAATGATACCTCACACGCCTAGGTACCAGAAATCCCGAAAACACATGTACACAATGGGTAATATATACCCAATTTGACCCATAACTTCTTCCAGTGGGTGCCAATCGTTCTGGGACCCATTTTATTGGATTCAGCGCCCAAACTTTAGTTGTAAACTATACCCCACACGCCTTGGTAGCAGAAATCCTGAAAACACATATTCAAAAGGGGTAATATATACCCAATTTGACCCATTACTTCTTCCAGTGGGTGCCAATCGTTCTGGGACCTGTTTCATTGGATTCAGCGTCCAAAATTTAGTGGAAAATGACACCCTACTCGCCTAGATCGCCCAAAATCTCGAAAATCCATTTTTCAAAAAACACATTTTGACCCCTACCCTGCCCAAATTTGGTCCGATCGGGCTGAAAAGTTTGAGGACCCGTCTCGGCCGGGAACAGACCCCTGACCCAAATTTCAGATTTTTAGAAGATTTTCTACTACCAAAAACGGCGTACGGCGGACGCACATTGACCTTTTTTGATCAGGACATCATGAAACGTCCAGAAAAAAAAAATTTTTTTTGAGCCGAATCGGAGAGTTTGACCATTATCATGAAAACATAGGTTGATTATTCAAGGAATAACCAACCAAAATGGGGACTGGAGAGACTTCATCACAATCCTTAATTATTAAAGATATTTGCTCATACATATTACATTAATTGGTAAAAGTCGGCATCAGCTGGCCGATAGAAATATATCGATATATTCGTTCTCAAAATGACGTTATGTATGAGTTGAAACTGGGTAAACAAAACTATAAATGCTGTAAATCGATATATTTCTAAGGGGCGGGCTGATGCCGACTTCAACCCATTAATTTGTTCATTTATAACTCACTGTTTACCAGGAACGGGCAGCTTACTTCCCGATCGTTGTATGGGAAGGTATTGTATTCTGTCTGTGGCGTGTCTCTGGCTCAAATCCATGTTCATGATGAAGGAGCAGCGTTTTTAGTGGCGGCAAGAAATCGCCTTCAGTAAATAATAGGCGCTTAGCAGATGGACCTGCGTTACCCTACAAATTGTATGACGCTTGCTCACCATCAACAACAGTCATAGTGAGTTTAATCTCCTCCCCTTCTCTTCCATTACATGATCCTGTTGAGATGATTGCTTAGCATGTTTTGTACATTGGTTGCTTTAATTAGGAACGTGAACGTGGTATTTCCATTTCAGGGGCGATCGAGACGAGATGAGGGCTCATACTCGTGTCAACGGGGATTTTGAAGAGCAAGATGGAAAATCCACCCAAAGTGAAGAAAGCGGCGACGATTCCGAGTGTGAAGGTACTGATGAGTCGGAATCTGAAGAATCAGTACAGGAAGGAGAAAGTGAGTGTGAACATGAATCGTCCCAACCGGCAAAATCGTCTGCTTTAAGTCTGCTCGACCCGAAAGAATGGACCCAATTCAATGAAAAGGTGGGTAACCAAGTTAAAATGAATCTGTCTTGTGACATTGCGTAACTTGAAATGCTTCGTGCCCGTACAGGTTGAAAATGTTTTATATAATACCATCTCATGGAGTTTCACTTTTTTATATTTATAGATAATTTCAATGCGTCCATTGTATAAAAGCGCCAAGGTTCAATACATCAACAAGCTGTCACGCCAAATAAAAGCCTTGAGGCAAAAGAGAGGGGATCCCTCAGAAGTTGAAAAGAACCAAAGGAAAGCGGATAGTCGGGTTCAAGAAATCGCTTACATCAAGGTATCTAATTATTAATCTTTTCAGGTCACTACCAAGGAGTTTGTTTTTATCTCGTTCCCATTTTATTCGCTTTTCTTTCGTTTTAGGGACTGAAGACTGATGTCATCCCGAAGTTTGCTTTACTACACAGTAAAGATGAAATTACTCAAATTGTAAATTCAGTGAGTAGCTGAACTCCAACTATTTCATGCGACCCTTTCCTATTATTTGTCTCTACTGACTACTAATTATTGCACACTTTTAGGCTGATAGTACGATGGAATACCGGGTGAAAGCAAAGGTTGCTCGTCTGCCAGTTATTGCTCGAGCTGCTGAAGCTTACCATAGTGAGCATCCGAATTGGAGAGAAACGCTCTTCAAACGTAATTCAATTAGCTGGAAAGAAAATGAAAAAGAAAAGAAGGAAACTCAGAGGAAAGAGTTCGAAGACGAAGAAGAAATCTGGAGCAGAAGACCCCTCACGACCTAAATCAGGCGCGTCTCCCAAAAAACCCCCTAAGGGCTCTCAAACTGATGATGGTTCCGGTCGTTTTGACGTTTCGAATTTTCCTGAAGCACCGCCAGGGTTTGATTGTCCCGGTAGGGAAGATGATGGTGACAATGATTCCAGTGTTGAATCGACTTCGGATCAATCAAGTAACGAAGAAACGGATTCGAGTGGACCAAGTATGTCCAGAAAAGTCGCCAAAAAGTCCTGTGAAGATCATCGAGTCAAAAATTCAAAAAAACCCAGTGTGAAGAAACAAGTTGATAGAAATAAGAGGAAATGTTCTCAACTTGAATCTGAAGACCCGACGTCAAAACAAAAATCGAACGTTGATCCTTTCTTCATGACTTCCGACAATAAGGAATACAAGACCATCTGGAAAGTTGAACCGGCAGATTCCTTCAAGAACAAAGATCCCAAAAAGCCTGAATTCATGTTTAAAAATGCACGATCTTTCGAGGATTTCAAAAATAAGAAAGGTGATAAGCGAGTCCCGGCCGCTGGTTTTCCTAGTAAGAGGAAAGTTGCTGAAAGTAAAGATAAGGCCCAGCCAGTCGTCCTTGAAAACCTTCACCCGTCGTGGCAGGCTAAGAAAAAATTGAACGTGGCTACTGCTGCATTTCAAGGCAAAAAAGTTGTGTTTGACGACGACTCCTGAAACGGTTGCTGGGCATGAGAGATTAGTCCCTTCCATCACTGGGAATTCTGAGCCACCTACTGCTTAGTTTGTTTGACGTGTATATCTGAACTCTTTGAATGAACGAAATGTGTAAAAACATTGGGTAACGAGGGAGAAAAGCATCCGTTTGACGGCAGCGACTCATTGCGCTGTTTTCAACCGGCGGGGAATATATCGTGAATTCTTTAATGATCGATTAATGCATTCTGAGTTCCATTGCAATGAGCAGCCGACGTCTTGACAAGTCAAATCTGAAACAGCAAAATTATAAATACCTTTTGGACCTATTTATCATTTGATATTCGTGTAGTAAATAACGCTGGAGGACACCTTCCTACCTAGTTAACATACCAAGAAGTAGTCTCTGAGGGTTTTCATTTTGAACGTTTTGAAAAACCTTCACGCTCAAATTCATTGAATACATTTATTTTGTACAAAAAAGTTTAGCTATTAATGCGAACCCAATAAGAGCAGCCACTTATTCTAAAATTAATTTATGTTCAAATAACTATTGTATTTGCATACCTAATTACAATATTTACATTTTATCACATTTGTACAAACTGTCAGGTACAAATTCGCTTCACGGATTTCTGGTTCTTTGTGGAGGAGCCTAAATTTTCTAGCCCAACAAGAAAATCAACCCATGTGTTTTATTGTCCGCCTGAATCGAGACAAAGTAAACCAAATGAGTTTTTTCTGTCCTTCGCCACCTCCTCCGCTGATCTGCCACAGCCTGTGTCGATATTCGGTATGTTTGTTCAAAAAACTGTTGAGCACTAAAATAAAGTCAATTTAAACAGTTATTTTCTTTATATCAACACGTTCGACGGTGTGCGTAAGAGATGGGGTCTGGCTGAAACGTACCTCGCAACATGGGTTCTGAAATCGGAGAGCTGAAACCAATATCTTCATCCGGGAAGAGTTGAACAATGTCTTGGATGATTTTGATTCCATTGCCCTGGCCTCGGCTGCTCTTCCTCACAAAAGCAGTGTCCAAAGTTGGCTGAGCGTAGTATTCATTTCTCCCTTCAAGGTGTGCACCTGATAAATTATAACTATGAAGGTTACTCATTCTGATGGTTGCACTGCAAATATCTTACTGTCAAGCATCAGCCGCAGGTTTTTTTTCTCGATACCTTTTTGTTTAATCGTGTAGAAAGCAATGGGTTTGTTATGGTGCCAAAGCAATCTGACCATGTCATGAGGGTCAGGAATATCGAATTCACACTCATTCAGCTCTTTTTCAGGCACCTCCTGTTTACAGTATATTACCCGGTTCAAGATGAAGTGTTTCTGTAGGTCTTTTTCGCTTTCAGCCTGTAACATTCACTAGTTCAGTTATCAAGTACATTCACCCAACTGACAAATTTATTGAAGACGCAAAGATTCTACCGTGTGCCAACCATCTTCTTTCCCATAGTCAATGAGATAGTCCTCTAGACTAACCCAGGAAACGTCTGTTTGAGATTCGCCTGTAATATAAGATCAGAATTTTTGGTGTCTTGCTAATGTTTTTTCAGGAAACTGAAGAGTGGCTCTAAGATCCGGGGACAGATTGATTTTGGTTGCATTTTGAAGATTCTGCATTAAGTGAAATTTGATGATTTTTGAGACAATCTTTTTAGGAATGGCTTAGATCTACGAGAAATTAAAATGACAGATTATGACGAGAAATATCATGGCTGATCATAAGTCACCAACACGTTGTATGACACACGATGTATTGATAGCCAGCATTCGCCCTGTCGATTCTTAAACTATCCCGCTCAATGGCTTTGTCACACCTGAAACACACATCTCATGGACATATCTGGCAACAGTGGAACGAAACCTCGTGAATAGTAAAGCGAGTCATAAACTGCAAGGAAAGGACGAAGGTGTTTGACTCCAATTATTCTCACGAAAAATTAAAAATTATGAAATCGTCATGATACTACTATTCATACTTCCACTAATTCGGCCAAATTATTGAACATTTCGTTTCATAAATTTGTCTAAAAGTACATACTTTTACTATGGGGATCTTGTTTACACTCTATTGTGCTCCTATTGGCGCTAATATTTGATAGTAATTTAATATAATACCTCTCAGCTCGATTGTTGGAATGATGTAACTCTGTCACGTGCACTGCCACGATAAGATCACGCACAAAAATATGGGGACATTGAGTACGACTACTCCTTGAGTTGACGCAAAATTTGAAGTTTGTTTTCATGAAGCTTATCATTATTAAGGGATATGTATCAAATGAGAGGATAACATTGATATTCTATGTAGCGAATGAAATCTTTATCTCCGATAATTTCGTTTGTTTGGCAATAAATTCCACTTCTTAGGCTGTCCTCAGTTAGCAGGTGCTGCCGTGTTAATTTATTATGTAATTTTGATTTAAGTGGGCACTCCCTGATAATTATTTCAATAAACTTTACAATTATTTGTTACATTTTCAAAACTTAATACATGTGAATTTTTAATAAAAAATTTTTTAATAAAAATTCATTTCAATAAAAACCCCATAAGTACACTTACGTAATTATATGGACAAAAAATCATTTTCTCGTTAACGTTAATCTTTTACGTTTTAATGTGTGTTGATTTCGATTTTTCGATTCCAAATTTTATGGGTGCCGACCTTGCCAAAAACGCACTTGGACTGAAATTGTTCACATAAACTCAGATTGGTTCCTAGTTGAGCAACCAGGTATAGGTGTGAGTTCTCAAAAATAAATGTCACAAACACATTAACAAAAAAAAAGTAGATTAGTAAATTTTATTCCTAAAGCGATAGTGAATGAATCTCAGATTGCAAGTAGGTAGTAGAAACACTCCTGTACAAACTTTGACGTGTATAGCATTTTTACGTCAAATTGGAGGTTTACCATTTCAAATTGGAGGTTATACACATCAAATTGGAGGTTTTACACATCAATTTGGTGGATGACAAAAATGCATGATTCAATTCTGGGAAAGCAATAACAACAAATTATCGAGTGAAACGTAGTCAACAAGTAAGAATGAACATAATGACCGGAAAAGAAGGAACAAAGTTTTCAACGTAAGTCTCTCCCTGCAGCATTTAAAATTAATGTGAAACGACCTATTTCCGTCCACCTCCAATTGGAAATGAAAAACCTCAGATTTGAAATGTAAAACCTCCAATTAGAAATGGAAAACCTCCAATTTGACGTAAAAATGCTATAATTAGGTAATGGAAGGCTGCAATAAAATCACGAAAACTTTGATTCAATGTTTCCATGAAATTGAATTATGAAAGAAATGTGTATACCGTAATTCCACCTACCTCTTGCATTCCATAATAGCAGATGGTCTCGTTAGTTGTTGTTTGAAAAGCTGTTCAATTCACATGCCCCACTCCCTATTCCAAACGGAACGTGGTAGGTCGTTGCGGACTATCTTGCTCAATGTAATAATCTTTATCTTCCGTTTGCACTTGGCACGGTTCATCGTGATAAAGTGGACGTTTTATGATGTTGGGATAAACGGGATTCATCAATGCTGAGTTGAGAGAGGATTGTTGAGGGTCTGAAGATTACCTATATGGTGACTGTTGTATGTTTAAAATATTTCTGCCCCATGATGCGTCATAACGGAGAAAATGGAAAGAAATTTTAATAAATGAAAACCAACCGATCTTAAAAAAAAAAAAAAAAAATTGTTCCTTTTTGCAAGGCATTGAATGGAAATTCAACGTTGAAAATATTTCTGCTCATGGATGTGTCATTTCAGAGAAAATGGCAAAACATGTTTGTTTTTTTTTTTTTTCAAATAAAATGCTCCGTAACGTAAGTGCTTCAGAGCAGATATGCTCCGCAGCTAAAGTGCTCAGGTTTTCAAGATCGGTTGACTTTTATTTTAAAGTTATTTTATCCCCGTTTTCTCCGTAATGACGCAGAAATATTTCAAGTATCATATGACCATTCAATGCCCTGCAAAAGGAAAATGAAATTTTTCTCTGAAAGAACGAAAAAAAAAAAAAAAAAAAAAAAAAAAACGCTGCAAATTCTTACACACGGGATGGTTATTCCTCGGACCAGGCGATTGGAGACTCATTTCTTCAACATGGGGAAAATTGAGGAAACAGTGGGTGTGGCGGGTCCCGGACCCATTCCAATCGATTCAACGTCCAAAATTTAGTGGAAATGATACCCCACTCGCCTAGATCGCCCAAAATCTCGAAAATCTATTTTTCAAAAAACACATTTTGACCCCCACCCCGCCCAAATTCGGTCCGACCGGGCTGAAAAGTTTTGAGGACCGTCCTAGGCCGGTAACAGACCCCTGACCCAAATTTCAGATTTTTAGAAAATTGTCTACTACCAAAAACGGTGTACGGCGGACGGACATTCACCTTTTAGTTGGTTATTCCTTGAATAATCAACCTATCTTGTACCTGCTCTTCACCCGTTATTTACCAAAAACTGTGGGTAGCACAACAGCCACCTTCGCTGATGACACTACCAGCAATGATGCCATACCTTAAACTGAACAATGGACAGCCAAATGGAGGATGAAAATGAATGAGACCGAGTTGGCTCACGTGGATCTCGCAAATGTACTCAAAAACGAACCAGTCTGCCTCAACGCCAAAGTCATTCCTTATGCGTCGAGGCTAAGTGCTTGGGAACGACGCTGGGTGCAAAACTGCGCTAGAAAGCTCATGTTTAGAAAAAAAAAAGAAAAAAACCAGCTCAAACTTGGGAGAATGGGAGAACTTGGTTGCTGGGTAGACGGTCAAAACTAAACATCCAAAGTAAATTGACTCTGCAAAATCAAGTCCTTAAACCGGACGGAGGGCAGCTGTGAGGGTACTACTCACACTAATCGAGAGATCCTGCAACTCTTCCAAAATACCGTGCTGAGGTACGCAGTTAATGCGCCCAGGTACGTTCGCAATGACAGCCTTCACCACATCCTCAAAGTGGGGACGAGGAAGCCACCAAGCCGCACGAGCTCCTATATAGGAGCAGGGTGTCCTATACACCTCTGACAATAAAGACGATAATGCTTCAGTCACTTCGATAATTTATTTTAGAAATATTGGCAAATAAAATTCTCTTTCAATATACAAAGATCAAGACACAAGCACCATTCTCACAACCGATCACCCATTCTGTTGGCAACGTTTCTCAATTGTCCATAAACTTTAGAAGGAGGACTCCCGAGGATGAGGTTGCAGATGGCTTTCATCGCCACTTGAATGTTTTGGTACGAGCCCAAAACGTGGATCTTGGTGTCCGCCAGGACAATCCTAGTTTTAGTGATATTTTCAATTGTGAACTTGGTGCGTCCTCCTTTACCAGCGAGACGACCGACAGCTCTCGACAAATGATCGCCCTTCAATGTTTTGACGTCTTTGACTTCAAATGTTTCGACGAAAAGGTTCTCGAGTCGAAGCAGAGCTAAGGCATCTTCCACGTCAAAGCCGTAGGTGAACGCCTTGACAAAATCTGCTGCTTTTTGAACGTGGCTGATGTCTTCGGTTTCTGGACAGCTTCTTATTTCGACATTTCGACTTTTCAAATTGAACCTGACCTGAAGCTTCAGATTTTGAACAATTGGAGTGTAAATCTTCATCCAGTTTTCTTTAAGAGGCGTGAACCTGTGTCGAGGAATGGGCACTTTTCGGAACTCAACAGCGTCTGCGTCCAGTTTCTGTTTCTTCATTAGTGACGTTCCAGAAGAGGATTTACCTTGAATACCGTTCACTTCTTCGACGTCCATGTCCTCGGGTTTGGACGCCCTTTTCATCGCTTTCTTCGGCTCAGTTACTGCGGAATCAACAGAGGCGGTCATCGTTGTGTTGTAAGCCGTACCAGGTGCGATAGGAAACACTTCACTTGTAGTTTACTTGAACTTTTGTTGAAGCGCTAATCGGTTGAATCATAATAGTCCTCAGTAGTGTGCAGAGGTGCACTTCTCAAACAAGTCTCACAATCAAATCAACCGTACTTTACAAAGCCTCCACTAGTCAATTCGAAAAACAATTATGAAATGTCGTGATGAATGACTATCCCTTCAAGCTAATATTGTTAAATAATAGCAGGCGTAGCGCGTAGAGTCAAGGAGCTAAGCAAATAGCAAAACACGCACGTGCAGTTAAAGTATCGGTCTCCACGTTAACGTCATCGTAAATCGTAAACTTCATAGAAAGTCTTCTTCGTCTCGTCGTTTCTCTCATGTTTGATGTTATTCAACCAGGGTACATAAACTATAAGTGAGCAGTTTATTTTTGCGGTGCTGTTGTTGTATATATCCGTCTGTTGTCCCATGATGTTTACTAAGGGATGGGTATCGGTGATAAAGACATCGATGTTTGTCCATCGATGATTTTTTCCACAGACACATCGATGTTCAAAAAACATCGGGGAAGAAACATCGATGTTTCGTTGCATCGATGGTTTTTTGGAAAATAACATTTTTCACTATCTACTCTACCCACCTTTTTTAACGCGTAATTCCAACTTTAGTGGTGTATAATTCCAGAGTAAATAATAGTTATTGATAATGAAAAAGTAGTAAATAGTAAAAGTAAACATTAAAGTCAGTAGTTCATTGACAATATATTTGATATATATTGATTGACAATATATTAATGTTCAAATATTAATAACCTGTAAATTCATAACTATTGTTAACCTGTAAATTATTAACAGGTGGACATTTAAAAACAAATTTTTGTTTTGTTCAAGCCTTCCAAAATTTGTCGTTTGCTGCATGCAGATACAGTAATTTTTAAGCCAGTTCTTCTGAATGGCGATTTCTCAAGGAGCTTAAAATCAAGCTGGCTTGAAAAAAAAAAACCTTTCAGAACCTCGCCGAGTTCTTTTCTTTCACTTTCTCAAAATGTGACCAAATGTCACTTTTCGTAGGCATGACGAGATTAAAAAATAACTAAAAAGGCAACAAGAAACAACCAAGGACGAAGGAAGAACTAACGATGAAAAATGGCACATGCACGCTTTTATGATAATGATACTATCGTCCCTGATAACAAATCGAATTCCCAGGATTCGGTTCAAATTTAAACATACCGTTGTTATTTTGAGTCTGGTTTAACAATATTAATACTATTTTGTGTACAAATAATGAGCCAATACCTACTATAAGAAAAAATTTATAAAATTCCTGAGAAAAAACATCGAAGAGCAAACATCGATTACTACATCGATGTTAGGGGAAAACATCGATGATTTGGAAACATCGGAACATCGATACCCATCCCTAGTGTTTACGTTGCCCTTCCTTGGTTGCCCGGTAAAAACGCTCATCGGCTCATACCAAGTTTGACCTGATTGTTAATAATTTTTTTACTATTAGTAGGTACATAGGTTTGTTCTTCGAAAATATCAGTCAGCGGCTTTTATTGATCACTTTTCGCAAATCTGGATGACGTTAAGGAAATCATGATTGCTGCCTCCGAGCCACAGGTATGCCGGCGATCGCCTTTTTGCCACTGTTCCGTTTAGGTGTTTTTGTTTCATTAACTTCGTTTGTCCGTCGTTTATTTTCTCTTGTATGACCTCTTTTCTGATTTATTGATGGACTATTGGAGGTTTTCTTTTGTGATGTGAGCGCACGTACCTACAAACCCTGACGAATGACGAATTGGGTTTTTATATTAAGCAGTCGAATAGTCAAACAGAACGGATGTCGAATAGAAAGAAGTATGGCACTAATGTATGTTCTATTCTGTTTTAGGAATTTGTGCCTTTTGGGAGGCAGCACATGCGTTGCCATCCAGGATCTGTGATTGTAGAGTTGAATAAATGTCGAGTTCAACCGGAACCCATTTTGGCTGAGCGTTTTAGTCAAGTTCGGCTCAATGACTCCTCCGAGGTTTGTTATGATTTATTCCCTGCGCCTGTGTTTACCTTGAAGCCACAATAATATAAAATTTAAAGGATTTGTTGGATTCAGGGCTAACGTACCTGGACCCAAGTAATCTGTAATCTGTAAAAGTAATCTGTTGCCATTTGCATTTGGTTCGGCGAGGATTTATTTGGAATACCTATAACGTACTTGCAATAACTGCTTAACTAGGTGATTCGTTTATGGCGTTTTTAATTTTTCGTGTAGGATGAGTGGTGGACGCTGTCGGCGGCTACCGCTGAGGGCGAGACTACCGAAGGAGAAAACTTACAACCCCCGGTCGAAAAGGAAATGTATGTTTCTGGGAAAACTGCTGTCGTGAGCCTTGGTGCAGCAGGCCGAGTTTTCCCTGGTGACGTGGATAAGTCCGCGAGTCGGATCGTCAAAGCGTCGTACACTATGGAATCACCAATCAGACAAGCACTTTTCTGTACATTTATCCATGATTGTAGTAAGCTTTCCCAATTTATTTCGGTCAAGTTAAGTTAAGGATTACTTAATCAGTAGTTACTTAATCAGTTGATATGGTTCGGAATTTACGATACCACCCAAACGATTAGTACCAAACATATTTACCTGCCAGTTGTGATCCATCTCCAGATGAACCGATGCCAAGTTTGTGCATTGTGGAGGCCGACAAAATAAGTATCTTCGCTGAAGAAGGAAAGGAATTCACCACCCCTCTACAATTCAAGGTGAAACTTTTTCACAGTTGTAAAATTTAACATGATGGCTTCCTAAGTGAATAATCACGGTATTAATTTATTGGAAAATTTTAAATCTCAAATGATGAATTATATTCATCCAAGGTTGCCAACGCATGGGCCACTAAATTTGGACTTCTTCTGGAGCGAGTAGCTCATACACATTTGGATCAGTCAGACCCGTGCAACTGTGACGAATTGACCACAGTCTTCTCACTCCTTCATCCACTCGATGAAATTTCACCCCTGCTTTGCCTTAAACAAGGTGAACAATGACGAATTTCCTTGAGCACAAAATATAGTTTTGTTTGCCTGCGATAAATTATTCGTTTAATGTTGGTGTAATATTACTATTGCTAATGTTCCTCCTGAGTAATAAACTTTTTTCAGGTGGAGTTCTGAGCTACATGAATAATCCTGCTTACAAAATCGTCTACGCTTGTCAAAAGCCTTCCCTCTGCCTATTATATAACTCTCAAACTGGTCAGCACAGTATCTGGAAGTTGAGGTGGACGTCAACTGAGGTGGTTTTTTCGGCTAACTGCAATTCAATTGACTGACAATATCCTCAATACTTGGAAAAAAACCAACAATTTTTTTTTTTTTTTTTTTTTCCAGGAAAAAGAGGGTATGTGTGGGCAACCATCTGCTGCTTTAATCAACACGTCAATATTCTCCAACAGCCCATTGAATGCCAATACGTCACTCCCATTGTCGAGAAGTGCTAGACTTTCTTCAGGAAACAGGTTTGAATTGTTGTAGTTGTGATGAAGTCGTCGCTTCTCGTGTAGAGTTATGCTAATTGATCATATTCTATTTCTACTTGATGATTGATTACAGATCTGGATATATCCCAGAAACTCCTTTGGGTGGAACGTTTACTCTCCCTCAACATAGCATCAGTCCTCTTAGCGGGGGTTGTAGCTACTTATTGTGAGTATCTTAGATGTATACTTATTGAGAATGATACTGCTCGTATATGTAGTTTTTCGTGAGATGCTTACTGGTATTCACCAAAGTTCCGAACGGTATGGTACGATGGCTCGAGGGAAAAACACGCTGGAAATGGCTTTTTCGCTGTTCCCATATGCGCTCGTCGATACCCGCCCTACACGTTAGGGTTGGAGAAGTGAGCAGTTTGAGTTCTTGGTTATGTTGCTCTCTAACATGTGGCTAAAACGTTCAAAGCATTATATCCCTTAGAATCCATGCACGTAGCAACGGTGCGATATATTTTAGCCCTGCGCCCCTCCTAATCACAATAATTGTAACTTAATCTGTCTGAGTTAACAATAGCCTAACTGCCCTTTTACCTCACCCAAGTTAGACTGCTGAATCATGGTCGTTGTTAAAATTACGGCTCGCCGTGCGCGTAAGTTACTATGATGGCGTTAATTCTCTATTGGTTTGTAGATTTGATAACAAGCGAGCCTTACGCATGTATCGGTGCTCTGAAGTTCACTATAATATAGAAGAACCCAGGGGAACGGGAGATGCAGATCCTGCTGTCAGTAACACTGGTTCGATTCGTAGGAATCCTATGAATCCTACCTGTCAAATTTCAATTCGCCCAGAAACCACCAATTCAGCCTTCCCCCGGGAATCTTCTCAAAAGAACACGGTACTGCTAACTGGTTAACAGAAAACCCAGGATCCTTGAGTACTCTAAAGACAAGCAATGTCTCTTGCAAGAGAATCTCTTGTGATATATTTTTTTCGTCACCATTTAATAGGTAGGAATAATAGGAGCGGTGTTAGGTATTAATAGTGATTTTTTGTTTCTTCTTTGAGGCAAATGAGCGATGATTTATTTGCTGTACTTACTTATGGGACTTGAGACCCCGCGCGTGCCAAGTCATTTTGTCAGCCATAGATCGTTCCGGGTAGATAATATTTGAATCGAAGAATTCATTGCAGTAATCTCCCGCCTCTCTTTATCACCGCTCTGCTGCTGGTGTTTTCAAATTGCCAAAACACTTATTTGAATTGGTTCGTTAGTGATCGTTTCGCGACAATTATGTTGGTATTTTTAATTCATCCTTAATTTGCCCTGAAATCATGTCTTCAACGTCAGAAGGACTACTGGGCTCACAAAACGTGCGCGGATTTTATGGGGGGGAATGTTCGCGTGCGGTCAAAAAGCTCAAACTCAACGCGTCAAAGGCAAGACCGTGTGTGTCCCCATACGTTTTGAAAGACTTGTTGAATGGGCCTAGCATCAGTTGGAAAGTTTTCAAAAAGCAAGAGGACTCTCTCGCTTTCTCGAAACTGGGCAAAGGAGGATTGATGACGTTTGCTTTCGAACCGCAAGACTTTTCGAGCGGTCGGCTATTCTTGTCTGCGCACCCTGAAGTGTTTTGGCACTACGACTGTCAGAGGTCTCTTCCAGAAAGATGCTCTTACGAGGTGATACCGGAATATGCCGTTTGTAAATTTTACGCGGATTTGGAATTCGAGAAGCAATTTAACCCTCAATCGAAGGGGCCAGAGATGGTGAATATTCTAATCAATATTATTTCTCTTTCTATTCACCATTATTGGAAAGTTCGCTGTGGCCGGGAACATGTTTTAGATCTCGATTCGTCCACTGACGTCAAATTTAGTCGTCACCTCGTATTTAATCTCCCATCAGCATGTTTCATGAACAACTATCACGTCGGAGCGTTCTTCAAAGAGATTTGTGAGGACATAATCGTGTCCATTTCTCAGAATCAGGCTGTTGACTCCTTGAGAGCCGTGCCGATCAGTGAATTACAAAAACTGATGATTAAAGATTCGAAAGGAAACGAAAAATTATTCTGTGACCTAAGTGTTTACTCGAAAAACCGCCACTTTCGTCTGTACAAATCGACTAAACGAGGCAAAAATTCGTCCTTAGTGATCAGCAATGAGAATACTTATCCAATCTTGGATGAGCTATCGACGTTTCTTTATTCTCTGGTGACTTTTATCAAGAGCAGTGACTGCAGGGTTTTAGAATTTAAGAACATTGCGCTCTCTAGGAGCGTGTCTTCTGCTCAGACATATCAACATGGAACAAGATCAACAGAGACAATTTCTACTAGTCCCTATCCACCTGTGGACAAATTCATTTCGCATTTAATCCAACCTGGAAAAATCCACTCGAATTTCTACTTCTCCACGTCGAATTTAATCGTGTACAACATCATTGGAAACCGCTTTTGTCATAATATAATGCGCCAACACAAGAGCAACAATGTGAAGTATATAGTCGATTTGGAAAAATGTGAATACTACCAGAAATGCTACGATTACGAATGTTCTCACTATCGTTCGCCGCCGAAAAGCCTTCCAGCTGAAGTCATCTTTCAGGTGACCGACTCTTCGGATTTTAATTCTGACAGCGAAGGGCATCTTGGTGTATTTGGGTTACCGGAATGTGAGGCGGCCGAAGTTTTGAACGCCATAGAAACCGCAAGCTCAGAATTTAGCCAATTTAGCGAAGAGAATGTTGAGACCGTTGAAAAAAATCGACTGTCTGAAGGCATGGCAGATGGAGAATCGATCAAAGCTGGCGGTTCTTCCTTGCCCAATCAGAATCAGAGCAAGCAAGGAGATCAGTCACATAAAAGGCCGCCTATATCGAAAGTGCCGTCGTTCGGTTTGAGCGATGATGTTTTTTCCACGCTGAACTTCTAGAAAATTGGAGCTGGAAAGCAGTCTGAGTCACTTTTCCTCCTCAGACATGAAAACAATCTTCTCATTTTAGTCACTCATTCGTTTTATTGTGAATAAAAGTTATATTTTCGCCGTTGTAGTTATTATGGTTCAATGCTATTGTTATTTTAGGAACGTTCCTGTGTTCTAGTAGAACGAAGTTTATGAAGGATGTAGACATAGGCGGCTAGTTCCTAACACAACAAACGCCTAACGAGAGAGTAATTAAAAATGTTAATCCACTGGGGTGGTTTTCTATTGGTTCCTTCTTTTATATTTTGACGCTGTGCACTCAGAACGCTTTACTACTTGGGAATTTTCCAAAAATTTGCTCAGCGTGTGTTTCAGCAAAGCTTCATATTCCTGGCTTCTAGCAGTCTTCTGTTTTGCAACCGCCATGGTAACCCGATGCTTCCCAACGTCCAGAGTAAAGAGGCATTTGACCGACTGCCTCCATTCTAAGTTCTGCCGACCCTAATTTGGAAATATCATGCGTCAGATCTACTAAATGCGAGATCTGCCACTGCCAATTTCCTCTGGTTTACTGAATGTTGGAATAAAGTTGCATTATTTGAAGAACCTCTATCATAAGTATAGAATCTGGACAAACTTCACACCCATAATCACCCACGCTTTGGGCGTGGAACAGTTAAAATCGCTGCCTTTGAAATTAATCGGATCATCATTTCTCGAGGGTGCACCTTTCTACCTTGTCACCATCAATAAAAAACCCTGCAAATTATTACACACGGGTTGGTTATTCCTCGAATGGGGGAAACAGTGGGTCCCAGACCCATTCCAATCGATTCAGGGGCCAAAATTTAGTGGAATATGATACCCCACACGCCTAGGCACCAGAAATCCTGACACATACAAAATGGGTGGATACATACCAATTTTGACCCATAACTTCTTCGGTGGGTGCCAATCGTTGTGGGACACACTTCATTGAATTCAGCGTCCAAAATTTAGTGGAAAATGATACCCCACACGCCTAGGTAACAGAAATCCCGAAAACACGTATTCAAAATGGGTATTAAATATACAATTTGACCCATTACTTCTTCCAGTGGGTGCCAATCGTTCTGGGACCCGTTTCATTGGATTCAGCGTCCAAAATTTAGTGGAAAATGACACCCTACTCGCCTAGATCGCCCAAAATCTCGAAAATCCATTTTTCAAAAAACACATTTTGACCCCTACCCTGCCCAAATTTGGTCCGATCGGGCTGAAACGTTTCGAGGTCCGTTCTCGGCCGGAAACAGACCCCTGACCCAAATTTCAGATTTTTAGAAATTTTTCTACTACCAAAAACGGCGCGGACGGCGGACGGACATTGACCTTTTTTGATCCAGACACCATGAAACGCCCAGAGAAAATTTTTGAGCCGAATCGGAGAGGTTGACCATTATCATGAAAACATAGGTTGATTATTCAAGGAATAACCAACCAAAACGCTGCGAATTCAGTCATAGAGGTTGGTTATTCCTCGGACCAGGAGCATGGAGTCTCGTTTTAATCGATTTAGTGTCCAAAATTTAGTAAAATCTGATACCCTACTCGCCTAGGTACCAAAATCTCAAAAACCCACATTCGAAATAAGTTGATTACCGATTTTGATAATTAGAAAAAACCAGAATGTCAGGCTTTTAGAAATTTTTCTACTACCAGGATTGGCGTACGACGAACGGGCATTTGCTTATTTTGATCTAGGCACCTTGAAACGCCCAGAAAAAATGTTGGGTCAAATGGGAGAGTTTGGCTCTTTGCATGAAAACATGGATTGATTATTCAAATAATAACAAACCAAAACGAAAGTTACCTTCTATGGTAAGTTGACGGCTCTTCACTAAAATATAATTTTAAATGTCGAATGAGTAACGTCCTAACTTTTGGGAAATTTTCAGAAAAAAATCGGTGAAAAATCAATTACATTCCTTCTACACCACAGTCTTCTTTGGTGTTTCAGTAACACAATCCATTCTTCAATTGGCAGTTCATCCAAGTCATACTCTCGTGTCAGTAGCCTATCTTCGGAGGCCAGACTAGGCTGCTCATTCAACACTCAACTAGCCGAGCCTAAGCCCTTAGTTCCGGAAATATGTCTAGAATATTTGTGGACTGAAGCGTCTTCGCCTGGTTTTAGGTAAGAGTTGACTTGAATGAGGAGTCATTGCAACTTCGGATTACTCACATATCCAAGGTATTTATTTTATTTAAGTTTTCCAAAAACAGTTTTTTGTGTACTATTCCAGAAGACAACATGATAAGAACGGAACGCAGAAGGCTTTCCTGACCAATGACGTATTGGGGCAAGAATATTTGTGTTATCTGGTCAATGGAAATAATTTGGCGATGACGCGTCTTGAGAGAGCCAACAACACGAAAACCACCGAACTCATCGTTGGTACCATCACATACAAACCTGCTTGCGACGCCGTGCCAATTCCAGTGAATACCGATCCGTTTTTTCCAATTTTATTAAGGTAGCGAGAGTAAAACCTTATGGGACATTGTGTTTTGTTTTTTGTAGGCGTTGAACATGCTTGCGATCCTTGAAGCTGGTGGAGGCGTCGTGTTGTACACAGGCACGACATGTATCGGCAAGCTTTTCATAGGAGGCGTTTCTTGTGATCAGGCCAGCGTGTCATACTTGAGTGCCGTTTCGAGCGTCTCAACTCTCAATACAACGTTCCCTAAACCTCAAACCCCCGCCATAAGGTTGGTCATCAAATGCATCAATATTGTTTGGGTATCATTCGATGTCAAGGTTGTCGCAATGAAGCCAACATACCGCCAGTCCTCTTGAGCATCACCTGGCGCTGTGCTTTGCCTGGTTTACACTTTATTCATATTCATAGAAGACTGTTGTAAAGATGTCGCTGGTGTAGCGTACCTTGTCGTTGCAGTAGTGTGGCTACTCTTAGTGACCAAACTATAAAAACTGTCTTGATGCACCAGGCGAACGAGTATGCTGTCTTCTACAAGATTTGGTGACGCCGTCTTCGACGAGAGGATGCACCTTCTGTCGCCTGTGCCGCAGGAAGGTCCGCCGATGCATTTCATTCAACCGTCTCCACTTCCCTCCAATCAGCACTCAGGACTTCACTCGTCCCCTTTTTCCGCCCCAGAAATTCCCAGGAATTCCAAAGATAACATTATTCGACTCAGAGATCCGATATCCAACAGGTTTTCAGTGGTACGTACCCAGGACTATCCTATCCTGACAATTATACTTAGATTTCAGGACCAATCCGTTCCGCCGTTCCCTCTCATAGCAATTTTCTGTTTAAGACTTCGTTTTCGAGTTATTACATTTTACCCATGTTTTATACTTCACCAATTTGATAAGCCCATGACTCCCAACATTTCATTTAGAATTCATGAAAAATGCACCGGTGAGAGAAACGAGCTTTCTCTTCTTGAAAGAATCTGAAGAAAATAAAGTTAAACTTGTTCTCTGCAAGCTGAAGTCGAGAGCCAAGAGAGGCCAAGCTACGCGTCCGTGTTGTCAAATATATCTGCGAGAATTATTTATTCATTTAATTGTGTCGATGCGATCGTGGATCGCATCGTCCGTGGATGATAGAAGCAAGTTACAATAACGAAGAATGACCGAACCGTCACTCAATAACTCCCTGTACATATAAATATATCATTATGTCAATATTACCCGTGAAACCTCTGTCTGTATAATATAACGATCTCGCTCTAACGTGTGGTTTCAGGAGTACTCAAATGGTTCCATGTTTCGTCTCACTATGCCAGAATTCAGTTCCTCGCCTCTAGGTTCGAGATTTTTATTTTAAAAGATAACCCTTTTCCCCAAATAATCGTTAGAATTTCAATTTAGACGTGGCTCAACATTGACTATTTTAAAAAATACATTTTCTGTGTTGTAGTTACTGAATGCATAAAAGTACTGAAAGGAGTTCTTCAAAAAGATATTGTTTTGCTGACATTATCAAAATGGTATTCAGTCAGAAATGCTCCCGGCACACAGAATATTTCCCCCAAGTTAGAATGGCAGCTCTTTATGTCTGCATTGTTTGGTGAGTGTTATTCTTTGCGTTTAGAAAAATTGCTAAAGAAATCTATACTACAATCGATTATGTATCGACTTGCTAAAGGAGCTTAAGTCGAGTGTTCTAAATATTTATGATTGTATTTTCAGATTTGCTCGGTTATCATTTGGACTCCCTCCCGCTCCTGTCTCACTTTCTGAATGCGGATTGCGAAACACCAGGGAAGAACAACAAGAAAATGAAGGGCTCAGGGACATGCGAGGTAAGTCCAGTGAATTGGTGGGCATTTTTCGTTCCATTTATAATCTATTAAATGGGTACTTTGTGTGTGGGAAGATTGCTTCGACGTAGTTTACCAAAATGCCATTGATTCCGTGGTAAATTCAAGCCACTCGCTATCCACGCCGATTTTGGACGATTTTCCAAATAAATTTCCAATTTCCTATAAATCTGAAATTTTGGTCAGGGTTTCATGTTGGTCCACGAAACTTTTCAGCCCGATCGGACCAAATTGGCGGAGGGAGGGAGGGGGGGTCAAAATGTGTATTTAAAACAAATTATTTTCGAGACTTCTGGTGATCTAGGCGTGTGGGGTATTATTTTCGACTGAATTTTGGACGCTGAATCGATTGGAATGAGTCTCTATGCTTTTCTTTCATTCCCTAGAATCTCCTCGCATGTTACAGAGTTCAAGGTTTAACTCATTTCAATCGGATCATATTGTGGGTTACATTTGAAATTGGTTTTCTTCCCCCCAGACAAAATGCACATTTCATAATGTTTTGAATTTGAAACAGTGCATGTCAGTAAAAAATGGTTAGCACATCTGGTTTGAGAACTTATTTCGCCTGTGACAAGTTTGTTATCAGTCGTGTTCTGCTCGTTCTAAAATGAGGGCGCGTTATTTCGATAAGAGTGGTGAACCGAAATGTAAATTTCCAGACCAAATACTTAATCGCCTTTATGCTTTTCTTAATTTAGCAAAATATTATGAATTTCCTGGTTATGAATTTGAACATGATCTACTGTGCGTCGACGATTCTAATATCCTATCGTTTCCATAGGATTGGAGCTACCTCATTAGCTCGTCATATCACAATAATAATACCATTCTTCCAAGGCTGAAAACGTCCTTGAAATTCATGGACCCGTCGTCACCTCTCTGTGATTCCCCTTGCTCTCCTAAATCTGAACAGGTAAAGCCGTACTCATTATTTGCTTCCTGAATAATTATTGAATTTTGTGTTACTGAAACTTTCTTCTTTCAGGGTTTTAACAGTTCCGCTCCTCTGTACCCATTCATTTATACGCTCGTGCTCCCTTTGCATCTCCTCTACGAGGTACGAATGCGCTTAACTTTTCCTAATTTTGTATAGAATTTGCTATTGGTTTTCGGAATCTGATCGCCCGGATTTTTCAGGAAATGAAATTAAATTCCGTCCATTCAGAGTGCCTACCGCTCCTTGTGAAAATGTTGTATCACTTGGCTAAGGATTTGAGACTGGATGACTACGTCGATTATTACCAACGAGATTACCCTCTTGATTGCCTTCCTCTGTCCAAATACGTAAGTCGATGTGTCTTTCATGTTTGTTTTCTCTTTGGAAAAAGTTATTAGAATCTAAAATGTTAAATGATAATAAAATTAAAATTAAAAAAAAAACTTTTAAGGAGAGCCAAGTCGCGTCGTCCACTTTGGATAAACTTGATATTCCTCCCCACCTCAAGGAACCTCCTCCGTGTTTGTTCCAACATATTCACACGCTGGTGTGTGGGGGAAAGCCAGCCTACCCTTATCCTTTCATCACAGGCGTCAACGTGAAGTCGAGGAATATAATAGAGGTTGGTGAATAACGTGTTGGTGTTATCGGCATATATAAAGCTCTATATAAAGCTATATAAAGACTCTATATAAAGCTATGCTGGGCTCATCAAGGTGCGCAGATGGCTCAAAATCCACTTGTTGACGATTTCTTATCTCGTTGCCGATAAAAATGCTTCATTATTCTCTTATATGATTTTTATATGACGTGTTTTCCACCTCAACTTATCAATACGTCTTTTCTCTATACCTTCGAAAGAAAATTGTATTTTCTATCACCCTAAGGATTTTAATTTTTCATTTTCATTGTAAGTGTAATGGACTAACACGAAAATGTTTCACTTTTCAAGAATTGATATTTTTAACGAGAAACAGAGGTTACTCAAATCCTCAGTCAGTATCATAGACAAAATTGATGTTTATTCGGGGGGAAGCAGTTTCGACGCTGGAAAACGAGGGATTGTAGTGTGAATCCGACGTTTTTCATTCAATGCCGCCTGGTTACTAAAGGATGTGAGTGATTGGGAGACATTTCTGAGATGTTCCATGGCGGTGTAAAAAACATCAATATTGAAAAGTGGGACATTCTCGTAGTTGGAAAGTTTTATTCGACTACTTGACTTTATGTTTGGAAAAGTCTCTTGGGATGATTTACTGCTCTTTCCGTTTGAGTAATTCCAAATGAAAGTAACGATAAGATTGTAATGGGCATTTTAACATGCAGAAGTCATAATTGTAAAGCACTCTTAGGGTGAGAAATTGCCTGAACCTGAAAAATCGGGCCACTCGAGAGCCTGTTTTGACCTGAGTCGTCAAGCATTCATTGTGCTGCTTTTCCAGGTCGTGGGTATATTGACGGGAAACGAAAGAGAAGAAATATTAAGAAACGTGGTGCCACCGGGGAGTCGCTGTATTTTATCCGCAACTCCTGTACCCACCAAAGTGTACGAATCTCCTACTCGTGACCACGAAGGCACGCTTCTCCTAAATAACTACGGTAGGCCTCCTTCATTTAACAATTTTACGTAATCAAATTAGTTTCCGCGTGGTTTTCTATCAGTACATCTACGCTCTATTTCGTCTTCATTATTTGCTCATCTGATTTTCAGGCATGGTGCGTAGCGACTTGCTCAATTTGCCCTGCGGTGTTGGTTTAGTGTTGGGCACTCGGCTACAAAACGTAACTGAATCACCCTGTCAGGGATGGCCATTAGACGCTTGCCGCCTAATATCTCGACTGGATCTAGTTCCTAATCTTGTTGGAGAAAATAGCGAGTACTACAACCAGCCCAAAATTTCTCATCAAGACGGCAATACACGCCAGCTACCGGATGAAGTGAGTTCAGACAAATGTGTCCGGTACTATCTGTGTAGCAGTTCACGAAAAAAGGCCTCTAGGAAATTTTTGTTTTCTTCTTTCAGGTTTTAAAATTAAGGTTTAACAAAGATCAACGGGTGGAAGAGGTAAAAAAATTACTTCAGTCGAATGAACCGGTTACCATCAATATAGTTCAAAGGCCAGAAGTGTCAGACCACGAGTTCATTGAAGAGCAAGAAAGATATCTATATGCAATGTCAACTCGAACTATGGCTCTACCTGTTGGCCGGTAAGTTGTCGTCACTAATGTGGAGCACTCTAAGTGTGTAGGATGGCGGGGTAGTAGAAAACGGTTCTGAGCGGCCATACTCCGAGCCTAATATTGGTGACTATGGTCGCATTGTAAGTTTTGTAGTCTTTCTACTGTTTATACACATTCCATGAAATCTATCCAAACAGACGAATTCTTTCAGCCTTCCTTCCTATTTCAGCACACCTTTGATCGTGTTAGGGAGGGAGGGGGTAGTTAGTGTTCAGTCTAGTCAATCAGCTTTTCAACGGGTAAGATCCTACTGAGGCTAATATGGATGAGGCTTCTGAATGGATCCAGCCAAATAAACTCATGAGTCAGTTAGGTTGTTGGTTTTTCACTTACTCGCTCAACTCAGAGCTGCTATAGCAGAAGGTCACCCTGCCTACTGTCATCGTACAAATGCTCCTTTAGTTATACCAAAAGGTATCTGATTTTTCCCAACTGTTGAACCAGCAGGTTTGGAATCTTCTCTAAGCATTGCTTGTTCTTGGTCATATCAATGTTCGTAGGCGAAACGAACATACTTCTTCTAGTATCATAGTTTGTCATCATAGTTGATTTTCCACGATGGTTGATATCCCATCAAAATACTAATTTCTCCCGTTGTTTCAGGGGCATGATGGATTTGCACACGACGGTCCCCGTTGTGATAACTGAACAGCTCGAAATCCCTAAGCTGTGTCTGAGTGGCAAAGCTCCACCTCGAGGAACTACCATCGAACTATCCCACATCGAGGTACTCCTTCATTTAATCTCTCCTCCCACGCAAGTTGTAAAAGTATCTTGTTAAAATTATGACTAAATTGCAGGTGGTTCCCAATATGAATCTCTGGCCTTCATTCCATAACGGAGTTGCTGCAGGGCTCAAAATATCTCCAAGATCAAGAAACGTCCAGTCCACGTGGATTTTGTACAACAAACCTAAGGTGATCATAGAACCTCCATTGAATCACCTTAATAAGAGCTCCATTTTATAGTTGTATTTACTATTTTACAGAATGGGGTTGAATCAATGCCCGAGCACGCTGGGTTCCTGATGGCCCTTGGGCTTTCGGGACATTTGAACAACTTCATGTACCTCTACTTGTTCAATTATTTGAACAAATGCCACGAAATGACGAGCGTTGGCGTTCTCCTGGGATTAGCTGCTTCTAAGAGAGGTGGATTATATTTCATTTTCCGGTTGTATATAAGAACTACTTCTAATATGTACCTCCGGGGACATAGTTTATACAAATGGCCATTTACCATTTACCAAATGGTTCCAGGAACAATGGATGTGGGAGCTACGAAAATTTTCTCGCTACATATTGAGTCTTTGCTTCCTCCGACTTCAATCGAGCTGGATTTGGTGCAGAACATTCAAGTGGCCGCGTTGTTGGGAATTGGATTGGTTTACCAAGGCACTGGGCATAGACATATCGCCGAAGCATTACTCTCTGAAATCGGTATTAACTAAGTGATGTTTGAGTGAGATATAGTTAATTTGAAGCAGACTAAGCACATGAATACGAACAGCGGCCAGACTTCATTAAGATATTTGTGATTTTAGGACGTCCTCCTGGTCCTGAAATGGAAAACAGCTGTGATAGAGAAGGTTACTCGTTAGCTGCTGGATTGGGCCTGGGTCTCGTCATGTTAGCTAAGGGATCCGACCCTACCGGCCTGGCCGATCACGATATCGCCGACACCCTACAGTATTACATGGTTGGAGGGCATCGACGTCCTCTCACAGGTAAATACCACCGTGATTAATTTTTGATGTTGTTATTGGCGGCTGGAGAAGTTATGTGGTAGTTGAGTTTCCTACCACTTCAAGAGTTGGGCATATTTTTATCCGTAAGGTTCTGAAATTATTAAAATCACGATGTAAAATGAATGTTCAAAAGAAATCCTGTGACTTTTTGAGTTTGCATACGTTTTTCTAGAAAATGAAACATTTCTAGCTATGAATTCCCGGCCATTCTTGAAAGGTTTATCTAATAAAATCGCATATGTATCATTTATTTTTTGTCACTACATTCTTGTTAAGTAATTACACTTTTCGTGTGTAAATTTAACTTAATTAGAAAGTTGTAAATTGGAGTCAATGTGAATTCATTCATGAACATGTGAAGAATGAATGAATTTACATTCACATAAAAAGCAAGATAGTCCCCGTTAACTAACAAAACTACTATGCCCAATTGTATTCTTTTCCGCCGTCTGATTCTTCTTGATTCTCAATTGGCCATGAAATCATTTGGTCTTTCCTACCATAGGATCACAAAAAGAGAAGTACAAGTCACCCAGTTATCAAATTCGAGAAGGGGATTGCGTCAACAACCACGTTACTGGTCCTGGTGCTACACTCGCCCTTGGTATGATGTACTTCAACACTGGCAACGTGTAAGTTTCACCAGCTGAGACATGAATAACGCTCTCATTCCTTTCAATCGTGAGTTCTTGTAGCATGAATAGTTTTTATTTTCTTCTGCAGAGCTGTAGCGAATTGGCTGGCAGCGCCTGATTCCGAGTACATGTTGGACTTCGTTTGTCCGGATCAGCTATTACTGAGAACGCTCGCTCGGGGCTTGGTCCTGTGGAGCTTGGTCGTCCCGACTAAATCCTGGGTTGAATCTCATGTGCCTGCGACAATTCGTCCTTATTGTCTGACAAGACCTCGGCAGGGGTTTGAGCACGTTGATTTAGAAACCATGAAGTAAGGATGAAAACAACTTTTGTAGCCCTTATCTACAGGGCATTGTAAGGATTGGAGACTCAAGCATAGAAGTGGTTGTCAGCAATGTTCACTTCTGACAGTGATGACGCCGATTCATCATTGAGCAAATTGAATGGAAAAAAATGGCCAAATATTGAGTTGCGAGGTTGAAGGAACAATCGATTGCGATTGTTGAAACATGCGGTTATTGTATCGATTATATTAATCAAGGTTCTTGAATAAGCATTAAAATATCTGATTAATCGACAATCAATTAAACTAGCCGATTATTTCTTACCAATTACCGATTATCAAAATTGAACAAAACGTCTAAAAAAGAGCGGCAAACAAACAGGGGATAAATAACCGGCAGAAAAGAGCATGTACTTACTCGTAACATCCATCACCCCTCTGCTGTAAGAGATTTCAAGAGCACCTCTTTTTCCTTCATCTAACTCCAACAGTCTCGGTACATCCGTTTATAGATTTGCTTTGATTCTTACTAATCGTAATGATGTCAACCTGTTATAGCCAAGCGTACTGCAACATAGTGGCTGGGGCGTGTATGGCGATGGGACTCCGATTCGCTGGATCTGCTAATCAACAAGCGTTCAATACACTCTTCCACTATTGCAAAATGTTCACCTCTATAGCCTCAAAGTCAATTGCCGAACTTGCTGGGAAGTCCACCATCGAGACGTGCATTTGCGTCACTTTGCTTTCACTTGCCACTGTGAGTACTTCACTCGTTGGAATGCTTTCTGGTTGGTCTTCTGTGTAGCATAATGAATACGAATTGTGAAAAATTGCAGGTCATGGTCGGTACCGGTGATTTGGACGTACTTCGTCTCTGCCGCCATTTAGGATTTCGTGTGGGCCAAGCTACCAACTCAGTTGTCACTTACGGTTCTCATCTTGCCGTCCATATGGCTCTTGGTTTGCTATTTCTGGGCGGTGGATGTTTGTCATTCTCTAACTCTCCTGAAGCAGTAGCGGCTCTCATTTGTGCGTTTTTCCCTCGCTTCCCCACTCATTCCAATGATAACAGGTGTGTTATTACTTCTATGTATCTAACATGAACTTCGAGTGATGATCTTGTACTAATGGTCCTTCTAGCCGACTGATCTCTCATTTTGTAACACCCATAGATATCATCTTCAAGCGTTTAGGCATCTCTATGTGCTCGCCATAGAACCACGACTATTCTTACCAAAGGACATCGACAGCGGATCTCTTTGCTACGCGCATTTGAAGGTTCTTTATCTAGACACGCCATACTACTCGAATCAATCCGCCAAAATTTTTGCGCCGTGTCTCCTCCCCCATTTGAACCTTCTCAAAGAAGTGAGTTTTTATAATTCCGTGAATTGATCGTTTTCTTTGGCTAAAGAGACAACCATCAGGCTCATAATGCCCTGCCTCAAAGCGCTGTTGAACAAGAAATTCAATTTTCAGGTTCGAGTCGAAGACGACCGTTATTGGCCAATTGTGTTTACACGAAACAAAAACTGGGATCAATTGGAGTAAGCACTTTATCTGTTAGATTTTTCCTGAATATGGAAAGAATATTTCTTTTGGTTGCAGCTCTGAGGCCCAGTAAGTTATTATGCGGTTAGTGTGAGATGTGTTACCATTACACCCTCTTTAGAACACAAACCCCAAGGAGAACCATTCCCTGCAAATAGTTATTCTACTACCTAGCAACCCTTATCAAGGGACTGGAACTGTTTATGGACTAAAAATTGGACACCCAAGAGAAGCACTACAAGCCACTAGGCTTCCGCGCTTGGGGCCCCCTCAAACCCCTCCTCTAGGTGTCTGCTACCATCTGTGTTACCATCAACGTCATCAAGTAACCATGTCATGGAATGATTACTCATACTAACATCGTTCTTGTAGACAGGTCTCCAGATTTCGGCAGTTATTTTTTTAAGTGTGTTTTGTGAATTTGCGCTATTTTTGGTTGGTTGTTTCTTGAATAATTAACCTATGTTTTAATGCAGAAGGTCAAGAGGTGGGGGGGGGGGGGGGTTACGTTCATGATGTTGAACAACGCTGCAAATTCTTGTAGAGAAAATGGGGGAAACATGTAGATAGATACCCATTTTGACCCATAACCACTTCCGGTGGGCGCCAATCGGTCTGGAACCCATCTCAATGGATTCAGTATCAAAAATTTAGTGGAAAATGATACCCCACACGCCTAGACATCGGACAGACATGGTATCTGTTCAGTTCTAAACATCATGAAACGTCCAGAAAACAGGTTGATTATTCAAGGAATAGCCAGCCTAAAGATACCATGTTTAACCAATGCGCTCCCATCTAATGGTGTCACACCAGCGCTTGTGCGGTCGTTAGACATCCTATATTTTATCTATCTTATCTATCTATATTATTTTATCTATATGTAAAACGCGTTCGTTCCTATAACTTTTGCGAATCATAAGTTATATATTGAGTCGATAGACGAAGAGCTCTGTACCAGGGTTGAGGAATACAGGACAAACCGTTTCAATCACTCTGACTTGTATATGTGATAGCTTCATTCGGAATACAAAGGATGCAGTTGTTCGACAGCGATTGCTTAAATGTTAAACAAAATAAATTTTACTGAAGCGGACTAAACTTGATTTTTTTTTTAAGTGTCAACAGCCAAGCCAACGCGACAATTACACTAATCCTCCCCTGAAAAGTTATTCATCTTCAGTCTCTGATTCAATCAGAGCGCCAATGAAGATGGTAACCAAAAGCCATTGGCCATAAACCAATGGCACCTACTCCGTCCCTTTAATACACATAATCCGATTCGTTTTCATTGGATTAATGATCCGAATCTCGTTATTTTTGTTCACAGGGAAACTCTCAACAAGGGCGGAAGTATTGGGATCAAACTCCGAGCAGGGTGCTTACCGTACGTAGACGACCCACACGGATACAAAACCTTACTGGCGCAGACCTTATCAACTAATACTGCCATTTCCTGGCTAACCTCGGTAAAATATAACTCGACTATTCATCAATGCTGAACGTTTTTCGGTTTATTTGATGTTAAACTAATTAACCCGCCATTTCAGACTGACTCTATCCTCGCTTTCGTCTCAGACAAGGGAGTTCGTAAATTTGTGGAGACTTTCCTCAAGTTGGCCCCAATAAACGAGTTATCATCTGCGAAAGAATTGAATTTCATTCAGAAGTTATCAAGCATTGCTTATGAGTGCATAACGAAGAACAAACTCCCTCTTCTCGACTACTGGATCGTCATATTAGCGGTGAGAATGGTTCTACTTAGTTTAAATAACGTATCCACTTATGATTCCGGAGTTTTGTTCACACCCCATCCCTTCCTACGTCACTCTATCAAACTTACCAAATTTCTGGTATCTGGAAGGAAGATCTATCTAGTTTCCACGGTTTCGGGGGGTTTCTGAGGAATTTTAAAATTCAACTTCCTCAACTCTTTCCCGGGTTTCAATATAAGAGGGCGCTTTAGTTAGACGAAAAAGGGTCAACATTTTCGTTTCGCCCTTCGTTCAAAGCTCTTCACTCAAAAATGAGGAGAAAAATAGAATAATAATAATAATAAATGAAAAATAAAATTGCAATTAAATCCAGCGGAAAATGGTACTCTACACGCCTAGGTAACAGAAATATTGAAAAACCACTTTTGAAATAGGTAGGTAGATACCCATTTGGACCCATAACTTTTTCTGCTGGGCGCCAATCGTTCTGCGACCCGTCCCATTGGATTCAGCTTCCAAAATTTAGTGGAAAATAATGACTCGCCGAAAATGCATTTTCAAAACACATTTTGAGCCCAATTTCCCTTAAATTTGGTCCGATCGGGCTGAAAGGTTTCGAGGACCAACAACAGCGTTCGGACATTAGCTCATTTTGATCTAGACATCTTGAAACGCCCAGAAATTTTTTTTTTTTTGTCAAATCGAAGAGATTTTTTGCATGAAAACATAGGTGATTACTCTTGGAATAACCAACCAAAAGTGTCCATGCCCCATTTTGTATGAAGCATTTTTATGAAGGCACCGTGGTTGGGCTAGCTGCTTTTGTATTCACTCACCTTCTAAACTAGTTAACCAGACCAGCGTTGATTCATATGATACAATGGTTGAATGTCTCTTTTTCCAGGACCTTATTTCGTTCAGTAGCTCTCCCAGTGCCACGTTAGCTTGGCAAATGAAGCTTGTTTTGGCAGTACAGCAGCTACACATCCAGCCCGATCACTCACGCGACATCGCTCAGCACATTACTAAATACTTCGACGACTGGGAGACAGGTTCGGTTAACCTCTTACACAAATAGTGGCAACTCACCATGTTTCTCTTCGTTCAAGTCTGATCTTCTTGCAGGTCACAGAGCCGTGCTAATCAACTATCTACTTCATGGATACAGCAATCCATCCTCCGAAGACCTCGCGATTCTGTCCAGTTATCTCATTTTCTTCGACATTCCGTTTCCGTCCAAGTTGCGGCCCATTCTCAACCAAGGTAGTATCTTACTAATTTCTGCGTTAAAAAAGTAGTAGCTACAATTAATCTAACTTGTTTGGGTTTTTTCGACTTCAGGTCCAACCACATTCTTCAATTTCCTCAAGCTAGTACAACCACTCCAACTCCGAATGACGACTTGCTCCAGGATATGGAATATTTACAAACATTCCTTGCAGTCCACCATATCACCATAGAAGGAATAATCGAAGTAGCAATACTGACATATGCGGATACATATCCATAAACGGCTGGCGCATTCGAATTGTATATAGTACTTCAAGTGATTTTTTTTTGTTAAAACTACTTATGTTAGCGATTTCGCTACAATAAATTTGTACACCAAAATGCTATATTTGCTAACGGCCTACGGCCCCTCAGAAAGTTCTCCTGACATAAGAGATGGGATGATTTTGAAGGGGTTAGAAGAAGAAATATCGGTAGTTAAAAACATATATATTGAAAAATGGAATTAACGTTTCCCTCCAACACGAGGAGCAGATTTTTGCTGAACTTTGGCGGCCTTGGCTTGCTTGGGAGCTTTCGCCTGCAAAATAAATAATCAAGTCAGAAACATGTCGCTTGCTACCACAAGATGATGCAAATGGCGGCGGCCTACACCATTTCAAAAGTACATCTCACGTGAACCAATGTCAACCCCCTCCGCAAGTTTACGACGGGGGAAAAAAAAGTTGTATACACGTTTTTATATGTACGTATTATACAAATTTTGAAAATTCATATTCTAGTTTTTCCTTCAAATTTGACATATTTTTAACTGAGTCATTTAACTGTCGTTTTCATGTCGATAAAAGTTCAACTAGTTTTCTTATTGAATTTACAAATAATTTCGGATTTACGTCAGCAGAATGACCAGAATTTTTCTATAACGATAACGAAGAAGGAAAACTCGAAACAAGTTCACAAATAATACAGTAAATTTTGAGATAATTGAAAAAATATAACAGTGTAATAATGATAACAAAATATTTTCCTCGTGCTCTGCCATCACATCCATATTTTCTTGTTCATGAAATCATATTCACAATAATGGTATTTGTCCTCGGAAAGGGACGGAAGTGAATCATTGCACGAATTAGTCTCACGATAGATTTACGGATTAGTGAGAAACAAGAAACAATAATGCTACGGTAGTTGATCGGTTTGCTTTTGATAAGCTACAGAACAGAAATGAATGCAATTCGTTGGTTTTTTATGAAACTTACCTTCGGTGCGGCCTTTTCGGGCTTCTTGGCGGCCTTGATAGCTTTCTTCTGTTCCTTAGCAGCTCTGAAAAGCAATGAAATGCCATACTTTGAATTAATGAACAACAATTCCCTCTCAAATTATCATTTTCCTATAGGCTTCGGTGACGGTTCTAGGAAAAGAGAGGTCGAAGGCGGTAATTCCGAACAATAAAAATGATAAATAGTTGAAAAAATGATGTTTGGCAAATCACTGTCAAGCTAAATTGGGTAACGTAGAAGGAGTGATTGAATTTTCTGTTTAACATAGGGAAAAATTAGGGCCCAGGGGCCCTCTCTTTCATATCCCATCAAACAATAGATATGTGAACATTCCTTCAACATAAAAAAATTCTACATTAATTAAACATTATCACATAACGTCATCTCAATCTACTCTTTTTTTTAAATAAATGTCAAAAAAAATTATAATGTATTTAGAGGAGAAGAAGGCCCATGAATTGCCACTAACAGAAGTTTGGCGAAGATTGGATCTGGCTTATAATCACAACCCCCACACAAATTATCACATCATTGATCATCGCTCCAACTCACTTGATCGCCTGTTCTCGCTGAGCTTTCCTGACTTCAGGCTTCATGTTCCTTTTGGCGAGGATGTCAGTAAGAGAAGCACCAACGATGGCCCTCTGGAATTTCTGAGTCCTCCTCGTCCTCTTTTTCGACTGTTCTTCTTCTTGCCCCTTCTTGTGCTTGCGCCTAGAGGATTAAAAACAGGATAATTGAGAATTCTAAAGATTGTGCAATGAATTTTCGGCACAAAGAGGACACAACTGTGAAATGGAGGGACGGCTAGCCGCAAATTGAACTCAGCCCACGGAATTGCTTCGTGGGTCGTTCTGTGCTCGCAACACAGTTCTCCTGGGGTTCCCTTTTTTGGTGTTAGCTTAGACATAAAGCAAACTTTTCACAGCTATAAATAGGTTTCTGCGCGTTGCATTCCCCTCCAGTGGTGTCAACTTTTTACTGATTCGTCAAACTGCTCCCGGCTAAGCAGAGAAATATTTTTGAAAACATTATCAACTGCCAAAAAACTCATTGAACTCTACAAAAGAACTTCTCCTAGCTAAATAAAAATTTCTTCGACCTTTCTTGTTTTCAAACAACCAACATAGCAAAATCTCTGATATTGGCGGGGTTTTTCAATATGCGGTACCCGAACCCAGCCCATGGTCGTGGCTTGTGCGAGGAGATGGCTCAATTCGCGGCGGGCTTCAACGTCCTCCCTTTAGAATTCTTCAACTTCATCAAGCATGATAAGGTTATCTTGAATGAATTGGGTACGAACCTGTATAAAACAGTCCAAGTCACTTTACGAGGATTTCTCTTCATCAGGTGGGACGACTCACATTTCGCGTTCAGGAACGTGAAGGTCTGAAAACGGAATTACCCAGTTAATGATGTTTGTACAAGTAAAGCAGGTGAGGATAAGTAATAAGTAGCTTTATTTTGTTGTGAAAAACACCTAAATACTTGGCTTCTCTGAAGGGGAGCCGAAATTCGGCAGCTCCCGTTTGAGAACTAGGGTTTCATGCATTAGGAGAATACAATCTTGAAGCAGAAAAGTAAACTCTTAGCTAAGGGAAAATAGTGACCCGTAATATCTTCACTGACTCAGTTCATAATCAATTCTTTCTGTAATAATACGTGGTAAGTTATTTGTCGACTCATCACAACAGGTTTCAACTACATGCCAGCAGACACAGCCCTTATCAACGAAGCCTATGGGGTGTGGGCTGAGCCTGATAGTCACTAGAGACAATCAGACGACCATCAACCCTTCATCGAACTTCTGTAACTGAAAGTATGTCTACAGTAGTCCGTTTAAAAGGAAGTTCTGTCAATATGATGTAAAAATGTAAACATCGAAGTGACTTGTAAATTCTTCCGCCAAAAGTTTGGAAAATCATTACGACGAATCAAAAAGACTGGGGAGGAATTATCATGCTTAACGTCCATCAGAAACGTCTCGTAAAAACATAGAAAAATTACGTATAAATTAAAAGAAAAAACTACGTTGGAGATCGAGAAACTAACCTTTCCGTCAGCTTTGACCATCGTCTTCCCATGACCGGGATAGATTTTGAACCCACTGTAGGAACACAGACCGATCCTGGAAGCAATAACACATATTTACGTGATAGATTTTCTATTCAGAATTAACGCAAAGTGTAAGATGAAATAGATTTAAAACGATAATCTGCACTCACTTCATCGCGACCGATTGCTATAATATTATCCTAAACAAAATGGAAGCTGGAAGCAGAGAGGTTTCACAACTGATGCTAGCCGCGTGGTGTTGTGGTGCCAGTGTTGACTCGTCAACATGTTTTTGTCCAAAAGTACTTTCAAATCTACTGAAACTCTCAAATTAGACGATGTAAAATTATTGTATAGTGTAATTTAATTTGTAGTGTAATCAATTGAAAGAAGAACATCAACAAACTAGCGACGCTAGCGCTCCGCGTTCAGTATTGTAAACTAAAGAACGTACTGCCGCTTCTGTTCAAAAGTGCACCCCTGTTGCCAGGGTGATAATGGCACCAAAACATCTGGTATTGGGCCACTGGCAGTTTCACGTATTCAAGAAAACATTCTCCGCACTTTTCTCTTGGATGTCATTTTGTCAGTGGGGGTTGATTTTGTGGTAAGTCTTTTGTGAAATAGCTATTCGGCCCCTCCAGTGGTGACTTGTATTTTTGAGACAAGAGCAACTTTTGGAGGCAGGAAAAGGGTCATAGCCGCGATCGTCTGACATCTGGGTCTCAATGTTGACTTTTTCGTATCAAATTAGAACATCGGGATCAGATCCCGATCCAAAAGATTCTTTTGAATAATCCCACTGGAACGTTGATAATTATAATCAACCAACGCACGTTTCATTGCCCTTTTCTAGCAGGAGTTATACCACTTACTGACAATAATGCCAAATGCTAACCACTCCAAATTCTTCTGTAATGCTTTTATATTCCATATTGCTCCATACAATCCACATGCCTAGATCTGGAAGACACCCACAGCTGACGAGCTACCTTGAGGCGTACCCAATTCCTTTTAAAAGCATCAGGTCGCTGCGAATAATAATATCGTTTTATTCCATGAATGAAGAGGACTTTTGTAACATGATTTTTTTTAACATTCGAGACGTTTTGATTGGCCATCATCAGCTTCTCCTGACTCACCACTATCCGTGTGGCTTCTGTCGCACACCTCTTCTTCGCTGTCCTTTGGCAGAAAACCAATCGCACAGGCCATATTGGCTCAAGTCCAGTTTTTCCGAGTGTACACGGATGCGGCGGTTCTGGTGATGGCTCCCAAAGATCGACCAGAACAAAAATTTGGAAAAAATTGTCCTAGAAAAGGCAATTGTTTCTGAAAAACTCATACGACGAGGCACAGCACTAATCCTATTAACGTTTTTCCTTGATTTCAGAACATCTACAGTTTGCGAAAAATCACTAATTATGTTGGGCCGCGTGAGATTAGCCACGCCTACCAAGGATGAGGAGGATGATTTGTATTCAGGCTATGACGACTACCACCCTGCCTTCAACACCAAAAATATCAACGACTGATGAATATTTACAGGAGGCTCTCAAATCTTCTTACGGAAAACGATCAAGAATGGCACGTACCTACAATGTTCACTTTTGCAAAAATCTTGGGTCGAATGAGCTTTTCAGTTCTTACTACATACTAGTACTAGTTGGTTCCTGACCACTTTTAGTAATGACCTTTTTTTTATTATATATTTGATATACGTATTTATTCATTATGGATTGTAAAAGAGTCAGAATGACTTCCCGAATTCAAGAAATTATAACCTATGCGTTGTTACACCCCAAACCAGTACACAGGATTGAAAACTCCAGGATCTGCTATGCGCCTTGGAACTTCTTCCGGGGTAAGCTTTCCTACTCAGAGTTGAATTCGATAAATACGACAATTTCTAATTCTATTTTCCAATTTTAGTACAGGGAAGGTACGATGAGGCCAGTGACGGGATCCATGGACCCAGTTAGTAGACCTATGACCGCTGTTCGAGGGGCAGGTTACACTTCTCAGAGGAACGACTCAATTATAACCCCCCGCCTCTCGGTCACTCCACTCTCTGACAGATTGGAAGAAAGGTGGGGAATAAAACCAGTGGTTAGAGGTAATTTTCAATCAGTTTAATAATGGAATAAGTAAATTATTGTTCTTATAGGATCGAGGACAAAATACGGCGAATTGAAAAATCAATCATGGAATTAGTAGATAGCTCCTGCATTGCCGCTAGTAATAAGGAGTACACTTTAGCGTTAGAGAAAGCGAAAGAAGCTTCGGCTAAAGAGAAGAACTTAATTCGTCTTCAGGAACAGTCCGGCATGGGCGACACTCACAATCTTGAACTCACAAGCTTGGTAAGAACAACCTCAGCACTCCAATACCTATTTGATGATATCAATATTATACAATTATTTGATTTTCATCTGTGTTTTTAAGGTATTATTCAATTTGGCAAGTCAATTCGAGAACAACGAAATGAGTAATGAGGCACTCAACACGTATTCCGTCATTATTGGAAACCGGATGTTTCCGAATTCCAATCAACTCAAAGTGAACATGGGGAACATTTATGCTCGTCTCGGTCAAATTCCAAAAGCCATCAAAATGTATCGAATGGCCTTGGATCAGGTTCCCAACACTTATAAAGACTACCGGTAATACATTTGGGATCTGGAACAGTACAGATACGATTTGGGAACTATCACTCTCAATTTAGTAATTCTACATTTTGTTTCTCGTAGAAAAATAATTTATTTTTCACTAAAATGAAACCTTTTGTGAGATCATTTTTCAAAGCAGAGGGCATGATGATTGAAGCCATAGAAATAACTTTCGAGGAAGAGTTATATATTATCCTAACAACTACTCTATACTAAATCGTGATGGTGCCATTTACAGAGCGAAAATCATGCACAATATTGGGATCTTGTTCATTCGAATGGGTCAGTTCAACGATGCGTGCGGTAGTTTCGAGTATATAATGCAAGAACGTCCTAACTTCAAAGCTGGTGAGCAACGGCTTGAGACACGTCGTGGATTAAAATGCTTCAAAACACAAGAACTGACTGAAAATCCTATTTTTCAGGATTGTATACGATAGTTTGTCATTTTGCAATGGGTGACAAAGAAAAAATGAAAGAAAGTTTCAACAAATTACTGTCTATACCTCTGGACATTGACGAAGAAAGATACACTCTAACGGTATGAGGACGTTGTGTAAAAAGGATATTTCAGACAAAGGTTTCAATTTTGATTAAAACAACATTTTTCCAGGATGACGACCCGGGAAGTAAATTAGTACACGAAGTTATTAGAGACGACAAGTTGAGGAAGTTGGAAAGGGAACTGACGAATGTGGCGCACAACAGCATCCTGACTGCTGCCAAACTAATAGCCCCCGCTATTGACATCAGTTTTTCAGCCGGTAAAACCAACTAAGTCCGAAGTGAGCGCTTCTTATGGCTTCCTAAATCATAAGTTCTTTCAAAACGTCCCACCGTATTATTTCAGGTTATAATTGGTGCATGGAAGCTGTGAGAACTTCGTTTCACTCAGCCCTTGCGGGAGACCTGGAAATTAACAGGGCTTTGATGCACCTGAAACAAAGAGAAGTGACACCAGCAATAGACATATTGAAAGGGCTTCAGAAGAACAGCGAGCCGCGTCTTGCAACAACAGCTGCCACAAATTTATCGTTCATACATTACCACGTGAGTTAAAAAAAAAATAATAATAAGTTTTTTGTTTGTGAGATGCGTTGAGATTTTGTGTAAGGAGTAGATTCTATGATGGACTGCACTATGATTGTAGCGAGCTGAATACGATGAGGCAGAAAAGTTTGCGGATGCAGCTCGGTTGTCTGACGCATATAATGCAGCTGCCTACGTCAACTTGGGAAATTGTTGTCTTGCAAAAGGGGACGCAGAAAAGGCCAGAAACCTCTACCTGGTGGCGGTGGACAATGATCCTTCTTGCATCGCGGCATTATACAATTTAGGTATATTTCCACACAAACATCGTCCTTAGTGATCGATCAATGTGATTTGTATGCAGAGTAGCAATGTTGCTCTCTTTATTCTAGGGTTAGTACATAAAAGGTTGGAACAGTACGAGGATGCTTTGGATTTCTTTCTGAAACTTCACGCGATTATGAGTAGCCATCCTCCCGTTTTGTATCAGCTTGCTCATCTACACCAGCTTGTTGGCGACATTGATCAAGCCATCGAATGGTAAGATCTTTCCCCAAGTGCCCAATAGTTATTTCCCCCAAATTAAGGACGATATTGGTGTAAATAATACCTTCAGGCGTAATTATCCGTATCAGCCACCGAAACGTTAAGCTCATTATGTCTAAATACAACCAATACCTTCTCATAATCCTCAGGTTTCTTCAACTGCTGAGCATAGTACCCGCGGATCCCAGCATTTTGCAGAAGTTGGGCGAAATCTATGACCATGACAACGACAAACAGCAGGCGTATCATTACCATTTCGAGGCAGGTGTATTTCTTTGGTCAATCAATAACAAATACTTCTAAAAACATCCTAAATTAGAGAATCACAAGTATTTTGGTGAACATTTGAATCACATTTGAACAATGTACGGTGTTTCCTCAGGCATATCGATATTTACCATCTGATCTTCGTGTTTTGGATTGGTTGGGAGCTTACTACGTCACCCATCGTGTCCCTGAAAAGGCCATACCGTTCTACGAAAAAGCAGCTTTGATGCAGCCGCATGAAAGCAAATGGTTACTTCTCATAGGATCGTGCCACAGGCGATCCGGAGACTATCAGGCGGCACTCAATACATACAAGAACACTCTGAACAAGTTTCCTGATAACATCGAATGTGAGAGAATATTGTTTTGGCTGTTCCCGTAATAAAAGTGTTTGTTTTAGCCTATTTACGTATATTGATGAATGGCTCTTGAGGATGGGAGACTTGGCCAATTTTTAAATGTGGTAACTGTATCCTATACCGCATAGCACCCCAATATCTGGCTTTGCAAATGATTATAAAATGAATTACTTGAAAATCTGCATAATGTGTCCTAGGTTTGAAGTTCTTGGTGAGGATGTGTAGCGATCTTGGTTTGAAGGAAACAGCGGAATACGCAGCTGAACTCAAAAGAGCTGAAAAAGCAAAGGAAATCCGTGAACGGATAAGTAGCAGTCGATCTGGTGAGGAAACGTTGAATACTTTTGGCAAAATACCTACACATATTATCCAAACCGGATCCCATCGAGTTCCGGATTAAGAGGTTCTTTCATTGTCCCGTCATCATTGGCTTGTGCAGGGTCACGACGAAGTAGCGGTAGATCTTCAAGCGGTCGCGGAGGGTTTAGCCCTGGAAATGCCGATTCTCCCGTGACACCGTCTTTCCGTGGGTCGACAGCTTTTGTACCGCCCTCGTCCCATGGTCAACCACCTCAGCAAATAGGTTGGTTCCAATTAGCAGCTCCCTTTATTGGAACGAAATTCGCTCACCACTTAGGGAAACCTAAAACTCCACAAGGGGTCTAAGAAACAGGTCGAGTTCCAACAAAAGTTTACACGGAAATGATATAAACACATCATTAGACACCTCTGAACTCCTTTTTAGAAACCAATCAGGATAGTACTTTAATTAGTTTTATTCTGATCTCATTTAATTTTCCAGACGTCAGTTATAATGATCCTCTCGGTCCTATTCAAGAGAGACCTAGAACTGGCATGATGCCTCCCCGCACGCCTTGGGGGAAAAGCACCGAGGAAGATTTCGCAGACGAAGAAATAACTCAAGATCTACTCCCTGAATAATCTTGATTATATTTCCGTGCATTATTATATTCACAATATAGTTATTTCACTTATTCATCTAGTGGTTGATCGACTTGATCCCTCGCCGTATAATCCTGTATTTTGGAGCTTGAAGAAGTTGTCTAAATTGTGCAAGGACGTCGTAAATGTCGACCAAAGTAGCCTAGCGCCCGGTTGCGTTACCATAAGCAGAACAAAGTACCTCTATTGATACTAACTTTGTATACTGAAATCACGTAATTCAAGTGCTTTCGATTCCGTCGATAACTCCGCAGGAACGGTGTTGTCAAATGTTTCAATGAAACCGTCAAAGGCAGCCCAAATGCGCTCCCGTATCGATGTAGGTGGGTCAATTTTGAGGCCATTCCTCCGTATAATGAACATTGATCCTCTTATAAGCTAACATGAGCTAAGTATCCCCGGGTTACGGTACCTACCTATCGACGTCGAATGAGAACCATCCACCCCCTCAATTATCGAGTTCCGCCTTGACCGCCTCATGATGATGTCCCGTAACACAGTAGGTACTACCCTATAATTTTATTTCATGAGCAACTGTAACTATCTATCTGATGCGTTTCTTTTCTCACTGTGAAGTATTTGGGAGAAGCTAATGATTTATTATCATGCCCACAATGTAAACGCTTACATTTAAAACGATATAGCCGACATGAGGGCTTAGGAACAAGCGGGTTACAATGACAAGGTATTGTTTTATAGGTAATTACTAACACCTTTTATCAATTTTATTGCAACAGTTACTGTGGGGTTTATTCCCCTCCGTTGGTAAGTCAATTTTTGCACTTTAAATTATGTTTTAAAAAATCATTAAAGAAAGTTGCTTCTAAAATATCGACTAGAGTGAGTTTTACAGGAACCGCAAAAACCTGCTGCAATTTAATTCTAAAATCATAGATAAACAACATTTTGACTGATACGAATGGTTGGAACGCCGGCTGGATGACACCGGATTTACCAAATAAATAAAAACGTTTGGCGGTTAGTACCTTTTTCAATGCCTCATAAAGAACATCGCATTTACATTGCCCGCCACTGGGTGACATAGTCATGATCGAATGAAGAAGTTTATACGAATTACTATTTCTACTAATTTTCATTTATTGTTCCTTAAATAATCAACTTAAGCTTGGAAGCTAGGGGTCAACGTCACCCACTGGCCAGAAAATGTGATCGTTTGCGTTTCAAGATGTCTAGATCAATACAATCGAAAATGATACCCCACGTAGGTACCCAAAAATACCAAAAATCCACATTTAAAATAGGTAGGTAGGTTTTCAGTCATACCCACCTCCAGCGGGCGCTGATTAGTCCAGGACCAATCTCAATGGACTCAGAGGGCAGCATTTAGTGGAAAATAATACCCTGCACGCCTAAATCGCCAAAAAACTCGAAAATCCATTTTTCAAAAAAACCATTTTGCCTCCCCCCCTCCCTATCATTTTGGTCCAATCGGGCTGAAAAGTTTTGAGGACCAACGAGAGAAGTAGTATCTATACAAAAACATTTGTATTTTTATCGGAAATAGTTGACCCCGAATGACCTTGCGCATGGTTACATAGGTTCATTCCATTTAAGGAATGCAAAAATCAAAAATTTCTTTCCACCGTACGCCTTCCGCGCCGTTTTGGAAGTAGAAGGTTTTCTAGAAATTGGAAATTTGGGTCAGGGACCCGTCCCGGCTCTAGTTGGTCCTCGAAATTTTTCTGCCAGATCGGACCGAATTCGGAAAGGGAGTAGGGGTAAAAATTTGTACTTCAAAAAATGGATTTTCGAGATTTTCGGCGTTCTAGGTGTGTAGGGTATCATTTTATCTTTCGATTTTGGGCGCTGAATCTATTGAGTCGGGTCCTAGTGGAGGTACGTATGGGTCAAAATGGGCATCCACCTGCCATTGGAATGAGTCCGGGACACTCCATTCTCACTATTTTCCCTTTAACTATTTTCTTGTTCTAAGGATTAATAATCATGTTTTTCTCAACCATATCCTGTGACACTCAATCGTCATCCCATTCATGCAGAGAAACTTCTCATCACAAACAACTTCCGTTCAACCACGAACTCTCTAAAAGAGTAAAATTGTAAGCTGGGCGTAAAAAAGGGCAAAAGCAATTGCAATCACCGGCAAAAAACGAGGTTGGCCATTGAGGAGGTTTAGTGATGAGAAGCCAATGTAAACGCTACAACCGCCTGCCTACAAACGACCGGGGTACAGTGTTTGCTGCTACATATTTTATTCAGTCAACCTTCTTCGTCGCTAGAGCATGAAAATGAACTACCAAATGGCAGTTTCAAGGTCAACATTTTTTTACTGATTCAACGCCAGTTCTAGAAGAATTTCGCGCGGCAGGAAATCCTGAGTAAAATGATCAAATTTTTGACAAAGTAAAAATTTATCTCTGTACATTTTGAAGAACCCTCATTAGATGAACTGCTACATTCATTAGGCGTAAAGATGGAGCGGATTGGGCTTTTGAAGTTTGGCGACGAAAATAGAACCAACTGTTAATGATCCTTGAAGCGTAAAGCGTGTTTTGAGAGCGGAAATTCAATTCATGAGGCGATGCCTGTTTGCACGGTGCGTTCGTGCAAACATCCCCTCCAATAAACTGGCTATGGATACCTTGGAAACAATTGGATTAGGTCAGTTTGTCGTCGAAGATGGAAATGGATTGTAAATACTCTGATTATCTCGCCCTCTGCGGTTTTCCCGGGACGAAGACTCTTCGATGGCGGTAGTTAGTCACCTGTGTCGTCCTTACCCCAGTAAACTGAAGAACGCGGCTAGTTCATATTCAAGGTTCCTCAATACAGCGGGACAGCCCCAGATCCGTTGATTCAGGTGGTCTATGACGACGTTGTGTCCTCAAACTGTCAGATGAATTCTACAATTTAATTTGCCGGGCTGATTTAGATGTGTACCTAGCGAGTTCCATCGCTATGATGGGACACATGGGTAGTGCGTCTCTAGCCCAGGCGCTTCTTCCTTCAGAAGCTTGACTATGTAGGTCAATAACTACAATTGTTGATACCTAACAAGAGGAGAAGGCAGGTGCAGGATGCAAATAATTTTAGATGATGAATCCAATGAAATTGGCCCCAGAACGATTGGTGCCCACCGGAAGAGGTTATGGGTCAAAACGGGTATCTACCTACCCATTTTGAATGCGTGTTTTCGAGATTTTTCGTACCTAGGGGTGTGGGGTGTCATTTTTCACTAAATGTTGGACGCTGAATCCAATGAGACGGGTTTCGGAATGGTTGATGCCCACCGGAAGAGGTTACGGACGCTGAATCGATTGAAATGAGTCTCCATGCGCCTGGTCCGAGGAATAACCAACCCCTGTGAAAGAAATCGCAGCGTTTTTGAAACACAAAATAATGAAGTGTTTTTCAACTAAAGAAGAAATCGACCTCAGGCAATGAAGGCTTACACTATTAGGAAAATTATTAACCACAAACATGATTGTCAAAAATAATTCGGACTTTGAAAAATAGTGTATGCGATCCGTACAATGTAAAAGTGATAATATTATTGATTCGTTTTTGAGTGCCTATGAGCCTCAAGCACCCATTGTATCAGGAGAGGCGGGTAGGTAGATACCCAAACGATTAGCAAACTTCCTTAATGCATGTGAGGAATGAGATAACGACCGGGTACCACTGGTAGGCACACAGGAGCCGTGTAAGGATTGGACTCCTAAATGGATTTCCTAAAGGGCAATTCCCGATTCATGGCTATTGTTAATTCAACCTTGAGGACAGTATCATGAAAACAGACTGATCAATTATGGCGAGCGTGATTATCTTGTTAAGTATGAGCAAACCGCTGATAATTTAATGCAACGCTTCGACAAATTCATACGTGACCTCCCTTCTAAAAAAATGTCAGAGTAAGTAGTCGTTATGTACTTATTGAATGCGGTCTACATCCAGTAGATATCAATTTTCTCCTTTTAATATACCACTTCACTGAAATCCACATTTTTCAGGCAGATGAGTATTAATTCCAAACTCTTATTTGGAAATTCAAGGTTCAGCAGTTGTTGAAGTTGTTCCAAGTTCAGTTACGTTTTGAGCGCCCACCGTGAACAATGACTACCGCAATAAAACAAAAATTAGAGGTGTGAAGTTTGTTTGAATCTCATGAAAAATGCATGTTCATTTGTATTGAAAGTTGCACCGAAAAAAATTTGGAAGCAGGGAGGATCCTTATATTTTGGTTGGTTATTCCTTGAATAGTCAACCTCTCCGATTTGCCCCAAAAAATGTTTCTGGGTGTCTCAAGGTGTCTAGTATCAAAATAATCAAATGTCCGTCCGCCGCACGCCGTTTTTAGTAGCAGAAAAATTTCTAAAAATCTGAAATTTTGGTCAGGAATTCTTTTCCGGCTAGTTGGTCCTCGAAACTTATTAGCACGATCGAACCAAATTAGGGGAGAAGGAGGAAGGGAGTGTTGGGGTCAAAACAAGTTTTTGAGAAATGGATTATTGAGATTCATGGCGATTTAGGCGTGTGGGGTCTTCCAAATTTTGGACGCTGAATCGATCGAAATGAGTTCTAGTCACAATATACTAACTGTTTTCCCCCATTTTCTCCATGCTCTAGGTCCGAGGAGTAACCAACCCCTGTGAAAGAATTAGCAGCGTTTTGGTTTTATGTTTGCTGCACGTTTAGATACGTACAATTTCCTTCCTTATTTTCGGTAAATTACTTCTCACATTTTCACTTTCGGACATTCTCCAAATGAAGGAGATGAAAGCACTGTTTTTCTTCAATTTCATGGATTTACTCAAACAGAATAGAAGAATGGACTTTCTATAGATAAAAATAAAACTTTGGAGACAGCTGACAAGAAGTATTCAGTTGAAAAGTCACGACGCTTGATGAAGGCTGCATACATTCCACATATCTTGAGCGGCGTGATTGATTATCTTGTGCTGCCCTTCAATAGTAATTAGGATTAATATTTGGTCACTCAAGACGTAGGACAATTTAAGACAAGCGGATTTATCGTGTGACATTTATATCCATTATTTCTGTTCCCCACTCACCTTGAAAGTGGTGATGGGTGAAACAATGGCCAAACATGAGAAACCTTCCATGATTTTTCCACAACCGTTTTCTGAAAGCACAGGGTTGAGTCGACGTGAACATGGTTCTGTGATAATTCAATCGTTTTCAATTTACGGTGATGTAACGTACCATCGATTGATACTGTGACCGCTTGTTTCAGTGGGATACTCCTCTGGGACTGACGGTGAGCACAGCAATCGGAACTGCCTCGTTCGTCAGTGTCGCTCCTAATCGTTGCTTCTTTGTGGGTCTCAGATGCTACATAAACGTGATGTTCATCTTGTTCTTGCTCTCAGCTTTCATCAACATTTTTGTCGCTAACGACTTTTTTTCCGAGTGTTTAGAGTCAATGCACTTCTTGGTCACTGGAATACATCTGTTTGCCAAGTATTTGACCATGCAGAGGAGGGAAAAGGCCTTTTTGGGTCTATTTAGACATATTCAGACAGTGTGGAAGAAATATGAGCCGCACCATCACGCGTTTTTGACCGATGCTCTGACGTCTGCAAATAAGGCAACCACTCTCATATTCATCTTTATTGGAAGTGTACCACTGGTGAATTTGCTGTCCGCAGTTTTGAAGAATATTATAGACCCTGAAACTCTGCATTTCCCCATACAAGTAAGTCATGAATAATAACGCTAACTTAAAATATATATTAGGTATAAAATTTTGTATTTTTGGAGAAAGCAAGTACAATTTGTCGTGAAATTTACATGAAAGAGCGGGAATTTATTTATCCCCCTTGGCTGAATTGTTAACTCAACTTTAGAAGGACTACAATTTATTGCGCATAAAGTCGGAAGGAAAATTCATTTGTATGGTAATGGTTATAGCAAGTTTTTATAATGACGTAATAACAATCAATAACATGTAACAAACCAATAAATATAGATATTAATAGTTAAAATACGGAAAATCTTACCTTAATGATTCAACAATTTCTAGTTCAGTTCCACGATTTTTAGCACGCAACAATTGGGATATTGCAGATTTGGGTTCCAGCGTCAATGAAACGGAGCTTCTGGATGGGGAGCTTTGCGCAGGTCATGATGTTTTACCCTCCCATTATATGCATTTGTATGACTTCATCGTTCCTCAACAGCATATCCACGCACGTCGAGGCTCTCGGCCTCTCTTTGTCGCACGAAATTAAGAGACTGAACACTACTAGCTGGTCCAAATCTACTGCTAAGGAGCTATACAGAAAACACCAAGAAGTGATTAGGTATACATTATTTATTTATCCCATTTACATTCTAAGGCTTGTGCGTTATTCTTGGGTCAAAATCTGCACACGTGAAAAGCCTTCTATATTGTTCTTGTGAAAGATGATATTACTGGCCACCTATAAGATATAAAATAGGTAGGAATTCAGCGGTCATTCTCATTTTTTGAAATCAATCATACTACCATTATATACTTAACTCAATACTTTGTTACTTTAAAGGATTGTTCTCACTGTGAATGAATTGATGGCCGCCAACTGGGGATTTGAGATGCTATGCTCTTCATTGCAACTCACTTTGCCTGCATATAGGACCCTCAGGGTAAGTACACCTCTAAATTCCATCCAATGTGAGATTCAGCTAGGCGGGAGATATGATTGGAAATTGTCCCGAAGTTTTGTTGATAGTTGAAGGAGAAGTTCCTATTGATCTAGCAATAGGAACTTATAGAGGAGATTACTGCATGAAGTCCCTGTGATATGCTATTGTTTATTCATTATTTATTTTTCAGGCACTGAAACAAAATGACGTAGAAGTTTTCAACCACGCTTTTATACTGTTTTTGAACTTTAGTGTTATATACCTAATATTCGCCAGCGGAAACCGCATCATTTCAATGGTAAGTTTTGTAAACGGCGACGTGCTGCAACTTCTGTGCATCAAGCATCCTCGATAACCAAGAGAGAGGTCCCGTTTCCTTCACCTTGAGGCAACTCGAAGTTGATTTTTACTTCTTCAAGAGACCGTAGTCAATGCCATGAAACAGGATACCTTGCTTGTGTCTGCCTCTAAAAGATCGCTGATCAATTTATCTACTAGGCTCATTTTCAAAAAAACATTCCGTAGGCAACCATGATCATATATTAGACGACGGCTAAAAAGCCGATGTCTCACGGTAGTGACCTACAGGGATGAAACAAAATATAAGAAAAAGGTTAAAGAAGGAAAAGGAAAAAATAATTGTAAAAAAAGTAAGAGGGCTTTACGCAGTTTTTTTTACTTTTCCGAACAGGGGGCGTGATTCTACGGCCTTCTGGGGATTCTGACAAGCCCACACCAATCTTGATCGTTGTACCAAAATATCGCTGTACTCATGATAGTCGTTCTCATGATAATTTCGACCTAGAATGGGATATATGTACTATTTTTTGCTTAAATAGTTTGAGCAACTGTGACAATTTAAAACCACTGACAACGTGATGATGTGGAAAATTCAGAAGTATGAGAACACGTTTCAAGCATTTCATAGCCAACTCAAATCAATATTGCTTAGTATATATACCGAGCCGCTAGCCTGTCGACTGGCAGGTACTCTGCTTGCTAAAAAAAAATCGTAGTCAAGCCATTAAATTTGTTTAATTTGTCTATATTGTCTAATTTGTCCAAATTGTCTGATGATTATTGAGACGACCGATTAATACATGGAGTCATGGAGTCACTATATATAATAGTATACTATTACTAAAACAAATATAAATGATACCGTACAATAACGACCATTCTAACCCACAGGGAAATGAGATCGATGCAAGCGTCTGGGAAAGTAAATGGTACGAAACTGGGCTTGACGAAAGGAAAAATATCCAATTCATGCTATTCAGAAGTATTCTCCCATTGGAATACAAATACAAAATTATTACCTTCGGTCTGCCGGGGTTCGCTAAGGTACCTAAATTATATTCACCAAGGCACTAAAAGGTTTGAGCAGGCTTTTAATTAGTTTATTTGCACTTCGACACGAACTCCCATTATACTATAATTATTCCATTTCAAAACTAATTGAAGTGATGTCGTTAATTTTAACAGGTTGTGAATACTGTATTTTCGTACATGGCTCTTCTTCAATTCTTTGATGACATGGGAAAATGAATGTGAAGACGAAAGCGACGATTGTCTGGGTCTTTCGTTGACAAATATTGCGGAATTTTCGGCACGTTCCCACGTTAAGCACGAGTGATCAATGAATTTGTTCAATTAGGTAGTTTGAAACCATTGAACCATTGCGTGTAGACAAATGAGGATTCAAATACACCATTGTAACGTCGTTAGTCAATTATATGATTCACAACAAATTGAGGAATATGAGAAAATGTAGGAAAATATAAATTAACAAGATGTGAGAGACCATTAGTGAAGACCATATATGACAAGACCCTATGATCAAACTTCGACGTTGCCAACTGTTTTAACTTTTTATAAAGATTTTTATCGATTACCAGCATATTCTTCAGTATTGAAATTGTATTCGATTAATAAATGTTAGCAGTATTTTTGGAATAGTGATCGTGAGGGTACACTTGCCGATGGCCAGTTTGAGCTCGTGAGCTCTGTCGAAGGAAATATACCTACATTTCGAAAGCTTTGTAAAAAGAGAATTGGACGGATTTGGACTCCGTCCCCAGTCTGGCGTTGTCTGTCCAATGAAATGTCAAAGCTGAACTTCGTACGTTGAGAACTTGTAGGTGACGGCCAAATTGCAAGTAAGTCGGTGCTTACTCGGATTGACGATGATTTTGACCTTTCAAACAACAATATTTAAATGATGTGATTGCTGCCCGCTTGTAAATAGGCTTACTCGGGGGATAAGTTTATATTTTGTACGATGTCTCGGCGCCCCATTTCGTTCGTCTGCCCGATCTCTGCCGTCGGCTGTCTTCGAAGTGCCGCATACTCTCCCTTGTGAGTTACGAGACGAAATGGAAATCCGCGATTTCGGGACCGAAATCACTGACCTACACAGGTTCGCAGTCGGGGCCCCTCCCTTGCTGAACCGGAGCCCCTCCTCGCGGCCCGGGGGCCCTGGACTCCCGGCGAACCGCGATCTTCAGTCTTCAGCCGTCCGCTCTCTGTGCGACTGTGACGCAAGTTCCGCGAGTTCTGGTGCCGTCTCAGTGCCGACTTTCACATTGCGCGCTCCTTCAAACCTGTTGGATTACTCTTTGCCAACCCCCCCTAACCTTCCACGGATGTGACATTTCATTTCGTAAGTAAACGCCCTTTATTCATGATCTTGTTATGCATACGTTAACTACCTTTCACGCACCCCGAATGGATTTTCAGTTACTGATAATTACAGAATACAATTCCACGAATCTACTACAATCAGCTGAAATTGCAAAGGTGATACGAAACCAAGCAAAGCCGTACTACGATGCCACTGGAGACCAAAATCTGGAAACTCCCAAGAAATGAATCCCCCATAATATAGGCGCCCATAAGATGCTTCCTTATCTAGTTCAGTTTACAGCCTCACGAATGCCACTGGTAGTTATGCTCCAAGGTTTCATTCCTAATGAGCGCCCTGTCGAGGTGGAGGAGATTTAACGGCCCATTAGTTGGCTATAGTAGGTTGACATCTGACGGCATTTAGTGGACGAGTAATGGGACCTAGTCCCTTTTCCTATATTCGTGACTTCAATGATAATAAATCGTCGTCGACGGTACGCCACCCGACTGAACCAAACACGTCGAAAACAATGTTGATAACTACACCAACGGCCGACTAGGGGAACGGTCTTTTCTTCTTTTCAAGTACCTGAAATAAAATTTTCATTACGAACGTATTCATTTAGAGGAAATTTTCCCTTTTCAGTCTCCACCAATAGATTAATGATTTCAAAACTGCACACGAATTCATTACTGATTACAAAAGAATTTGGCCAAAAAGACAATCTTCTTAAAGAACACTTGGGGAAGGCATAGAAGTCGGCCGGAGGAGAGATGCAGAAGAGTAACTCCTTATGATGGCAACTGTATCGAAGGCGATTGCAAAAGTATCAGGCATAACTATAAGTTTGGAACGATAAATCCTTCAAATCCCTCCCAAAACTGCCAGAAAAAACCTTACACCCGAGATTGTTGGCAGAGAATATTTTTACGAGATTTTTTGGATACCTGCGCTTAAAATTTGACGAATACCGACACGGGGAATGTGACCTGGCACTCTGTGCGGCTAATCGAAATTGTGATTTTTGAAGACAAAAGGGGAGCTTTATACAAGGGTGAAATGATTACTTCGAATGAAAACACAATTAGACACAATTTATTTTTGTATCGTTTGGCTGATAGTGTATTGTTTATGAATAATTATAAACGTAAAAAAACTAATAATAAAGCATCTTGAAGTAAATAGGTAGTTACTTTCAAATAGGAATTCTTAAGCAACATAAAAGGGAACTCATAGGAATGTATGAACTTCATTCTAAACCGACTTCAAGAATATTGAATAATGGAAATTAGAACAAGCACTTGATTGGAAAGAATAAACGCTACGAATTCTTTCAGAGGGGTTGGGTATTCCTCGGACCAGGCGCATGGAGACTCATTTCTTCAACATGGGGAAAATGGGGGGAACAGTGGGTGTGGCGGGTCCCGGACCCATTCCAATCGATTCAGCGTCCAAAATTTAGAGGAAAATGGGACCCCACACGCCTAGATCGCCAAAAATCTCGAAAATCCTTTTTCAAAATAACATTTTCTACCCCTACTCCACCCAAATTTGGTCCGATCGGACTGAAAAGTTTTGCGGACCAACTAGAGCCAGCAACGGACCCCTGATCCAAATTTCAGGTTTTCAGAAAATTTTTACTACCAAAGTCGGCGTGGACGACGTACGGTGTACAGCGGACGGACGTTTGACTTTCTTGATCTAGACACTTTGAAACGCTCAGAAAAAATATTTGGGCCGCATCGGAGGGATTGACTTTTTGTATGAAAAAATAGGTTGATTATTCAAGGAATACCCCTACCAAAACGCTGCAAATTCTTTCAGAAGGTTGGTTACTTCTTGGAGCAGGAGTGTACGAAAAACAGTGTGTTTCAGCATGAAATTACCCGCCTTTTAATGTCAATCAGATGCGTAGGAACGCTGCTCTCCATCACTTGCCTGTTATTATCATTTTGTGCATTTTGTTGCGTTCATCGATGTCTGAGCATGAAAAAAATAGGTTGATTCATTTCAGTGTCTTCAGTACGTGAATGATCGTAGGTTTGGCAGAGAACTTACTGAATGGTTTTCGCAGATATGTTTGCCACCTTTCTTGCAGTGGGGTGAAGTGATATTCCATGTATAACCCCCACCGATGTCTTTACACAAAATTATGATCTACGTCAGGATTACTGCTTGAACATACCAAACTTTGACAGACATTTCATTCGTAATTTGTACACTGTGTTTGTCATGTGGTTGGACAGCTAGCGGCTGATTGCCGTAGTTTTACCGTTCACATGGAAGGCATCTCATCTACGTACAAATGCCGATGATCTTCAATGTACATAAGGATAATTTAGGTATTTTCATTCTTGGTAAGATGTTAGGTCAACCAAATCAAAAGTTTACGATTTCTACAATTAATCTCAGGGAAAAAACAGAAACCTGTATCAAAACGTTTGAGATTGAGAGGAATCGAATCGTTCTATGTCTGCAATATGACCTCACCTTATCACTTGTTAATCAGAAGAATAAAAATAAACGGTTGCACTAAAGGTGTTTACTGATTATTTACTACTCGTAATCGTACCTAGTAGTCTTTTAGTTACCTATTAGAGTTCCGTTCCAGAGACTACTTCAAATTAAGAGGTGCTCCGTTCATTCTAAGGAGTGCAAACATTAATAAATTACCTTTTAGAAATTGTCTTCACTTAGTAATTTGCAATTCTTTCTCCGCTAGTCTCGTAGCTCGTATGAAAACATTACGAAACGATTGATCTCCTAAATATATATCTACGAATGGTCAGTTGGCTGAGTACTTACAATAGTATAAAATAAACAATACAAGCTCACGTGACATTCAGAAAAATCTCTCGAAAAACACCGTAAAAATAATACTTCTTTGATTCTTCATATCTAATACGACGACTGAGAATCCACTTATGAAGAAAGCTGTTTTCGTAATGGGTTTTTTGTTTTTCCCAAAGCGGCATCAACTGTTGCTTCTTGTCAAAACATTCTTATCGCTTTTGGAGGCGTTTTGAGAAAAGGCCTCATCCTTTCAATCAATGTCTCTATATCCCACTTTACCTTATTATCCCACTGTTGGAGCTCAATGTAGATAGGATGGTACTTACCCGAGTGAGATAATGTAACGTGTGTCTTCTCAAATCTGTTCAAAAAATTATTCAAACATCTCAGAGGTGAGCCTTGAAGGCCCATTGGTCATAAAACCAAAATGGTCTACGGCCACCCTGGGAGGACAGTTTTATAGCGGTAGAAGTTATGCCCTACAATTGAAAAATATATTATGAAAAATTTTGTTACCATATTATTTAATTGTACATAGGAAATACTACAAGCAATTTTTAAATTACGCTTTAAATAAAGCGAAAGTTTCATAGAGCGGTGACAACTGATATTTTACATACGTACGAGAGGAATGGTGCCAATTTTAGAATAATTGAACCAGTTCACCAGTCGCCGTTTTCCTCGGCAAGCGCCGTAAATAAGAGAGGAAAGAATCGGTCGTTAGACAGAAGATTGTTATTGTCGCGGAGTTTTTATGAAGAATGAAGGACGCTGGAATAGTCAAAATCGATTCGCCAAACGCCAGACGTTTTATTCTGAATAACAAGGCGAAATTATGGTGTTATTGAAAACAACTTGGGAGATTCACTCTAAACGAGCCCGCAAGTAGTAGAAACATCAAATTAGGCGTTTTTTTTCTAAATGCTGGATTAAATCAAAATAAATATACATGAGTTACTTGTGAAACTTCCTTATCACTTTTTCAAAAACAAGTAGGTACCTACCATTATTTCTGGATGTGCAATAATAGGGTTGATGAATCAACTGCTAAACTAGAACGAAATTTACATTTTTTATTTTTCCAGAGACCAGATTTTAGCGTGCTTTCTTAAACATTCATGACATTATCGTTCAAAATATAACGAATTACCGCTGCCGACGGGTATAAATTTTGCAAGGGCTCCATAGTGCGTTAAATAGAGTAATTACGTTCGTATTGAGATTGAATGATGGTGAAACCCTACTATGTGTACTATTCGCCGAAAATCTTCCTCTCAATTCCTACCAACGAAAAAAAGTATCATGTACCTAGCTTCGTACAAGAAGAACACGTAAGTTTTTCGTTGAATTATCCGTCTGTATGAAGTTATCAGAATGTTATTCCATACAGCAAATGGTTTAACGGAATTCAGGTTGTTGATGGCAAAAATAAGTTCCAGATTTAAAAATTGAAAAAATATTTATGTAGCTTGTAATGCTTATCCCATTGCATGGTACAAACACAAAATTATATATACTCTGTGACTGTGGCAGGTGTGTCAAATTCCAAAAAAATATACATTCTAGACGCTGCATCGAGAAGTTATGCCTACCAGTCCTTGAGACGCAAGAAATAAAACGCTGCAAATTCTCAAATTTCACATTTTTTAGATAATTTTCTACTATCAAAAATGGTGTGGTTGGAAATATTTTGATCTAGACACCTTGAAACGCCCAGAAAAAGTTTTTGGGGCAAATTGGAGAGGTTGACTTTTGCATGAAAACGTAGGTTGATCATTCAAGGAATAACATCAACATCTTGAATCTGGCTAAATAAAAGATGCTGGATCAACAGCGACGACTCATAGCGATCCGGTTGCAACGCAGGGCGTTAGAAGCTAGGTGAGTAGGAAAAAAGAGTATGCGAGAAAATAGGTAAAATATAGACTCTGGTGGGGTGTGAATGTTTTAGCAGTATTGCCATAATAGTAAAAAAGAATTGTCAAAAATAGTGGGAAAGCACCTGTGCGTTGGCATATTACTCGATTTTGATAAATGCCCGAAACTGACTACAGTATTTAAAGGCGGCACCTGGAATGAACTTTGAGAGGGGAGATTTATTATTTAAGAGTAAATAATAAGGGAAGGAAGAAGTGGAAAATTTAGTTCCCAACCATTGTCAAAACATCCATTTTCATCCATATCCATCTTTGGCGACCTGACCCCTCAACATATACCCATCCCACTTGACCTACAAAATGTGAGATTTTAAAAATTCAGTCCTACGCGTGGTGCGACGGCGGATATTTCAGTTCTGAAATAAAGACTGGAAACACAAGTGTCAGTTTTGGGCAAAACATAAGCATGATAACGGGTTATTATGATACTATTGTAATATTATAAAATGAACTGAAAAATCTTGTTAAAGAGATAACCAGTTAGGATGGTACTTGGCTCGCTACAAAAAATGCAAAACTCTCATTTTGCTGAGCTATCTACTAATAGTACACACTTAGTGGACAATTAACGCAGTTTTCCCTCAAACTATGTTGGGCTATTCATAAATATTTATTCGAATGCCTAAGAGTTGCCCAATGGATTTGATTCAGTACAAAAAAGTACTTATGTTAAAAAAAAAAAAAAAAAAATTACTTACACCGACAGGTTTTTTTGGATGATTCGTTAGATGCGTGTAACAGAATAATTTTGGAATTTTCTGCAGTTTGAGAACAGAACAACAAATAAACTGCAGAAAACATTGGAATATTGAGCGAAATTTCATCGTGAACACTTTAATGTTTTCGTTTTATTAATTGATCAATTTTACAAATGTTTATTCTTTTACTATGCACTAGGCTCCTTGCACAGTTTTCCTGACAAGCGAAAAAAGGGAATTCTGGTGCATTCGCAGATGTTTTTCCAAATCATACTTCCTTAGCTAAATGGGTAATCTTCTACCAAACTAGAACTATGTACTAAGTTGAAAACTTGTTGAAATGTCAACCTAATATTGTGGGCTTGGGGAAAGAAAGTTTCGAGAGCCAGGGAGAAATCCAACGTACAACGATAAGAGTAACAAATCACCCTAAAAAAATGTTGAGAGTGAACTATTTTTGCCTTACGTTAGTTTTGTTACGAATGCCAAACGACTCCACTTTTATGGAACTCAATTTCCACACGCACGAGAGATGCGCTGACCACGAGGTTGTACATGGGTATTCTCTGGCGCTGACCGTTCGCAATCAGAGGATTGGAGAAAAAAAAGGCAGGTTCGTTGAGAAATGCGCATTTCCCAAACGACCCGTCCCTTGCTTCAACGTTACCGTTTAGAAAGAACCGGATCCTACGAAATGACCGCTGCGTGGTGATCTTTCGCATGTGCGGATGGACGAGCAATCCACGGTGATACAGGAACTGACGGGTGTAGTGTAACTGTTCCGCTGTAGGATGATAAATTAGTTTGTTGTTTAATAGTATTATATCAACAATTAATTAAGGAGATAAATTATTCAGCAACTGCCAGCTGAATGGGCACTCATAACATCAGTTAGTAGATATTAACTTGTTGTTCATCATCAGCTCAAGTCGCTCGCCTGCAGAAGGACGGTAAATAAATGCGTACGTTCGAGAGACAACGAAAGAGATCTTCTGTAGTAATCATCCTACATCATAGCTCCTGACCTTCCTCTTTCCCTTCACCTGTCATATCCAGAAAGAAAAAATAATTTCGTTTGGAACCTTCTTCGTTCAGATAGACGCGCTTAGTACTCGATGATAATCGTAAATGCTGTGACGTTCTCCAACTTTATAGTTACCAGACGGCGATGAGTGACTCGCGGTTATCTAGCTTAGTCGAGCTGAGCGCGGAGACTAGGTCAGTCGCGAAAACCTCGGGGAAAAAAAAGAATGTAGAAAGGAGTGAGACTGACCTTCACGGTATCAGATTGAGACCGGACTTCTTCCGTGAAAGCATCTGTCTAAATTCAGGTGTGGAACAGCTAGTCACATCTTGTATGGTTGGACTTCAATCGATAATTCTTGATACCTTATTGTTATACCACAGAAAATAAATATTTTATAATGATCGGTATGTAACTCAATGCCCACGCAATCAAAACATTTTCCCCAAATTTTCAGCATGCTTATACAGCTCCTTGATCCTTCTCGTTTGCATGTTGGTCACTTTCACCCTTGGTTAATCGTGATATCGCAGGAAGATGCTTCCCTTGATCACGAGAATACACGCACCTGATTAGAAATGATTCCGATGACTTAGAATGCGCCTTTTGTTTCAAAAGGTTCAGTGCGGCTCTCGAAGCTTGTTGGGAAGCCGTGCGCTTTCTACCTGTGGCCGGGCAGCTCCGCTGTCGGGTCTGACAATGGAGTTTATTGACACGGAAAGAAAGCTCTTCCTCAACGTCTTCAGCCCTACTTGATTTGCCCATCCATCTTCATCGATAAAAAGGTGGATGAAAGGAAACGAATCCAATCAGGACAATGCCAGGCAAATGTTGTCATTTGTTAGTCATAACCTTGATCGGACCTATTATTTATTTCACGTATATGAATCTTGTAGGCGAGCAATAGTTTAGATCCTGCCAACTCTGGCTGCATGCTACATGAAGTTATGGTATAAAACATAGGTTGATTATTCAAGGAATAACCAACCAAAACGCTGAAAATTCATTCACAGGGGTTGGTTATTCCTCGGACCGGGCGCATGGAGACTCATTTCAATCGATTCAGCGTCCATAGCCTCCTCCGGTGGGCGCCAATTGTTCCAGGACCCGTCTCATTGGTTTCAGCGTACAACATTTAGTGGAAAATGATACCCCACACGACCAGATCTCACCGAAAATCTCGAAAATCCATTTTTCGGAACACACATTTGACCTCTACCCCGCCCAATTTTGGTCTGAAATGTTTCAAGGACCAACTAGACTCAAAAACGGGTCCCTGACCAAAATTTCGGATTTTTAGAAAATTTTCTGCTACCAATTTCGGCGTATGGTGGACGGATATTTTCGAATTTTGATGTAGGCACCTTGAAACGCCCAATAAAAATTTTTGGGCCGAATCGGGGAGATTGACTTTTTGCAGGAAAATATGACCTGTTTTCCCGGAAAGTGGATGTATAGGACCAGTTTTTACGACATAAATAAATAAATCCTTGAGGTATTCCTATTATTATTTTTGTTGAAATTATTTTTTTTCTTTAGATATTGTTATTGCATCCTTTTATCCGCATCGAACGAGACCTCCCGAAATGTTAATCAAAAGTTATTTGATTCAAAAACCGATAAAACAACCGCCGACCGGGCCGGAAAATGCCTTTGCAGTGCTTCGGTATGTGTCCAATTGAATATTTCTTGAAACTGGTTGTTAATACTAGTACCCGTATTTTTCTCTGTGCTAATAGAAGTCGTACAGATTATGTATATTCGTAAAAATTCGTCAGCAAAATTTGCTCCTGGCTCTTTCAGTTTTTGCTGAATCTTTGCTAAAAATAAATAGGAAACCCTGGCGAATACTCATCACGTCGGAAGAACTGAATAAACAATAACAATGTTAAAGCGGTTGAGTTTAACATGTTAATTTCGTGGGTTTTGTTTTAAAACCAGGTCTCACATCTGTGCTAATCTTATCTCCATATCAAATGAGAAGAGCCGCGAGGTGTCATGGTGGTTACGCCGGGTGGCAAGGTACATCTACTCATAAGGTAAAATCCACTATCTATCTCCTTGGAGAACAACCAAGGATATAGAATGGAAATAAGATTAAAGAGAATAATGAGAACAGGGGGGCAAGTACTAATCCGGAAATATTATACTCAATCCAAACCTGGGCTTAGACAGAAATTATGACTCAAAAAAGAGTGTCATTCCGTAAGAGGAAAGGTACCTACTCGCCTTTCAAATTGTTCCTGTCAGTGAACCACAAGACATCAACTGTCATTCATTCTGGCGAAAGGTGCGCCCCAAGTTGAGTGGTTTCAATCAAAGACCCAAGTAATCACGAAACTGGTACATCTGGCACCTGGGCGTTGATGAGTATTTCAAAAAGTGGTACCCTCTATTCGGCCGTAGTCAGGTTGCACCTGCAGCAATCTTCAGGCGACCCACTCCAATGGACGATAGGAAGACGACGCTTCATTCTCACACGGGTATCAACATATCAGGTTGCTCTTGAATATATTTACTCATTCATATAGGACATCCTCAGAGTTACCCAATGTTCGGGATAGCCTTGAGGGATTCAGATCAAATTATTTTAACCACTTTGAACATAATTACCTCAAATTTTAGTTTTTGAGCCTTTGCGAACGTGCGTACGTCACAAATGTGAAAATTCTATTCTTTTGTTGTAAGTCCGTGTTATTCATGACATCTCTACATTGTGTATTATGGTAACTACTATTGTGCGTTCTTTTGAGAAGTTGCCATTGTCTTCAGAATGACAAGGTTCCTCCACTCCGTACGTAATATTTGCCTCCTCGAAGCTGAATTTTCCTACCCTCATAAGAATCTTGTGCCTGGACCGATTCGAGAGCAGAATGGATTATTTACCCGTTCTAAACTACCGCGTTTTCGATAGTCGATATTACGAATACATAGGTTAATGTGCCACTATTACATACATTTTCAAGGTGAAGACAATCTAATTATTATGTTTTAGTTTTATACCGAAATTCTCGATCGTGTCTTCTTTCTGACTTTTTAATGTGCTCTATCGCAGCGATCCATGTTTCATTAGAGTTCTAAGAGATGAAACCTGACCTCATAGGAGATCAGTAAGTACGTGACCGAATGAAAATACGAGCGTACGTACATATACCGTGATGTTACCCCGGTCTTGATTGAGTATTAATGTTAAAATGTTTTAATCGTGATAAATCTTACTTAAAAGGTATTACTCAAATAATAGAAAGACTCCCCGTCCTGACGTCGGTGATATTTTGTAGAGGAGAAGATACTTCGATTCTCTTCCAATTTACCTGCTCCAGATCGGTTAAAGATCGCTGATGAGGAAAAATTCACATTGATACATTCGACAAAACATGTAAGAGGATAGTTTATTCCATGATGGAAACAACCTTTTTTCCATAAGGAAAAATTCAAGAGCTTGAAAAATTTTCCCCTTGTTCAGATGAAGACGCCTAACAAGAGCTAGAATCGGATTATTATGACGAAGAATACTCAATGATACGTGACAAGACTAGTTCTTAGCTATCAACGGGTAGGTATACTCAGCACTATCTCCTTGCTTCGGTCTTTGTGGGGTTCTATGTCATTCCCTTGCGCTATCCTGTATTGTGCAGAAAACTGATATCGACCCAATAGATGGTGATCGTCTGCGTTGTTCATTGTTGCTCGATTTTGAAAGGACTCATGGTTTAGACGACAGCTCCATGAATTGCCAGGAACAATATCGGGGAAAACCCCCTCCGCTAGACCAACATTCTAAGTGATCTTTCATAATTGACGTGCACGCACATTTGTATGTTATTAAACAGACGATTTCTAAGGAGAAGTACTGATTTGTGGCGTGCATCTAATCGCGAATTGAAGTGTGAAGGTTAGAACCTTGATGACAGAGGTACAAAGCCCATAATAGTATCACTGAAGCTTGAAATGATCTCTTTTAGAACGGCAAGATGTTAACAGGTGATAATAATATTGTAATTCGCTCATATTGACTCCGAAGGATACCTACGCTGAATTGTGCCCTGAGGCTGGTACCGAGCGGCCTCAGCTTTGAACTGGTTCCTAGGAGTGGTTTATTATCTGTAAATTTCACTCATTATAGGTCCTAAAGTTAATTTTAGCACTTTGGAATGACTCATGCAGCTCTTAAGAAAGGTCGCTCCAAACTGGTCCTTGCCGCCTGGTAAGAGTTTCGCAATAATCCTCGCGGGCGTTCTTATTTTCAAAAGTTTCATTATTGAGTCCGTAATGGAACACGGAGCGATTCTATAAAGAGATTGGTGAAAGTACATGATTGGCGTCTGGAATCTTACTATAGAGCTATTTGTATTGTGCGCGCTGTGGAAGGCACCTATTTTCGGTTTCAATTGGTGCATGATGTACCTTTACAATTTCGAGGGAAGCTCTTCATTTATTAGGAGGCACACTGGTTTATTTTTGTGAGCTAACTGCGCAACGTTACTCCAAATCTTGTATTTTTCTGTACGGCAAAACCGTCAGTTGATCCTTCAGCATTGCACTTTGGACATACTTCACCTAGAGCATGTAACGTTAACAATCATTGCTGATAACATATTTATTCGTTCTTGTTACAGGTAAGTGCATGGATGTCGGATTGAGATCGAAATGCAGTCAGGCTCAACCAAAAAACGTAAGTTGGCCTGAAAATGCGGAGCAAGTATAGGACTTCGAGCGGTATCGCATAGCTAGGGTAATTATCGATGAAATTCTACATATTTAAAGTCTGGAATGTTTCTTTGTGAGTTTTAAATTAACAAAGTTTGGTGCACCACCTATGCTGAAAGTGTTTTCGTTGGTTTTATATGTTGGTCAGAGAGGATCAGTAATCATTCTGTAGGTCCTACGCTTGGTTAACCACCTGAAGACCATTTTTGGTCGCATAATGTAGTGAATACGATACAAAAATACTGTCAGTACATTCCTCATAAAGAAATATTCATGGAATTACTTTATAATTTTAGTAAATCAATTGAACTTGGTAAATTTTCTAAATTTTATGGTCACTGAGAGGCTTAAAACGTTCGCGACTTTTTTTAAGTAAACACTTGCCTTCTGTGCCTTGTTCACTTCCTCCACTTGGTATTTAATCAAACAGAAAGACTCAACATCATGTATTGACGCCGCTCCTTATGATCTCCGATATATAAGTATAGCAGAGTAATAAGAACTCTTTTTTTTTTTAACCTAAACTGCTTCCCCGTCAGACCGTGAACTAACAAAAATGTGTATTCAACGATCGAATTGTGGCTTTCCTCCTTTATTCCCCCTCAGTGAGAGTGATTAAAAAAATCCAAATTATCCCTCGCCATTGCCAAGAAGATGCAGTTCACTCTCGAAATGCATCATCGCATTCATCAATTAGAACTAGCCCAAAATCTTGACCCTAATATTGACCCAAAATCAATCATCGAATCAATCGCGCTATCTGAACTCTCCCCCGTTGGCGGTTACGAATTTACTGTGAATAGTGTTTTTTACCGCCTCGAACAACATCAGATTTTCAACATCAAAGAAATTGTGTCTAGGTGTCTATTGCTTCATTAAATCTGTGCTTCACATGAGTACAGTAAATTGCACGGCCTAAATTCATAAAATATCGCATTCTGACACATGATTTAAATGACATGTAAAATCAATATCCTAATAATTTTCTGTATCATGACCAAACATTGTCTGGTAAGTACTAAGAGAGTACCATCACATTATACGGAATCTCTAGAATGGTGTGGTATGAGTTTCTCCCTACAATCGCTCGATGATTAGATCATGACAGTCCAGTTGTTAGCGTTCCAATTTGTAGAAAAGTGACGAAGTCAACGAGAAGCTTATCGGATCAACTTGAGTGTGTCAACCTGAAACGGTTGATATGGCGGTGGTACAGTGTGGAAGAAAAGTCAGAAGGGGGGGGGGGGGGTTGAGGAGAGGAACAGAACAGGGCCAAGGACCTCTTGTTCCGAACCGGATAACCGACGCAAACATTTGAAGTGCCACTCACAACTACTACACACGTACACTTTCATAGCGCATTTCAAACACTAGGTTTCAAGTTAGAGGACATAAGAACGATAACAAAGAAGTTTCTCTACTCTCTTATATATAATTCTCGAAGGATAATGCAAATTATAGGCATCGGGTGGTAGAGGGTCAAATTTACGATCGCATTTTCCAGGATATAATCATATTATTTGTACTACTTACTGGAAACGTCCACAGATGACAACCATTGCCGCACGAATTATAACTGACCAAATGGGAAATTATTACAGCTATGTTCTTGTAATTTTTCTAGAATTGACCTACTAGAAATTGACATAAAGGGAACCGGAAAGAAGCTAATAAGTAACTGCAGGAACTGACTAAAGGTCATATAAGGAATTTTTCCAGAGTAGTAATTTTGTAATAATCGTTTATAAAACTACCATAGTTTCTACCAATGCCAGCACTAAAAAAGGTAGTTGTGACGCGAGCATTATTTTTTGATTTACCATTTTAGCCGATTGGTCACAATTACCGTTTGAAAATTGATGAGCAAGTGTCTAGGATCTGACCAGTGTGATGAATTTGGGCGACATTTTATTACTTGAGGTAATTCATAATCTATGAATGTCATCTCGGTTAACCTAGATCTAAAAAAAAGTTATTAAAGGCAAATTATATTTGTGGAGCGGGAACGATCGTTCGTCATTCTTGACGGTTTATTTACTTACATTCATTATTACATTATTTTTCAAAATAAAAACTAAATGGGAGTTAGATGAAAACCAAAAATCAATCCTAATGACTAGTTTTTTTTTCATTTACGTTCTTATTAGCTAGAAAGACATCAACGAATTTAGGGCATCCATGAGATTTGAGAAGCCCGAAGAGTAGCGATGTTTTCAATACCCCGGAAAATTAATATAGAAAACCAAGCAACAAGATGGCTTTCAAAATTTCGGACCAATGGGGTGGGGTAGGGGTCAAAATGTGAATTTCGAAAAATGGATTATTGAGATTTTTTGCAATCTGGGTGTGTGGGGTATCATTTTCCACTAAATTCTGGACGGTGAATCCAATGTAATGGGTCCCAGAACGATTGGTACCCATTGGAAGAGGTTATAGGTCAAAATGGGTATCTATTACCCATTTTGAATACCATGTGTTTTCGAGATTTCTGGTACCAAGGCGTGTGGGGTATCATTTTCCACTAAATTCTGGACCCTGAATCGATTGGAATGGGTCCGGGACCCGCCACACCCACTGTTTCCCCCATTTCCCCCATGTTTGAATATGTGTTTTTGAGATTTCAGGTACCTAGGCGTGTGGGGTATCATTTTCCGCTAAATTTTGGACACTGATTCCAATGAGATGGGTCCCGGAACGATTGCTGCCCTCTGGATGAGGTTATGGGTCAAAATGGGTGCCTATATACCCATTTCTAATGTGTGTTTTCGAGATTTCTGGTACCTAGGCGTGTGGGGTACCATTTTCCACAAAATTGTGGACCCTCAATCGATTGGAATGGGTCCGGAACCCGCCACACCCACTGTTCCCCCCCATTTTCCCCATGTTGAAGAAATGAGTCTCCATGCGCCTGGTTCGAGGAATAACCAACCCCTCTGAAAGAATTTGCAGCGTTTTTCCCTAGTGAGGGGGCAACAGATTCAATGACTCGGATGTCAAACAATGTGGCTCCCATACACCTCCGCATGCCAGGTCCCCTCACAGTCCAGGCTTAGAACTTCTTGGCTCAGTAATTATAGGCTCCCTCACACGATTACCCCTTGATTCAGTGATTATGTCATTCAGGAAAGACCGAGCGTTCTCAGAAACTAAGCTCTAAATTTCAAATGGCAGTACCGAAATTGTGGTACAAAGATTACTTGAGTCGACTAACCTCGACCGTTGTAACTCAGTATCGTTAATTTCCTTCTAGAAAAAAGGAACAGATTTTCAATGACCTTTTCGTTTATGCTGAGATGGAGGTCAAAGAAATAATGATTTCCATAATTTTATGGATTCCCCGCAGGAGGTGGAAAAAAATATGTTACTGAAATACAGTATGGGAGTGAACTTGGGGCTCTCGTCAAAAGCTATAATTGGACTAACTCGCCCTCGTTTTCAGTTTCTCTCGCAAAATTCAGCTAATTGCAGGTGTTGAGACACTTACAAGAGCTCAGGTTCATTTTTTTCTCGAACGATTCGAAAATGTATACATATTTCGAGTTTTCTGCACGCGAACTGTTATAATGAGGCGATTGATGAGCTAACACGTCTTTCCCTTCTCTCTATATCCACTAGGTGATGATGGAAAGGTCCTATTCGTACAACCTCCTTCACCGTGGCAGGGTCTTGATTTTAGATCCGCTTATAATGAGAGAGCTCTCACTAACTAGGTCGAGCGGTGTGATGTTTTTCCTTTTCGCAAGGAACAAGTCTGTTTTCTCGTACCATCTTTCCGCAGTTTGATTAAATTTAAGAATGTATTTTGGTGATCACATCAACACTCAAATAGGTGGGAGTCAGTGTTGAACTACAGGAGATGAGTGTTTTTAACGTACCGAGTAGGGAAATCCAGTTACCGGCCATTCCGGAGGGACTCATGGTTCCGGAGACCATGGATTAGGTTTATTAGATACTCTGGTGGCTTAGTTTGAATCATATTACTAGAAACCGCTGAAGTGCCCCGAGAAAGCAATTACACCGTGTACCTGCACAAAAAGTTCTACGTATGTAGTAGGTACGGTTGATATTTTAATTTTGGTCTTCTTCCGTTGGCATTTTTATGAAATCAGCCGTCACTAGAAACTGACTCGGGAAAACCTGAAGCGATTCCGTCGTATTGTTTTTCAAATGTGCGGTTTCCTTGAATCCCGCGTATGAGTGGGAAGATTGGAAACGCTACTCATGCAGGTAAGTTTGTTTATAGTCCTTTTCTCGTCACCACACGCCACCGGCAAATGAAAATGTAACAAACAATTCCTACTAACAGAATCGTTATTTGAACGGAGAAGGAAATCCTGTCTATCTTGCCTTCTTCAATTTCGAACGTCACTCTTTCTGTTTTTGGCTGTTGGCTGCTAGTTCTTCGCGCATAGGTCTCTACAAATCTCGAAAACATATTTTGTCCAACCCTACACTAATATGCAGCATTAGATCTGAAAAATATGAACTCACTACTGTAAAGCCCAAGTGGATATATCTTATTTTATGGAGCAAGTAATAGGGACCTTTTTCGAACGGGAATTCCGTGTTGTATTTACACACTATGAAACGTAAACGGTGAAAGTTTAGGGCGGAATTTCGGTGTTGATACACATGTTATTCTAATAAATCGTATTGAAGGCCCTGAGATTACAGGTGTCAACCCAGATTAAATTTTATTTAGTCTGTATTAGGAAAAACATTTTTCAAGTGACAACACCCCGAGCTACCACTTGATTCAACTGATAACTTTGGAGTGATCGTGATCCTCTTTTTATTTATTTTTTTTTTCTAGGCATTTCAATATTGATTTACAACAGGGAATGCTCGAACACAATTCAAAAAATTAAAGCGTCACGTCATGTTCTTGGACTTTGGTGACAAAAATGAGTTCTCGATAGGTGCTTACGTCAGGCAAACGGGAATTCAAGGGACTAATACACTCATTGAAGAGCTGATTTGCAAAACTGGTCAAACACACTTGTTCCTTTTTGAGAACAATGACAAACTTGTTTGGAGGTACGTCGACTTTTGCTTAGTAGGAGGTCAGAAGTTCGAGGAATCAGCAAGGCTTGAACAGTAATGATGTTTACATAGCCTCTCTGAATGCAGATTTTTTGTGTTTAGTGTGTTTGTTTTTGTTTTACGACATACACTGAAGCCGTTTAAAAAAGTAGACTCTGTAGCAGTGTCTCTAGCTTTATCGTAAAATAACCACGACAGTTGATTTTTCAAACTGAACTTTCCCATGGACAGCAATCATAGTGAAATCGAAAGGAGCATGACGAGTTTTGAAGCTGATCCCCTAATTTGTATGATTTATCATATTTAAAATGTGTAATACTGTTGTATGTGTAATTATTCAACATCAGGCGGCATCAAATTAACTTCAGAGACGTTCCTGTTCTGGTTCGTTGGTTCGCCAAGTCACTACGTCACGCAGCTCTTCCTTTCGCAGTCCTTTCGCAGTATCCCAATATAAACGGAATGCCAAGTGCTTAGTAACAAACGAACCCAAGAGGTGAAAGGAGCTGCGTTCCATTTCACCCTGACGATGTCAGACATCTACTTGTTGCTCGGTGCCTTGATAAATTCCCCACGGGTAAGATCACTAAAGTAGAATGTTACGTCGCCGAATAATAACTTTCCGGCTCCACTTTATCGAGCTCCTAAGCGCCTCAAGGCGGCCACTTATTTGAAATAGAGGTCCTCACCTCTTACGGAAATATCAAGAGGTGAAACAGACCATCGTCAAATTCGTAAGACAGACCTTACGATTTACCAAAAACGTTTTGCTGCCATCTAGAAGTCTTCCTTATGCAGCTTCTCATTTCTGATTGCATATTGGAGCGCTTTCTTCCGGCTTGGAAAAGAGTCCCGTTGAGAGAAAGAACGGGTAGGCATGAACGTAAACGCGAACGCACCTTTTCGTAGTTTCTCAGCTATTTAGGCTCTAAATTGGAAGAACATGAGTTTCTAACATTCCCAGGGCCCTTCCTTCTCAGTGAGGTACCTGGAGGTGATATAGTAGACACAAAGCATACAAGAGTAAGATGAATTGGTAGAATATCGTTCAAAATCGTTCTAGACGTGTACAATTTTGGTAGAAATAATCGAGTTTTTATTGAATTTTCGTACTCATTCATTTTCAAAGCAAGATGGCTCTCTACTTGTGGAACATTTTCTGGAATACTCCTTCCAGCAATGGGTTTGTAGCCCAACACCAGACTTTTCACCTTGAAACGCATTAGTTTTGCATTTTCATTGATCCCCTTGTGCATCAAAGATAAGGTTATATGTATGTTTTCTTATAAATTATAAAGATTATTACGGGTGAATATGGGCGATTCTCCAAATATTTCCCCTCGTACTCGTCGTGCTTTGTCTTTTCCCCTGAACCCAGACGAACGGTAATTTTTAATCCACACGGTGGTGGTTAGATTGGTTTTTTTTTTTTTTCAATTGGATTTTTGAAAACTACATTCAATTTTTTAATCGATTCATACAGTGGTTTTAAGGTCTACGATTCCTAGAATAGTTCTTATGGATTTCCGCAGATGACATCCCTCAGCGGTAAAAGCTGTGATTTCGGAAAATCATCGCACTTAAGCCTAAAACCAAACAATTTGGGAAAATAAAAATGAAGTTTTATTAAAACTGAAACAAGAAGCACCTAGAAGAAATGTCTTAATTCTATGTCCCGAGCTATAAATGACACAATGTTGAAAAGTTGATTTATACACCAAAAATCAGTCTTTTTCAGGAAAATATTGCTTTTGGTTGGTTATTTTGAATTTTTTTACTGTTGATGTTCCTTTTTTCAAAAGTAAATGAGATGCGTCTTCCTCGTTCGTTTTCAAATTCAACTTCGATTTGAAAATCGATGAATCGTTACATCGAAAAAAGGTGAATGAGGGGTTATTACCATCTTGTAGATGTGCGAAAAGAAAAAACACGTCTTCAAATTCATTTAGTAGTTTCGGAGAAAAGAAACATTGAAATTTACTAGCGTCAGGCACCCCTTAATCGTGGTTGTAGGGCATATCTTTGCAACTCTCGAGTGGTCAAAAAGATGAATATGTTTTACAATATGGCAATTAAAGCCGTGGAGTAATTAATAGGAATTTTAGATATTTTGTACAGTAATACCCCGGACTTACGTTATAGGTGGGACTGCATGCTATACCGTAAGTCGAAAATTACGTAAATCGGGGTATGGTTTTTTAAAATCATTTTTCACTGGGTAAATATATGTACTTCTGTGCCGTTTCCGAATCAAAGTTGAATTCAATGACTGAGCATTTCATACAGCATCTAGAATTTTATCCTTATCTTTAATAATCGTTTGGACAGTAGTGTAAGGTAGCTTGAATTTCTGTGCTACGTCGCATGTTTTCATACTACCTTCAAGAGCTTTAATAATATTGTGCTTCATTTCTAATGACAAGGTTTTTCTTTTCTTTGATGAGTTCAGAGAATCCGTCCGATTTCTTTCATTGACATAACGATAAACATAAATGATACAAATTATAAGTAACAAAAGTAAGGAGGAAGTAAATCCTTCTAAAATAATGAGTGAAAAATACAAATATGTACAGCGTGTGAACGTACAATTCACGAAAAAAGGACACAACACCGGGAACTGAACGATCATGGCGCTCGGTGTTGTTCCACTGACTGTTTGTGGCCTTGAAGAAGGTAAGGAGAGAGGGGAGAGCTAGTGGAAGGGAGAGAATTTCTCGCCCAGTTTTCTGGCGGGAGACCTTGAATAGGGCCGGGCCGCATCATAACGTAACTTCGAATTTACGTAAGTCGGGATAACGTAAGTCGGGGTATTACTGTATACAATTATTCGATTAAATCTGTGATCTAATATATGTAAACTAGGTAAGCGAGGTACCCAAATATGTAAGCGAGGTTTTTCCAAAAGAGAAAAGAAAATACTGAAGATGGTACTGTCGAGAGTCCTCTCCACCAATTACTTGGAAAAGCCCAAATATGTAAAAACCTCGTTCATAAAAAGGTTTACGTTGAATTCAATATCGCCTAGCCAATCATTATCATTCCACACAAAAGCGAGAAGCCGTGAACAATTATTATATCCGTCGATTAGATATAAGATATAGGTGGAACGATTGTTCCCAGCATCTCCAGAGGAAATCAGAACGGATAGACCATGTAGAGAGGATTGATTTATTGATAGGATAACATGTAAAATTAGAGGCCAACACCCTACCCGCGAATAAAGGTTAAGGCTAAGCATGCGAAAGTCTGTCATATCAAGAATGATTACTTACTTCCTTCCAACGGCGCGATATTGTATGTTTTCACGACGAAACCTTGAGGAGAACTTGAAAGCAGAGCGTCGCGTCGACAAAAGACAAGCAATCGGTGAGACTGGCGGAAATTTGAATATTATCCTCTGTGGATCTAGCATAATAGGATATTATCCTATGAGGAACGCGTCTATCGCCTTAGAAGGCATTTTTTATCCTTCGAAATGCCCACTTAGGAAGGAATCAGACCAGAAGACAGAATCCGAATCTACCGCAAGAAACAGGGGGCCTTGACAACTCCAAGAGCGGAACGTTGCCGACTTGAAAATGTCAAGATTGCTAAACTAATTACAATCCCTGTTTTTTTAGATCCCTTACAATAATTTAGTTCTCTCCTGATTTCATTCGCTCAACGATTCCAATAAGGGTGAACAATGTTATGGATCCTTGGTGCAGCCCTTCCAATTTCCGTTCATTCGGTGTTACTATTCTCCTCATGGTTTTTTAATACTACCACTGCTTAACATTCTTTTGAAACTCAGTGGTCTCCTCCTCATCTTAAATCGCCTATCACGGAAAAGACTGAATCAGTAATGGGAGTCAACGAGAACCCTTGACAATACCTCGTGAACCGAAATGATTTAATACCGCTTATAAAGGCAAGTTCTTGACGCAGCAAAAACGACACCTCCACATTTATACTGTGGGGAAACCTCACCACCATGAATTCTTAATTTCAGATTTTGACAACAGCTATGAAAATTTTGCAATTCAACAACATGTACCGAAAAGGCGAACCACACCAGAATAGAAACGGTAAAAAAACAAAAGGAGGAAATACGATGGGGACATCATGATTGTGCTTTTTGTTGTGAAACGAGAGTTAAAATCTTCCTTATCATCGAGTTGAGAGTGCAAGCTTCGTAAGAAAGCTAATTTGTGGGTTGAAAGCAGGTTTATAGTGCATAATGTGAACGGGAATAGACTTTTACTCCCGATAGCGGTACATACTCGCATACCGATGTACCCACACGATCCTCTTCTGGCTGCTCCTATCAAATCGGGTCACATCATTCGCTGCTCGAATGGCACGACCGCGACATTTTCCGCTTTTGGCAATCACTTGAAATGGAAAAACAAGTTCAATCGTTGAATTAAATTTCGAAAGGTTAGGGCAATTTGTTTCTATAGCGCAAGGCTTGTGAATTTCACCTACCGGTCAAACATGATTCATGTTATTAGTAAACGGTTGTTTGTGCAAGTGGAAACTTTAACATTAAGGTTTGATTTGGGAGTTCTCTGGATCCTAGAACCTTTCCTATCATCATAAGTATTATTATAGACAGTACGCTATCAGATGTGATAGCTTCCTGGGTAATGCTGAGTTGCAAACACATTATAGGCAAGAATAATATTGAGTGCCGTATTATACGTACTTCCGTTTTCGTGAATGTTTGATCAATCACATCAAGGTCAATGGTATTTTGATGACAACAAAAGAAAGTGTTTGGGTGTATTTACCAAAGTAAATACACTTTTACTTTTCGTATAAAAAAAAATGAAATACATCCGCTTGCCGTTTTATTGCAGTTTGTTGTACTTTCTTGAGGTCACAAGGTATAATATAATCACAGGCGCGCATTATTATGTTTCACATGAGCGTGATCCATTTTTGATTGGTTATTCCCTGAATAATCAACCTATTTTGATTGGTTATTCCTTGAATAATCAACTTGTACTTTTATTAAAATCGCAATCTCTCCGATTCGGCCCAAACTTTTTTGTGGGCGTTTCAGGGAGTCTAGATCCAAATTCGTTCCTCAAAACTATTCAGCCCGATCGGACCAAATTTGGATGAGGGGGGGGGGGGGGGGTCAATATGTGTTTCTTGAAAAATGGGGTTTTGAGATTTTACGCGATCTGGGCGTGTGGGTTATCATTTTCCATTAAATTTTCACCCTGAATTGTTTGGAATGGGTCTGGTACCCGCCACACCCACTGTTTCTCCCATTTCCCCCATGTTTGAATATGTGTTTTTGAGATTTCTGGTACCTCTGTGGGGGATCTTTGGTCTTTTACTCATTTTTGAACGCTGAATCGATTGGAATTAGTCTCCATGCTCCTGATCCGGGGAATGACCAACCCCTGTGAAAGAATTTGCAACGTTTTAGTATTAAACGGTACCGACGAATCATATTCGCTTTCATTTCGATTAAATGTTGATAGCCCCAAGCCAATTTTATGTGAGAAATTTTAGAGTTTCCTCCATGTTGGTGACGGTCATTCCATACCGTTGAGCTCCCAAATAGAGTGGTTACAACATTCGATGCGTTACTTCGTGTATTTCAGAAGATGGTTTTACAATGCATTCTGCTATCAGTTTCAATTGTCCCATAAAAGCTCGTCGGGAATTCCTGTCGTTTAATGAGCCGCAACTTTTACCTCATAAATTAGCGCAGTGCCGACCATAGTCGGTTTTAATCTTTTCAATTCTTTTCTTTTTGCACGTTTTACGACGTGGTTTCTTGAGCATGTATCTTACTATACATGAAGTCTAGGCGAATATCCATATCATATATCAATTATTCCATGCTTTTTAAAATGTTACCTCTCTGCTTTGTGTATAGAGACATTGAAAATCGATATCAGCACTGGGAATGACAAAGTCCAACACTCGCGGTATATTCCCAAATTTTACCAAGTTCATGCTTTAACTACAGTAGGGGAACCATTTATACATCCACTCCCCAAAAACCGTTTCAGACTATCAGACTACGTGAGTTTCAAAGAATACAAGGCCGTTAACCTTGAACAGCTATCTACAAATACCCGGCTACGGGATCCCGTCATTCACAAGTACGAATTCGTTTTGAATTAGATTCTCAATGGGTTTGGTTTTTCGTAAATAATTCATACTTTACAGTCACACAAATTTATTATTTACACAATCCATTTTTCAGTACAACGACCTTTAGGATCAACTTTTCATAAATTTACAATTTACGTAATACCTCGTATTGAAGAGGACCACTTGTCCGGGACTTCAACACGACGCCTGAGCATTTATGAGCAGTAAATACTCCCGCCCACTTCGTGCCAAGGGGAAGCCCCACAAGGTACATATTATTGAATATACATGAGTCAGGGATCAAGAATCACGGAGAGTGGGGAATTCCAGTAGCAGGATTAAATATAGAATTATCTTACTCAACTGTTGTGTGTAGACTAATAACGATCCGTAAATATTTTACAAGAAATACAAAATAAAAACCAACTCTTAAAGAGTTTTTTCCGCAAACGATACCGCTAAAATAAAAACCAACTCTAAAAGAGTTTTTTCCGTGAACGATTAAAATTCGCTCTGGTCGGCAATTTGTTTTTATCAACGGTAAAAGCGATGAGTTCAAGAGGTAAGCAAATGAATCCTTCCACAAGAGTTTTGTATACACAGGTAAGAAAGTGTGTCTTTAAGGTCTTCAAGGTGCAGGGAAAATAATGGGCACTTGATTAATTTCAGATGAATCTTCATACTTGATACTAGAAGATTCGGATGAATAATTTTTCTTGGTTCTTGTCATTCGAAATGTAGTACGAGCCGAGAATCCCGTGTAATGTTCCTATCCTAAAGGACTTCGAGACCACAGGTTGGACGTTTAGTAAAAGGAATGGCAATACATTTAGATAGAGGAAAACCTGCTTTTCGTGTTTCCTTGGCTTCGGAAAGGCAGAGAACCCGAACTGCAATTACGTACACAATGGTTATACGAGTATGATCCCCGTTCTACTCCTGATTTCCCCTGCGCGAAATCTCCTACATAAACACTTTTCTTTCTGTTTAATTGTATTCAAATCTTAAATATACAACTATTCTGAATCTCGGAAGGTATTATAACCGATTTTGAAGGCTGTTCAGCTAGGATAGCTAGTGTCTTCGTAGAGTCGTGATCGAGATCTATTTACTAACTATTTGGATTGAGAGCGACTAATCACGTAAACGTCACGTTTTGGTCGTTAGTTGAGATTGACTCATTTTCAGGGCTGTGTATTGTTATCGTAAAACAGCAGAAAAATACTAAGACTGAGCAGGAAAGGGGAAGGAACACGGAAAAAATTAACCGGTGGGAAATCGACAGCGGTTTTTAACTTTACCGATACTCATAGTTGAGTCTCTTCCGATGTTTTTAATTAAATACTGTTTATCTGAACCTTCACCAACCGACACGTTTTGACTGAAGGCTACATTTAAATACCAAATTTGTGGGTTTCTAAACGTGAAAGCAAGGGTGTCATTAAAGCTGGTAAATACGAGTTCTTTCGCGAGGATCACAGGCAAGAGAAAATACGTTATTTAGATCAAAAGGGGAATAACCTGACTCGAAGTCGCGAAGGAGAGATGAGTGACTAGTAATTATAACCATACTTCTGACATTTTGTGAATCACAATTTGCAAAGAGTGGAATTTCAGCAAAACTTGTTTTTTATACGCTGCCTTTAGAAATTAGTTTGGTCGAGATGGATACATCCACTCGGGCATATTGAAATTCGTCAACCCACTTCACTGAGGCTCGTGACTTTCGTAATCCTCTGATCTTGCGTGAGTATCTTATGTTAAAATAAGTACTCAATCGTGTATCTGCAGTTACCTCAAGTTAATTCATGGGTTCTCCCAAAATGTAGGAAATAATGCGCCGAAGTACACGAATTTGTTATCGTGTTTCTGTTTGATGCGTCATAAATAGTTTAGTTCTGATGATAAGCGACGATGCTGAATTACAGCAGTATGAACTGCTTAGTTTGGTTTACCAGAATCATAGAACGCAATAAACCAAAGAACTCTCCTAATAGGGAAGTTTTTCATGGAATATATTCAGCAAAGTCATGGCCGGCAGTGTATTTGGATTGGACGGGCCTCTTTGTGATAAGACTCGTATGGGTAGCTCATATACGTCAAGTCTATCTAGTTTCCTTGAATGATAGCTAAATACGTTCTATTCAGTTAAACTGAACCTAAATGTTTCACAATTATGACTTTTACAAGTCCTGAATGACCAAACTGATCTGCGTCACGTTCATCTGTTGTCTGTTTGTACTTTTAGACAATTTATGAGAGATCTCACCTGCAGCTCGGTTTGTGATGTGGTCGTTCGTGAGGGCCTCGCTCGCGTAGGCGCTGTTCCGGAAGAAACAATGTTGGAGGGGGGTTTTGAGTTTGAGCCGAATGTTAGTCCCTGAGTTCTTCCTGTTCTCTGTCGAAATTCATTGTGTTCATTCATTGAATTCATTTGTTGTTAATATAGGTTTCCTACATCGGTTCAAAGCATGTACTCCTACAATTTCAATAGTAATGTTGATGAAATAGAAAACTGATTCTCTGTGGGCCCTTAATATTCCAAACCGATGAGTAGGTACATCCCTGCCTAAGCGAGTTTCGAGGTTTCACTTGACTTCAAAACACGGGGTCGAGTTTCACACTACGCGAACTCGACAATAGCAGTAAACAGGCGAAGCTCCTTGAATTTTGATTATTCTCCTCAGCTAAACTATGCGCTGGAAGAGATTTCTGAGAAGACGTTCTCATTCACTGCGCATACACTTGGTGAATACTGGTGTTTGTCACGTAGCATATTTTAGTTTGTCATCTTTGTCACAACCGTCCTGCACGAAGGAGATACCACAATTAATGCAAAAATGTGTGTATCTTTTCCGACTCTCTATTATCCCTACGATTCCTCTCCGGGCCGTTGATACAACATACAATTCATTGGTGCCAACCAACCAAACTACTTCATAATTAATTATACGATAATACCTCGTAGTTAGGTACGAGTGTGATCCCAATTAGTTCATTTACTAGCATGTGTGATTGTGTATGGCAAGACTTCCATAGCCTGGAACGTATTTTTCATACTTCTGGGCAATATCTCGCTTAAACCAAAGCTGACAAATCGTTTAATGATTATGAGAGTTGAAGTTAACAACCAATAGATTCGATTTATGACACCAAGAGGTACAGTCAAAACCCTCCATCCAAAAATGTTATGCGGTCTTACAAGTTTGTATCATGAGTGGCTCTCAGTAACTACTGTGAAAACAATAGTCTTCGTTCATCCAAGTAGAGAGCAAGGCGGCTTACCTTCCTGCCTGGATTACCTATATTTTGAGCATCAGGTGGATTTTGTTGTAGAAAGCATGACACATACGTCCCTACTAATAAACAGGGACTCAGTACAGTGTACAGTATGTTTAATAGGCAGCATAAACCCGTTGTGATGAAGGACAATGAGGAACTTACATGGCGGTGATTGAGTTGGCACAAACATCTTTCATACTCCGGAATCTGCTGATGACCGTCGAGTTTCTGTTTGTTTCTGATCATTGCTGGTATTCTTCTCAATAATGAGACCTATGTGGGCCACCATCATACATTTTTCAAATGTTTGAACAGAATTACCAATTTTTGTCAAGATTATTGTTGAAAGTTGTAGGCATTTTGGTTGGTTATTCCTCGAATAATCAACCTATGTTTTCATGATAATGGTCAACCTCTCCGATTTGGCTCAAAAATTTTTTCTGGACGTTTCATGATGTCCTGATCAAAAAAGGTCGATGTCCGTCCGCCGTACGCCGTCCATCGTCCGCGCCGTTTTTGGTAATAGACAATTTTCTAAAAATCTGAAATTTGGGTCAGGGGTCTGTTCCCTGCCGAGACGGGTCCTCGAAACTTTTCAGCCCGATCGGACCAAATTTGGAGGGGGGGGGGGGGGGGGGGGGCCAAAATCTGTTTTTTGAAAAATGGATTTTCAAGATTTTGGACGATCTAGGCGAGTAGGGTGTTTGGACGCTGAATCCAATGAAACGGGTCCCAGAACGATTGGCACCCACTGGAGGAAGTAATGGGTCAAATTGGGTATTTATTACAAATTTTGAATATGTGTTTTCGGGATTTCTGCTACCTAGGCGTGTGGGGTATAGTTTTCCACTAAATTTTGGACGCTGAATTAAATGATGTGTGTCCCAGAACGATTGACAACCACCGGAAGAAGTTATGGGTCGAAATGGGTATGTATCCACCCATTTTGTATGTGTCAGGATTTCTGGTGCCTAGGCGTGTGGGGTATCATATTCCACTAAATTTTGGACCCTGAATCGATTGGAACGGGTCTGGGACCCGCCACACCCACTGTTTCCCCCATCCGAGGAATAACCAACCCGAGTGAAAGAATTTGCAGATTTTTTTATTTAGACCCAATAAAAAAATAAAATAGTCAATAAAATAATCCAATTACTCGAATTTATTTGTTACAGGACTTAGGTAGGGGGGAGCAGCGATAATGCTGAACTGCACGGATGTGGCCTGTATACTCCACCACCATGAAGAGCACATGTTGGCCGCCCACCTGCAGGATCATAGAGCTCACCATGAACATCAAGTATATAGTAAGTCGAACTTCATTTTCACCTGTTTACACAATTTAACAAACCTTGGTATCAATATTCGTGTACTTTCAGCGCATTTTGAAAGTCGTCTTGCAGCCAACAAGTGTAGGTGTTCTTCCCTTATTGTATATTTGAGCAAATTCATGGTTTTATCTCCAAATAATTAGGTTTGAAAGGTTTCTCAACCGACCGCAAGACCTGTTCCGTGGTGAGATGTTCAGTCCTTGAAAATCCCTTCAAGGATCTTCATTCGTTTATACTCAATTGATTGAGTTCGTCTGCCTAATGCAACTTCTTTATCGAAAGAATGCTTTTTCTTTCTACTCTTATTAGTTGGACCTGACTCCTTCGGGTCCATTGTTATGACAGAGGAATGTGTAATGATCTCTCAACGCGACGCTAATTGAGTCAACCTTATCGCATAGAATAAACATCTATTCAGTCCAATAGGACGAGGGCTCGGATAGCTCGTCAATAAAGTAATTCTGAAATCTGTGCCGTGTACTCACCTCCTGAACGAGTACAAGGTTGATGAAAATATATTAATGAAACGGGCGTCATAATAACTGACTGAACGACCAATCGTACTAGCCCTCGTTAGTAGCAAAGCACGCTGAACAAGCTTATGGGTGGAATGATGAGCAATGATGAACAATTTTGAAGATATATACCACCGTTCAGGAAAATATTACACAAAATTTGTATGTATTGATGAAAAAACTGTTTATTTTTCCCAATTAGGTACCTACTACTCTCTGGAGACCTCAATGTAATACGCATTCCCACTCTAGCGGAGTCCATCCGATGTGGTTATTAGGTTATTGTGTAATAATCTGTCACGTTTTGGAAAAATGTTTCACGTTTCATTCATAAAGTTTGAATCGGATCTCGCTTCTTTTGATGGCTTCATGGTAGTCAATTTCGGTGAATCAAAATTATTTAGGTACGCTTTTTCTTACGCCTACTTGATTTGAGCATGAGCCAAGTTAAATATTTGGTTAGCAAGGACTAATATCAGTCATTAACAGCCCACCCCTCCAAGATACCCACGTACGAGCTTACAATATTGGAACAGCTCTAATGAAGGGTTGATGTTTATGGTTGCGATAGACTCCTTTCGATGTCAAGATCATTCAAGTTCTTAATGAGAGACTGTAATCGCTAAGAATCCCGTTCATCCTAGTGGGAATCAAAAGCAACTAATCACGATTGACTCTAATGTGGTGGACATGGCCGTGAGAAAAACTTTGAAAAATGATTCTAACGATGTTCATCCCATCTTCAAAAATTACGTTCAAGTATCATCGAGTGACGTCGGCACGAGAATAATGAAATGAGATGTATCATCCATGGACGACAAAGATTTGTACGCAGTTCAAGCCAGAGCCACAGAGCCAAATCTATCCATCTATGACTTCATAAAGCTAATTTACTCGTTCAGATAGCCGTTTTTGAGCTACTTTGTCCCCATGAGAGTTCATTTCAAGGGCAGCCGATATTGGTAGACCCTCAAACTCTGTTATTAGGAGAAGTTGAGTAAGCTGCGGCCAAGAGGTGACGCAACCGTCTATCCAAGGCCCAATGTGAGCCTATTGGTGCGGGGAAGTTCCCTGGGAAATGACCAAATTGTAATTTGTATTTAAACTGTCAGCGGTTCTTAATTATGACAGCAAAAGTAATTTTTATGTAAATAATCATGTTTTTTGACAAGTAAAATTACTTCAATAAGAATGCACAGTAAACCAAAATGGAACGGAAGACTAACAGCGGCATAGAGAATTTCGGTAACTATAGTTTTGATTCGGACGGTGTACCTAGTTAAAAGTAAAATCAACTCAAGTATTCGGATTCAGTTGGATTTTTGTTGTTGTAGTTGTTTCTCTATGTACTTCTCTATCCGTACGTATTCAGCACTAAAAAATGCTCCTTCTTTCGCGATCCCTGATCGACAGTTTCGTACTTTCCATACTCATTGATAAGGCAACAAATTACACGAATGCTGTCATAGGTTCAGAAATGAGGTAGATGCATGCAACCTGTAGCTGATGCCCAGTCACCATTGCGTTGGCTAATGTCAATGGATGGAATCCTCTCTCTTCCTGGAGGAATATCATTCTCGTCATTCCTGTACCTCTCACGAATTATCGAAGTCCCTCCGTCTCGTATCAATAATGCATCACGTATTTTTCATGTATGCATTGACATCAACGAATCATCTACGTATGTATGAACCCAAGAAATCTTGGAAACCAAACGATGCCCTCAGTAACATAATCAGTAAATTCTATGTTTTACCTACATTTACTACTCGTAGATGCATCTAGAACGCGGTCGATGGATGATCAGGGCCGGCGAGAGCGATGGGCCCAGGGCTGGACCTAATCTGGGCCCCTAGGTATGGTATGCATGAAGGCGTTTTGTTTATGTGGGGTACCGGGGGTCTAGGGATACTCCCCAGTCCCTGAGAACAATATTGAGTTACAGATAAAATAACTCATTTTGGTGTAATCTAGACCTGTTTTCACTTATTCATTCATAAATTATCTTTTCAGGCTGTTTCATATTTAAGTAAACCACAAATTTAGGCACTCATTGAAGAAATGCAAAATGGTTTTAATTGAAACCTTAAAAAAAAAATTATACAATAGAAAATTTAAATTAAAGCATCACAGATATGTAAATGTTGAATTAATTGAATAGACAATGGTATTTAAAAAAGAAAAATACAACATGTTTTGATTGAAGAAATTGATTTTATTAATCCATATACATAATTATTATGTATTTTACGGCCGGGCCGGACCTGCGGGCCAACACAGTACTAAAACCCCTCACCTTCAAATTTACCGTTTCTTTTTTTCTATTTTACAATAGAAGAAAAACTCAAGTTTCGCCCTACGGCCGGGCCGGACCTGCGGACCAACACAGTACTAAAACCCCTCACCTTCAAATTTACCGTTTCTTTTTTTCTATTTTACAATAGAAGAAAAACTCAAGTTTTGCCCTACTGATTAATGCATTACACCCAACTTTATTTTTAGATAAGAAGAAGTCTGTTAAAGGAAATATTGCCCGGTTAAAAAGACCACTGATTGGTATTTTAAACCAGACCTAGGGCCCCGGGGCTGTAGCCCCCTCTACCCCTCCCTGTCGCCGGCCCTGTGGATGATGTACTGTTGGTACCCTTATAGGGACGGCATGTACATAGATATGGCCACTTGGTCCAAAACCGTACCAGGGATATACCGTCCTCCATCAATGCTAAGAAAATGAGGCCTGTGCCCGTTTAGGGAAGTTTGAATTTGCTGCAGGAAGGAATTCGTTAGTAAAACGTCATCCATACGTGGCGAGGGGGTGGGGGGTGGATTTGAGTGAGGAGATGTTATTGACTTGATTAGCTCGATAAATCGACACACTCGTTCGACAGAATTTGATTAAGAAAGTTTGAGCTCCTGTGATCGCTCAGAGCTGAGGCTGAGCCGAGTAACCACAAGTGTGCTCTTCACACGCATACTCGTTCCTCTAGAAGGTGCAACCAGGCAGTGGCAAGAATTTAAAGGGAATCCATTAATACAGTGTGAGTCAGAATTATTTTTGTGAAATCTTAGAATGTAAATGCATTCATTAGGTGTCCCAACGCTTCCAAAACTTACCTACCACCAGCGCAATTATGTAACCGCCCCCTGGTCTGTCAAAATCGGTCCTGCAGGTTTTCGTCGTTTGTTGACAACCAACAAAGTTTGTCATGTACTTGAAATTAAGACGATTTCGTTCCTCCTAAGCCTAACTGGTCGCCGGCGGATTCCCTACCCAACGCCCACTACCCCTCTAAGACGTAAGGAGTTAAAAGGCGTCAACAAGTTCAGTCTTCCGGTACCTATCCCCGCTACGGCCAACGAACTTCCGACTTCGTCAAGGTCGATCACAATAGAATGGAGCTCGATCCAAGACCCACAAGAAACCGAGTTTCACGACGCACATAAAAGGGCACCAGTTTCGTATTAATACTGAGGCAAAGATTTCATTTCAGTATCGTATTGGTTATTCCGCGGGCGACTTCCTCCTTGAAGGAGGAAAAGCCCACAGCTGGTAGAGTGATTAGATCTGAGAATAGGGAGGTATCGAGTCCACCGATTTTTTCCCCCTCAACCGGGGCTTTCCTACCAAAATCACCCCATCGATTTATGGTCGCGGTATGGGTTACGGCTGGACCAGAAAAGCACTAAATCTTTGGTTTTTGCCCCAGACTATGCATACGTACTTTATGTTAGGATGTTCCAATACATTTAGATAAATCAAGTTAAAAAAAAAAAATAAATAAAAATTGGATTGGGCGACGATATCAGAGTTTTCATTATACAGCGAATTCTTACAAAATGGTGTTATCTCTTTAAAGAAAAAAAAGCAACGACAAGAACATCTCTTCCTTATCGAAACAGATACGGGGGCTTGTCATGAACCTCGGAAATCAAGTGATTATCTTATATGATTCTGATTACTCGAATGAGACAATTATTGTGTAAGTGGCAATACTAACAGCCATAATGATGCTTATGCAATGTCGCGAATACCTTTATTACAGGTGAGTATACTACCTCGGAACCAAGCTCATAATATAGATTGAATCAGGGAGAAAGATTACATAAGTCAGTTGAAGTCTATGTTGATGAGCGGTTCAGGAAGTCTACGGGCAAGGCCGCAAGCGTGATTCCAACTCCCTTGACCTACAACATCTCCCGATCCCTGGCTTTATTATTTCGATCATTCCAGCGTTGGTGTCTCACGCCTTCAACTCTTCTTGTCACCTGTTGCAGAATAACGTAGTTTCTAGGTACTTTCGTCTTCCTCAAAAAGCTCTGACTAAAAACATGGCATTTTTGCATTAAATGAGCAGCTTCTTTCACCCTAGAAGAAGAAGTTAATTGTTAGAAAAATTTGAGGATGAATGGATTTGTACTGGCTGTTAAAATACAAATTGAGTGTCTTTCCCTGTAGATGTTTCTCTTGGTATTTAGGATTTTACCCTGAGTCTGATCATGTCATTCTGACAAATTTTGGCCTTAGGTTCAGGTTCACATGCTTCTCCTCAGTACATGAAGACCCCTGCGGGTCTTCTGTCCTCCTCATCTATCCTACAAAGGTTACTGACCTTGCCGAACGGAAATGAAGAATAAAATGCTGCAAATCCTTATATGGGGTTGGTTAATCCTCGTGGAAGCATGGGGAAAAAGTGAGTGTGGAGTATCCCGGACTCATTTCCATTGATTAACCCTCCGACGGGCACAATATGATTTGTAGCATGGTTGGGCGCTATTCATCTGTGAGATCAAGTACACCAACTTGCATTCAATTTCTTTGTAATAAGGAAACAATATTTCTGAGCCACTCATGTTTAATACAATACGTATTAAAACATATTATTTTACAATAGAAATAAATTTTATAAATAAAAAACATTTTTATTCAATTAAAATTGCGATTATATGAAAGCTTTAGTTTTTTTTCATTAAAAATTCACTATAACTAGTTCAATAACCTGTTATATTGATATTTTCAATAATTATGAATTAAAATTAGTACTTAAAGCACAAGAATGTTTGATAGCTCAAAGAAAAGTTGGAAAGTAAACACAGCATAAAAATGTAAATGTATGAAAGTTAAAAAAAAAGGAAAAAAATATTATAATAAACTAACATTATTGTGTAATAAAAATAACCTCCCATAATTTATTAATTAAAGCTATCACACGTTGAACAAAATTAGGATATCAGTTGTACTATCCGGAATCGATTTCAGCTTTTTAAAATCTTCCTGGAAACAATATTCGCATCTCACAGATTAGTTCAAGATAAATGGTTTTTAACGTTCAATAATTAAGTCTATAATTCATAATAAGTAACATTAAATGATAATATAAAAATTAATACATATAAATTTGCGAACAAATGAAATTAATTAACTTACTACGTGATCAGGCGCAATTGATCTCACAGATTCAAACGTCTCTGGGGGCATTGGAGAACGTCCTGGATCTAAAATGGTGATAGGGTTGGCGACCATGGTGGGAGTCAGGAAGATAGGTGGGAGAACAGCTCTCTGTTGTGAGTCATGGAAATTTGGTAAACCAAAACAATTTCTTCTCATCTCACAGATTAAATGCGCCCGTCGGAGGGTTAACCATCTATACAGTGACGAATGATATCCAACACGCCTAGGTAATCGAAAATCTGGAAAACTAACTTTCAAAATAGGTAGGTACAGCCGGCGCTAATCGGTCTGGTACAAATCTTAATGGGTTCAGCGAACAAAATTTAAAAAATATGTATCACCCCTCATGCCTAGATCGCCAAACACATCAAGAATACAATTTTCAAAAACATTAGAAGAGAATGAAACAATTGGTGACTTAGCTGACTACACATCAACCGATAAGTACCGGAGAAGTGATGACGACGCGAGAAGACGACGGCTGAGGACGGAACATATAGAAGAGATGCGACGTTCACGAAACATGAAGAAGAGATTTGTTCTACCAATGTATTGTTTATTACTGAATATCTGATGCTGAATCCATTGTGATGGGTCCCGGACTGGTTAGTGCCCTGTGGAGGTGGGAATGGTTCCAGATGGGTACCTACTTACGTATCTCGAAAGTGAGTTTTCGGGATTTTTGGTTACATGGGCGTGTAGGGTATAACATTCCACTGAATCGATTGATACTGAATCGATAGGCGGGGATCTCTACACTTCCCCATACTCCAGGTCCATAGGTACCCGCAAATCTCGAAAAGTAGTATTTTGTCGTTGTACCCTTAACTAGTTTCCGATCGAGTCGTCGGAGATCCTCTGCCTACCCTGACAGCTATTAAAGGCGAGTAATTTTTCCCTTTCGTTGTTTTAACACACTCATCCCGATTCTTCGGCCATCCAACCATCCCTCAATTGAACCGGTCAATTCTCCGTCAGTAGATTATTGTACCCCTGATGTCCGATGTTGTGACCGTTGTTATAAACCCTGAGGCTCAGAAGGTGGCCAACATAAACACTCAATCAGAAATACGATGCCTTCATTCCTCGATTGGGCTCGCTCATGAATAACACTACCGAGGTGAGACCAACAGTACGTACAGGACTACTTACTTTTAACCGTTCTGTAGGATCACGTTTGATTAAAAAACTACATCCAACGCGACGTGACTCTAACAGGAAGCGAAACGATGAAAAGGAAAGATCTCTTGTTTGTTTATATCTTTTACAGAGGTAACACTCTCGCATTGGCAGGAAATACCACCATGATCCCCCTAGAATAAAACGATACTTACTGCCTTTCGTAACAACAGAAGGTCAGCATTTAATCTTGAATGATAAAGTAAGTACTTAACGTGGTCATGGAAACAAGTCAGTGTCAAACCTTGTAATAGAAATACCTACAGAGAATTTTTTTTTTCTTTCCTATTAGAATTAGGAGTCAGAACAGTTACTTCGAAGCTCTGACCTTGCTAAAATTATTCTTGCCACATACCTATTTACATCTGTTGAGACTTTTTTCGCTTACCGCACGTAGGAGAAAAAAATGTGGATACAGGCGATTTGTCTCTGATCCTCTTGCGTCAACGTGCCAAAATGCAGCGATTGTTGAATCGCTTATCAGGGTATCTTCGAAACTCTTAAAACAGCACATACTGCCATATATGATGATCCGTAGTTATTTCTCGATGTTTATGGCTTTTTACATGTCTTCGTTAGTTGTAGTGAACGCGATGGCTGTGCCAATTCAAATTTTAAGAAGAGGAGTCGGTAGCGACAGAAGTGAAAGCCTCGGATTGATCCTGACCAACTCAAGGAGCTATTCAGGGGTATAGATCAAGCTCCCACTTTCTGGGTTCTGGTCGATTGCTTCTTTCATTTTTAGGGATCCACGATGTTACACCGTTCACTTGTATTTGACTGAAGATCGATTTGCTATTCTCTCGCTCTCGATTTCTACAACGCGGTCGAGTCGCTCAATAGAGTTGAGAATATTCGATATCTCCCACTTTCATGCCCCACTTTACGGATTGAAAAAATCTAATCGTGTGTCACAATCTCACTAGACCAGTCCTCATATGGCCCTAATCTTCCCTGATGGTTAAATAAACGATTTCAATCAATCAATCAATAAACACATAAAAAGTCGCGTTTTCCGACTTCGTCAGGAGACAGTTTTCATGGTGGAGGTCGGACTTCATGTTATGTACAGGTTGATTTATTAATTCAAAATAAGTATTGGATAATAAGAAAAATTAGTTATTGATTAAAATTGTCCGACAGTATACTGCAAATTAGGTTACCTATCTACAATGCGGCTGTGACCTCGGCGGGATGAAAAGGAGCAATTATTTTGAATTTAAAAAACCTGCAAATTCTTTGGGAATACCAACAGAGGTTGGTTATTCCTTGGACTTAGGAGCATGGAAAAATGCAGTAAGTATGAGTGTCCCAGACTCATACCAATCGATCCAACACGAAAATGATATCCCACACGCCTAGGTACCCAAAGTTCTTGAAAACCCACTACATATACCCATAGGTAGGTTCCCTATTTGACCTATATCCTACCCCAGTGGGCAGCAATTGGTCCGAGACCCACCTCGATGAGTCAAATAAATATGTACCAATACCTACCATCTCAGGCCCAGAATTGAGAATAAAACTTTTTCAATGGGAAGTTCCAACTAGATCCAGTTCGAATGAAATCCAGCTATTCGAAATGAACTGTTTCCAGCCCCCTAGGTCAGAAAGGCAGGAAGGTATAAGATGTGTTCTTCAAAAATTCCCTGAAACGATTAAGGGGCCTCCAGACGCGATAAAATTAACGGATAATCGTTTGGAACAGATTAAAAAAACAATAATAAATAAAATAACCAACCAAAAACCGCGGTGGTCCTTACTATACCAGGAAATAACCGTAGTCGTGGATGCATAAAAACTGGGCCCATTCATCGCGTCCTTGCCCGCGCTGGAAAGCACGGTCGAATAGGAGTGAGGACGCAGATAGGGAAACTAGGCATGCCGACTAGACTAGGGCCTCATTTTGAGTTAGGTATTCGGGGTAGCTACCGGGGCAAACCGGTGCAAGGTAGATCGAACAAGCTTACTTACAAACTTCATCTGTTTTGGAGACCTCGAACAGACGCTTCCCCGCAAACTGATTGACTGACTGATTTATTAGCCTGTACATTTTTGGGCCTGGTGCGGCCCGTTCCTACAAATGTTCCAGAAACTTCGGATCATTTCTTTTGTCAGGTTTGACACAAATGATCTTTTCAACAAACGAAAAAACATTATATCCCTTGTAAAATGAGAACAAGAATAACAATAACTTTTCAAAATAAAAACAAAAGTAACTGAATGGTTTCCAATTTTTCGCAATACAATTTTTTGAATACATTCATTTCGTTTTTTCGCACTATTGAGCATATTTATTTCTTCCACTTATTTACCACTGTGCTGAAAGTATTAATCTTCTACTGCGTCAGTTGGATCAGCAATTTTTCTTTGTATTTCTGCAAGAGCGGGGTTCATCGTGAATAATAAACCATTGCGGAATAATAAGCAGGGTAGAAGCTGGAGCGGCCTTCTTTCTTTCCCTTCTGGCCTTGACATCCATCATTTTAAACCTCCAAAGCCGATACTAACAGGCCTTTTAACTAGATAAATATTTATGTAAAAACCCTTATTATTTATGACTTGTTGGAATGGCATCCTGAGGTATTGAAAATTACTTCCGCTCCTCGATCAATAATTTGTTCCGTTTCTCGCTTTGTTAGGATAAATCTTATTAAAAAATAGCAAATGATGAAAACTTACCAACCAAGGTATTGAAGCGCCTCTGCCATCTATTTGCAGGGCTCCGTAGCGGTATTCCCTCGCTACTAAAATTTCGTGGAAAGGCGAGGAAGGATTCACTCCATCTCGAGGATTTCCTATGATCGGCCCGATTATTTTGAGAGGCATCAAAGAGAGCTATAAAATGTCCGTTCCTTGTTAATGTCCTTCCTATTATGTACGACGTGGTGCTACAACTCTAACGGAGGATGTGCGGTTTTTAAAGAACCCTAATAGCGAGAAGCCGTCATTCTGTAGTTTTATGTGTACATGGTGAGCCGACGGTGTTTTCCTTTCTGCTCGAAGCAGTGAATGCATTCCTCGTAAATATATCATGGTGTATGACTCGCCTGAAAAATACCAATATTCTTTCAAGGATAAAGTCACTGCTGGTTCTCATCGTTCTCATTGCCATAGTAGACACAGCTGGGTTTTTTAAAGTTCATCAATTGCTCAAAAAGGCGCACACTGAGTAGGTTAAGTACTTACCAGGTGATTTTTCGGCTGCCATCATTGTTTCAGAACCAGTCAAGCGATTTGAGTAGGTTATTTGACTGATGGGAAAGGGCGCGCTGAGTTGCCTGTTCCTTCGATTGCCTTCTATTCAGAAGGGAAATATAGAGCGCAACACCTTCCCCTGTGTTCCAAAACAATGGGTATCCACTGTTGTCCGTTTTGGAAATCCTATCGGACGGCTTTAATAGGAGGTTTTGTCTTCTAACGTGTCATAATCCCTGACCTCCTTTGCCCGGGAGTGGCGGATAATATTCAGGACCTCAGGCGGCACTGGCGATGGGACATGGCAAGGCGATTATACATCGGGCCCATCTCGAAAGCGGCATTGGGCCAAATGTCAAGGGCCTCCGACCTGTCGCAAAGTCAGCGAATGATCCTTATCTCCTTGTTATCGTTCTTTCTGGAGCTATCAATAAGGTTTTTTACTGCAAGAGGTTGAGGGCACATAGCCTCTACCTTGAATTACCTACTTGGAAGAAAAATAGAAATTATTATTTATGTAAGGTAAACTACTTGGTGACATAAATGCTCTACGAATAGTAAAAGTCACATTCACTAGGACCAGCTGAAGGTTTATTTTGTCAGGTGGATCACCTAGTTAGGTCCCGATCGGTGTCATTAGATAAAATACCTTCTTACTGTTCGAATCGACTGCTTAACATATAACTGGTCAATTTTAGACCTCGTGTTCATTCGTTAATAAGTGGCGTTTCTAACGACCAGTGGAGCCTCAAGTTTGAGCAAGAATTTTGATGCTATATACCTATGCTGGTACCGTAGGTAGACTTGTTTTTAAACTGGAATTTGCTCTGTCAGAAAATGTATCGCAGGCTCAAGCTGTTTCAAAGCTTTCCCCCTCTTGAAGACTGACTGAACGAGAGCACAACAGCAATGCGGGGTAGCTCATTGTATGCCTCCATGTGTGGCTAGGTCGTCCTAGGTCGAAACTCCTAAATTATCCATTCATCTGTTCACCTATATTACCTTTATTCTTCACGCGTACGTATTACCCAAGCCTGATGTGGGTGACACACGCCATAAAGCATCGTTATATAACATTCCGTCTCAAGCAGATCGTTTAATAATTGTATGCTAATTTTGGTCTTTGACGTATCCGTTCCAGCCCACTTCATTCCTCGTCTCAGTAATTTGGTGGTTTTATAACAAGTCGAAAATGCCTTTTCTTCTCTTGAGATGATTGTGTTTCGAAAAATTACATTCATTTTGGGCTGTTTTGGTATATTCAATCTAGCTCCCGATTTTTCATTCAACTCAAGAGCCTTCCTTCCCTTTTGACATTTCCCAATTCGAAAATTTTCATCTACTCCAGAACGGCCATCATTAACAAACTGGGAGGAAGAGTCTTGTTATGAATGGAGTAGTCAATTTTTTATATATGTGACGAAATTGATAATCTTCTCCGTGAGAAAGATCACATTTCATATCCAAAGAAGGTGCGGCTTGTCGCGCCATAAACTGAATGTGACCTTTCCATGAATCGCGCAAGGATCCTCAAAGTGCTAAACAGACGATAGCTATTTGGAGTTATTAACCGATTAGCTCTTCCACTTACATATTACAATTCCTACGAAGTAATTATTTCGAACAGCTACGGAAAAACCCGGCTTCTGACGTCTTGTATCAACGCAGGAGATGATTTAGTTCGCTTATTAGAAGTCCCTGATCGAAATAACGCTCGGATATACATAATTCCTGATGGATTCTTCTTACTAATTAGAAATAAATAATATCTCGATACCCCGTCCATCACCACCTTCTTGGTTTTGTCATTAGTGCAGGAGCCATTCTGCTCGAGTTTTCGTTGATGGGCCGCGGGGCATCCATTTGCCGCGGTTGCCTCAACAGATCAATGCTCTTTTCGTCCTGATGCGCATTTCAAAATACGTTATCAAGAAAACCCGTTCGAAGAGGTCCGTTATCTGCCATTATTTTTCTGCTTCTTGATGATCGTTTCTTCATTTTCTTGGGATTCGTCTTGCCTCCCAATTCCAAGAGCTTTTTTTCAGTTGGCGTGCTTCAAATTTTCAAGGTTTGGTGGGAAGGCGTAGGATGTGAGGACCAACAGAAGAAAAAGAAAATGGTTTGAATTGTTTTAGTAGTAGAGACCATCCATTAAATAAAAATGCATTAGCCAAATGTATTATCATCAGGTAGGTACATACATGAACGGTACTCACTGATGGCCGACATACTGTTCAATACTGTAGAGTGATGAACGTACGTTTGCCACGATATTGTAATGTTTAGCCCTTCGTCTACTTGTTATCTGGTGCATTTCACAATAAAATCATTATTTTTTGTTGTGTTGAGCTCCTCCTGGAATCATTCGATAGTGACTTCACGTGGTACACTCGTACACGAGTGGTGAGGCGAACCTGTCCGTTATCCACCACACATTATCTTCCTCATCTCATTAATTCATCTTCAGAATCGAAAATTGGTTCTTCTCATCGCGGTCTTGCGGTTCTCTTCTAGCGACGATTTCGTCATCGGTCTTGAGTCTCACGAAATGATGGTGCCATCATTTCCTTGATTCAGGAGGTCGAGTTGCTCTGGACAGGAAATATCATAAGAATTTCATCTAGGCGCTCGGTCAGGTTTGTTCAACCTCCGATGGCCCATGTTCTCGTGTTGACGTTTACTCCGTCTACATTTTCCACTAGGTACTAGGCTACGTAGGTATGATTTGGTCACGATTTCATTCTAATAACAAGGAACACGGTAGCACATTGAGGTTTCTGATGTTCAATGATCATAGGTATGTATTACAGTATTTGAGTCATGCAGAGCGTAATGGTTATTTCGTATACACTTATGGATCTTGATTCTGTAGAATCAATTTGATAAATCTACTAAATTCAATATAATCCCAAACAGAAGTCCCTCCTGTAAAGAGAATGGACGTGCTCGAAAGAGAAATTCCCGTTTACCCACACCAGCTCCACGCGTTTGAACCGGTTCGCGAAGTCAGGGTTTCGAGCGATATAATAAATCTGCCATTTCTGAGCAGTTCTGAGTTTACCATCCAACAATGTATACTTTATTTTACCGAATCGGTCTTCTCAACTGAAAAAAATGGGTTGCTACCATTACTCAATGAACAATTCAACCAGCAAGAAAGTATTGCTTGTATCAGGCAGTTCATTAAATACGGAAACTTACAGTCATATAGTGCTCGTTATAATTTATTTCTTGGTGTAATGCTTCTTATTAACAACATGGAGAGCTTGAGAGGAACTCTTGAATCCAACTTTTTCCTCCTTTTTCATTAGACTTGCACAATGTTACAATTACTATTCGTTTCCAATAAATGTCAGCAATAAATACATGTTCTCATTAAATGGTCATGATAATTTACCGTAAATCCCAGACCCATTCCAATCGATTCAGGGTCCAAAATTTAAAGGAATATGATACCCCACACGCCTAGGCACCAGAAATCCTGACACATACAAAATGGGTGGATACATACCCATTTTGACCCATAACTTCTTCCGGTGGTTGCCAATCGTTCTGGGACACACATCATTGAATTCAGCGTCCAAAATTTAGTGGAAAACTATACCCCACACGCCTAGGTAGCAGAAATCCCGAAAACACATATTCAAAATGGGTAATAAATACCCAATTTGACCCATAACTTCTTCCAGTGGGTGCCGATCGTTCTGGGACCCGTTTCATTGGATTCAGCGTCCAAAATTTAGTGGAAAATGACACCCTACTCGCCTAGGTAGCAGAAATCCCGAAAACACATATCCAAAATGGGTAATAAATGCCCTATTTGACCCATTAATTCTTCCAGTGGGTGCCAATCGTTCTGGGACCCGTTTCATTGGATTCAGCGTCCAAAATTTAGTGGAAAATGACACCCTAGTCGCCTAGATCGCCCAAAACTCGAAAATCCATTTTTTCAAAAAACACATTTTGATCCCTACCCCCCCCCCCCCCCCATTTTGTCGATCGGGCGAAAGTTTAACCCGTTCGCGACACCCTGACCCAAAAATTTTTGAAATTATACAAACGGCCGACGTGGATACGGCGTTAACGGGTAAACATCCTTTTTATCAGGATCATGACCCGAAAAAATTTTTGAGGTTCCATTATCATGAAATAGATTATTTAACCACAAAATGAAATTCTGTTATTTAAAAAATCCAGGAATTCACCCGTTGTTGTTCAATTTAAAAGTTACCATCCAGCTATTTGTATCTCGCGCCGTCATCATTCTGTCTATCTGAAGACAAAAGAATTAAAAATTACGTCAATAAATTGAGTGCCGCAATCGTAATTGTCAAGTGGGAGTCAAGAATTCGTTCACTCCTACTCGAGACGATTGTATCTCGATGCAGCATTAGAATTTGTAATGGCAGAATCGGGGGCTGGGAATTTCTTATAGGAGTATAGCGCGTTCATCATCATTGTTGGTTAGGCATTGGAACACACAATAGAAACAGTCGTGACCCATTATTAATGTGAGGTCGTTCGTCGCTTAGATGTTTGCACATTCTGATGATCTCATTGATCTTTCAAGACTTGCGCTCGTGTTTTAAAAGAATGCCAAAATTATGGTCGACTCAATTTCTTGAGGATTCACTATTGGTATTATCTATTCGGTTCGCTGTTCTTTCAAAACTGTGTAGGCTTCATGTCATTGATATTAGGAATGTAAATCAGGGTTGAATTTCTTTTGTCGGTCTTTTTGGCTTTTATGTACTGAAGATGGTAATTTGGTTTCAGTCTGAGTATTATCTGTGGCTTAGGTGATACTGGGTGAGAGTACAGACTAATGCTATCGGAATCCTAATAGTTTTTCAAAAGCAACCCAACGATTTCCTGTTGTTTGTGAAATCCATGAAGTTAAATGCGAACATCCGCTATTGTCCTTTTTGTGAGAGGAGCATCCGAAAAGGGCTTTTAACTTTCTCAAAGAAATCTAAAATTTTGTAATGGGACCCATTTTAGATCTTCCTGGTCCCAACTCATTTTTGGCTCAATTGTTACTATCGGAGGTAATGCAAACCGGATCGGAGGTGAACGGTATTTATAAAATTGTTACTTTAAGAACCAAGTTTCACTCTCACTTACTTTTTTCTTGTTTACTTTGGTTACCTCAAAGATGCGCTTTCCCATGCTGTCGAGGTCCACCCTGTATAATGAACCGCTGTGGAATAATTTGCAGCTTTTCATGCAAAAGGTCAACCTCTCCGATTCGGCTCAAATTTTTTTCTAGGCGTTTTAAGGTGTCTAGATCAAAAAACCAAAATGTCCGTCCGCCGTATCTTGAATAGTGGTGGGTCGATTGCTCCAGTGAAAACCTGTCGGTATGGCGGCGAGTTCATTTCCCCGATCGGACAAGGAATCGCTTGAGGCCGTCTAATTGTGGTAAGCGATGCATTTAGAGTGCATCCTACCCATCTTTTGTATCAGGGCGAATCAATTTGAGTTACGGGCCGTTGGATATTATGTGTATCAATAGGGTAGAGAAAGCTGCTTTACTGAATGCCTAAACTGATATTGCTTATCTGACCTAATACCCTCAGTATGCTAGCTATATGTACAAGGTAAAGGCGATAATCATCGTAAGTAGTACCAAATTACGACCATTTATATTTTATGTACGCAAGGCGCTAGCAATTTGCGTGCGATTAATTCCGTGCAGATGTTAACCTTGATGCAATGATGAGCAGGCTCTTAAAGCCACTGGACTAAAGCGGGTATAATTTGTCGATCAGTATTTCTTCCGCTCACGGCGAAATCCCATAGCCACCAATTCTTCATATTAATCAGTTGCCGCTGCCCAGTGTGAATATCAATGAACCTGAGGTGGTTTGGTGAACGGGGCACTCTCCACCTTCCACCATCCGCTCATGCCGCTGATCACCTTGACACTCTTAGCAGGAGGAGGGTTTGAGTGGTATCGTTAAAATGGCAGCATTGTTTTAAATTCTCGTTGGAAAGCCATTCCAATGTCAATGGTTTTTTTAATATTGATGGCTATTGATATCGCTAATAATTGATCGCTGGGTTCAAATTTTCTATCAACAGTGTCTTCCACTGCCAATCTACCCACCCATTGGAGCAACGGTTTTCTTTTAATCTCGAAATACTCGAATATACTTATCACCAAATACATTGTATATTGTGCGACGCGTCGAAACGACCCAAAAAACATTATCGGGGCGGCCCCTTTGGTTAGTTTTCTAATAATTCTCTTAATAATAGCCTGTTTTTCATGCCTACGGTCAAGTTTTTTTTTGAAGAAGTCTAGAATCTTAAGCTGATTCGGAAATGAATTTTCTAGATTTTCAGAGGTTTTAGAACAATTGCTGGAATCGGGCTCTTCAAAATTGAAAACAATCTTCCGATATGTGATAGGTTCCAATAATATGCGCGCCTGCTCAACAGCAGGCAGTTCGTTCGTATTAATACAAAAGTTTTTGCCGTACGGAGATTTTTTTTTTTACTGCAAATTTAACTGTAGACAGATGGATGCGACTTACGAGTGACTCTTGTGAAAGCTACAAGAATAAAAAAGGATTGGTGAAACTCCGGCCATCTGCACTGCCTCCTCGGGGCATTCCCTGATGGAATAACATTGTATACGCTCTTGGCAAGGAAGCTGTAGTCAACCTTCCTTTTTCCTCGTAGCCGCCTTTTTATCCCAGTTTTCTTCCTCCTTTTTGCAAAGTCTAATTAGATCGTGTTCCTTTGTAAGCTTGGTGATTTGCCTTTTACCAATTCAATTGATTCACTATTCTTTTATTCTGAAGACCTATAGTGAATGATCGAGTAAAGTCAGACTCAAACGACAAATCTTTTGTTTTAACCATCGAATTGCTTCAGCATTACGATTTCCCCACCGAACCCACGATGGGGCTAAGCGGTAGTTTGATCTCTGTCTGTCAGTAAGATCGGTCGGTATACGGGGAAAATATTATACAAAACCTATCAGTTGTTCAGTTCGGGCTCTCGGATCGCCTTCCTAATCTGTCCTTGATTTGCCGAGCACGGAGACGCTTGCCTTGAATGCTCGCCGTATCACCTCACCTTCTATGAGTTCGTGGGTTCGGGTTTGTGAGGCACTGGGACCTCCTAGTTATCACCGGTGGAGCAATGACAAGCGTATAATCATGCAGCATTTATCGATTTAATCCAGTAATAAATACCAATCGGTGACTTCCTGGACGTTAGTAAACTTGATTTAATTTGTTGTAGGTACCAGTTTCATCGTCATTGAGTTTTATTGTCAAGTGCTCATAATCTCTAAATAATTATTTTAAAAAAAATTGTTTCGTTTTATCCTGAATACCATGCAAGTAAATACAGAGTAAAAGACGACCTGAATCATTTTAGTCATAAGCCTATGATCAAAACGAAATTTACTACAATATTTATGTACCTTCATGTACATAAATATTGAGTCCGGTTAATCCTTCTTGTATTAATATATCGATACAAATTAATAGTATTTGGATGGCATAGATCAAGAATGTTCAGCATTATTTTGTAACTCTACTTTTCCCTTTGCAACCTGAATTTTACTACTCGGAAACATCAATGTTTTGTATTGATTTACTTTTGACACCCTAACAGCACTGCATCAAATCTGTCGTTAATGATTGATAAAACTAATTTGGTTGGCAAACAAATTAATTTTACGTTTCAAAGCCAGGAAATTCAAAATTTGCATTGTCCACCCTCTGTTCTGCCGAAAAAGATTGCTTACAATTCTACAAAAAGGTGAAAATTGCGCATACGATCCATTTAAGCCCTCTAACCCAGTCACTGCAATAAGAGACGAGGTACCTATTGGTGTTTTGAAAATAGGAGTTAAAGTTTTCTGGGAACTAGGCGAGTGGGACATAATTCTTTCTGAATTCAGATGGGTCCCGGACCAATTGCCTGATGCAAGAAAAGAAGGGGCTGGATAAGAATTTAAATTTAAGTAGGTTTTTCCTCATTTCATAAGTTAGTTAGCATGTTCGGAGACTTCGGAGTCAGAGAAATGCTTTCCCACGCGAGCATAATCCTCCTAGACTAATAAATGAATGTTGAATGATGATCTCTCCTGTTACAAAGAGTGAGTTTTCGTCCATCCCAACAGGTGCCTTCTTTTTTCATGCCGTTGGAGAAATGTCATGCACAGTCCTCGGTCCTTTATTGTTAGTGGTGCGATATGCGCTCGTGAAACCCACGATTTGGTTGTCTCGTGTACCGACTTGCTCAGCTAGTCTGCTCCTGCGAGCTGTCGTCTCGTTGTCTGCGTCTGGCACTCGAGGACGGAGCGTTCTCCAGGGCGACCTGGAGGGAGGGAGTACACGTGGTGTTCTGGCATGCTAACCATTTCCCACGTGTCCAGCTGATCTTGGTATCCCACCTGTAGATCAGTGAACTGACCTTCCTTTTGACGAGGTCTCCTCCCACCTATCGGTAGTAGCCAGTGGCCTGGATGGTTAACCTCGCGCCATCTAGCGGACGGTCATCTAACAGTCAAAACACCTTACCTCCCGGTCAGAGTCGTTAGTAGTGCTTCCAAATCCTTCTTCGGAAGCAATGAGTCCACTTTTATATTTCTGGCGTATGACATTAGATATCCACGCTCCAAACAAACAAAGCAAACTCCTCATTCTGCTTCAAATTGGTGCACTAAATTTTGAATGAATGAATGAATGAGTAATTCCATACAAATAAAGTATACATATAGGTAGTTCTGTGAATAACATTGATTTCTGTAATTTGCAAATTCAGCAACAGGAATGGAAATACCCCAACACCTAGAGACGGACTCTGAGCGGTGTGGGGGAGTGCTTATTTTGGTAGCCCCGACTCCAGGATGTTCATAGTATGTTTGGTATACAGTATATACAGCAGGACACAGATATTATGCACTACAGAAACTGATAATAAGGTTTTGAAAAATAATTGCGATTCCCCTAAACTGGAGAGCAATGTGTGACATGATTCAGGATCGAGAGAAATAAGTCATGTGAACATTATTATTTTGAATAAATTACGATTTTCTCCTACGCTCCACTCTTTCTTTGACATCTATACAGAATGATTCTTTAGGCGTGGCTCCACCCCTCTTCAACCTATCCAAATAAAACCCAATTTCATCAAGTAAACCGAGAAACCGTTCTCAGTGAATTATCAAGTGTGACACGATCCCAGAACAGACCAAAATCATCTCCTTGTGTTATTATAGCGTTAGGTATACGGATTTTCGGGATTATTGGTTGGTTATTCCTTGAACAATCAATCTAAGTTTTCATGCAAAATATCAATCTCTCCGATTAGGCTCAACATTTTTTTCTGGACTTTCAAGGTGTTTAGATCAAAATAAGCAATGTCCGTCCGCCGTCCGCGCCGTTTTTGGTAGTAGAACATTTTCTAAAAATCTGAAATTCGGGACCCTTTCCCGGCTCTAGTTGGTCCTAGAAACTTTTGTGCCCAGTCGAACAAAATTTGGCGGGGAAGGGGTCAAAATGTGTATTTCGAAAAATGGATTTCCGAGTTCCTTATACCCTTCCCGAATTCGGGCCAATCGGACTGAAAAGATTTGAGGACCAACTAAAGCTAAAAAAAAGGCCCTGATCAAAATTTTGGATTTTTTGAAAATTGTCTACTTCCAAAAATGGCGTGGGCGGTGGAGGTTCGTTCCAAAATGTACCGGGCCTCAGTTTAAGGCAATCGTTTTAGGACCCATCCGAATGAATTCAGGATCAGAAATAAGAATACAAATTACACCACATTCGCAGGGCCCCAAAAATCTCAAAAACTTTGCAAAAATAATCCATTTTTAGACATACTCTTCTTCAGGTTGGGAGGATTGGGATGTAAATAAATATCCCACGTATTTTGTGGGCCGAAATTCTCATATTAATGTTCGTCAGTAACTGTTGATAAAAACGTGAATCATGATAGCGTTTGGTTTGGTCAGTTACCGAACCACCATTTCTGATAGTGATGCTCTCCATTATCCAGTGTTGCGTAAACTCGGTGGCCTTGCTATTCAAGTCCAAAAGAGCGTGCGAATCCGCCAAAATGACTCGTTTCCTCGCAATAAAGGAAGAACCCGAGCTCTCACGGATAGGCGTCATGAAATCGAAAACTGTGCATCCTTCAGCGATAGAAAATTGATATCACGTTTTTCCCCCGTTTTGACAGGAGAACGCGTCTGAAGTATTTGCGTTATTATCCTTATTGGGATAATTTTTCAGTAAGTTTTGGAACCTGAATTGATTTAGATGGGTTCCGGACCGATTGATCACGGAGGAGGGAAAGTTGGTGTACCTTAGAAAAAGAGAGGTTTGTAACTTTTTAATGATTTCAATTATTTTAGTCTGGAGACCTCGTATAAACGCATTCTCTCATGAGCAATGTTCACCCAATAATGTACTATTTGAAATAATTTGCAGCGTTTTGACCTTGTAAGTTAGTAACTACCTATCTCAATTTCCGTTTTACCTTGGTAATAAACGTCAGCAGGTCAAATCTTAATTCTTCCTAATGTTAGGCAAAGAAATGAAAAACTATTTTCTCTAATCAACAACGATAATACATGCCAGTGTTTGAATCAGCGCTCCTCATCTATAAATAACAAGAGGCAATCATTTAAATCAACTGACGTAAACATGAAGCAGCCGTCGTTGGACTTCGTCAGAATGATTGGCAAATCCGACTATTCGTCTCCTGTAAATATTCGGGATGATGGAGTTTTCGCAGGTGAGAGTGAAGAACATTATTGCCGAGTCATTCAGTTTATTGCGTTCGCAAAACCGGGAGTTCTCTCAAGCAATGTCCCTATACTGTTACGATCATTTCGCCTGCCGACAAATTACAGGCTGGTAATTTGCCTAAAATTTACTCAGAATAAATAATTTTCTTCCTTGCCATCAAGAACGTTCTCTTAGGACATGAAGTTATTTGAATGGCATATACCATAAATAGTGAGAGCATGCTACTCGGATAGAGATCCGTGGTTCGTCTTCGTTCAGTGTATTTGTTTTAAGTACATACTACCTCCTTGCTCCTCGCGTTCAAACTGGAACGATAAAATTCAAATAATTTAGTGATGACACGGGAAACGATAGAACAAGATTTCAAGGATTCGTCCTTCTTTTTCACCATCAAACTTCGGCTACTAAAGTTGAGAAGTTGTTCATTTTAGCGAGGAAGTTTCCGCTCTGGTTGGATCGATTCAAATTTGAAAAAAAGATACATCGATGGGGCCACGGGGGAGCTAACACCATGGTGGCCATTATTTCAATTCGTCCAATTCTTAAATTTGATGACAACTAGATATTTATCCCCACTCAAGCTAAACAAATGTGCTAGGTAATTGAGACATTTTTTGGAATACAGAAACTGATCGTCGGAATTCAGGAAGCCTGAAGCTTTATTGAGTGTTTTGACGGCGAGGGAGTTTACTGACGAGGTGAATGGCTGCAGAACATGTAGAAAGCACGTGAGATCATGGCCAAATTCCCTAATGACAGGCCCTAGAAAAATATTAACGAAATGTGATGAATAATTGTGAATAATGTAGTGTGCCTATCAAGATTTAGGCCATCGGGAAATGGTAGCAGGTGATTTATGATCTCAATCACTCTCTCATAGATCAACAACATTAGGTACAAGGAAAACAAAACCTCACACATATAATCCGCCATTTCAATTTCTTGTAACGTCCCTCCGCCCATGTCATGTTAGTATTTCTTCTTTTCTCCTCAATGCCCCCGAGGGGGATGGGTGACACTGACGACAATGGCCGTAGCCTGTCCTTTAATGAAGACCATTTTAGGCGATTCGAAGGGACATTAGAAATTTGGATTTTCAGCTCCTTGCAAGAAGGGGAGGCCAAATTTTGGAGGAGACGATATAACATAACCTTCTAACCAGCCCATTAGGCATCATGTGCTGAACCATTTTTTCGAGGGTACGTTGTGAGACGTTCAGCTATTTCCAAGCATTCATTGAGGTACAATTTGCTGCCGCATCATTGGAGCCCGAGAAGCACGAGAAATCCGTGAAAACAGTCGTAATAATTTTATTAAAATGGGACCGACTTCAATGGAGTATTGCGTCGTATGGTGTCTGGTGCACGTTGTCCAAGTACGTGAAAGGGTTCAAAGACTGCAACTTGTTCTCATAAAAGTTCAATCGATTCCATCGAAAGCTTTGATTACTCGTTTCCATTATGGATCAGTCTCAAGTACTCATCCTTATTCTAGACTTGAGTTGAAAGATAGTGAAATAGTTATCAATAACCAAACCTGCCCACGACTTAAATGAATGCCTTACCGTAAAACGCGGCAGCTTGCGTTTTATCATGTTATGCAATATTTATATCGAACAAGAATGAAAAGCTGCTATCAGGAAAACTCATTCCAAATAAATTGTATGTGGTATTTTCTAATTAGCTATTAGTATCTAAAAAACAAACTTGACAGCTCGGGGGAAAAAATCGTCACGTAACAATAGCCTCAAGGTCTTGGTAATCTCGGAATGGTTTCCAGTGACCGGCAAATTGAAGTCCTAACTAATAAAAGCGACTTTCCGTCTATCCGTCTGCGTCTATTCAAAACCCTTGAAAAAGAACTAGAGTCGCATAACTTGTTTCTAGTCTCGTTGTCTTCCTGTTTTTCTCGGTCCATAGAGTTTTCCCACTCGATTCTTGGCCCATAAAAACTCCAAGGCCGCATTTATCTCCGTAAAATCTGCGGGTATAATGGTTTTAGGCAATTAAAAGGCTCCGAACTTGGAAATCTTTTGAACGGTACTAATTAGGCCAGTATAGGTACCTAGTTGAAAAAGTTTTCCTTTGAATGGAAATGCGTTCAACGATTTTACTGTCTTGTTCAGTTCATGTGCATCAATAAATCAAACTTTTCGTCCTTCTAGTCAAATAAAACCGAGTCGAAGAACCGATTTACAATGACAAACCAGATATAAAGTATGTTGCTTTCAATGTCATCCGAATCCAGAAGTGGAGGATAAGGAATGGGTCCTCGTAAGTAGATACACGGGATTGTCAGGACTAATAAACAGAGACGTCACAACCTTTTTCATTGTTGGCACTCGTGTGGACAATATTCCGGAGGTCGCCTGAATGAAAAATTCTCTCGTTCGGAGGTTTCCAACGTGTAATTATTCTTCCTGCTGCCAGGCAATCAACAAGCCGGCGCTCGTGCTGGGTTCCTTTGTTTTGGAACGTGTGGGTCTTTTTCTTACCCTTTTAATGAGAATACCAACGATATGAGGGGCCTTGTATGTGTACTTGCGTACGTATGTCTACAGTGTGCTGAGGAATGGACACTTCTTCGAGTCATCCTTGGGATCAAGGACCGTCAACTCATGCGTCATAGTCGTTGAAAAACCGCATCAATAGCATCTGTCATTACTGGACCCATCCTATAATTTTCCATCAGCCTGGCATTGGGTTCCGACTAGTATCTAACCAAGTCGGAATGTAAAACGAAATGAATGCTCTTCCTACTGTTGCAACGAAGAATAGAAGATTCCCCGCGCTTGTGGTTCCATATTGTCCTCAATGTCATTACTACGTAACAACCATCGCCCTTATTGATGTAGCGGTCCCCTTCGATCGCTGCCATCCAACTTTCCGACCAAAACCAAATGAAAAGGTAATACGCATCCGAAATGGACATATCTAAGCCTAAAATGCCCGTGGAGTGTGAATGTAGAAATATTTCGATCATTGTTCATAATTTATCATACAGTGCCTCTTCGTCCTAAAAAAATTGAAATGTTTTAAATAAACCTACTCGTAGTGCCCACGGACGTATAATTGGGGCATGGCGTGTTTGAAGGGAGTCTAGTGCTTTACGGGTAGTCAACACGGGAGTAGGACGAACGTCAGATCAAATTATGGACACTTTTCTAAGTGCAGATGATTGTGTAAAATGGCACGTCACCAAAGAAGAATTGCGTAATGTCGGCTGCTAACCTCCGACGAGGTCATTTCAGACCTTCCAGCTCCTCCTTTAAATGGAGATACTTTGAAGGTGTGTGCCTGACAAAGAGAACACGGAAACACACATTATAATATACACATTTGCAGAGATCCCTATGAGGACCATTGCCACGTTTTCCTACCGCTCCTCAGAATTTGTATTAAAATTAATTTTTTTTTCTGCGCATCACACAAGCAAGTCGAGGATTCGCGTTGTAACATTCATTCCTCACGTTCATCGATGAGTTGCTATACAATGCGCAAATGACTTTTTATAAATAAAAAAGTCAACAACTACCCAAGTAGAGGATCGCGGTGTTTTCATTTCTAGCGATATCACAAGGCAGTTGATATTGTGCTGTTCCTCGTCACATTAACTTCCCTTTAGTATCTTGCCATACTGAAACGAAACGCTGTAAATATCTTGTCAAGTTTGATGACTCCTTAGGAATGGGACTATTGCGGCCAGTGACGCACTTGTTCAAGGCGTTCCTGGATGTTGTACTGCCTTCAACTGGACAAAGGAAAGTATTGCGCTTGTGGAATAAGGAAGATCGATCTCTAGTTCGAGATAACTTATCCATGGCCCTAGACCTACGTGGTGTACCTGCTGGCTCTTATATCAATGGTTGGAGTGTCCTCTCTTTACATTATAAACGCTAATAATTATGGAAGTAAGTAAATCTCTCATATATCCTTAATCTTTTCAACGTGTACCTCATTCTATGGTTGATAAAAATTTGGGTTCTCTCTAAGAAGACTGCAGGAGGGTTTTTCCATGAGAAAACACGAATTTTATTGTTCCAAACGATAATGACTCTTCATTCGAAATAAATGCGATAGATACCCTATTTACCTACATATTGATCAAACGTGTCACCTGGGCAGAATTGGGTACGATATGGGTTATCGAAATAATGGCATTTGCCTCACAAGAGCGATTAAAGTTTCTCAATCTATCTTGTCAAAACGCACTTTCATTATCTAAAAAAAAAAAAATTATTAATTTTTAATTAAAAAAAAACCTAGGCAACTGGAGTTATCAATCACCAAAAATCCAGTCTGAAACAGAAAACGCCCAAAATATGACTCGATAATGTCAATTTATTGTATCAAGGTGGTGAGGATGTTGCTTGATAAATGCCCACAGAGCATCGAATTCTTCAGAGATCCAGCCAAGATGCCATCCTATAGATGATACGTATTATTATGTACATCGAGGAGTTTCTGCAATTTTCAAACTCATCATCTCTCTAGCCTTGTTGCGTCAATCGGTTAGATTCCACTTGAGACGAGCCCGCGGTTTCTCGCCTAATCGCGAGTCCGCTACCTGCCCGAGAGAGCTCGCCAGAGTCGCTGGTATATCTCCAGGTGACCCCGTCAAACCACCGCCAGTGCTCCTCACTGCACGCTCTGCCCTCTTCAGAGTTCCGCGGTCGTCGGATCGCTAAAAGTGATTTCGTAGGAGGGGGAGGACGCAAACGCGATTTCATTACAATAGCGACAAGTGCCGGCAGTTAACAAACTCGCGGCTCTTCTGATTCTTTTCTCAGGAACTAAAAGAAAAAACTGTCATTATTGCTTTACCCAATTTTTCGAAATCTTTAGTGAATTTGGTGATTTAAAAATGATTTTTAATTAGTGAAATGTGAAAATTCATCGCCCACCTCGAATATTAGCAAATGATGTGCCAGAATCAACGGTCTTCATTCAGTGAAGCACTGCAGAAATTTCTATTTGAATAGGTAAGAAAACTGTCCACATACCTGTTGATACATTTTCGTTGGTTATTCCTAAAGTAATCAACCTATCTTTTCATGCAACAAGTAATTTTTTTCTGGGCGTTTTAAGTTGCCTAGATAAAAATAAGCAAATGTCCGTCCCCCGTCTATGCCGTTTTTGGTAGTTGAACTTTTTCTAAAAATCTTAAATTTCGGTCAGGGACCCGTTCTCGGCTCTAGTTGGTCCTCGAAACTTTTTAGCCCCAATCTAACCACATTTGGGAGGATAGGGGTCAAAATGTGTTTTTTGAAAAATGGATTTTCGAGATTTTTGTCGATCTAGGGGTGTGGGGTATTTTTATCCACTAAATTTTTGACGGTTAATCCAATGGGACGGGTCCCAGAACGATCCTTTTTTGTTCATCCACAATATAAGGAATTTAAATTTCTATTATCCAATTTTATTTGCCAAAATAATTGACGTTGAGTACTACAATAATATAGACCTACTATACAGAGCAATAAATTATTGGTCATCACATAAGCAGGGGAATAATGACGTTTCCAAAACAGGTATGGCCGTTTCAGATCTTTTCTGATGATGTTCGAGAGTTGTGATGAGGAAACAGATATTTACGGCGTATAACTACTCTTATATTAGGTTGTTATGTTGTTTATAGTCTTCGTGACACGATTATCTTAATTACGCATGCTAAAGAGCGAACATGAACATCGTCAGGATTATTCGGCTGGTCAATTACCTATCTGGAGTCTTCTGTCGGTAAACGTTCGAAGACATTGAAAGGTAGGCAGCAACTGTAGTAATTAAATACGTTGCAGATGGATAGGTATAATGTGACCAAACACACCTCAGACCATCCCTGATCGGTCCCTTAGCAAATATGCGGTCAAAGTGGCGCACCTACGCCACTTTAAACGAAAACTCTCGGTTAGATGTACAAAATAATTGTATTGTTTTATATTATAGTTTTCTTGTTTCTGCTGTGTTCTTGAGCCAATCCGGATCACGGCCGTTGATAGGAGACTTTTGTAGGGATTGAATCTACTTACGTACACAGTTGTATCACGTTGACCCAACAATTTTTCTTCTGGCACCCCTTCCTATATTATACAGAAAATACATTTGTATAACTCATGATTCTCAATAGACAGTGAGGTTTTTTAGGAACCATGTGCATTTTTCTACCAGTCAGTTATTATTCATGACTCTATAGCTATATTCAGCCACATTGATTTGATGTCGCAGGGAAAGGAAGGTGAAATCTTTCTAATATTCTCAACATTATTTCCATTTGTACATGAAAATTTATTGTAAGGGCGTACAGTTTGAACCTGAGAGGAGGACAGTGTTTAAAAAAATCGTCTAGGAGCTCTTGATACTTTGATAGTAGGCGGAAAAATCGCTTTGAATCCGCCGGAACACCAAGGCACTCTGAGTCGGAGAAAATTTGGTAGCACGAATACGTAATCTTTGGGCTGATTATGAAAACTCATAGTATACAACCCATACAACTTATATATGGATGTGGTGCATGCAATTCCCTATTCATAATATCTCTAAGAGGCCCAGCCACAAAGCAGGGCTGACTTATTATTTGTAATTCTTCAATGCTTCATGTTCTTGATGGTTGAAGGTTAAATTTTCTACATGCATAAAATATATTCTATACATAAGAGTTATTTTCTAGAAGTTTGTTTCTCTTGTTCCGTGTCAAATACATGTCATCGGTCACACCGTCGTCTGGCAAATATTTTGTTGTTGAACGAGGAACCGAAACTTGGAACGCCTTCGCATTGGCGCGTACACATATCTTCGCGATTAGTGATTAAGTACCTATAACAAGATGAATCTGCATCGTGTGAGATGACTCACCTGTAGAATCCAAGGGGAAAAAAATCATCAAGACAGAGAAGGGAGTTATTTGGGTTCTTCACAATGTACCTGACCTGTCACCCACTTCATGATCACCTTGTCACAGTTACTGAGCAATGTCGCACGAGGGCGTTGTGATTCTTGCCAATGGCCCTCTCGTTGACGATTGAACAGCGATGTTCCGATAAATTCGTTTGACCCAAAACACTTTCCTCCTTCGTTCCATAGTCAGAGGCTATCTCTCAATCGGTAGTCCTTCCTCGTCGACCTCAAACCAAAACACGGTGATAACTCAATGGAAAACTACCTTACATCGCACCTTTGATGGGGCCACTTATCAGATCATGAGGCCCTGCTCGCTGCTTATTATCAGGAACATAAATACCACCATGGCATTCCCTGTGATTTAACGGCACCTCTAATGAGGATTCAATGACCTGTAAGTGATTATCAAACTTGTGTTGCATCTTATGCCCAAGGATATCCTCTTCCGAACGCTGTTAATTCCAAATTACACGAGTATATTAATTATGGGCCACTGCTGATGATGATCGTGTGAGAGAGAATTGGGCAAAGCTATTAGGAAAATACGTATATTTGCCCTCCTTTCCTTTCCTTGCCTCTTCCTTCATGAACGTAATTACAGACACTGTCCTCTCATACAACGCCGATCATAGCTCAAATATGAGCAGTGAGTCATCGGGAATGTTGCGGTCACATCATCATACCAACTTGACTTGAACATAAACCTAATATTCATATCGAATAAAGCCGGGATTCGTGCCCCGAGTTTTACATGGAGGTGACAATCACTCCAGATTTTCAGGTACAGTTCGATTACATGCTAGCGAGTCTCACCTCGTAAAGAGTAATTAAAGCGTGGACGACATTTGGATTTCAAGGATAAAAGACTCCTAAGCAATGTGATCATTCTAAGGTCAAAATATCTTTCTTGACTTTTACCGCGAAAAGTCACGAGAAATAGTATTGATTCCTGCACGAACGTTATAATTATTCTAGAGATTTTGCAAAAGCAGTTGCCTATAAACAGCTCAAGCGTGGTGCGCCGAGAGATTACTACCAGATGATTACTTGACTAGTCAAATAGGTAGTAATCAAATTAGTTTCCAACATTGCTATAAAATCCTTTTTGACCGCCTCCAATCCTTTTGGATTTGGGTGAAAATAAAGGTTTCAAAAAATAGACCACTTGTTACCAATATTTGAAGAAGAAACATTGGGACAATAACCATCATAATAATTACGTAGTTATTCAGTTATTTCGTTATTGAGGTTAACATTTTATTCATTCGTCGCTCGCGTTTTTGACTCCTCGCGTTCAATACACCTCGGGAATATCCCTTTTTTACTCTAACCCCCCCCCCCCCCATACCCCTCCGGTGTGCGTTGATTGCTTGGGGAATTGCACTCACTTGTGGTAAAATGGCTACATTCTACCATCTTTTACTAAAACTTTACAGTTTTCTGTTAGGGCACATACTATCGATAGCAAAAGAGGATATTTCATTTTTCATTGACGATACAAAGAGGTAATTTGGAAAGCTGGAGCAGTTCGTCGATTGTGAAGGAGGAACAAGTAAGAAATGAATATGGACCTTGTGCTAATTAATATGTAGTCCCTATTGCCTCTTGTACCTACTATAACTCGAACTGCAGTATTGAACATTGTTACTGTTCATAGGATACCCTTTTGACCTTCACTAGATCTCAAAAAGGATATAAATATTTTTTATTGTCTTCGAATGTAATAGAAAAGTTAACAGTATCATTCGCGGGGAAACAATCTCATCTCTAAGTATAACGAGATCGCCCCGCGTGTCTTCTCTAAGCTCCGCTCTCCACCATTTTGTTTCGCGTCGTCGATTATGCTCCTCTGATACATACGTCTCCGAATTGCGTTTAATCCTCCGAGTGTTTCAATTTCTTTCAAATCTCTTCTTCTTGTTCTCCGATCGTGAACCGGTAGTATTTAGTTGCTGCATCATCAACTCTTTCGCTCACCCCAGCGGCTGCGAAGTTGGTTACCCGAGAGTTGAAATAAAACGGACGTCCCTAAATGTTTGCACACCTCATTCAAGCTTCTCCTCGCATGATACAAGAACGATTTACGAAGGTACCTGTTTAACCACCTGACGGAAGGGTTTTCAAAGATGCTGATCTCGCCTTAACCCCGTTTGGGTTCTAGTTGTGCTAGACTCATTTAGCCCCATCGCCCCCAACGAAGGCAGAGTATCGGTGAGAGAAGTGTAATTTGAAAATGGCTTTTAGAGATTTTCGAGCGTTGATTATTAATGTATTTCCCAAAAGTATCATCCATTTTGAGAAAGTCCGAGAACAACATTGCCGTCCTGATAGAAGCGATGCCGAGTGAGGTCACACGGTGTCCTTGTGTTGAGGTCGGTTCTGTTTTCGTCCAGTCAGTGACCCCACTCGAGTTACTTTTACGCAATGGTTTTTTTTTCCTCGGAGAGACCTTAAACTTCAATATTCTTCATCAATAGACAGAGAATTTATTATATAATATATAAAGTGCTTCATTGGTTCAACAAATCGACCAGAATTTTCAAACTTCAAAATTGTTGATGACTTCATGATAGATAACAGTAGTACAGTAGTAGTACTTTACACTTCATACTTTTCAGCCAATTTCTCTTCCTTTTGGGAAATCAATGAGGAGAGGAAGATATCGCTCTTTGAATTGTCTGTAACAGGGTTGAGCTTGAGGGTATTGTAAATGTCTGATAACGGTTATGAAGTGCGTTCAGCGTTGCGATCCTTTTAACCGAAAGCGTCTTACTGATGACAACGCCGTCAATAAACTCAATAACCACAAAGCCAGCTAGTGAAAATACAATCAACGCATTTCGAAGTGGAGGATTGCACTGGGGTCACTGTTGAATATCCGAAGTAAGTGAACGCACTCGGCCGTTATGTATTACTCGTGCGACAGCGATTCAAGTCCATCTTTCATGAATCATATGAAAATTAATCGTATTGCGCTTCTGAATTGTCCCTTTACGACACAAACGTCGAGAACCCCTACCATTGCTGTCCGTAGCCAATTTAGCTAGACGTTTATTTTATGAATAGCGAAATCAAAGTGCAGGTTGTAGGACCCTGAAAAGTTTTTGGTTTTTATTCCAATATGAAGGTCCACTGAAAATTATTTAAATAAAAAAAAACCGTTTACTGCTATTCTTATAGGTTACCTTTGTGTTTGCTATTTACTTTCAAGAAAGTGCCTCACAGTTGGCAATGATACAAGTTTCAAGTTTGTTCTGATGTTCCAACGTCAGTAAAATATATAATTTTTGTTCATGAGCCCTTCTGTTTCTGACGGCGAGCATGCATTCTGGATGGGTCGTATCAATATTATTGTGGAGGGTCTGGGAAGTCATTTGGCGAAGACGGGACGAAAAAGATCCGGTAGAACGAGAAATCCTGATGCGACCGGTCCGCTCAGCCTCGGGCATCCACTTTCAGACACTATTAAACCGCTTGGCATTCATCTCAGCTGTTCCCACTCACTTAGAAGGAAACGAAGGCGGGTATGTCCAAGGAGTTCTGAGTGTCTTCCGAAAGAATGATACAAATAATTAACCTCATTGCTTATCAGAAGAATTCCAGGAGTCAGGAGCGGGACCCTTCTTTGAGATTTCTCTAAAACGTAGTAAAATCATGCGAGCGCATACAGTACTTATGAATTATTTTAAATCCACTAGGTTACGTAGTAAGCTGTGCTCCCCCGAAATCCCCTTTCAAAACCTGATAATGTTCGACATAGGCAGTATCCCTAAAGGGGAAGCATGTTCACGCTGCTCCTCAAACATGCAAGAAGTAGTGTTTAAGATATCGCGGTTATCTCTCCTGGATGACATCCCCCTACGGTTTCTATTTACGATTGTATGAATGCACGACGCTAAAGGTTAGTTGTGGTTGTATACGTATTCCAATTGAACAGAAAAATTTATCTGTCTTTAGTATATTCTACTGGCAAACATGAATCTTCTACCTAGGCCTTGTACTTACACATGGCATAAATTTCATGTTGTCACCATTTCGGTACCAATTTCGTTGTGTGAGCGTAGAATGGAAAATTACTTCACTGAAAGAAAAATATATTAAGCCGGTTCGTGCATGTAGGTGTGCCATTGCTACGTCATTCAGAAGCTCGTCACTGGCAGAAACATGTTTTCCTCTTTATGCAATATTCGAAGACCATCGAGTAACTTTCAAGGACTCAAAGCTGGTTTTATTGGTAGGTATAGGTACATCGTGTGTGCAAGGAGGTTCCGTAATAGTCACGATTTGAACGTCATATTGCATAACACAGACTATGTAACGAGAGCGTGTCAACCTCTTGGGCTACCGTCCCGTTTAATGCGTTTTTAAATTTATGGAAAATCAAATCCTAACACGCTTAGGTCCGGCTTGTACGCTAGTTAACGAAAGAGGTAGTCTACGACAAACGACTCATGGTAGCAGTTTTCTTCTTCTTTTCATAGACCTACAGCAGTTAGCTGCACTTATTCAGGTCGAGTTGCCGATCTTCTTCAGGACCACGATTCTTGAGAAGCAGTTTTAGTTAATTTTTCGCATTAATCCCCCACCCCACATTACCACTTTTTGAAAAGTTCACTTTAATGAAAGTTCGGAGATATGAAGCTCAAACTTCACCCATAGTTTTCCGAGTGTCCCCCCCTGTTTTGTACTCCCTTGACCAAGTCAGTTTGCTTAGGGACATAGGTATGTTAGTTGTAAAGTATTGATACTAGTAATCGTATAAGTACTTGATTTTTATATTCAATATTATTCAAGTATCGATGAAAAGTATCGACATTTTATAGTACTCACAAGAAATACTTAATATACTTTGCGAAAATCCGGGAGTAAAATCTCGGAAATATAATAAACATGTATTAAAAATGGCAGACTCTTCTGCTGTTTATCATTTGGTAACATCTGGTATCATTTTCCACTAAATTATGGACCCTGAATTGATTGGGATGGGTCCGCGACCCATCACACCCACTGTTTCCCCCATTTTCCCCATGTTGAAGGAATTAGTCTGCATGCGCCTGGTCCGAGGGATAACCAACCCGTGAGTATGAATTTGCACCGTTTTGGTTGGTTATTTTTTGATCTAGACACCTTGAAACGTCCAGAAGAAAATGTTGAGTCGAATCGGAGAGATTGACTTTTTGCATTGAGGTTGATTATTCAAGGAGTAACCACCCAAAAGTACTTGAAAATGGCAAACACCCTGCAGTCCCCATTATTTCATCCACATAACACTTGAAAACACTAAGCGTTCTATATGTGTTCGTGATAGTCTGACAATTAGTGACAGTTGACATAGGTTCTGGACCTATTTCTGATTACCTATTTTATTTTAATTGTACCTTTAGTTCATCAATTCCTCGCGGTTATCTTGATCGGTTTTTTTTTTTTAATAAATATTTTGCATTGGTTCAAGTATTTAGCCATCTCAATAGTGCCTTTGGCAGCTTCAAAATATTTGGACACTGTGTTCAAATAAAATTATGGGCGTTCAACTATATTATAATTGTAGTTCATCTTTTTAATAACGACGCTGCAAAAAAGTGTTCATCTTATTAAGGAACGGATCCTTGCGTGTTCTTCTGCGGAGGAGGTTTATTTAATTCAACTGCTACGAGCAGGAACACGCTCTGTTGGAGAACAGGTTTTATCTAAATGATTGGTCGTATCATGGGGACCTAATGCGCTTGACGCAGTCCTATTATCCCATTTCTAGGAAATAATTGATTCTCCGAAACCAATAACGTAAATGTTTGGATTTGAATTCGGCATGTGTTCAAACATCTCCCGACGAGCCACCAAATAAATGAAACGAGCGGCTATTAGGGAAATGTTCTCCTCTCTAACTGAAATTTTGAGCTTCGTACTGACTGTCATGGTAGTTTTGTTAGGCAGTATAATTATTTCTCCTTCTGGTATTACACTCCCATTTATTGTTTTTTTTTTCTGTAGTTTGGCCAGTCAGTGCACCTACATTTTGGTTGATTATTCCTTGAATAATCAACCTATGTTTTCATACAGAAAGTCAATCTCTCCAGCCAAACCTTTTTTCAGGCGTTTCAAGGTGTCTAGACCAAAATGAGCCCGTTCACCGTCCACGCCGATTTTAGTAGTAGAAAAATCCACTAAATTTTGGACGCTGAATCGATTGGAATGAGTCCCCATGCTCCTAGTCCGTGGAATAACCAACCCCTGTGAAAGAATTTGCAGCGTTAGTATACAATTCTGGAGAAATACTTTATTATATTAATATTAAGTTTATCAATATTAACATTTCAAAAAATGCACTCCTTCGTTTATGTGCAGGCATTGTTCCATTGAGTACAATCATACCGATGTATTCTTTTGTTATTCCACTAATGAGGTGAATGTGGAATTAGATCTCTATATTGACTGTGTTTGTCTTCTGGTCAAAGTCACACCGATGGGTAGGTATTAAATCTAACACGTTCCGGGTGGAAAAATCAGGAGGCTTCTATCAGTTGTGATATTCTATCTTTTTGTCAGGACCATTCGATATTTAGATAAATTTAGGAGGTCTCCTTGTCAACTCCAACGCAGCAGCTTGGTGATTTGGTAGCTAGTTTGGAGCATAGACGCTCGGGCCGCCAGCTCTTCGTGCTCATTGTTCGGGCACGCCGGTTTCCTTCTTCGCAGCTTCGCCACCCTTTTGTTCTTCATCTTGTTTGCCTTTTGCCTGGTTCCCTTTTGTTCCTTCCTGACTACAACGTCCTAGGTCAAGGCCGTATGCGTCTAATTACTTCCTAAAGAACCAGCATTCCTCCCTCGGGCGTTTAGCCGTCTTTTATGATTGGCGGAGAGGTGAGATGGTGGTGTTCTTCTTGAATGGGCTGAGGAGTTAGGACAGTAACAACAAATACCCACTCAAATCTCAACTCAAAATTTCACCAAATAGATTCCTTTTAACTGAATAATATTGTTAAAATGATGGATCTCGGCTAATATGAATAGTAGAAGGCAAATTGATTTGCGGAAGCAGGTTTTGTTCACCGGACTTTTAGAGGCAGAACATCTAACAAACATGGTCCCTCGGATAAAGTTTCCGTGTTCGACGACCATGCGAATATTCGGGGTACCACCTTCGTCATTCCATGTTGACAATTCACTGAGGTTATATTTCAGTCTCTTTTAGATCGGGTATTATCGGAAATAAAATTCCATCCACCCCCCTTGCTATAAGCATAAAATGTCGCACATGCATTGCTTTGCACCTGAGTAATGATGCCTCATCTAGTAGTAAAACAACGACCATGGTATCGATCAGATTGGTTTTGCCCTACTTTCCTTCCAAAATCTAAAGATATTCTGTTAGTATTCACTCTGAAATTCATGTGAGTGTACTTTTTAATTTTTTTAAATCGGGATACTCTTGGGTCTCCCATTCTCTCGATTCTTCAATGTCACTCTGTCTTGGCCTTATAATTTAGAAAAAAAGGGACCATATCAAAAGAGTGAAAAACCTTTAGTTGCGTAGGCTTATTGTAAAATATGGATCTGCTCGATTAGATCTTGATACTGTCAGGAGGCTCCTGAGTAGCTCCTTTTGTACGTTAATCTTGGCCATATCGTACTAACATTGCCTTTTTCATTGTTTCAGGTGAGTGCGTTTTCCATCTTCGCTTGACTGGTACCTAAGGTAGATTTTCGGATAAATAATCATGAACGTATTGCCTTTTTTCAGTTATGGGTAGTTAAAGGCAATCCATGAAATAGTTACGAGTATATCTCCTAAAGCAATGTAAGTTCACGTCGATCCTCAAAGGGCCCTACCCTCTCATTGAAATAGCATCTATGCGGAATGTTAGTTCCCCGCAGCAACAAAATTACCTGCAACAAGAGTGAATCCATCATTTCTGTTTCATTGGTACATCCTGAAGTCGTCAGCATCCACAAAACTTTGAGTGAAAATATGGTATTAAACTTCAACTCCCAAAAATGTACTTAATATTTGGATTACAAAATACTCATTTAAATACATTTGAAAAAAATTTCAAAATTTGCATGAGGCTTTAATTAGTGTCTCTATAATATTAGGGGCTTACTAGAACACAGACCGACCAAATTAGTAATTTTTCGCATCATCATTGGCGTATACGACGACAGGGCGTGACAATTGACATTGATTTACATACCATTATTATCCAATTACGGTAATAGCCCTTATTAGTGGAGACAAAGGAAAGGAAGACCACACAATGATGAACCATGATTGCTCAACAATTCGTATCGCAGAAGCGATATAAAGTAGCTCATACTTAACGTAACGAGAGCAATGGCCAAAGTCAAGGGACTGTATGACGTACAGATACATCGTTTCACTTTCTGATTGCTGACAATTTTTGAGGACCTTGACTAGCTAGGGGTAAATCGAGAGGTGGAAAAAGTGCAAAGCCCTCCATTACACCCTTGACAGTATGTTTCTGTTGATGTGAAAGTAAGTCCTACGTCACCTCTGTGCTTACAGAAACGAAATTTCAAGCAGCTTCCGGGTAAAAACCTCTACATTATAGACAAAGCTAAATGTCAAATTTGTATCTAAAATCAAATTATTAACATAAACAACAACTGGTACCTTCGATTATTTATGTACCTCACAGAAATGGATATCTTCCCGTTTGAGTGAGAGGAATAAGTGTTGAGACATGACAAAGTGGTTGAATCGAATTGACGTATATAAGTTGAAGGTTAGATGGAATTATCGATGAACGTAGGGATTATCTCCAAAATTACTCAATCGATGGAATTGCTGGTATTATAATACTATAATTAGCATCCATTAAAGAAACAGACTGAATCACATCTGATATAACCACCTCGTAAATGGCGGAATAATTGTACTTACTAGATTGCCAAAGATGCGGTTAATGGACGTATAAATGTAATGTTCTTTATTACTGGCGGGGTTCGGTCTTGGTTCTTGAACATAAATTCACTGAAAGCCACACCCTCATTCATTAAAACTCGCTAGTCTTACACAACTCATCTAAATTAGGTTTGTACGCCGCATCAATTATTACCTCATTAAATATATTCATTTAATAGTATGTTGACGGCTGTTATAACATCATCGTGACGTACGATATTACGAGAACTGTCCATGTAAGCGATGCCCTAACACCGTAGTTTTGTCAACAAAATAAGCGGTAACGTCAACAATAAATAACGTTCCTGTAATCGACCCGTAGTGATGAAGATCGCCCATCACTCGCTCATCCAAATACATTTATGGCTTGTTTCTCCAAGGTGACAGAACTGACGGAATATCCCGACTATTACCAATTGGACGCCGCCTAACACCTTAGGTGGAAGGGGAAGTCATTACGCAACATCCCAACTCGATGAAAAATCCGACGGCCGAAAGACTTTCGAGTTGTTTGTTGAACTAGTTAGACAGAGAGAAGAACACGAAAATGATTTATATAGATAATTGATCGCATTCCCAAGACCTTAAGCAAAGGGTCAGACGTTTTCATCGTACCTACCTACCTTATGGGAGTAGGTTGTTAATTAAACTGACTTGGGTG